>JAWWEU010000091.1:38185613-38197215 GCA_035583155.1 Acropternis orthonyx
TCCTTTCTGCGCTTTTCTGTGTGTGTATTCGTTTTGGGAGGGGGGGGGATTTTTCTGTGAATTTCCACAGACTTTTAAGTCTCTTAATGGTGGGATTGCAGCTCTTTAAAGACAAAACCGCCCAATATCCTATGAGGGTTTGGTAAGGGATACGTTCCTGCGTGGCTAAGGCGCTGGCTATTCCGGGATTGAACTGTGCTGCGGCTAAACGGGCTTTTCCAGGTGCGTGCAGCCTATCCCCGTGGAAGTCCGGCTGGGCTCAGCTGCGGGGAGAGCGGGGCTGGACTGGGGCGTTTCTGCCCAAGGGGCTTATTTTGCTGAATAGGGTCCGACAGCAGGAAAGCCTTTAAATAGTAAAATTACCTGTTACTTCCATAAAGTGACTTTCGTAAAGTAGCAATGTTTCTAATACCCTGCTTAGGTGATCAGGGATTTTTGGGTTGTCCCCTCTGTCCTTTTCTCTTTAATACTGCCTCTTCAAAGCTGAGCTATGGTACGTGCTGTTGCTTTAGAAAACTGGATGCGGATGTTGTTAACTTTCCCAAAGGAAATGTAAATATGCTTGTTTCATGTTGCTTCTAGGAGGATATTGCTTAAGATGAAGAAAGAGTGGGTTTGTTTCCTTCCATTTAACAAAATGAAGAGAGTTTTGTATTTATGTAAATGTTTTGAGCTAACATTTGGATAATGTAAGGTGGAGGAGGGCTCAGATCAAAGTTAAAACCACAGAAACTCTTCTTGAAACAAACCCAATATAAGGAGCATTGGCAGTTTTGGAATTCATGAATGTATATGGTAGAACCCACTGATTTTTTTTGTTTATCAGTATAAATTTATGGGATATTTATTTTATGGTTTATGATGATGGAGATGCTTACAACAAAGTTCACTAAATGGTCTCAGAATTTTTCCACCTTCAAAGCAGAGAATACATATTCTGATGAATGCCTAGGGTTACTCTAATTTTTCCACAGCATAAGTAATGCCTAATTTTCACATCTCTTTCTCCATCCTGATACTTTCTCCTGTCCATAATATGCTGGGCTTTTTCCTTATACACATCTCAAAACTGATTCAAGAAAACCAAAATTGAATGCAATTATTCAAGTCTCTTTTATGTTTAAAGGTCAGTTTCTAATAATTAATTTATTGAGGGGAAAATAAAAGAGGATTGTAAAAATGTTCCTCTTAATTTCACTTTATTTCATCTCTTCCCTGGATTCTTCCCCTCCCCCAGTTAGATAAAACAGGGAGTTGAAAATCATATTCTAAGTCTAGGAATTGATCCTTAAACCATTAAAACAGCAGAAGGTTTTTTTCACCAAGTTCATTTGGTGCAGGTTTAGGGCGGTCTTTAGTTATGTGTTTGGGTGTTCTTGATATTGGGAGAATTGAAGCACATGGTTTACTGCAATAGTATGTATTTGTGGAATGGTGTTGATTTTTCTTAGTTTTGTTTATTATCTTCTTGTGTTTATTATATTCTAGGGGATTTCCTTTTTTGTTGTTGTTGTTTTTGTTTGTTTTTTGATTTTTTGTTTTTACTTATGACACCAGCAGAATGGGCTGAAAACTGTAAAAAATATTTCCCCTTTGGTCACATAATATGCTCCATATACTATTGAAAATGCTATTACTGATTCTTGCAGTCCTGAATGTACTGTACCTAATTTGTGCATTTATGTTCTATGTAACCAAGGCACTTTAAGTATGTTGGGTATTCTTAGTTCCTTTAGGATAGAAACTGGCAACAGCCTTTCCTTAGGCAGCTGTTTGTAAGTTGCTGCCTACCACACTCTCTCCAGTTCCTGTTTTGTTTTAAGGGTAGATAAAAACTGGCACAGCTTCTGTGAACTTTGCAGCATGCTCCACAATAATGTACTGTGCTAGCAATTGCTGAGAGCCTATTTTTGTGTTATACAATGGTTGAAGAATGTATACTTGTTGGTGTTGCTGTGTGATTACTTTGGTTACTTGATCACCTTGCTTAGTGGATGAAGTAAAGGCTGCAGATGTAGCTTAACTCAACTTCAGTAAAGCCTTAGACACTGTCTCCTACAGCATTCTCATGGAGAAACTGGCATCCCCCAGCTTAGACAGGTGCAGTCTTTGCTGGTTAAAAAAACTGGCTTGATGGCCAGAACTAGAGAGCAGTGGTAAATGGATTTTCATTCAGCTGGTGGCTGGTCACAGGTGGTGTTTCTCAGGGCTCAGTGTTGGTGCTAGTTCTGTTTAATATTTTTATTGATGATCTGGATTATGAGATTGAGTGTACCTTCAATAAATTGACAGACAACACCTGACTGGGTAGGAGTGTTGATCTGCTGGAGGGTAGGAGAGCCCTGCCCAGGGATCTAGACAGGCTTGTGTCCGTGGGCCAAGCCCAGTGGTATGAGATTCAGCAAGAGCAAGTGCTGGGTCCTGCCTTTGGTCACAACAACGCCATGCCACCCTACAGGCCTGGGCAAGAGTGGCTGGGAACCTGCCCAGAGGAAAAGGACCTGAGGTTGCTGGTGACAGCAGGTGAACAGTAGCCAACAGAGTCCCCCAGGTGGCCAAGAAGGCCAGTGGCATCCTATTCTGCATCAGCAATAATTTGGAGAGCAGGCCCAGAAAAGTGATTCACCTGCTGCCCTTGACACTGGTGAGACTGCACCTCAAATCCCATGTTCAGTTCTGGGCCTCTCACTCACTACGGGACAGATAAGGGGATGCTGGAGCAAGTCCAGAGAAAGGGCAATGAAGCTGGGGAAGGACCTGGAGCACAAATCCTGTAAGGAGCAGCTGAGGGAGCTGGGGTTGTTTTGTCTAGAGAAAAGGAGGCTCAGGGGAGACCTTATTGCTCTCTACAACTACCTGAAAAGAGGCTGTAACTAGGTAGGGCTTGTTCTCTTCCAGGTAACAAGCAATAAGGCAAGAGGAAATGGCCTTAAACTGCACCAAGAAAGGTTTAGATAAAACATTAGGAAAAATTTCTTCATTGCAAGGGTGGTCAGAATTTGGAACAGAGTGCCCAGGGAACTGGTTGAGTTACCATCCTTGGAGGTATTTAAAAGAGGTATAGATGTGGTGCTTAGAGACATGGTTTAGTAGTGGACCTGGCACAGTTAGCTTAACAGCTGGACTCAGTGATCTCAAGTGTCTTTTGCAATCTAAAAGATTCTGTGATTCTGCTGCTGGTAATTATGTGGTGCCATATTTGAAATTTATCTATTGTGGAAGCTAAAAAGTAAACCTCTGATCAGGCAAAATAAAACATTCATTTCAAAGCATACAAATGAGCAGCTTGGTGTATGTTTTATTATTTAAAACCGCATATTGCTTAATAGCAAACTCCACAAGTTTTATGCAATGGAATGCTTTTCTAAATGAAGTCTTTGCTAACAGTACTAAGCAGGGTTTGGGAACACGGTGTTCATTTCTTCTCTGCCATTCAGTGTGAGGTACGTCTTGGACCATTCCTTCTCTAATTTGTGTTTGAATCCATTTTGTACCATACCTATTTGTCATGGGCTGTTACAACCTGCTCCTGAAGGTTCTTGTTAGTAACAGGCTGATTGTTTGAGTCATTAACCCTTAACAGTTCAGTCTCTGACAGGGGCCTTCACCACTGATATTCTAAATTTTATTTTCTCTGAGTATGTCAAGTGTTTGATTTGTCATTGATGATTCCTGCTGTGCTTATGTGGTCCTGTGTCTTATCTTATTCTTCACACTTGTACAATCCAAAAGGAGCTTTTTTTCTTTGTATGTGAGCAAGAAACTTCAAGTCCTCCTTCAACGACCTTGAAATTCAATTTTTTACCTTCCCTCTTCATTCTCCAGTTGTGAACTAGAAAACTGGGTCAGCTTGTTGTGAGGTACAATATTTACCATTTTGTTGTTATTTCCTCCTTACTGTAAAACTGGCTGTTTTATTTGTGATCAGTGAAGTATGGGAAGTTGTAGGTGTTGCAAGTGCCTTGTGTATATTCACTCTTGTCTAGATGTGCTTGTGTTTTGTATTTTGAAATATGAGATTTTTGGGAATTAAAAGTGAGAATAAGCTAGCAGTAGTATCTTCAATGTGTCACAGCTATGATCTGCATCAGAGTAAAAAATAAGTTACTTGCAAAATTTTGTGTGGTGGTGTTTATGTGCAGAGTCATAGGATGCTTCTGTCTAACAAAGCAGGTGCTGAATGATGACTATTTTATAAACTGTGCTCATTTTTATTGTTAGTTCCTTAAGCTCAAGATGCATGTATTTTATGATTGCATGCCACCTAACCAGCCCCCTGTGTTTGGTGCCTTTTGGTTTTTAAGGGGTCCTTGTTATTGCAGTATTTGAAATTCTAGAGATAGTGACATACCTTATAAAATGTCTCTTTGAGGTCAAGGAATGCACATATTGCACGCCCTGTAACTGCAGCACAGAGGCTGAAAAATTCATCCAGTGCTGTATAAGAAGTGCATGTGTGCAGGTCATCACCCAGTGTTAGTAAATTATTTTTATCCTCTCTTAATGGAGGCCAGTTCACTGTGAATCATAAAATTCATCCCATGAAAAAAGTATTAGGCTTCTGAACTGGATTCCACTTGGCTCCTTTTAGTCACTGTACAAACTTAGGAGTTGTCAGTTTTCTGGCAAGGAAAAATATAAATTGGAAAGTCTGTCTTGATGTCCTTTGACTAGAGCTTATAGTTTATGATCACAGTTATGTTAAACATAATGGACACAAATACAAAGATGCTTCAATTGCACAAATACTTAAAAAAAATCGCTACCATTCAGTAGTAGAATTATTGCTGTAATTTGCAACAGTTTATAGTTCTTAAGTCATGTTCACAACTCCAGAAACATAGTTGTGCCACGTGAACTGAAGGAAACTGCTAGCATTTGAATTTACAGCTTGATGAGCAGTGCAGTTTAGTGGGATGTTGCCATCAGCAACTGACTTAAAAATACCACAGCCCTTATGGCAGTTTCCCACTTTTTTGGCTGTGATTGCACAACTGTTGGTAAGACTTTGTGATAATATCTGATCACTGAACTGATATGGATTAAAAATAACTTGGCAAGAACAAAAGAAATCGGTGTGGAGGGTAGCGGATTTTCAACTGGCTCCTTAACTGGTACAATTTGCAGATTCAACCCACATTTGTGGGGTTGTGCAGTGAGGTGTGTAACTGGCAGTGGAGAGGTGTAAGAGAAGTGGAACTGATAGACTGAGACCTCTTACCTTCCTTTGCTCTTGTGAAGATAATATGTGAGATTGCCCTCGGTGTTCCTCTGATCTATATAGGAGAGAGAAACTTGTTGCTTGATTGCAAGAGCTGTTGCCTTCACCAGATCCCCTGCCTGAATCTATCTTTCTGCAGCCATCAGGGTTTTTACTTCTTGTTGCTGCCACTTTGTAGCAAAAGTAGCTACTTTTGCTACTCTAGCAAAGCCCAAGGACAGACTGGTGCCTGCCAAGGAAGTGATTGAGCTGGATTTGCCTTGGTCTGCTTTGTACCCAGAACTTCCCATCCCTCACTATATGTGAAATTTATTTGTTTTTTTTTCTCCTGCTGGGTTTATTTTCACAAGAAGTTCTTGGCCTGAGTAGCAGTGTGAGTCAGCTAAATGCCAGAGGATACATACATGCAGCTAAATGATAGCTTAACTACAAGGGAGCTACAGGCCTGTCAGTCTCATCTCTCTGCCTGGCAAGATCATGGTGTGGATCCTCCTGGAAACTATGCTGAGGCACATGGAAAATAAGGAGGTGATTGGTGCCAGCCAACATGGCTTTGCTAGGGGAAAATTGTGCCTGAAAAATTTGATAGTGTTCTACAGTGGGGTTATGGAATGGATGGTTAAGAGAAAAGCAATTGACATCAGATACCTGGACTTACACAAAACAATGTTCTTGTCTCTAAACTGAAAAGATGTGGATTAGGTGGATAAGGATATGACTGGCTGGTCGCACTCAAAGAGTTGCAGCCAAAGTCTCAATGTCCAAATAAAAACCAGTGTCCTCAGGGGTTGGTTGGTATTGGGACCAGCATTGCTCAATGTCTTTATCAGTGACATGGACATTGGGCTTGACTGCACTCTCAAGCAAGTGTGCTGACAACACCAGCAATGTGGTGTGGTTGATATCCTGAAGGGAAGAGGTGTCATCCAGTGTGACTGTGACAAACTTGAGAACCTTTTCTGAAACTCATGAAATTCAATAAGGCCAAGTGCAAAGTCCCGCACCTGGGTTGGGGCAATGCTGAGCACAAATGCAGGCTGGGCAGTGAATGAATTGAGAAGAGCTCTGAAGAGAAGGACTTAGGGGTTCTGCTCGATGAGAAGCTGAATATGAGCCAACAAGGTGCGCTTGCAGCCCAAGGGCTAACTGCATCCTATGCTGCATCAAAAGCAGGGTGGCCAGCAGGTTGAGAGAAGGATTCTGCCCCTGTACTCTGCTCTGGTGAAACCCCAGCTGGAGTACTGCATCCCGCTCTGGGACCCCCAACATAAGTGGGGCAGCGACCTGTTGAGCAAGTCCAGGGGAAGGCCACAAAGATGATGAGAGGGTTGGAGCACTTTTCCTATGAAGACAAGCTGAACGAGCTGGGTATGTTCTGCCTGGAGAAAAGAAGGCTCCAGGGAGACCTTAAAGCAGCCTTCCAGTACATAAAGGGGACCTACAAGAGAGCTGATGAGGGACTTTTGATAAGTGTCTGTAGCAATAGGACAGGGGGGAATGGTTTTAACCTGAAAGAGGGTAGATTTACATTAGATATTACAAATGAATTTTTTAATGTGAGGCTGATGAGACATTGGAAAAAGTTGCCCGGGGAAATTGTGGCTGTTCTATCCCTGAAAGTGTTGAAGGTGAGATTGGATGGGACACTGAGCAATGTGGTCTAGTGGAGGGTGTCCCTGCCTGTGGCCAGGGGTGTTGGAACTAGGTCATCTTTAAGGTTTCTTTCAACTCAAACCATTCTATGATTCTGTGATTAATTGTAGCAGGGGTTTGCCTGTCACTGTCTAGGTCTCAGCATAGCTGTTCCCAGCAGCAGCAGCTGAGGGAGCACGGTCATAGCAGGTGGCAACCTGATGGGAGTCCCAAGTCTCAACTGAAGCTGGTAGCCTGTGCTAGCCTCTGTTCTGTGTTTGCTGGCATGTGTAGAAAGATTTCCCAGTGTTGGAATGGTATTGGTATTTAGTTAAGTAAACTCTTGTGAAGTCTTCTCCATTAGCCACTAGACCATGAGAGCCAATAAGCATTTACTCTTGGATTTGTTGCAAACTGTTGTTTCTTCTTCAAATTTAAGGTTGATTTTTTTCAGTTCATGAAGAGGACTAACTGAATGAAACAGTGTGTCTCAAACTTTGGCTTGCTCATTACTGATGGCAATAATAGGGTCACAGGCTCTGTGTCAAATGGTTTGGGTGGTTTTGTTTTTGTTTGTTAGTTTGTTTTGTGGGTTTTTTACCTTACTAAACATTTCTGCTGGTCTCTGAGTGATGCAGAGGATAGTTTAAAACCTGCTGGCTTGCAAAGCTCGGGAAATGTGCATTCTTAGTTTGCCTTTTTTTCCCCCTCAAGCAAACACAGTTGCTGGTAAAACATTCTAAGTACTCATGATCTGAGAAATTGGAAGCAGCCAAGTTTTAGCTTGGGTAATGTACAAATCCATTGCAGCCACCACTGCTGCCTATCTCCAATGAGAAGATTAAGGAAAATATTTATTTTGGGTCAAGAGAGCAGTCTTCATGATTATGTTCCTTCTCTATCCCAAGCTGCAAAGTTGTAGGATTATTAAAAAGGAGTTTAGAAATTTGTGGACTTCCTGTTAGAGCTGTATTTGAAAATCTTCAAAGTGTGATTGAACTACATGGAAAGACTCTGGGGTTCCCTGGTAGCTGCTAAAATAAGCATCTTCCTTGAAATTGTTTGCAAATGCTCTCTCCCTTTCATACGTAATTAAAGTCTTGATCTTAGTGTGTCATGAGTCAAAGCTTTTTGCCAAGAGTTATGCAGTGTTTGTATGAGGCCATGCTCAAGTTTACAGTGTGGCAGTTAGCTCTACATGGAACCAAAACTATCTCAGGTAAGAACAATGAACTTTATTTTCGATAGTGCTTTTTGACTGAGAAAATTTTTTTGATCACTTTATTCCATCAAGTTACTTCAGTGTTAAGTTTGGCATTCAGAACTCAGTCAAAGGATGTGCCAGATGTGTCATGGTCCCTCGTCTTTAGTGTCTATTTTTGTTGCTCTAAGGTCTTACAAATTGTGGACTGATTTAGCTGAATATATAAATATTTTTAATGCATAATTTTAAGAAAACATTATTAAGAAAATAAATACACCTATTCAGACTTTTTGCTCCAGTGTGTTTGCTGACCATATTAGGAAAGGTTTACCTGAGGACGGAGGGCTTAAAATTTACCTTCCAGGCTGTTAGAGAGGTTGCCGTGCCGTGTAATCTTTTTTGTGTATGAGTCAAGGTAAACATTACTATATCCTTACCTTCTTTATATTGCAAAACAATCAGCAGATCCACACCTGCAGGCACTGATTGGGATCTCTTCTGTATAAGGAACTGATGCACATTCATAATCTCTGTCTGGTTTGGGTCTATGTTTAACTTATAAAAAGAATAGTGAAAGTCTATGAGTCTTAAGATAAAATGTCTTTAAAACTTTTTCCACATATGACATTATTTCAGCTCCTACTAGAGGTGAATTTTACCTCTTTATGAGCCCTACCCTGTGCCAGGCTGACTTTGTGATCAGAAAGGCCTTGGAATTCAGTGGAAGACAGCAGTGTCAAGCTTCTCACAGCTCTTTGCAAAATTCAAGGAGACTTTGCCTTGGTTTTATGGAGTTTGGAGGAGCTTAAATCTAAAATAATCACATTCAGTTTATTTTAATCTGAAATTATCTGGTCTCTTCATATGTTGTTCATAAATATATTATAGAACTTTGAGTTGAATTTATGCAGATAACAAGTATGATCTGAAATTCCCACAGTCTTAATGTTCAGTATATTTCTGACTTAATGTGCAATATCAGGATAGCATCGTTAGCTATGGCATATATGAAAGCACACAAGTGCATCATCTGTTTGGAATGGCTAAACTGGAGGTTAAAATGCCAGTGATGATTTCAGCTGCCCTCAGCTGAAACTCAGTGTTTAATATCAGACTGTGGTAGGTAGTAATTTATAAGTTTTTTGTTTGAGTTTGAGTGGGGTTTTTTTGGTCACAGCATGACAGGAGTAGAAGAATTTAGTTTTGCTTTGCTATACCTGCAAATGATGATAAGTCCATGATGAGAAGTGTGGTTCATAAAAGTTGAGTTAAAAACAAAATATGCCATAGGATATTTTTTTTGGTCTGTTTTTTGTCTTGATTTTTACATAGACCTTCAAAGCAGAGTTTTTCTTCAAACTTGAGGTTTAATTTCAGGGACATAGGTTTCTTTCAGGGATTTTCTCAGTGTTTGTGACACTGTAATATTGTGCTAATCATCACAATTACATGAAAACTGCAAGAAATGTGGGGGTTTATGAAGTAGTTTGACAGGGTAAATGATTAGGCATAGTGAAAAATGAGGCTTAATTTTCTGTTTGCAGTAATCTCTAGAAATCCTAGTGACAAGCATCTGACTGGTAGCTGCAGTTTCTTCTGGCACAGGTGAAGGTTGCAGAAGTTCAGCCCTGTGTGTGAGAGACTTTTAAGGGCTAAGCAAACATGTTGTAAGACCTGTATCTTTAAGGACTAACTGAAAAAAAGAAATACATAGGGAGTACAGGAAAGGGTAATGTCCTGTGATGAGGCCCATGTCCACATTGTGTTTCCTGTGGTTTGTCACTGTACTGCAGCGGAGCGGTGTGCTTTGCATGTTACCTATCTGTATGCAGCGTAAAGCAAATGCAGGCTGTGAAACTGCATGTGCTGCAGGGTTTCTAAGAAACTCCAGCAGCACACAGAGTTGGTTTTGACTTGTAAAACATCTGTGTTATCTAATGGACTTTGACCAGGTATTTCATGCCATATATTCTATTCAGTGACTTCTTTATTTTTGCCTATGAAGTATTAGAATATATTCTATTCTGCCACACACATTCTCTTGACACATAACATTCTATGCATGCAAGTGAGAACCAGACCTGGCATTCACTGAATAATTAGAAAAGCCAGCAGTGATGTTTGGAAGTTCTAAGGTCATTTTTGATCCTTCCATCTGTTCATTTACATTATCTCAAAGGGAATATGGCTCTCTGCAGTAAAAGCAAATATTTCAATGAAGTAAATGCTCGGACAGTGAATTATCATTTCAGATATGTGCAAAGGGTATTAAACGTAGAGGGAGAAAAATAATACCATTTGTTGCAGTTTAACTTCATTGTGCTGATAGCAGATAGCAACGGTGGGTGACAACAGTAGCAAAAGCCAGCTTGCAAGGCATATTACACTTAGGTATGCTGATAATTGTATGTGTGAGATAAAATACTCCCAATTACATTGCCTGCTGCTGAGTTTGCACAAAAAAAATCATTGTGTGATCTTCTCTAAAAATCTATATACAGGGGAAAACTGTATCCCTAGGTATCTGGGTTTCACTGGGAAGAGAAATTCTCATTTCTGCTTAGCCAGAACTGGATTCATTTAGATGTGGTCCATGAAACATGGGCACTGCAGCTGTTGTGCCTGCTATTGACCAGACGTTTTTTCTTCTTGTGCAGCAATACAGCCTTAGAATGCCAGTAATTGAGAGCAATGTTTGCTAATTAAGGGCTTAAAGAAATGCCATGAAAAGTAGTTTGTCTGTGTAGTTGCTGTGATAAAGATACAGAGACTTGAAAGCCTGGAGTTACTCAGATCTAACACTGCCTTGCAGTGTCATAAAATTGCAATTTATTTTGAATGCAGCCTAAATCTAAGTTAAAATCAATTCCTCTTAATGCAAATTCATAAGTTTCCAACATCGTCTATATATTGGAGAGGCTACACTGATCCATATTTCATATTATGCAATGATTTTAAAAAATATAGTAGTATATTTCTTTTTACGTGTTTTGTATTTCAGATATGGTAAGAACATATCTTCTCATATGTAGGAATATGTCTTAATGATGTTGTTATTTTATAGTTTCCTATCACTTTTGATACTACTTTTCAGTAAAAATATATATCTTTTGAAGTGTAAGAGTTGCATGGGAACAAATTTCCATTTCATAGTTCTGATGTTAAGTTTTACTAAGGATGTTTTTCAGTTTGTCACTTCATGTTAGTGTCAAATTGTTTGTATTTTATAAGTTTTATCTGTGTGTATAGATGTACATTGTACATATGTGTAATATCAATTTAGTGGCAAGTGTCCCTGCCCATGACAGGTAGGTAAGGTCTTAAAGATCCCTTCCAACCCAAACCATTCTATGATCTTCATAATATAAAAAAATAATGTCATATGTAATATATAATGTTGACAGTATATGCAATATACATGTATATAAATTGTATAGACCCATATAAAAACATTCTTCAGTATCCTTCTAAAGGGCCTTTCTGAACTCCAGTAGGATTTACATTTTATATATTTCCTTTCATCCCAATATGACTGCCTATGGCTT
>JAWWEU010000091.1:38225400-38237759 GCA_035583155.1 Acropternis orthonyx
ATTTCAGTCACTCAGATCAAGGAAGTTAGTTAATGGAACAGACACTTCACTTCTATACAGCTTTTAAGGTAGAGGACTAAAAGAACTTTGACCTCAAAGAAATCATAAATTATGCAAACTGTGGCCTCTTCTTTCAGGGTGGAGTTTTTTTGATTGGTTAGCTTGGGTTGGTCTTGTGTTTCTTTTGGTTTTGAGTCCGGGTTTGTGGTGGGTTTCTGTTTCTTTGTTTGAGTTTGTGGTTTTTTGTGGTGGGTTTGGTTTTGGTTTTCTTTTCAGAGAGAGACAGAGTAAGGGATGTCAGAGAGAGACTTGTTCCATTTCATGCTTGAGGATCCTCTGCAAAGTAGCAAGGGAACCTCGCAACAAAATCCAGTCACAAGACTGTAGCTTCTCTTGGATATTCATCACAGGTTTGTCACTGATAACTGGAGTATGCAATAGCCACTTTTTTCATTTTCTCTCTATTATTTCTCAGTCTTTGTTTTGAGAAGCTGCTGAGACACATGGAGCTTTTGCACTTCTGTGCATTTCAGTAGTCCCTGAATCTGCTCTCTGACAAAACAGATTTCGGTTGCATCCTAACGCTTAGTACTAGGATGGTGGCAAAAGTGAGGCACAGACATGATTGTTAAAGCACATTAAGTGTGTACAAGAAAACCAGACTAGAAAACAAAGAAGATGTGTATGTACACTTGTGAAAAACTGCTACTGTATTGCCAGAATCTCTACATTTAGTCTGAAGGCTGCCAGACACACACACATAATTAGGGCTTTTTTCCTGTTACTGTATATCTTGTGGCTCTTTTGTTTAGCATTTTACAAGCACTTTACATAACCTGTATCATAAGAGAGAGTCACTTTGCCAGGAGCAAAGGGAATTTTTCTCCTTAAAGGAAGCCAGCTACCTATTGTTAGAGCTTGCAAACATGTGCAAGCTGCATTGCTTCATCACTTTTGTCATTGACTTTATGCCCTGCATGAAAAGTCTGCACATAGGGTACTTTTCCTTGTAGATGCTGAAACTTCACTTCTGAAAGTTTTGCTCCATGGAGACCTGTGTGGTCAGCACAGGTGTGTGCTGCAACAGCAGCAGAATGTGTGCATTTGCAAGGATACTGAAATAATTTTCTTCAGTGGCTTTACCTGGGGCAATGGCTACTGTCAAACTTAGAGGTCTCAAATTGTTTTTCTCAGAGATAAAATAATTGAAGTAGTTGGATTCATGGCTGCATTTGAAACTTCAGCATAAATGTTTTGAATTGAGAAAAAAATTAATTGACAGCCATGGAGTCACGTGAATCTAATTTTAGAAAATAAAGGGATATTGGATTCAGTCTGGGTCAATAAATTATTCTGATAGCAGTTGAGTTGGAAGAACCACACAAACACACATACAATGAGCAGAAGTCCATCTTCATGAAGGACCTGCAGAAGGTGGGAAAATACCTGATAGAGAGAAGAACTGTACGAACTGAGGGAAGATTGAGGGGATGCGGTGGCTGTAGTGACTCATGGTTACAAGTTGTGAAGAAATGGTAAGATTAGTTAATTTAGTGGGATTTTCTGATAACTCTGTTTATGTCCCTGTTTGTGGCAGCTGCAGAGAGCATGCTGAGATGGAGTAGCCACCTCCAGAAACTTCAGCAAGAGCAGCTGCAAGGCATACTGTTTCAATGGGACTGTAAGCACAGCAGGCACTCACAGACAAGACAGCTCTCGTGCAGAACCAATAGACCAGGCAAAAACCATATATACATCCTGAATCTAATTGCAACTGCCTAATGGTCTAAGACAGCTCTTTTTAAATGTTGCTTGAACAAAGTCATACTGGTTTTCAACAGGCATTCTCCTCAGATGATTTGGCTTAAGAATTTACAAAATTTATGGGAGGTTAGTGTGTTGTCAGAAGTCTGGAAAAGATAAACTGTGTTTGCATGGAAGTGATAGTGTGGGTGGATTCCTGGTACTCATGGTAACTAGTATAATAATAATGGCCAGACTTCGTGAACGAAGATCTGGGGAAGGGCTCTCCCCACGTGGGTGTGCCCTTCCAGCCTGCGCAGTGGATTTTTTAGGTGAGGCACAGCGTGCGCAGAACTGTCCCCACCGTTTAAGTCCTAAGGTCCACTTGCCATGGCCGAGTGAGCTCAGACAGTGACAGTGAAATCCTCGGGACTGTCTACAGCACCCAGTACTAAGGGGCTGACCCTGCGCTCAGCATCTGAGATCTGACGGGATCGGATGGCAGGGAGGCATTGAACTGCCCAGAGGACGGTCCCTACTGAGACTCGAACTCGTGCTCTTGGAATTCAGACTTCAGAGTGCTAACCATTATGCCACGGGACCGCCCCGTAACTGGTATAACTATGGAACAAATGCTTACTTGTAGTAGAAAATGGAAATGTGGCATAAGTTACGTGACTTGAATAATTTTGATCAAGTGAGACCCTGTGGATTTCCTTTTATTTATCTACCCTTTTTAATTTTTTTTTTTTTTTTTTAATTTCACAGAGAATGAGACAGCTATTCTACATCAGTTCAATTCATTGTCCCACCAAGGAGCAGACTGCGATGGGGAGGGAGATGAGAGCAGGCTTCTCCACAGTTCAGTAGTAGAGCAGAATGAACTAATAGCAGCTACTTTGTGGGAAGCATGATTGCAAGCAACTGTTTATCAGTGGTGGTTTCTGTTCAGATGTTTGTTTCTCCCCATCTCTTTACACAGCACTGTGGTAGCTAGATGTATCTGACACTTCATTGGGCAGATTTCAAAACCTGTTTAAATGAATGTAGTAAAGAGGGTGAAGAAAAGAAATATCATCTTGTCTTCCAGAGTAACAATGAGGTAGAGTTGCTGAGGCAGAGCCAGTTCCTTTTCATTGCTTTATAGCATCTGCATTAAACCAGATGTCTTCTGAAAATATCTTTGCCCCAGAAAGCTCATAGGGTGAAATTTCAGCTGCAATAAAATGAGTTACAAAAAAGGAGAATACATAAACAAAGACCAAGTTTACATTCACAAGTCCTAAAGGGAATCTCTTGGATGTCTACTTTTGAAGCAGCCAAGAATGTTAGTTACATTTCATGAGCATGCTGTGGGAAATGCATGAAGACTTAACAAAGAACAATTGAGAGTTGAAGGAAAGACAACTTTTTGAATGAGAGTAGAGGGGAACTTCTATTAAATTAAATTAAGCCTTAGTCCCACTCAGCTCCTGTCTGCTTGTGGTTTGTTAAATGATTTGTTTTATGTCATTAATAGTCCCATATAAATATGGAGAAAATATAAGAAAGCTTGTTTAAAAGAATAAATGTATTTCCCATATCTGAATTCTTTGTGTATTATGTACTTGGTGCCTTTACTTATGCATTATTGGTTAGTTAGGTTTGCCAGCCATTTACAAGCTTCACAATCTAATAGAAATAATTATTGAGCAATGTACAACATACTTTCTGAAACTGTAGTTATATTTTTGCCATATCTGAATTTTTTTTTTACTTTGAAGGACAGATTTTCTCAATCCTTTCAGTAGCCTTGTCCATAACTTGCAAAGTTGTTATATAGCTTCAGGTAGCTTCAGGTAGTTGATTTTATTATTATCAGAAAGTAAACTCCCTTTACATACTTTATGTGTTTCTGATTAACACTTTTCTTTTATGAAAATAACAAATTTAAGTTTTACAGGAGTATTCTGAAAGCAACTATTTGTAGGAAAAGCAATTCTGAAATCCTGCTTAGTACATTTGTGGGATCATGTGCAAACTTAACACCTATTTGAAAAGATTTATGTTCTCATTTACTTTGCTATTCCAAAAAAGGATTTCAGCTTAGAGTGATATAGAGCAAGTGAAAGACCCATCTGTAGAGAACTGTAATTCAGGAGAACAATGCATCTAGTGCTAGAATATTTATCAGTGATATTAATATTCCAAAAACCTAATTGTGTTCTGTATTATAACCTGTTTCATTGTGTAACCTGTTGTTATGCTTTATGTGTCTGCATATAATTTTTTCTATAATTAATATAGGCTTTTTTAGCAAAGCTATGTGACAAATATAGAGCAAATATATAGTTACTTTTGGCAAAAAATAAACAAAGATATGTGTCGTCATAATGAAGACAGTTTAACCTTTTTTATGGAGGGATAAAACTGTGGAAAGGCTTTTCGTTTCAATCTTCCAGAAATTGTGGGACTTCTGGAGCACTTTGTCCCCAGTACATCTCTTCCTGAAATGCAGTTGTTATACCTTTGCTGATCTGTTCCCAGTTAAGATGGAAGGGAAATGTCCTTACTTACTTTGAAATGTTTGCATTCTGGAGTAGTATGGGGAATGAACAATTTCTCAGTTTTCATGACTGCAAGAATTGCAATTTACATTATATTTAATCATATAACAGAGATTGACAAACAATTGACTTTGGGCCCGCAATTGCCTTCAGCATGCTGTAATTTCCATCAATTTGGTTTAAAACAGTTGTTAAAGTATCCTAAATGATTTCGTAACATTGCTTTTCTGTAGAAATGATGGGCTATTACTAATGGCACTTTTGAACAGGAGAGGAATTTAACAAGAAAGTAACCTTGTAGGGAGTGTCTGCATCATACTAGTAGAGGGCCTTACATTCTGCCTTCCAGAGACTGTAGGTCTGTAGGTCTTCTTTTGGATTTGAAAAAAAAATCTGACAGATTTTTTTATGAGCTTGAAAGGTAATCCAGGGTTTTCTTTTTGAAATCATATTTCCAGGTTACCTTTCTTGGGTTAAGTTTTGTGGGTTTTGTTAGGGTTTATTTGGAATGGCATGTCCTCTGTTGCACTGTACTGTCTGCTCTTCTTTCAGACATAGTCACTTGCTATGGCAGTGAACAAGATGGGCATCCAGCCATGAAGCAGAAACTATTTGTATGTGTATTGGTTTGATCAAAGTTACATAATTACAGCTTTTGTTGTGCATTAATCATTCATGAATAGAAGCCTTTCAAGGAAAGAAAAATGTGACTCTTCTTATGACACAAAGCCAAATCTTTTTAGTAGTCAAAGTAACACTTTCAGAGTACAGTGTTGTTTGTTCCCACCAAATCGCCTGTTCTAAACTGTTAGGCAAGTACAAGTTCTGCTTGGTGTGCAGTCTTAATTATTTAGGAGATACACATCTCTGTCTTTTCTAAAAATAAGAAGTCACTGTAGTATATGCAGTTCCAAAAACTAAAACAAGAGTAGCTTTTTGTACATGAACCATTTCTTATGTAATTCCCATTCCTGAAATGGTTTTGTTCAAGTGCTGAAGTGGTTCTGATCATGAAAATTCTGGTGTTCTTTGCTTCAGCTGTTAGTCTCTTATTTGTTTGGTGGGTGGGAGGTATAACCTAAAACCAGGCCCCAAAAATGTTGTCTTCAGACCCGTGAAAATACATCATTCAAGGGAAGATCATCCCTGATAGCCTTCTTTCCCTTCCCAATGGTTTTCTTTGTTCACTTCTGTCTTTTCTTAATAATTGTTTTCTTGATTGTTTTCTGATTTGTAATTCATCCAGCAGGATTGTCCATTCAGCATAAGAAAGTTTCAGAGATGGTATCAATTTACACATATGTAGTATCAAAATTTCATGCTGTCCTTTTGAACTTTCTCTGTCCTGTGAACCCCAGCTTTTTAATTTAGTCATTTCATTTTATGCAGCTATCTTTTTATACAGAGATTTCTCTTTCCTCATCACTTTCATTTTTCTCTGGATTCCACCCAGTCAATGCACTTCTTGCACTGACTGTCAGGCAGAATGAAATGAATGCATTTGTATCTAGAATCAGTATTTAGGACATAAGCTTGCATTGTGATGCCATGGCATGCATGTACAATCACCTGAAATTTGTGATTGTTTTTTTCCAGGACATAATGCATGCCATTTCTGACTTCTGACATTTGAATATCCAGTTAGAATGAAATTGTCTTAAGAGGATCACGAAGGATGGCTATAGTCTGTTGTGTAAAGACAGGCAGGAAAGTAGAGGAGGAGTTGTGCTCTGTGTTAAAGAGAATTGTGAACATATAGAAGTCCACTACTGTGACAATGGAAACCCTATTCAAATGCCTTTGGGTCAGGATCAGAAGGGATATCTCCAAGGGGGTGGTAAACTAGGCATCTGCTACTTACCTCCAACCCAAGACAATAAGTGCAAAGACCACTTGAGCAAGCTTTAGATTACAGATTCTGGGTCTTATGAGTAACTTCAACTAGCCAGGCATTTGTTGGTAGAACAATACAACAGCTTACATCATCCATCAAGTTCCTGGAACGCATAGAGGACTGCTTCCTCAAACCCATGCCAACCAGGAATGAGGCACTGCTGACTTGCTACTCACAAACCAAGGAAACCTGCTTTGTAATGCCTCACTTAGTGATGGTTTTGCCTGCAGTGATCCCAGTATTGTGGAGTTTGGGGTCTGGCTGTGCACACTGAAGGTTAGTACTAAGGCAAAGTTTTTACATTTTAGAAGAGGAAACTTCAATTTGTTCAGTACTCAGCTGGGAGGGAAGCGTCCATGGAGAGTATAGGAGCTAGGGAGTCCTAAGAATTTTTCAAGACCACTCTCCTGGAATCATAAAACCAGTTCAATCTCTTCAAAGGGAAGGGAAATAGGTGGAACAAGAGACCCCCTTGGTTTAACTCTGAGTTCCTGAGTCTGTTCAAAACCAAAAGAGAAGCAGAGCTGGGAAAGGCAGCAAATATCAGTGGAGAACCACAAAGGCATTGCCAGGGCATGCAGAGATGCAGTCAGAAAAGCAAAGATGGACCTCAAATTGAAATTGGCAAGAGATGCCAGAAACCACAAGAGAGGTTCTTTGAGTATGTAAACAACAACAGAAACAGAAGGAAAGTACTGGCCCACTGTTAAACAGGAAAGTTGAATTAGTCACCAAGAACGCTGAAGAGACAGAGGTTCTCAACACTTCCTTCACATCTGTCCTCAGCAGTACTGTTGGGCCCCAGACCTTGGGAACAAAAGTCAAGGTTGATACAAACACAGACCCACTGACAGTGAAGGAAAACTTGGTGTGTGAGCTATTACAGGAGTTTGGCCCCTGCAAGTCCTGACGATATCCAAGGGTGTTGGTAGACCTTGATGAGGTCATTTTGAGGCCACTCTCCATAATCTTTGAGATGCGGAGACTGAAAGAGGGCTAATGTTACCCCCATCTGCAGGAAGGGCTTAAAGGAGGATCCAGGAAATTATAGGGTCATCAGTCTTACTTCAGTCCTTGGAAAAGTTACGGAAAGAATCCTCCTGGGAACCATCACTAGTCAGTTGAATCATATAACTGGAAAGATCCAGCATGGGATCACCAAGGGCAAATTGTCCTTGACAACCTGTTCACCTTCTATGCAAAGTAACCTGCATGATTGATGTGGGGCAAGCTGTGGACATTGCCTATGTGTATTTCTCCAAGGCTTCCAATATGATTTCCCACGGCCTCCTAGGGAAGCTGATCCCTTATGGTCTGGACAAGTGGTCTGTGTGGTGGGTGGGAAACTGGCTGATAGGCAGTGCCCAGAGGCAGGTGGTAAATGGCTCCTTTTCAAACTGGCAGCCTGGCACAAGTGGGGTCTCCCAGGGGCTCATGTTCAGCCCAACACTGTTTATGTCTTTGTAAGTGATCACCCAGATCACTTATGATCACTCAGGGATCAAGTGTATCCTGGTGAAGGTTGAAAATAATGCCAAACTGAGCAGAGGTGGACACTCTGGAATGGAGAGCCACTCCGCAGAAAGACCTAGATAGGCTGGAAGAGTGGGCTAATATATGAAGTTCAACAAGGACAAGTGTAAGGTGTTACACGTGGGAAAACATTATCCAGGACTGCAGCACAGGCTGGGATCACTTGACTGGAGAGCAGCTCTGTGGAAAGAGACCTGGAGGTCCTGGTGAGCAACAAGCTCAATATGAGTGAGCAGTGTGCTGCTGCAGCAAGGAAACCCAGAAAGATCCTGGGCTGCATCAACAAGGGAATCACCAGCAGAGCTAGAGAAGTCATTATTCCATTCTTGTTAAGCTACTTATGGAATACTGTTATCAGTTTTGGTCACCACCTATTCAAAAAAGATATAGACCGGCTGGAGAGGGTGGAGAGAAGTGCAACAAAGATGATCAAAGGACTGAGAAGCCCACCATGTGAGGAGAAGCTGAGGGCTGGGTTTGTTCTACCTTGAGAAAAGAAGGGTTGGGGAACACCATGTTCCAGTATTTAAAGAGTGGCTACAAAGAAGATGAAGACTTTTGCAAGGAGTCACATGCAAAATATGAGGGATAATGGGTTGAAGTTATTCCTGGGGGTGTTCCAGTTGAACACAAGTGGAAGTATTTTACAGTGAGAACAGTCAGCTGACAGAACAATCTGCCCAGAAGTGGTGAATTCTCCAACGTGGGCATTTTTGAGATTTGGCTCAGGGTGCTGGGCCGTCTTGTCTAGACTGTGCTTCTGGCAAGAAAGGTTGAAGCAGATGAGCCTTGAGGTCCTTTCAACCTGGTATTCTTTGATTCTATGCTGAGTTAGAACCCAATGTCTAAACTATTTGGGCAATTTGAAAAATTTCAGTTTGTACAACCAGAAAATAGACTTTTGTAGATTTTGCTACAGTATAGTGACTCTTTTAAATCTTTTAGTTGAAAGTCAGTCATCTCACTGAGCTCTAGGAGTAAGGATGACATGGTATTGTTACTATGAAAATGATTAAAGAGTTTAGCACATAATATTGTTGATAAAGAACATAAATCTATTTTACCAAACTCATGCTTGAAATCTTACTTTCTACACAGACTGCATCCTCAGCTATTAAAGGCGCTATCCAGCTGGGAATAGGATACACGGTAGGAAACCTTACCTCAAAACCAGACAGAGATGTTCTCATGCAAGACTTCTATGTAGTGGAAAGTGTCTTCCTACCAAGGTAAGAACAAGTCTATTCAATTTGTCTTGAATAGAATTTTGTAATCAAATTCTTAGCTAGGTATTTCAAATGTGGATTGTTTTCCAGTTCTAACAAAATGGTATTAGAGTAAGTTTAATGTATGGAACTTGAAAATTATCCTATCTTCGTGTTGTCATTGAAAATGAAGGTAGGAAGAAAATTGGAAAGCTCACACTTTAGCTGAAGATTTGAGATTTATTACTTATAGAGAGGGAGAGTAATTGTGGCACTTTGAATTAAAGGAGCTGTTAATTACAATTTGAAATTATGTGTGGATCCAACATTCACATTTGTTTAGTTTCAGTTGTTTCTAAGAACTAAGAATAATATTTGACATTTAAGGAGATCTCAACAATTAGGAAAATTCAGGTCCTGTAGTTTTAAGTATAATAATTTATACACTATAAAATTCTATCCAGGACTCCAGTCTGTGACAATGTTTAGCTCTTATAAGCTGATTACAGGTTGCACACCTTTACTGCTTTGCCACCTCAGTTTATATCACAGTCAAGTTGATGGTATGGAAATTGTAACAAGGGAATTATGCCAATGAGAGAAAGCAAGGTCATACTGATTTTTGGTGTTCAGAAGCTGAAGTACACTGCCATGTAAATTTTCCAAGTTACACGTGCTAGAAAGGGATGAAGAAGGTTTAGCAAAAACGTATTTCAAAACCAGGATGACTTGCTCTGATCAGTGTGGTCTGGGTTCTTAGAAGTGCTGAGTACGTTCACTTCAGTAAGGACATGCAATGTATGCAATATTCCCTGAATCTGAGATTACTTTTCTATGAGATTTTAAAAGTTTTGTTGATGTGCAGTTTGATTGCTACATCATAAGCTGTTTCTAATGATTTCTAGTAATAGTTCTTAATAACTACTAGTGTCACTAAGCAAAGCTAAATTAACAACATACAAAATAATTGCAGGCACTTTGAATTTTGATCTTTCCTCATGTACATTTTCTTGCTTTGACTCCTCTTTATCTTTGAACTGACACATCCCTGAAGAAAAGAAAATTTATTTCTGATGTGAAATGAAGGTTTTGCATTACATTCTTTAGTTCCTAGTAATTGAGGGTATTCATATCCTGTTTCTGGTGTTAACAGTAATGTTTGTGCAGAGTTTTGTAGCCTTTTTCTTGTAGATTAGGTAAATATAGAGAAGTTAACTGTAGGCATGTGTTTTCATACACTGTAGCCACGAAATTTTGTTTAAAATAATCCAGATTACAGGTGAGAAATTTGCATATCATGTAACAAGAATTTTATTGGTAAGAAAACTATCTGGCTGTGACACTGATGGAGGCTTCTGCAGTTTGCTTTACTCATGGAAATTAAAGGAAACCTACATACGAAAACTGTTTTCTTGCATAGCATAGTTTGAGAAAAAAATATTCTTTATCTTTTTAAACACAGTTTTAAAGGAACAAGTAAAATAAAATTGCTTGTAGTCCATAGCATTGCATATATCTTCTTTCCTGTGATACTCACATGCATGTACATGCTGAAATGAGATTTCCCTGGTTTGTGTTGGCTTTAAGGAAGAGCTGGGAGACATCCATTTTGGCTTAAAATAAAAACAAAGACAGAGAGAATAGGCTGACTGGAAAAGCTTAGCAGTACCTTTCTGGACAGTTTCCAATCAATCAATCAATCATATGAGGAAAATTAGTCAAATGAAAGTAATGGACAGAGCAGCACAGTTTTGGGTTTTTTGTTTGTTGGTTTTTGTTTGTTGGTGTTTTTCTTTTGCATAGCTATGTACTAAGCAGTAGTATATAACACAGTGAGTCATCTTGACTGTGACAAAGAGCCTCTCAATAAAGAGTACTTGTTGACAACATTCTCTGTGGAACTAAAAACTGGCTATCCATAGCAGTCTCTTCAAATCATGACATTTGATTTCTTATGCTGAGGTACAGAAATGTCAGATTTCAAATCCATGTTATGTCTCAATGTAACACGTACTTTTATTTATCTAAAATACTTTCAACAAAAAGTGGTATTACTATGTATAAATTGTAATAGTTTAGGATTGCAAATAATAATACAGGATTCTTTCTTGCTGGTTGAGAGTATTGGGGTGTTGAGTGTTTGTACATGGCATTATGTGGATTAGTCGTGACTCATATCTATAGGTAGCTTCATTACCCTAGTCAGAGGTAAAGAACATTCAACCTTAGCTTTTTACAATTAGGGTTGAGCTCCCTGGGTGCACTTTAAGTGCTCTTCACTTTTTCCTGGTGTGGTACCTACATATGATGGCACTATTGTTGAAAGTCATTACTTTAATGCTTTTTGGTTTTGTCCCCTTTGGATTGGTCTGGGTTGAAAGCAATTAGCTGAAATTAGTTACACCATCAGGTCAAGGGAGTTGACCTCCACCTGGAAGCACCCTGGAGCAAGCTGAGATTGAGTAAACTTTTTACAGAGTTTGCAGCTGAAGGAGAACCTAACAGTGCAGCAAGCATGGTGCTGAAAACAGATGCTTACCAAGCAAGAAGCAGTACTTTTCCACTTGTTTTGAGAACAAAAAATTCATTTGCAACTCCAAGCAGGCTATTATCTGAACTTCCCCTTCCTTGCGGGAAATTCACAGCAAATTCTTCGCAAGGTGTTTTTCTCCATCTTCCTCCCTTCTTTTCTGCCTCGTCCATGTCTGGCAGTGAGGTGAGAGAATATTTGTTTTACAGAGTCATAGGCAACCTTCTTCTTTGACAGCAAAAAGAGTACTGCTATGGTGGCAGTGATAAAACATACCTAAGCTGGTAGAAATGCATTGAAACAGTAGCCTGTGCATCAGCCCGTAAAACAGTGTTACTGGGGAAAAATAGTCAACAGTTGTTTATGAATTTCATCAGTTGCAGAAGATAGTCTCTGCATACTTCTCAGACCCTGAAATAACCCACAGCACTGCCAATACCTCTGCTTCAGTAGCCAGACCAAAATATTCCCAGCAGTGTTCAGAATTCACGAAGGAGGGAGAAAAATGCCAGGGGCAAAAGTAGCCAGGTCAGATTTGAACATGCTGCAGCTGCTCTACATACTGTGGTAGCTACTAATGTAGATCAGGAGTAATTCCATGGATTGCAGGTTGTTCCTTGTTCAGAGTTACATTGTAACTGCATTAAATTGGTCAGGGTTTAGCCCATACTCATTTACGTGTTTATTTCTGGAAGTGACTTTGAGTGAAGTACAGCTGTCTCTGTACGGTGAGTGGATTTGAATTGCAAAGGTGCTTGGTCTGTGCATTGTAGTGGTGCAGGGGGTGGAAAAGTGCCTTTGTCGTTTTGTGCTTCACACTGTGGCCTTCCTTTCCTCCCTTTCTCCTCAAGCTTCCCAGGAGTTTATATAACATGTTGCTTTTGCAAAACGAGGTATTATTGTGAGCT
>JAWWEU010000091.1:38244866-38257129 GCA_035583155.1 Acropternis orthonyx
AAGCAAGCAACCTGTGTGCTGAAAGATGAGCTGGCAGGGAAAAAGACTGGCCTGGCTGAGCAGGGAGTTTTCACAGAACTCAGGGGGGAAAAAAGAGAGTGTATGATCTTTGGAAAAAGGGGCAGACCACTCAGGAAGTGTTTAAGGAAGTCATTAGGTCATGTAGAAAGAAATTTAGACAGGTGAAAGCTTAATTCATCTGGCCACTTCTGTAAAGGGTGATAACAGGGGTTTTTATAAACACATCAGTAGCAAAAGGAGGGGCAAGGAAAACCTCCATTCTTTATTGGATGTGAGGGGGAATATAGTCATCAAAGACAAAAAAAAGTCTGAGGTACTTCATACCTTCTTTGCCTCAGTCTTCAACAGAAAGATCCATTATCTTCAGGGGAGTCAGCCCCCTGAGCTGGGAGACAGGAACGGGGAGCAGAACAGACCCCTTCTAAACCAGCAGGAAGTAATTAGTGACCTGCTGAGCCACTTAGATCCTCACAAGTCTATGGGACTGGATGGGACCAAGGGCCCTGAGGGAGCTGGCTGAAGAGCTTGCTGAACCACTCTTCATCATTTATCATCAGTTCTGTCTACCTGAGGAGGTCCCAAATGATTGGAGGTTCGCCAGTGGTACCCCCATCCACAAGAAGGGCCAGAAGAAGGATCCTGGGAATTAAAGGCCTGTCCACCTGACCTCAGTGTCTGCCAAGTTTATGGAGCAGATTATCTTGAATGCAATCATGCGATACATGCAGGATAACCAAGGGATCAGACCCAGCCACCATGGGCTTAGGAAAGGCTGGTCCTGCATGACCAACCTGATCTCCTTTCATGACCCACCAAGTGGATGAGGGGAAGGCTGTGGATGTGTATACGAGAACTTCAGCAAAGCCTTTGACGCTGTCTCCCATAACATTCTCCTGGAGAAGCTGGCAGCCCATAGCTTGGGCAGGGGCACTCTCTGCTGCGGTAAGAACTGGCTGGATGGCCGGGCCCAGAGAGTGGTGGGGAATGGCGTTACATCCAGTTGGTGTCCAGTCACTAGTGGTGTTCCCCAGGGATCAGTGTTGGGCCCAGTCCCGTTTAATATGTTTATTGATGATCTGGATGAGAGGATCAAGTCCACCATTAGCAAATTTGCAGGTGACACCAAGTTGGCAGGGGAGTGTCAGTCTGCTGGAAGGCAGGAGGGCTCTGCAGAGGGAGCTGGACAGGCTGGAGAAATGGGCCAAGACCAATGGTATGAGGTTCAACAGAACCAAGTGCCAGGTCTTACACTTTGGCCACAAAACTCCCATGCAGCATTACAGGCTTGGTGCAGAGCGGCTGGAAAACGGCCCAGTGAAAAAGGACCTGAGGGTGACAGTCAACAGCTGCTCAACATGGCTCAGGATGTGCCCAGGTGGCCAAGAAGGCCAATGGCATCCTGGCTTGTATCAGGAATAGTGTGGCCAGGAGGACCAGAAAAGTGATTCTTCCCCTGTACTTGGCACTGATGAGGTCACACCTCGACTGCCCTGCCCAGTTCTGGGCTCCTCAGTTTAGGAAGGACATTGAGGTGCTGGAGCAGGTCCAGAGAAGGACAAGAAAGACAGTGAAGGGTCTGGAGCACAAGTCCCATGCCAAGTGAATGAGGGAGCTCGGGGTGTTTAATCTGGAGAAAATGTGGCTCAGGAGTGATCTTATCACTCTCTACAACTACCTGAAAGGTGATTGTAGCCAGGTGGGGGTCGGCCCCTTCTCCCAGGCAAGTAGTGACAGGAAAAAAGGACAATTCTCAAGCTGTGCCAGGGGAGGTTTTGGTGAATGGTAGGAAGAAATTCTTCACAGAAAGGGTGATCAGATGTTGAAATGGGCTGCCCAGGGAGGTGGTGAAGTCATTGTCCCGGGATTCTTTTAAGGAAAGACCAGATATGGCACTCAGTGCCATGGTCCAGTTGACATGGTGATGTTCGGTCATAGGTTGGACTTGATGACCTCAAAGGTCTTTTCTAACCTAATTTATTCTATGTGTTTCCATGTGAGGTTACAGTTGTATTGGTTTTTTTCCTTTAAGACAGACTGTCTTCCAGACCAGTCACCCTTTGTGCCTCTTCTTGTTGAAATCTGATCTTGCATATAACTACATATCATTTTTCGTAATTCCCCCAAAGGTTCTGTACTCTGTGTACCTATTTAACCAGCTGAACATGTAAGATAGCATATGTGTTGATTTAGATTCAGATGGGGTAAAAAAACATGACATGACAGACAGAAAAACAGAAAACCACCCTGTGGTTGGCAAAACCAGAGTTGCTTCCCGATTTGGACTGTGTTAGTAAGAACGAAAGAGAAGAGTCTGATGCCGAGGATGCCATTTCATAAATAAGACTGAAACAACCAATGTTTGGTGGCATCAAAAAATGTATATAATCCTGCTTCCTTCCCACTGCTCTGTCTGCATGGTTCTACCCTCAGTGTTGGCTCTTAGTGTTCATCCTTAGTATCTGTCTGACTCACTTGCAAAGCAATTCAGGTCACCAAGCTGGTGTAAACTTGTTTTGTTGCACTGACTTCCAGACTTTTTGCAAGAGCTTACATGAGCTGGCCGAAATCCTTCCTGCATTAGTAAGTCATTAGACCAGCTTGCCTTGGGGAGGTATCAGAAATTGTAGATTTAGTTTTAACATGATCTTTATGCAGATGCACACAGGTGGTAAAAATAGTAATTTTCTTTAAGGTGAGAAAGAGGAATTTGCTGGTAGTCTGTCTCTCACAGATGCTTCTATTACAATGAATAATTGTGATAGGGAGGTTTATCTGCATTTATTACTCTTTTCTCAGAAGGCAAATGGTTGTTTTAGGCAGTTCTACAGCAAAACTAGCTGCTAAAAGTTGCTCAGTAATTTGCTTTGGTTTATTTTTGTTTTCAGTGAAGGGAGCAACCTCACACCTGCTCATCATTACCCTGACTTCAGATTTAAGACGTATGCACCTCTTGCCTTTCGCTATTTCAGAGAACTTTTTGGTATCAAGCCTGGTGATTATTTGGTAAGAGCTTGTAGTTTTCCTTTGAGTTTCAAATTATTACAAGTATGCTAGCTTCATAGTGACAGAAGAGGATGCTTAAAAGGTGCCTAAATGAGTAGTAAATTTTGTGTGTGGAGGAGTTAAAAACTAGTTAATATTTTTATTACAAAAATTCTATGCCTTTGAGAAAATTCATATTAAAAAAACTTCTTTATTAATTGATTAGATTAACTTCCATATAATTCAAATAACTTTTTCTAGAGAAATTATAATCATTACTTGTGAAAATTCTGTCAATTCAGTTCTAATAAAGTACTCTTGTCTTATTTGTGCTGCTTTTTCACTTCATTACAAAGCACGTCTGCATGTGTTCCTTGAGAAATATGGATGGCAGACTAAAAACGAAGCATTTTAGAGTATCTCCTTTTTCCTCTCTATTTTACAATTTGAAAACTTATTCTTTCACAGTATCCAGTGGTTTACGTAACAAAAAAAATTATGCATTTGCTGCCATTGTAAAAGCAGGCTTTACTTGGTGGAACCACTTTGTACACTGCCAGGAAAAGTATCTACTATTTTACTTCTCCTGTAGTTCTGCTTTTGGAAGGGTAGTGTGACAGCAAAGAGCTGGATTGTTTTCTAGATGTTTGCCCCATTGATGCCTTAGGTAACACCATGTCCAATTTGTCTCATTTGCCACCCAAAAAATCAGAGTCATAGTACAAATTAGCAATGTTATATGTCAGAGTTCTATTGTTCGGTTTTTTTAAGGAGTTTTTAAATCTTTTTGTTCCATCATTGATAACTACTTCTCTAAAACCAAAGGAATTTGAAAGGGCTTAAATGAATAAAAAAGAAAAATTGATTAAAGGGTGCTCAAACATTACTTACAATACTACTAAATATATTGCTTCTGTGGTTTTCAAGTGTGTTATAATGTGGGGTTTTTTTTTTTTCCTTTATGGATAATAAGCCTAAAAGCAAAACTTAGCTGGTTTTGCTTTTCTTTAGGTTGAATGTGGGTGTCTTATGTTAATTCTTTAGTATTGTGTATGGATTTTGTATTACTAGTCCTCATGACTATACTTTTATACAAAGACAGATAATCCCTTTGGATTATAAATGGTAGTAGCAAGGAAATACAGCTGGTTTGGAGTTTTATAAATCATAGTATCATGGAATGGTTTGGATTAGAAGGTACTGAAAGATCATCTGTTCCAAACCCCCTGCCATGGGCAGGGACACCGTTCACTAGACCAGGTGGATCAAAATCCCATCCAGCCTAGTCTTGAACACTTCCAGGGATGGGACATCCACAACTACTCTATGCCACATCTTCCAGTGCTCACCACCCTCACAGTGAAGAATTTCTTCATTGTGTCTACTCTAAAACTACTTCAGTTGCAGTCTCACAAGAGCAGAGTACAGGGAGAAAATCACCTTCCTCAAACTGCTGATCACACTACTTTTGATGAAGCCCAGGCTGCTGTTGGCCTTTTGGGCTCCATGTGTGCACTGGCAGGAGGGCTGCTTTCAATGCATTCTCCCTGCAGTATGTACTTGTGCTCGGGATTGCCACAACCCAGGTGCAAGACTTTGCACTTGGCCTTGTTGAACTTCATGAGGTTTGCACAGGCCTGCTCTCAAGGCTGTCATGGTTCCTCTGGATGGCATCCCTTCTCTCCAGTGTATCAGCCACAACACTCAGCTTGGTGTGTTGGCAAACTTGCTGAGGATGCATTTGATTCCACTGTCTATGTTACCACAAAGACATTAAACAGTGCCAGTCCCAAAACCGCTCCCTAAGAAATGCCACTTGTCACTGGTCACCATTTGGACAAGAAGCCATTGACCACAGTTGTTTGAGTGCAACCAATTCCTTATGCACTGATTTGTCCATCCATCAAATCTATGCCTCGCCAGTTTAGAGACAAG
The DNA here is from genome assembly GCA_035583155.1 of Acropternis orthonyx. Classification (NCBI taxonomy): domain Eukaryota; kingdom Metazoa; phylum Chordata; class Aves; order Passeriformes; family Rhinocryptidae; genus Acropternis; species Acropternis orthonyx. Next base: position 38,249,805 of record JAWWEU010000091.1, read on the forward strand.
GAGGTCTTGTGTGACAGAGGTGTAGTTATGTTGTTTATCTATCTCTTTTTGTGGACTTGGCAAAAGACAAAGTATACTGGCTGTGTTTTCAGCCAGTTGCTAAAAGGACTGCTTTCTAGAGTAAGGCTGCTATCACCTGCAACTTCTTTTCCATCTAAGGAAGCCTTTGCAGTAGCAGAAGTTAAATATTATAGAAAGACCGCTTGCTATGGAAAAGAGATTTGTGACACACAGTTGCACAGCAAAAGATACAAGTGGTATGTGGTAAGTGATGGTCCAACTGTGGCTAAAGGGCAAGGGCAGTAAAATAAGAAGAGGAGAAACTACAGTGAATGTGTGTGAGTTTACATTATTAATTTGAAGAGACAAAGCTCAAAGATTTACAGTTTTGCTTTTTCCAAGGAGGTTAAGCAGTAATGCACTGCAAGAGTCAGACTAGGTAACAAGGGTAAGTACATTTGAACAGCTGGTAGAATTAAACTGTCACAGAAAATTTCATGGAGTGCTGGTATTTTGCAGCTAAACGTCCTGATCATGAAGTACTCAGTTGTCAGGGTCTTGGGGGTTTTCTTGCTTTTCAGTTTTGATGTGGCTTTCATAGTGTTCAGCCAAAATTAGCTGGGATCTTTGTATAGCAGCACTTGGTGGGTAGATTTCTGTTTTACAGGAATAAGCACAACTGTAGAATGACCAACACAGAGTGTGGGTTAATAACTTGTGCTTATGTTATACTGTTTTATTGAGCTTTATTATTTAGGAAAATTGGTTTCAATTGCTTACTGTAATGACAGTTCCTCATGAAGCCTTATATATTCTGGCAAAAAACATTCAAGAGTTATAGTACAACTATTGATTTGTTCCAAAGGTTTGTAGTATTACAGACTCATATGGCTGTTCTACCTGTAGAAAATCGCAATTATAGGATTAACAAGAAAAGTATTTTGTATTAATTGAAGCTGAGTGGACTGCAGAAGTAGGGTGACGAACAGAAAACATTTTAATATGATGCAAAAATCTCTTAAAAATTGCAAGCATGGGAAAAGCTTCAGCTATAGCCAGGATAAGAAGATGCATCCACAGGAAGCATGCTTCTCTAGCTCAAGTGCTCACAAAAGAACATATTGATCAGATTTTCTTACATTTACTCTTTGTTATCACCAGCCACTGAAACCAATGGCAAGACTCAGGATGGATTTAATGAAAGCTGGTTGTAAGAAAGAAAAAAAACCCTTTTTTTTTTCTTTTGGAATTGCTCATCTCATCTCAAGCAATGTCCTAATAATCTAGATATTTGTTACTGTAACAGTTGTTCCTTTTGCTCTGAGAAGACCAGAAAACACTGCACTGCTAAGAATAATTCCCTGACGCTAGCACTACTCACAATTCACTTACTGTGTAATTTTGTTTCTTACAAAGACTGAAAACTTAAAATATTGGACTGTGCAGTAAATCTCCAACTGTGTGAAACTGATGATATATAACAAAAGAAAATATGTGTGAATGAAAGTTCAATTACCTTAAACAGGTTTTTGAGTTTAATATAAATAGATTTTATTATGGTTTTGAGTTTAATGTCTCCTCTCCATTTAGTTCGAATGAAGTTTGAATTAATGTCTTTTTCCTCCTTAATGTGATTGTAATTTTTAATGTGTCCTGTGGAAGGGAAAGCCTTTTGGAAATATCAAAAACAATGATCCTTCAAATCCCAATTTTTCTTGCTTACTGGTATTGAGGTTTTTTCTATTTCAAGCAGTTTTCAATCAGAAAACTACATTAGTAGTTATACCAAGATTATTAGTCTAAACTGTATTAGCAGCTATACCATGATTACTAGTCTAATGGTTTCAATCCCATTTTCACAGAATAGAATTGCCTATTTGTCTACAGTGAGAAACCTCTACTCCACGTGTGTTTGTCTAACATCATGTACCCGTTTCCTTTGCAAATGGCTCTGAAAAGCAAACAGTTGCAGCGCAATGTCTTCTTCAGTTTTCTGACTCAAGAATTTGGTATGCTGTCAGTGTGGTGTTGACTTCTTCCACCTCAACCACTTGCTTCACCACCTGGAAATGTGCACCTGGTGCAGTGGGACATGAAGAGGGACCGTATGCTCAGCTGCCATCTGCTCTTCCATGGCTGTGCAGAGTGTCCTGGGCAGACCAACGGTTATAACTGGCCTTCAAACCTCAGCCAAATTATGCCAACCAGCTTGCTGTACAGTAGTAGTGTTGCGGCAGCTGAAGACTGAAGAATAAGCTCCATGGTTTTCTTGTGCCTTTTTGAACCTACAGTTCTTTGTATTAAACTTGTGTTTGGGTAATGTATGCATTGGCAGTGAAAAACAATTTTTGTCTCTTCCAGTATTCAATCTGCAGTGAACCTTTAATTGAACTATCCAACCCAGGTGCCAGTGGGTCCTTATTTTTTGTAACTAGCGATGATGAGTTCATCATCAAAACAGTTCAACACAAAGAGGCTGAGTTTCTCCAGAAGCTCTTGCCAGGTTATTATATGGTAAGTAACTGAAGACTGTATTTAACCTGTATTCTCCATTTCCTGTCACACTTCTGAAGATTCAGTTTCATTTGTCTTGTAATCTGTCTTTGGTTTTATCTGTATTTTTTTGTAATATTTTTGATATTTTTACCTGTCTTTCACCTTTGTGTCCCAGACACCCAACAGAAAGAATAGATATAAATCTAGAATAAATTAAGACAAGAATTGCTGTTCTGTTAGCATTCAAGATAAAGCTGAATGTCATCATCTGATTTGATACCAAACGTGCTTCTAATAAGCTAGTAATAAAAAAAGGTTTCTAGATTTCTAATTATTTTTTTTTCTCCATTTTATATTTGTCTACCCTCTGCATTTCACTCAGAGTGGACAAAGAAACTAGACCGGTCAGTTTCACTTTTGTTTCCAACTACTTCTGATTTCCGTTTCTCATGTATTAAAGCAATGTTCTGTAAAAGATATTTTTATCCATGTAATTTGTTCAAAACTTAATTTTTAAATAGCACTTTTTGAAGGGTAATGCTAAGTTGATGGTATTTGGTTTTGTGTGTCAGTCATCACAAAGGAAAACCACTAATCCAAAAGTAAGTAGAACTTAATTTTATCTTATTTAAATTTTTTTAAAACAAATTCCCGTCATACATATGAACAGAGATTCTTCTGGGTGGTATGCAGGACTTTGTATTATTAGACCGATGACTGGCTTTCTTTTCTTGCTTTGTTTTCTGAAGTAAATACTTGAAAAATTACCATCTCAGAAGTACTAAAAATTGGAAGTGTTTATTGTCATATATATATTATAAATGTTCTTATTACACTACAGTAACAAGGTTTCACTGTGTAAAAAAAAGTATGCTGACACATCAAGAAGGATAAGGGTGGCAGGTATTTCTTGTTGGTTCTAATGATGATCAGCTCAGCATAAGTTTGAGTTATTACATGTACATATAAGGCCACTTTGTGTTGTTTCTGGGAACTTTATTCTCACTGCTAACGTATGCAATGGTTTGCAAAGTATAAAATCACTTCAATCACTGCAATTATTTCCTGTGAAAGTACTTTCTTCTAATAGTTGTATGCTGTGACTTAGTAATCATATAAGACTTAAAGTAGTTTTTTCCCTTCTTGCTTTTTCATGCTGAAGACTGAGGGTAGTTATATTCAGAAGGAGGATTTTCTCTCTTATGTCTGTTATACTCTCCTACTTAATTTTTTTGCCTGTTGGGTAATTTGGATTATTTCACACTTTTCTCTTCTGATGGTCAGTTGTGGTTCTGACCTCACACTCCTGTAGGAACAATTTGGTCATTTGGCACTAAACCTCAGAGTGTAAAGCCTCATGGAGACAGGTGTTCTGTTTTCCAGAATCCAAGTCAAGATAATGAGAACTAAATTAGACCCAAACTCCTTCCACCAGATGGAAGACAAAGGTTGTTCAGGGCAGAATTAATAAATTAAGTTGTCAGATGGCTTTATGTTTGGCCTAGTCTCCTATTTGATAGTATGTGAGAAAGAGACACCTGGCATAAATGTAATTACTGCTCTACTTTTGGCCTGTATACATTGCTGGGAAAAAGGCAGTGTTTATGTAGCTTTATGAAATAGAGAGCCACAAAGAAAATCAACTAGACCAAGAAACAATGCTGACTAAAGGGTCCTATAAGTTTTCTTGATGCTTGTTAATGTCCTTTGCTTTGAAAACAAACCCTTTGTTAAGCATGGAACTTTATTGAAAATAGACATGTTTAACAATATCTCTTTTGTTTTAGAATCTGAACCAGAATCCAAGGACTCTTCTACCCAAATTTTATGGGCTGTACTGCGTTCAGTCAGGAGGCATTAATATTAGAATTGTTGTCATGAACAATGTTTTGCCACGAGCTTTGAAAATGCATTTTACATATGACTTGAAAGGCTCAACGTACAAACGGAGAGCATCAAGAAAAGAGAGGGAGAAGACCTACCCTACATTCAAGGACTTGGATTTCTTGCAAGATATACATGAAGGGTTGTATTTTGACTCTGAAACTCACAGTGCACTAATGAAAACACTGCAGCGAGACTGTCGAGTGAGTAAAAATTATTGACTCTAATTTAAACTTCTGTGTTCACATTTGCTCTAGATTTACCTCAGTAAAACACGAGCAGAACGTGGTTCTGTATGTTGTTTAACCTGCATTTGTTTTCCATGCTGTTCAATGAGGCAAAACTATGGACGTCAGAGCACTGAAGAACCCTGTATTTCAGTAAGCTTTTGGGATCTGAGATCATAGAATCGTAGAATGGAATGTCCATATACTTCTTGAACACCAACAGGCTAGGGACCATGAGCACTTCCCTGGGGAACTTCTTCCAGTGCTTGACCACCCTCTCACTGAAGAACTTTTTCCTAATATCCAACCTGAACTTCCTCAGTGCAATTTTAAGCCGTTCCCTTGCATCCTATTATCAGGCACCAGATATCAGCACCACTCTCTCTGCCCCTCCTCATAAGATGTAGATGGTAGTGATTCCCTGCCACTCAGTCATCTCTAAGCTGAGCAAACCTAGTATCTTGACCTGCTCCTCACAGATTATGCCTTGTAGTCCTTTCATGATCTTTGTTGCCCTCCTCTGGATATTTTTATATCCTCCTTACATTGTAGAGCACAAAACTGTACATAGTACTTGAGGTGAGGCTGCACCAGTGCTGAGTGTAGTGGGACAATCACCTCTTTCAAACCAGTTGGGTATACTGTGCTTAATATACCCCAGGATACAGTTGTTCATATTGGCTACCAGAGCACACTGCTGACTCATTGAATTTATTATCTAGCGCAATGCCAAGTTCCAGGACTGTCCCCTCATTTCTCTATATGTCTAGGATTATACTGATCCATCTGTGGAAATAGTGATTAATGTAGGAATGAAGTCCAGTAAAGATGATGATGAGGAAGAGGAGAAGGAGGATGATGAGGATTATTTCCACTAATTTGGCAATTTTAATTATTTTTTCCCAAGGCACAATTAGCTCCGTGGTACCATTGTTACATATGATAAACTGTAAGTAAATCTTGGACCTCAGTACGCCTTCAGTAAATCAGCCGTTTTGGAAGTTAAGAATAGCTAGGAATGGGAAGGCAGGCCTAGTGGCAGCAGTCTTATTTCTGGAACAAAGTAATTGTTTCTTCAGCTGAAAAGTAGTCCTTAATGTTCACAAAACATTTTCAAGCAGGAAAGGGATACCTACCATTGCTCTTTGAGAGGACCATGATGAATGGAATCAGTTCCTCTAATGGACAGAGAGAATTGCTGTAAAATGTTTTTTTTTTTTTCCCTGTAGCAAAGGTAAGAAAATATAAATTAGGAAAAGGGCAGGTTATCCATGTTTCTCATTTTTCCAAAATTCACAGGTTGTGACAAGAAAAAATTGGCTTTGTCTGAGGGAAATCTTCAGAGTTTCATAATAAAAAAACATAATGGGTAGGCTGAACTCATCACAGAAAAGGCATCCTGAATATCATAGTTTGTTGTTCGCTGCCACCTGTGGTGCAAGATGGAAAGCATTGTTTTTGCACAAGAATAGAATTTTTTGTTTAATTATCACAGAAGTCTGCAATGCCTGGTGATTGGTTTGTAAAGCTGGGTGATCTAATGTTCAGCTGGCATGTTCAGAGTGAGATATTTTTCTAACACCACACATTGTTCTCTCTGTAGCCTTTTGCTGTGAGTATTTCCTGAGCTCCTGCCATGTGTGATCCTGCAGAATGCATCAATATATCGCATCCAAGGATATGGATGCCCTTTTGTGCATCCCTCACTTGTCCAATGTTTCTCACCCAGTAAAAGCCTGAGGGGATCTATTGTATAGAAAATAACAAAGGGAATCTAAAAGTGGGAACTGGACTGAAAAGTAAAATGAAGAATCAGTCATTTAATTGTTACATATAAAAGGACTCTCACTGGTTCTTTGAAAGTCTGAGTGAATTCTTCCTGCATGTTATTTGAATGCTGAACTAATATAATTTTTTTTTTCAGTGTGTAATCTTTGAATAACAACTCCAAAGTCAGTGTAAAGTTCTTAAGGGCCCAGCTAAATTTTAAAATTATTAAAAGAAAGAAGGAAATTATCTTACTGTAATCAGTGTCTGTATATACATTAAAGTATATGTCTGTGTGTATCAGAATCTATATATATACACACAATGAAGGTTGTATGTATGGAAAAAGAATTAACTGCCATTTTTTTTTCTGTGCAAAAAAGTCTTACTCTGTGTTATAAACCAAAGGGAGCAGACACTGTTATCTTTCGTGTAACTGAATTTGCTCAACAAAAGAGGTTGAAACTGACTACCTGCCTTGTACTTCTGCCTTTAGAAAGAGTGGAGGTATTCCATTCATTTTGTGAAAGGGCAGTCTTGCCACTGTTTTTTTTTTCTGCCTATGTGGTATTTGGATGGCTGCTTAGTCTGAGTGGTAACTGACCAGCTTTTTAAGGCTTAAAAACTTGTCATCTCCTGTTACTGTGTGGTGGGTTGACCTTGGCTGAATACCAAGTGTCCACTAAGCCGCTCTATCATTCCCCCTCCCAGCAGAACAAAGGAGAAAAAATAAGACAGAAAACAAAGTTGAGATAAGGCAGTTTGCTAAAGCAAAAGTGAAAGTTCATGTGCGCACAAAGAAAGAGGAAAAAAAACTAGGTTTGTTCTCTACTTCCCATCAGTAAGCAATGTTTGGCCACTTTCTGGCTTCAGCATATTTAGTGCTTGCTCTGGAAGGCAAACATTGTAAATAATGAATGTCCCCTTTCCTCCTTATTTCTTTCACTTTTA
>JAWWEU010000091.1:38258921-38273305 GCA_035583155.1 Acropternis orthonyx
TTGGGCACTGGCACAGGCTCCCCAGGGAAGTGGTCACAGCACCAAGCCTGGCAGAGTTCCAGAAGTGTTTGGATGATGCTCTCAGGCACATGGTGTGACTCTTGGGGATGGTCCTGTGTAGGGCTAAGGGTTGGATGTTTAAGCCCAGTGGGTCCCTTCCAAACTCAGCATATTCTGTGATGTTGTAATTTTGTTGAAATGGGAAGCGATTCTACATATGCTTCAGTGGGGAGGTGGTAATTCATTTTCTTGGAATAAATTTTGTCTAAATCAGACCCATTACTAAGTATTGACATTTGTGCGCTTGTTTATAAGAATTGCTTATTTTTATGAGACAGTCCCTTATTTTGTGTTGATTTTATATAGCTCCTTATGTTGAAGAGTAATTATTGATTTGTTGCAAAATCAGTCTTTTTTCTGTTAATTCCTGTGTCCCTTTTCCAAAATGCTTGCTGGAGAGGAAATGATTCCTTGCATGGTAATCCTTTCAGTACTTGCATTTCATAAACCTGTGACTCTTTTTTTTTTTTTTTTTTGAGTAGCGTTTTTGTTAACCCTTTTATGAAAATGACCTGCTGACTATTTTGCGTGTTTCTTTTGCATAGATAGTAATGTGAATGCAGAATTCTTTGTCAGATAGTGTGCAGCTTGGGCTGGCTGCATGTAAAATAAAAATTACATTTCACAGCAGAATTGTTTTTCACTGTTAATCACTGGCTGAGGTAGTGGAGTTTAACCATGTCTAAGATGATTCACAGAATGCTGTAACATCTGATTGGCTGTGAGAAAAGAAAATCTGATTCATGAGGTTATTTTTTCATGTTCTGAAACAACACATTTTGTGATGCCATTTTACCGGGGGTTTTGTATGTAGTATGAAAGCAAAACAGTGCTTAAGACTTTAAGGAGTGAGTGATACTTGCCATCTGGAAATTGTCAGAGCAGCTGAAGTCAGCCTTGCCACCAGTAATTGGTGACCAAGTGACAACATTGTGTTGGCAGATCTGTGTAGATAGTTAAATAACACCTATATAAATACAAATGAGGTGAACAATTTAATGTCAAGTTAATGAACTGAAGGTTTACTTGTTACCAAATACAATACTTGTTAGCATACAGAGGCATTAAGACTATTGTTGCTGAAATCTCACAGTGCCATTTTGCTAGCAAGATACATTTCAGAGTGGTTACATGAGCACAGATTGAATTTTTCTCACTTTAACTACACAAGTAGTCTATTTCTGGGAGTTAATGTCAATTTTTAGTGATTTCACATAGAATGGCATCAGGTGTTTTACAGGTCTTTCTCCTTTAGCTGTGAATACAGCCCTGTAATACTGTGAATTATTTGAGTGTTTTTTTCATTAGATTAGGTTACCATTTTGGTGCCTTTGTACCAAAACTTGCTCCTGCATCTCAAAAGCAGTTCTATCTAAAATCATCAAAGCTATCTGCAAGTAAATATTGACAGAGGAAAGGCTTGTGCCTTTTTATATTCTTGTAGAATGCTGCATGTCCAAAAACATATTGATGTGCTTCATTTTGTAACTTGTCCTTGGTAAAACAGACTACAACTGCTGCACAATGTTACTTACACATCTAAAAAATTTCATATGTGAGGACCTTTCAGATATATTCATCTGGTAATTCCACTAATTGAAGTAAAATTTCCATCTTAATACAGACTGAAGAGTTTGACACAAAGCAAGTTTTTGTTGAGTGCTGATTTCCAAGATTCTTCCTTGTTATTCTGGTAATTATTTCTTATCAGAATTTTCACTGGAAATGAACGGGGAGTGAAATGTGCTTTGATGTCATCATAAAGGTGCACTTGTGTAAGGAGTGGTTGGTTTGGTTATTAAATTTCTAAGGGGAAGCAACCAGAACTGTACATCAAACCTGTAGGCAGACAGAGGGCCAGATCATATAATATCCTGAAGACACTTTGTGGAGAGGTCAGTCCTGCTTTTGAGTAGGGCCACAAACAGGGTGTCAGAGGGACAAGAGCTATTGTTAATATATGTGCTATTTGTAAGAATCTGACCTTCAGGTAATCCATGGAATGTGCAGGTGTTTCAGTCTCATAATGAACTGGAATAACAAAAGAGCTACTTGTTTCTATGAGACTTTTTAAGTAATCCTATGATAAAGTCAGGAATTGTCAAAAATTAGTCTTCATTGCATTGTACAAGTATTATGGGTGTAAGGGGCAGTGGTGAATTGATGCAATCAGAAAGTTCAGTTTTACCACATAAGAGGTCCCTGTGGAATAGGAGCAGCACATTATACCACAGTCTTCCATGGGGTTACATCCAATCCTAGATTTAGATTATCTAATTAGCACAGTAAAATGATAAAATCTCTAATGTGATCTAACTCAAAAGGCAGTAAGAATAGGTTGAAAGTGGAGCTGTCAGCAGTAGTTTGTAACTGTGAAATAAAAATGGCAATGCTTTTTCCAAGTCTGACTAGGTGCTGTAGTCTGACTTCACATGAAGAGTGTTGCTTACTGTACTACTAAGGTGCTATTTTTCAGTTTACCCACAATCTGCTTTCAATATTTGAAGGCAAATATTCACTGATTACATATCTTTAATGAATACATTATATAGTAATTTCTTTTTGAGAAAGTCTGAGTAAAGGGTAGAAATAAGTAAGCACTAAAAAAAATTCTAGAAATTTTTGACACCAAGTGCCTTTGTAGCTGCTATTGCTATTTTTGCAATTTATGACCATAAACCAGGAAGTTACTAGCCACCAATGTTCCCACACAATGCACAATGAAATTTCAGGATCTCGTTGTATTTGTGTCTTGTAATTTAGAGTACTCTTTTTTGTTGTGGCTGAAACGCCTGTGAGTTCTGTCATCAGAAGATGCTGTGGAGTAGTAAGGGCATACATTAAGAGCCTTTTTCTTGTTCTATTTGAACTAACCTGCCACATTGCAGGATTACTCTGGGCAAGAGCAAACCTACTGCATCTTCTAAAGTCATCCTTTGTGTCTGGAAACCAGGATGAGGCTGTGCATGTCTGCACTTAGATTATGGTGTGTTATGCTGTTTCTTTGCTGTTCTGTTTTTCTAGTGAGGAGGTTTTCCCCTACAGTTAGAGTAAGTGGTATAAAAACCTTATAAGATATACAGATCAGGTGGTTTAAATGGTATGCATCCATACAAAGTTACTTTTTTACTATCAATTATTTTTTTAAACTTGTGGAGATGCTGAAATTGCACTTTTTTTTTTTTTGTAAGAAAAAGGATGTTTCCACTTAATGGTCTCAGTGTTTTGTATAAAATTACTTATATTTGGATAATCTTCATCAAAATTATATACCTGGAGTTACTGCTGTGTCATGTCTGCAAAAATCACATTTTATTCTTGTTCATGTAAAAATATAAAGTATTTTCTCTTGACTCTGTATCAAAAATTACATTACCATTATCTTAGGGCGTTGTGTGTCAAAACATACAATGAATCATTGCTGAGCTACATGAGGCAAAGGAGAGGTGAGCTGCACAGCAATATCCCTCCTGGTTGTTACTTGTTTTACTCCCTCCACTTAGCACTGCTGTTATGTAAGACTTTTAACACAGTTTCTGTCTGCAAACAGTTTTGTTTTATTACTAGATGTCATCACAGCTTGTTTTAGTTCATGTTTGGGCGTTGACTTGAACTATATTTTGCCTTTCAGTGGCAGCATCCCAGACTTCATATGATGTAGCTGACTAGAAACTCATGACAATACAGTTTTGTGAGAAAAGAAAGGGAACTTGCCCATTGGCAGACACAAAAATGGTTGGTAGAGCTAGAAGAGAAGGCTGGTTAATTAATTCATGCTTCAGAAGTAAAACTTGTCTTTGAGTTTAGATAAGCCATATTTAGCCTAATAGAGAGATGCATGATTTTTGTACTTACCCCATCAGCTGTTAATGTGAGGGTGGCAGCAAATTCCTTTTTTGACAGTTGAAAGTTCTCCAAGAATACACTCTCTAAACAGGGGCTGGAGAGGACATAGAGAGTAGGAGAGGCAAAAAGGCTCAGTAAGTTCTGGAACATTGCATTAGAGATGACTTTAAGAAGTCTGTAGTTCATAAGTATACTTTTGGAACTATTAATTGATTATTTGCTATAAATCAAAATGTGTTGCCTAGAATTATCTTCCTTGCCTGCAAAGTAACATCAGGTTACATTTCAGCTATGCATCTTTTTTTCCCACTCATAACAAGAGCCTTGAACTAATTAGATAACTAGCACTATGACTTGTGTGGGATAGTAAAAGATTTTTGTTAACTATAATTTCACATATTTTCCTGGTAAGAGAAGCTTGTGCCTTGAATGTACGATTTTGCTCAGATTTGCAAAATGCTGCTGTGTAACTCTTCTTTTGTTTCAGTATAGCCATTTCTTCTTTGTTGGTAGGTTCTAGAAAGTTTTAAAATCATGGATTACAGCCTGCTACTGGGAATCCACCTCCTCAACAGTAACATGAAGGAAAAAGAGGGACCGGGTTCTCAAAGTGCAGCAGACACAAAACGTCATGGAGGGCAGAAAGTTCTCTATTCCACAGCTATGGAGTCTATACAGGGCCCTGGGAAGTCGGGGGACTCAGTCACCACCGAGACAACAGATACGTAAGTGCCATAACCTGCTCCTAAGGCTACTGTGAAAGCCATTAGCAGGCAAAACATTCATGAGTACATTGCATTTCAGAAGCTGAAAAATTAAGCCATTTGTTTGTTTGCTTTCCAAAAGTGGCATCATCAAGATTTGCCACAGAGTATGAAATTAAAATGTTGATTAGTAGATTGATCATCTTTAAATATGTGATAGCAAATTTGGTTTAGTTCAGGGTGACTTATGTATGCACAAGTGAGAGATGTTATAAGACAGATCTTGCAAGATTCCCAGCTATAATCTAATTTTAACTGGAAGCAGCCTTGTGAGACATAAGCAAATACTATTTACTCATGTTGACATGGATATTTCATGGATATACAGTCATCATTTTCATATTGAAGTAGTGTACTCAATACATAGAACTATATCATCAGCCACTGAAATACAGTCATATATATTTACTAAGATTAAGAACTGCTACTTTTCTCTTATTTTTCTGTCTAGCCAAAACTGCAGTAGAAATTTGAGTATATAAACAGTAGTTATTCTATTGTTTCCTTCACAATATATATAGTGCTAGTGTCAACATTGTCTTCATCATTCAGCATTGTATATAATTAGTCCTTCATTATAATGAGATTTAATTATAAATTAAGGATCTACTTTTCTCTTGGTTCTCAAGGGAACTGTGTAGGTAAATATAACTAATGATACAGAAACATGTGCTTAAACCCTCAGCAAACAAATAGGAGAATTATGATATTTAGCATTCATACAGAGTTTCCAGATGTTCAGAGCTCTAGAGTATAAATTAGAGCTTTATTTAACTCAGTTTTTACAGCTTGCTCACAGTCACAGAAGAATGTCAGTGCTGTACGTATTGTGTACTGCATGGTGGTAGAGGTGTTGCGCTGGCAGTTTCGAGGGATGTTGGCAAAGCTGATTATATAGGTCATTCTAGAAAGTCCCTGTGTTTAAGATCTATGGAAACCCACCCTGGGCTCCACATCACTTGAGCTAATACAGATCATAAATCATACCCAGATCCTGAGAATGCAATGAAAGCCTACTGCAGCAGTTGAGTCCTTCCTTGGCTTCCTTGCATGCTCTCCTATTGACGTAACTGCTAGTGGGGCAAACCTTGCTGAGTGGATGAAACTAAGCCTAGATCTTATAGAAAAGACCCCCAGGTCAGTCTTCTGCTGTGGTTCATTGAAAGGCTGTATAAGGATGAGGATGCGAATGGATACCCAGCAGCAATAACCGCTGCTAGAACTGGGTTTAATTTCTGGTTATAACTTTCAGGAAAAGCTGACAGAATATAGTTTTGTAAATCATATAACTTCTGAGTGTCTGACCAGTTAGTTGAGCTAATGTTTACAGTAATGTGATTTTACAGTAATTTAAATTCCACTGGCTCTTACAAGGTTTCCTTTATGCTTAGAATAATAAAAAATGTGCTTCCCTCTCCCCTCCTCACCATCCCTCCACACCGCACCCTGCCATCACACCACCACCCTCCCCACCCCACCCAAAAGAGAAGGTTGAGTAGGTGGTAGACCTCTTTTGTTGCTTTAGTGGCAGAATGGGGAAAATACTCTCAACCGTGTCTTTGATAGCTGTTTGTTTCTCAAACTGGTAAAAATGATGCAGTGGTACTGCATGTGCTGCATCCCCAGTCACTTTTACTTCTGGTTTTGTAGTGGATTCATGAATGTGAACAGACACTGACAAATTGCAAACTGGATTTCCATTTCTGGTTCTAAAAGCAATGGACCCTTTATTCTAGTGGTAGAGTAGGAAGAGAGGGTCTTAGGATGAATATCTTACTCCTTTAAGGTCGTGGCTTAGTAAATACCCTGGACCAGCTGAAGGCCCAGTCAGTTAGCATACTCAGCTTCATGCTGTTGCTTCTTCTGTCACTGATCTGTCTGTAAAGAAATTTTGGAAAAGCACATTAATACATAATTTACATTAATACATGATCTCACTACCTTTTTTGTTTTTTAATTTCTCTCAGAATGGGAGGTATTCCAGGGAAAAACCATAAAGGAGAAAAGTTGCTTCTATTTATGGGTATTATTGATATTCTCCAGTCTTATAGGTAAGCTAAATTTCAAGTTTTCATTGAATAAGGTATCCTGAAATTACTTATAAAAGTGGAAACTTTATAAAGCAGTTCTGATTTTGTTTTTGCATGTTTAGGCTAATGAAGAAGCTGGAACATTCTTGGAAAGCTCTTGTTTATGATGGGGTAGGTAGATTTCAATAATTTTTTCAACTGCTGATATTTCAGCGAATGGAACTTTGACTTATATTGACCAGGAAAAAGCTAGCTCTGGTATATTTGTAGTCTAACATCACCATGTGGTTTGGGCTGTTGCTAAAATCTTCCCAATACATGCTCTGAATTTATTTGTTGAGCTTTCAAAAAACAACTGTATTATCAGCTTGTCCTTATAACTTACACAAGACTGACCACATAGCAGGACATGGATGAATCTGTAACTGAAAAATACACATCATATGAAAAAAAACATTTCAAATGTAGGGAAGATTTTGTGTAATATAGCTGTGTAATTCGAAATTTCATAAATTAAATACCTAAAAAAAAATCTTGAATAATTAACCTTTAAAAGGGAAAAAATAATATGTGATTCACTAGCTTTGAGTAGGCTTGAAATGTATCATACAGTTCACCTGAGGTGTCCAGCTTCTTTCTTGACAGTTTATTTGTGATTTACTTATGGAAAATGTGACTGAGACCTTTTTCAATCTCATAGGACACTGTTTCAGTTCACCGACCAGATTTTTATGCAGACAGATTTTTAAAGTTTATGAGTACAAGAGTTTTCAAGAAAGTCCAAGGTAAGAAAGTAGTGCTTCTCCTCTTCTAGACATTTTTATAATCATTGCTATATAACGCTCCTGCGTTTGCAATAAAACAAACCCTATTTTAACATCATGTAGCTCTTTCATAACTTCAGTGAGGTGACTAAACTTCCGGCAACTGGAATTATACTCTAATAGTAAAATTACAGACAATTATTTGCCATGTATTTTTTGCCACACCTGGGGCGTCTGAAGATAAAAGTGGTTCCTATATATTAACATTGATATAAACATAAATGTTTATAAACATAAACATAAATCTAATGACATGTCCAGTCCTGTATCTGGTATTTGTAGGAATACCACCATTGATTTTAATTTATTTGATTTGCAAAAGTAAAGATTGTTTGCATGTCACTGCCAGCATGTTGGAAAAATTAAGTATTCTTCCCTTTGATATGGATTTTTTCTGTGCTTTATAAAGGAAAAAAATCTGATGTTGGGTATTAATAAAGTCTTTTGTCTTTATCACTATCAGCCATTTCTAATTTTCTCCTCCATTTCTCCTTTCTTAATCTTTTAATTAATTCCCAAGGGCAAGATACATATGACTAATGTACTTATGGGGTGAAATGGGCTGATGTTAGCTGGATAACAGGTGACCGCCCAGCCACCCTATTACTCCCCCTCTTCAACTGGAGAGGGGACAAAATTGTAACAAAAGGCTCATGGGTCCACATAAGGAAGGGAGAGATCACTCCCCAGCTGTCACGGCAAAACTGACTTAGCTCAAGAAAGTTAATTTATTACAAATCACCTTGGAGTAGAGTAATAAGAAATGAAACCAAACATTTAAAACTACTTCCCCCCACCCCTCACTTCTTCTCAGGCTCAGTTTGACTCCAGAATTCTTTACCTTCTCCCGCTACGTGGCACCGGTTGATAGGGAGTGGGGGTTGTGGTCAGTTCATCACACATGTTTTTGCTGCTCCCTTCCCCCTAACACTCTGAGCCCCTCACACTCTACCTGACATGGGAGACAATCCTGCCCAGACTTTGCCAATATGAGTCCTTACATAGCTGTAGTTCTTCATGCACTGCTCCAGCCTGGGTCCCACATGGGTTCACAAGTCCTGCCAGCAAATATGCTCCAGTGTGGGCTCCTTTCTCCTCATGACCACAGCATGAGGCTCCTCTCCATGGGGTCAGACCTCCTTCAGGCATCCACCTGCACCAGTGTGGGGTCTTCCATAGGCTACAGGTGGATCTTTGCTCCACGATGGACCTCCATGGGCTGCAGGGGGACAGCCTGCCTCACTGCTGTCTTCACCACAGGCTGCAGGGGAGTCTCTGCTCCAGTGCCTGGAATACCCCCTTCCTCTCCTTCTGCACTGACCGAGGTGTTGCTCTCACTTGTCATCCTCACTTCTTTTCTTCAGTTGCAGTTGCACACACACAGCCTGCATCTTAAATACACTATCCCAGAAGTGCTATAACTCTCACTGATGGCCTCAGCTTTGGCCAGTGGCGGGTCCTTCTTGGAACCAGCTGGCATTTGCTCTATCAGATATGGGGGAACCTTTGGGCAGCTTCTCACAGAAGCCACCCCTCCAGTCTCTTGCCCCTGCTACAGAAACCTTGCCGTTCAAAACCAGTAAACATGGGAGAGGCAAAAAAAAAAAAAAACAGAGAAACTCACCATCATTACAGAGGGATATTGCTATTAAGAGTTGTTCAAAGGCTTAAGTCTTGCAGCAATAAGTTAACTACTGATTGTCACTCCTCTCAAACAAAATTAATTGATTTCTATAACTGAAAGTAGACCCTGAAACTGTAGATGTTCTTTAGGCATGGGAGATGGAAGGAAAACCGATCCTATGTAGGTGAGTTCTTGTATGTTGTGTCGTAACCCCAGTGGGCAGCTGAGCAGAAAATCATTCATCCTGGTGAGATGGGGGAGAGAATTAGAAGGGTAAAAGTGAGAAAACTCTTGTGCTGAGATAAGAACAGTTTAATAGGGAAAGCAAAAGCTATGTGTGAAAACAAATCAAATTCAGGAATTCATCCCCTCATGGGCAGTCAGGTGTTCAGCCATCTCCAGGAAAGCCGGGCTCCATCACATGTAACAGTGACTTGGGAACACAAATGCCACAATCATGAATATTTACCCCTTGCTCCTGTTTATCCCATCTTGTATCGCTCAGCCTGATGCCATATAGTCTGGGATATTCCTGTGGTCAGTTGGGGCCAGCTGTCACAGCTGTGGCCCTTCGCAACTTCTTGTGCACATCCATTTCTTTGCTGGCAAGGCAGTCTAAGATACAAGCACTGCTCAACAATAATTAAAATCTTCATATGCTACTAATACTGTTTTTGTCACAAATCCAAGACACAGCACCACAAAGCTACTGCGAAGAAAATTAATTCTGTCCCATCCAAAACCCATTCACTGTAGCTTTCTAAGAGTCCAAATACTGCCTACTATGTAGGCATATGAAGTTATAGTTCAGCAAAACATACTGGAGAAACAGTTAGCACATTTTGTTCCTGGATTTCAAACTGAAAAGAACAAATGAATGTTGTCTTAGCCCCATGGAGTAAGAAGTAGGGATATTTGATCATAATTCTCCTCGTGGAACTGTGTTTGCTTTAGAATTGAATATCAAAATGTGGAATGGACACTTGGATGAAATACTACAGGAGGAGTATTGAGCATATGGTATTGTGTTAAACTGACAGAAGGTGTTTTGCAAGTATTCTGACCAGTATTGTGCTGGTCTCCTAAGATTTTCAGTAGTTATGTGGAGTGAGAAACAAGTCTATGTGGATAGTGGGAGAACAAACCACAAATAAATGCTAGAACTAAATGAGACCTAAGGGAAGTAAGAATGACTAGAAATACTAGCATAAATTAATGATTTAAGGTTTAAATGTTAAATCCTTCATAAAAGACTTATTAATATGAGAATAAAAGAATCTGCTGTAGTATGACAAAATATGAAGCAAAATTCAGCAGAAATAAGGAAGGAGCCCCCTGAGACTCAGTTCTCTTTGAATCATAGAATAATTTTGCCAGATAATTGGTAAGAGCTCTGTTGTCTGAGACAATACTCAAAGAAACTCCTCTGCACTGTTGAACAGTAAGGAGTATCTACTCCTTTCTACTTGATACTTCTGTTTGACCAAATAAATGCCATATATGTTTCCTCAACATTTGAGTCTTTTTTTTCCCCTAATTCTTTCTAATTCTGACTGCTAGATTTGCTTCAGCATAAGACACAATCTGTTCTGTATTTGAAAGCTAAAATGTAGAATTAAAGGATATCATGCCTAATTTTCTCTCTTAATTCATCTGTCTCATTTTTCCAGGCTATTAACCTGCCTTCATATCCCATTCTTCCTGATCTAGTCCGCACACAGGGCTATTAATCTACTTTTATACAGATTAATGGTTCAAATGCAAAGTCATTCCTTTATAAAATAAAGAATTGGGACTATTCCTGCCTTCAGGAACATTATTTCTAAAATTTGAGTTCAGACATTTCAGTGTAAACATTTAAGCCCTATTCTGAATGTTCTTTTTTAACAATATCCTGGAACTATGCATCTAATTTTCCCTTCAGTCCTTAGGCAAGTGACCTTGGTACTTTTTATTTTAATTTTGTAGTAAAGCACAGTATGAAGTATTACAGTGCATCTGAAGTAACCTTGCAGCCAATGCATGGAGGTCACCAGCCAAGAGATGAAAAACACGAAATTAGCTGGCATACTTTTGGAGAAGAACTCCAAGTGGGGGTCATGGTTCAATAGCAGTGGCAATGGTCAGTTCCTAGAGTTCCACTCAAAATCCTACTCTAAGTAGGCAGGCACTGGTACAGAGCCTAAATGAAATGCTCATACCTGAGTGTACAAGACATCATCTACATTTTGGAAATGTTTACTGTGCCCAAAGAAGATGTTTGACATGTGTCTGAAGTGGAAGTTTTTCAGTCTCATTATATAGCAGTAGTTCACAGCTCTCAGAATACTCCAAATGTCTTTTCAGTTTTCCTGTCTTCCTTTTTTTTTGTATCATTCTGTCTCTGATTACGTGGGTTGATACTCCATAAGAGTTTTTTAACTTAGTGATGTCAGTGACTTCACTTTTATTCTCCTATATTAAGAAATAAGAACCCCCAGAAAATGATAAAAGAGATTTAGTGACAAGTCTTTTGCTCTAGTTTTAATATAATGTTTGCTAAATGGGTTTTTATCTGGACATGTTTTTCAACTGTATTCAGAAACTAGTTTTTGTAGATGGCTTTCTTTTCTATTTGCTGTTAAAAATGTGCAGGGAGATAAGGTGACATCGCTCAACACATATGTTCATTTGGTAATGCAGCTTTAAAGTCTTCACCTTCAAAGAAATGGTGTAATTCCATCACAGCCCTAAAGGCAGCATCACAAGAAGTAGTGTGTGCAGTTTACCAGGAGTGGAAGGATGAAAAGAGTGGCATTCTTGCTGAAGGACAAAGCTATGCCAGCCTTGATGAAGAAGGTACTGTCTTTCAAATCAACAGCCTTAACAATGTTTTTAAAGGAATTCTGTACAAAGTCTATAAACCCTATACTAGAAAGCTCGCAATCTGGCTGATCTTTCAAAACTTCAGAGTCAAGTTATTCTCATGGAGAGACTAGTTAGTCATATTTGACAGCATGGACCTTCAGGAACCAGAGGAAGTCAGAATCAAAGTTTATAACATGTTAAACTTTTGGATTTCAGGACATCCTAAAAGAATTTATCTAGCACAGATAGTGAATTAAGGCCAGAGCCAATGCTATCCCTTTCACTGACCTCTAAACAAACATCTTGCATGAAGTATTTTGAAACTCGGTTCTTTGTTCCTAGAGTCTTTTTGAAGAGATACCGAGTTTGACCCTTTCAGGATTTGCCTGCAGCCAGGCTGAAAGCAGAACCTGTGGCCTAATACCATCTGATAAATGAGCCCTGGTAGCAGGAGAACAGTCCCAGAATTTAGAAGCATTCATTAGATGCTTACATTTCTGATATTTGACCTTCGAGTTGCCCTGTATACCCTTGAATGTACTGGTTAGCAGCTGAAATTCACCCTGTATCACAAAACACTGTGGGAGTGAGTGCATAAATATTACTGTGTCATGAATTCAAACATTAAGAAGCTTCAAGAAGCTGGTGAGAGCACTGTGGGACTCCATATACTTGCCTCAGGACTCTGGGACTCAAATTGAAATGAAATTTTTAATGTTGTTCTTTATTTCTGTGTATGCAGCACTAGGTTCGCACCACCATCCGGATCTAGTGCCAAGCACTCCATCTCTGTTTGAAGCCGCTTCTTTGGCAACCACAATTTCTTCTTCTTCCCTGAATGTAGATGAGCATTATCAACGTGATCGACCTATGCTCAGCAGGTAAAGCCTGTATATGTGGTAGAGGATTCGCCAGTGTTTTGCTAAAATTCTGACAATGTATTCAGTGGAGGGAGCTCTGTGGGAAAAGGAAGCAGAAGGGGCAAATGTCTCTGTAACCCTGTCTTGCACCGCTCCAGTGAAGGAGGAGGGCCATAAGCCTGTAGGATTTATTATGTATTTGTTTGTTATATGTATTGGAATTCGAGGATAACAAAAGAGAAAGCATTAACTCAGCAAAAAATGTTATACGAATTTTTTGTCATGTTCCAAAACTAAACAGGATATTAAAAACTTTCTTAGGCCTTAGTCTGAACCACAGACCAAACTGCAGTAAAGTCAGGGTAGGAAGCACTTCTTGTAACTCAGCTGTAGCCTAACACAGCTTCAGGAAAAGGTGATGTGCTAGGAAAAAGGACCTTGTTTCAAGTTGTTCTTTGTTCTGAATGTACAGTGCTGAATGGTCTGCTCTAAGTTCTTCCATAACAACCAATTTCCGAAGTGAATTTCTATGTAACTTAATCCATGGGTGTGATTAAGGCCTGTCTGATTTTAATCTAGGAAAAAAATAAACTGGAAAGTCTCAAAAAAAGTCATGCAGATGCTTGTGAGCTAGCTTGAATGTGATTTTTGTTTGAATATGCTTCAGCCATGACTGTCCAATACCATGCTTAAGCCAGTAAGGCTTACTAGGAGATTGTCTCTCCATGTGCCTGTATGTCCCCTGTGCACCTGAAGTGTGCTGTGTTTTGTCAATTTGCCCACTTGCAGATCTCTTCACTGTGTGTCATATCGCAGAACAGCCATTTCTTTGCCTGTTTTCATCAAGAAGGGTAGCCACTGTGAACTCAAATATCTTGAAAATTTTTTTAATAATTTGGAAGCCTGAACTATTTAGTAAGTTTGATAAGCTTACTCACATGCCCAGATGTAGTTCTTTACCTTAGACTGCTTGTTGTCCAAAAAGATCATGTGATTTTAAAAGCAATCTTGAGGCAGTAGGATTTTACTTCCTATTAAATATTTACCAATTACATTTTCATAAAAATTAAAATTACTTACACCATTACTTGACGAAAGTGGTATTTACAGCTTCCACTTTCATTAAGTTGAACTAAATCTCACTCATGTGGCATTTTCCATAGGGCTGATAGTTTGCTATAAAAATTTGGAATGAGGTATGGGTTAGGGGTGTAACAAAGATGACATTTTAATTATAGAACCAAAATGCCTATACACAAACTTTAGGAAATAAAACTACTAACGTATAAGCATTAGAAGAAATAGAGCTCATTCAGTTCAATTTCTGTCAAAAGTTAGCTATAGGACTTAAATATACCATGATCTTTTACCAGGTTTTTTCTTTGATAGAAATAAAATTATGGAGAGCTTGGGTTTTTTATTTGCTTTAAGCATCAACTAAAACTACTGAGCTGCTTTGTATTAACATTAGTCAGGAAAAGAAAACTATGGAGTTGTTTGAATAAAGAGTTCAGATAAACTGCAAATAA
>JAWWEU010000091.1:38273405-38295062 GCA_035583155.1 Acropternis orthonyx
ACATTTCAAATATTCTTTACTCTCAATAAATTAACTGTAGAGAAAAGTTATTAATAAGTCTTTGATATTTTTCTGTACAGATACTCCAAAATAATTCTAAAATAAGAGAGGTTTTTAGAAGCCTACTCTTTGATTCTATGTTTGAACTTGTTTACTTTCCAGTTGTGATTCAATCAATGAAATAACCTCTAATGTTGCCAGCCATGTGATTACCATATACATTCCTGCCTTACAAAATCAGATTGTAACTGCGGTGTCTGCAGTCCAGGTATGCACACTTTTAATTCACCAGTACAAGAGGATATATTCCCTAACACAGCAGACCTTGCACCACCATTCACAGATGTGTGTCTCTCTTCATGTCTTGTGTCAAAACATCTTACCACGTAGGCAAGAGATCTGCCATGGGGGCTTAACAACTGACATCTTTTCTGGCCTAGATGTGCCCTCTTTCAGCTAGGGCTTGATGACATTCTTTCTCCTTATCAAGCAGCGGTGCATGTCTCAGTTTGTACAATTCATGAAGATTACCTTCCCTGTGGCTTTCTTTTAGGAGTTAAGAAAGCTGCTAAGCAGGCTGAATATTGAACTAATTTTCAGAAGGTGATTCAGGACACTTGCAGTTTTGTACCCATGCCTGCTTTCTGCATCAGTGCAGAGAGGTCCTTCCTTTTTCTTGGCACTAAATAATATACCCATGTGAAGTTTTATTTATGTTTTTATGGTTCACTGGAGGAACTTCAGTCCTCCCATAAGAAATGCTATCAGGGAAATAAAAACACCAAACCCCCCCATGCTATGATGATGCATTGAATCGTAGATTTTTTTTTCTTGCTGGGGTTCTGCCTTTGAATACTAGAAAATTGTGTGATGCAGGACTCACCATTTTTGTCCAATTAAACAGAAAGTTTGAAGTGGTCTTTGAAACAAAGCCTCAATTACAGATTTGTTTATGAATGTGACCTGGCTTTCAGTCTTCAAATATGTAATTGCCTATGACATTTTGCTTTGTTATTTAAGTGAATTAGTTTGGCAACAGCTTCATCAGGTTTTTTCCTTGTCCTTCAGAGTGACCTAGCACAAAGTAGAGAGTTACATGAATTTGCTTATAACTTGGCAGAAGTTTCTGGTTTAGGGTAATAAGGGTAGATAATTCTATGTGCATAGTAATAAAGTGATATTTGTACAGCTCCTAGACTCCTATTAATGCTAACGAGAAGTGTGTGCCCATACGAGTTAGAAGACATGCTGTCATTTGCCTCTTTGAAAAAAGAGCAGTAATACTTTTGGATACCTTGAAGTACACACTGTATTTTTTTGTAATTTTTTTTTCAGAATTACGCTCTATTTCTACCACCCATAAATGTAATCCTTCCCCATGGAGAGGGAAATGGCCCTTAACATAAGAAAGGAGATCAGCACCATCTCTTCCTGAGGGTGCTCAACACTCGTTTCAGAAAGCGAAGAACTGCTGCTGCCAATGAGGTTGAACAGGCAGAGGTGACTTGCTGAGCCAAAGTTGGCTCCTGAGGCTGTATCTTGTGAGGATTGTTTTTGTAGACCTGGCTTGGTACAGATTATAACTAATGTAACTAATTGGTAGATAATGCGGAGCAGCATTTTAGGAGTGTTTTTCCAGGCTGCAAGCTGATTATTTTTCACCAAGTTATTCCTCAGTCCTTGAATAGTTAGAGGAAACTTGAGGTGCTAGCCAGGCAGTATGAAGAGGAATTAGTAACAGTATGATTAAAAGAGTAGTGGAGAAGGGAAAATGGATGTGTTTTTCAGCCCAAAATGAACTTGATCTAAAAATGGGCAGGAAAAAGGGAAAAAAAGGAGAAACATATGTTACTCAGCAAATGTAGGCTTCATATTGTCAGAAGACAAACATCTGGTTTCTATTCCATGAAGCTATTTCTCAGTCAAGTGGTTCTGTCATAAACAATATCAAGTATTCATTTAGTAAGAAAACAGAATTGACCATTTATTGCTTCTATTAAAATTTTCAAAGATTTTCCACTCCTCAAGCAGGTTTATATTTGGTGCAGAGACATTTTAGTACCTAAAAGGTCTGTTTCCACTATAAAATTTAATTTTTAGTCAAAAAATGCTTCTTTGAAAGGGTTTATTTCTTTTATCTTAGGAAATGTAATACCTATTATTATATTAGGGCTTATTTTTACAGAGGAAATGATAGCAGATTTTTTCTCCTTTCCAGGAAAGGTTTTCCTTATAAATACTGATTAATTTAATTAGATGACAAATCTGAATGTCCTAAGCAGTATGACTCTTGTCTCACTTGAGATCACTTTTAGGATTTTATAGAGTTGAAAGAGATTAATGGCTTTACAGGTGCTCCTGGAAATGTTTGAAACTTGTTTTAAAATGTTTTAAACTGTAAATGTTTTAAAACTCATGTTTTAAATATTTCAAGAATACAATCTATTTCCAATGTTTTTTTTTCAGGAGGTCTCATGGCTTCCAGTCCCAAAACCAAACAAAATCCCATGCTGCATAAAGGGGTACTTCAACCCTCTGTATTTAGAGCAATGCCAAGATACTGTGTGTTATATAAGAAGGACTGCTGAATTCCTTTCATACACGTGACCCTAAAAAATAATTCACAGGAAATCTAATTCTTGTTTCTATTTTTGCCCTATGTACGTCCTTTCTGTAAGATGTGTATGTAGCATGGACTTTTACCTTCTTTCTTCTTCCTGCTTATCTGTGTATTTTTCAATTTTTTGTTTGCCTTACCTTTGCACTGTTCTTTTTCAGTGGAAACCACTTGACATTTTGGAAGGCTTTGGGAAGTTGTGGTTTTGGTATTTTTCTTATACAGTCAAATATCCAAACTTTGAGCTGACATGTCCCATGACTTGACATTCTATCAAACTTTTCAAAAAGAGCTTAGATAATACAAGTAAAATACTATTTTGTTTTTTTCAGTGGAAGGAATTTGTAGGTATTAGTTTTCCTGTTGTAAGGAATATTACTCACACCTTTTGCTGGTCTGATTTTCTATGTAAACAAACTTCTGTGTGTTAAGTTTAAATGTTCTGCCTGTCCACTCACCACCCTTATCTTCGGAAGCTTAGACAAATGTCTCTGAATCTCATTCAAAGCGGATTAAAGTCATGCAAGCTTCATGTCAATAAGCAGTTAGGTGGAGGAAAAAGACTTTGAATGTTTAAATACTATGAACAGATGCACTGAGACACTGGGGAAATCCCTACAGGAAAGAAAATTTGACTATGATTGAAGCAACATTTAATTGTGTCTTAGAGAAAAACAAAGCTTTCTCAGTTCTCCAGTGATAGAATTACTTGTCTTTTTATTATTATTTTTTTATTTTTGAGAACCAAGATAAAACACAATGCTTTAGGCAGAGGAGGACACAGCACAGTTGATCACGGTCATTGTGGCTAGGCATTACTGAGTGGGAGAAAGTACCTGTAAAAATGCTTTTTATTTTTGCTTGGCTTTTCTTTCTTTTTTGACCTAAGAATTAAGGATGAGAACTCAGTGCAGTGTTGAAATTGTACTAAAACTCTTCCACTGAAGTGTTCTTCCTGATACACTGTATATATGGGAGTTTTGCTTGTTCTCTCCTGTGCCCCCTCCATCAATTTGTCTTGGCCTTGCCATTAAAACTGTCTGTAAGTGCATCTATGATGATGCTGTTGCAGAAATGTGACCTTTCAGTTACCAACTGCTAACAGCACGTGTATTGCTGTTAAGAGATTAATTACAAAATTTTTGGTTTTGCTCTTTTATGCAGAAAGTTCTATGTTATCTGTCAGTTTTAACTCAGTTATTTAATTTGAAACAAAGCCTGTCATTTGTAAATGTGCTGATAGAACCTATATTTTGTTGTATCTGAAGAACTTTTTGTGCTTTAAGGTGTACTTTTTTTTTTTCTCTTCCTATGACAGGATTACAGCTGTAGTAGTTAACAACATGTCTACATATACTAACGCATAATGTCTAAATTTGTTTGGGGGCACTAATAAAGGGAACTATTTTTTTTAATTTGCTTATATACTATACTTTGTCGGAGCAACAATACTGTGTCAAGGAATAAGCAAGAAACTAGCAGAAAAACAGATTGAAGAATACCAGTTTAAAGAGCTTCTACCTGCAGTTCTGAAGAAGCATCAAAAACATTTTTAAAATATTTTTTAACATTTTTTAACATTTAATCTTGCAGAATGATATTTTATTAACGATACAGACAGGCATTAGAAGCAAACAATGTCATCTAAGTGAACAGAACTTTCCCCCCTGGTGGTATCAGATAATATTTGGGTTTATGGTAGTTGGTTTATGAAGTGTTTGTTGGAATAGAAAAAAGAATCTTTCTTGGCATGTCTTCTGGACATATATAAAAACATAAAATTTCAGTCTCTGGTTTCAAAAGTGAAGTGTAAAGCAAATATGGATGATATATCAGTTTCATGAGATTACTAAGGTATGTTTAAATTTCAATGGTTTAAGCCTCCTACTATACTTATCATGATGATCTCTATCTTGTGGAGTTCACAGTCTTAAGAAAGATTAAATTGAAATTTACTTTTCGTACTATTTTTTCACTAGAGTTTAGGTTCTAACGTAAGTTACTTTCATAGCCAGAGGAATACCAAATATTCCCAGAATTCAGTGTAAATGTTGAAGGATTATCAGTCCTTATTATCATGTACCAAGTGGTTAGTATCAGTAAAAGGGTCAGTGAGGTATCTAGATTTTATGAAAAGAAAATACAGTTCTTTATCCATTTAAATTTTTTGGAGAAAATTACACTTAATCTGTTAGTTACTGAGATATTAGAGAATGGTTAATAACGTATGAAGTTGCAGCAGAGCTCAGCACCTGGCAAAAGCAGTTGCTTTCATGCTGACACCAGCATGGACTCCAGATTAAAATTAATGTGGCAGTGACTTGAAAGTTCCACTTTCTCCTTCATGCATGTTACAAGTTAGCTTTCCAAAGAGGACAGTTCATGTTCTTTTAAATAAAGAAGAACCTCCAGTTTTTGAACTTCAGTTATATGAGAGAAAGTTTTGTCTTGTGACAGTTTTGCAACACTTCTCATTTTAAAAATCAGTTCTTCATGCAGGATATGAGTCTTCCTTACTTGCAGAGTTTATCTCTGATTATTCAGTGTGAAAGCCACAGCAGCAAGGAGATTGCTACTGCAAATAAGTTGTGGATTTTTGATTATAAGAAGAAAGGTGGAGTGGCATCTGTGCTGTTTCATATTCTTCTTTCATCTCTGATCTTTTGAAAGGGACTTCAATCACTTCTGGTTTTCTGCATGTAAGTCTACTACATATGTGGACTTTCTTCTGTCCCTTTTCTCCTTTTTTTTTTCCTGTATGTTAATATACATATTTGATATATTTATGTATTATTTGTTTATATATAAAAAAATCTCTTTTTTAGGAAGTTTACTACTAAATAACCAAATAATAATGTTGTAGGAGTGTCTCTGACTTACATGCTGGTTTTGTTTCAACCCTCATTTTCTGCCTAGCTATATATAGTGTATTTCTGTAACAGGTAGGAAAAAAAAAAGACACACTCCAGAGGGCAGATGGCATTGTCTTTGTTCTATGTTATAGGTAAAACCTGTAGTTTAACAATCCCAAGACTGAATGGTGAACTCACATTACTGTTGTTTGCTAGTCACATCTGACTGTGAAGCAGCATAGATTGTAATTTAACAAACAAAGAGGAAAAGAACTGTTGCCTTCTAATGGAAAAGTAGAGACAGGTAGAGAAAGAAGTGTCATATTAAGCCAGTGAGTTAAACTGAAATAATGGAAGATTAGATCTTAGTTTTCTGATACATGAAGGATATAAAATAAAATGCCACTGGTGTGAACTACAGAATCCTTACATTATCTTGAGTTCAAGGTTCCAGAGGTTTTCTGGAAGTAAAAGAAATTAAAAATAACAGCAGTAAAAGTGGCAGTGATGTGACCTGATATATATACACAGGAGGATATATAAACCTGTATATTTCAGGTTTTTTTGCATTTAAATCTAAACTGATAAAAAAATGAAAGCACAGCCTGCCCAACCTGCTGTGCAGTTAGTGATGCTGAGCACTTTTTTCCTTAAGGTAAGGTTGAGCATTGAGTTTGTATATTGTTATAGCAGCAGTGGCGGCTTACTGCACATTCACCTCATGTCATGTGGTTTTCACAAATGGCCTTTTTCACATTTGCCTGAACTGTGAAACAAGAGAGATCAAAAGTCTGCACGCAAATGTGACTCTCTCCCCGCACCTCCCCTTTTGCCAAGAATAGTATTTTTCATACCAGAGTTTATTTTGTGAGAGATGGTAAAACATAGTCTAGCTTCAGTCAATAGCCCTTTTTTCAGTTCCTGTCTGCTTGTCCTCCTTTCATAAAATGAAGCATTGGCACAAAACTGATATGATTGAAGTGCTGCTCAGCAGAATTCCAGTTACAGGTGTGAGAATAGTGCTACTAAAGCAGTGGGACCTGGGACATCTTCAGTACAAAAGAAATAGACTTGCTTTAGAAAAGATGCCTAATACACTGTATAAAAAAAGGAACATTGTAATGCAGTGAATCTAGTGCTGGGCTCTTAATGCCAGCATGACATGAGAGTGACACATGATCTGTTATTTTGTTGAGCATTTGAATCTGTTTTCTAGTTCACGTGCCAACTTTGCCCTTTTTGAAGTCATACCCCATCTGAAACATAAAGTAATACAAAGGGAGGGGGAAATTAGTCATGTCTGGACTGCTGGCTGTAATCATGTTTTCATACCCAGTTATAATGCATAATTTTTTGCTTTTCACTTTTCCTGTAAATAGGTAAGAACTTTAAAAACATATCTCTGCACAACTGACAGTTGAGTTTTCAAGGTCCTGAAGCCTAGTTTCTGGCAGCAAGAAAGGACATGAAATAATGGGCACCTGATTCCATTAAAACCCCTTTGAGAGTTTCAACTTTGTGGACCAAGTGTGTTTACCAAACAAGATTTCTATGTGGATGCATTTGCAGTTTCACATTATTTCTGATTAGCAGAGAACAAAAAATCGATCTATGACTGAAGTAATACAGTGCACCTGCTCTGTAAACAGCACTTCCTTGCAGAGCTGTACTAGTAACATTACACTCTTGTTCTTCTCCCACTTTTCATTCTGAACTTTCACCTGGAAGCATCCTGTGTCTGCACAAACAAGTCCACTGTTACTGTGCCTAATTGCGCAACCTTTCCCCCTTATTTTGAATTAAGAAATACTGCCAAAATGTACACTATGTGTAATGTGGAAGTAACGTATTTTGAAATTAATGAAATTGTCACATTCACTGTGATGTGGTTCACTCTTTAAATAAATATTGGAGTTCAGGAACAGCATTACTGATAAAATTTTCGTTAATATAAAAATAAAAACTGTGGTTTGTGTATGTTAAATGTGTATATCTGTGGGTTTGTATATCAAATATGAGCTTCCGGTTATCTAGCAATTGCCAATACATCTATATTTGTTCATTTACATTCCTTTTTTTTCAAGTATTTGAAGATTTTCATGTTTAAGAGAAACATACTTTTAAATTTTCAGCTATGATTGAGTACTCTGTAATTTGGATTTTTGGTTGATTGTAGTCTCCCTTCTCTTTGCAGTAAAGGGTTACCTTCAAGTTCAACATTCACTTTGGAAGACAGTGCCATCTATTTGACTTCAGAACAGAGCACATTGGAAACGGAAAATGATAATGCTTCAGTTTTGGATGTCTACTTAGTAAGTTGACAAATGTTTCTGATGGGCTTTTAGCCCTGTAATTCCTTTGGCTCAGGCTCAGTAAGTGACTAAAATACCTGCTTAACTTCAAGATCCAGAGGTTCACTGAGGTATTTTTCAGATGAAACGTTTGCTTAAGTACCTTGCCAAAGCAAATCCCTGAAGAATCTATGTGCCTATTAACCATTGTATTAATAATGAAGTACGGCAAAATGCCTTTCAGTTTTCTCTAGTGAAAGGAGTTTTTTTCCTGTTATTTGTTTTCCATTGGAGGAAAAATCCACAAAATCCAAAACAACGACAACAACAACATCTTTCCTTTCATGTTGAATACTCCATGTTGAATTCATTGCATTACTTATTTTTCTTATCTCCAGAGTTACATAAGTTTTGTCTTAAGAGATCCAGAATATCTTAGAACCGTAAAACAGCCCAGGTTGAAGGGACCCCAAGAGATCATCTGGTCCAATCTTTTGTAGAAAAGGAAGCCTAGATAAGATTATCAGCACCCTGTTCCATCACATCATGAAAATCTCCAGCAACGGCAACTCCACCACATCCCTGCAGAGGTTTTTCCAGTGATTGATTCTTCCTCCAGAAGAAAATTTTCTTCTGTCAAGGTGAAACACATTTGTATCTGATCTTACCTCGAGATGAAACATGTTTGTAACATTCTGTTTCTCTGTAGGCTATACCACTGATGGCTGGTTAATTCTTTTTTGCCAGCAACACTTGAGTATCTATAGTAACCACTTCATAGACACTACTTTAATAGTCCAGCACACTTAGAGGGTTGTTGTCTGTTCTGCCTCTATCGAAACAAGACAGTAGCAAGTAACAGCGTTCAATTAGATGTAGAATTGACTCAGTTAACTGTGACCTCAAGTAGCCCATTATAGCAGCCTAAGCCCATAAGACTTGTGTTAATTGGGCTCATTGCTGGTCTAATGTTGAACCAAATCATCCGTGAAGAGGGACTCAGAAATTCTGAAATAGACAAATGATTAATCACACCCAACCTAAACTTGCTAGCAGATTGGCTGACTTAATGAACTGTGCTTTTAACTAACTTGGGAGTAGGATCCAGAGCTGTAACAACTATATACTCATAAGCAACAGCAAGGATGAGCATGTAGGTGTACTAGAATAGTGGGGAATACTTCCCAACACTTTACAAAGGCAAAGAACCCCAAGTCAAACCACCTCAAGTACATGTATACCAGCACATGAAGTCTGGACAACAAAGAGAAGGAACAACAGCTCAATGTCTGGTCTGAGTTATGATGTGATAGGAATCACAGAAACTTGGTGGGAAGATCACATGATTGGAAGAACACAACGGATGTCTACAAACTCTTTTGCAACGATAGGAAGAGGAGGTGGAGTTGTACTCCATGAAAAAAAGAAATTTGAGTGTAGGAAGGTAAGCTATGGAGACCACAAAATGTCTATAAAATGCTTTAAGAGAATATTATGTTAGGTGTGTGTTACTGGTCTTTCAACCAGGATGATGAGGCTGACAAAACCTTACTTTCTCTCTTCAAGTAAATATTAAGCCAACAGAACTGGGTCATCATGGGTGACTTCAATTACACAGGCATTTGTTGGGAGAAGAGTATAGCAATGCACAAGTCTGTTTGATTCTTGGAATACATGAGGGTTGCATCCTGGTACAGGTGCTGGTCATGCTGACTAGGAAAAACGTGTTGCTAAACTTACTACTAACAAACTGAAAAGACATACTTGACAGCATAACTTCAAATGATAGCCCTGGATGCAGCAATCACAACATTGTGGAGTTTAAGATCCTGCTGAGCATACTGAAGACCAGTAGTATTTGAAAGGTGGCATGTCTCTCACAGCCGCCTTCTGGACAACTGTCAGATACAGAGTGCATGGGTAGTCTGTGAGATGGACAGGAAATTATCTCAGGGATGATCTACAGGTTTTGCTCAGACTGGCATGAGGGGAGTCCCCAGGGATCAGTACTGAGCTCTGTGCTGTAATATCTCCATAAATGATCTGGAAGATGGGACTGAAAGCACTCTCACCACATGTGCTGATGTCACTAAACAGGGTGTCCAGGTGGACATGTCAGCAGGGAGAGCCACTTTTCAGAGACCTGGACAGGCTGGAAGAGCTGGCCAGCAAGAACTGTATAAAGCCAGCCCAACAAAGACAAGTGCCAAGTCCTGCACCTGGGATGACATAACCAAAGAGCCCATCCAGTCTACCATCCATGTGGCTGTGGAATGGCCTTGCTGAGAGGGCCCTGGAGGTCCCAGTGGACAACACACTGAGTGTGGGTCAGCAGCACATCACTGCAGCTACTGAGGCAAAGTGGACCCTGAGCTGCATCCATGGGGGCATTGCAAGCAGAGAGAGATGTAATCATTCCACTTTATCAGTGCTTGCCAGACTGTACATGGAGTAGCATGTCCAGCTCTGGTCCCCAAAGTTCAAAAAAAGATGCGGACAGACTGAAGAGGGTAAACGGAGTGTCGTGAAGATGACCAAAGATATGGAGGACCTGCCATTTGAGGAAAGACTGAAAGAGTTAGGTCTTACTTGCTCAAAAATTTCATCCGGGCTCCCATTCCTGCAAAAGGTTGGACCAGATAGTCCCTTCAACCTGTGCTGTTCTGTAGTTCTCTTTGCCCCATTTAAACAGTGAAACCATTTCTTGTTGATAGCTTTTGAATTTAGTTTATAAAACAACAGTCTTTTTTATCACTAACACTGCTTAGCATTGTGAAGTACGTTTTAGGTTTGAGGTCTGTAGTCTGGATGGTGGGATGCTCTGAAAATCCAGTGACAGACATAGGTAATATATTCTGTGAAGCTGTGTGTACACGTTTCAGGTGTGATGGTGATCTCTTTGGTTAGTTTTTGGCTTGTAAAACATTCATTACTATTATGTTGGGGAGACTGCAGCAAGTGTATGTGTATTCCACTGATAAATATCAACAGAAAAATAATTAAAATCCAACTCTGGATGTTATACAAATACCCAGTGTTTATTCCCCTTACCAAGGTCTGAAAGTATAAATAGGTCTTAAGTGGAGAGAATCATAGATGCTTTTTAGACCTAGCAACAATACCCTGCCTCTGCACCCTGGGGAAAAAAAAAAACAAAATTCAATAGTCAAGGTAATGGCACATACCTGAACTGTCTAGGTATGCAATAGCTGACAGCTTCAAGGAAATTGGATACCGTGGCTAAGCACATGTTCCTTCTTAAGTGGCAAACTCATCTTGAGAAATTGCTCAGCCCTGCCTTCTCTGTCCTGTCCTACATATTGTACTGATGCCTACTTAACTGTTTTGAGGTTGCTGTGGAAGTAAGCTGTAATTTAATCACTTTAGTATTAAAGTATCATCTATAAAGTTATGTGTTTTACCAGTTTGATTCAATGCTGCTGATCAGAAGGCAGATTTGTTTTTATAGGAAGATGATTAAATGCACACTAGAAGGAAAAGAAGTATATTTTTGAGAACACTAGGAACAGGTCAGTCATTGCTAATGTATGTCTCAAAAATAAAGCAAATCAATGATGTCTGCATTAGCTGATCTAAAGCTCAGTTGAAAAGGTTACAAGATACATTTTGACCTTTTAAAAGCATGAGGAGAAAAATTTAGCTTTAAATGGCATTTGCAGATTTTCCTTTAACCCTGTAGTTAATAAACCTCATCTGTGTTTCTACTAGAAAGTAAGCCTCTGCAGTCTTATCCACTATATATTATAATGAAAATAATATTGTCATAAAATTACATTGTGTTAATTTACTATAAAAAGCAGTTTTAAAATTGCATTTCTGAACACTGTTGTGTGGAAATTCAGACAGACGAGTAGGTAGGGTGGAACAGAAGTTGTAAAAGAAAAAGTTCCTCTTACCAGTAAGAGTATTGGGTTTACGGTGTTACTGCAGACTCACACTGTGCTGCTGATGTCAAAATTGGGAATTTACCTGGTAACAGCAAGAATTTTTGTTCCAGGACACAGGTACAGGGATATCTGAATGCTGGTCTGGGCAAGAATTCCTCAGTTCTGAAAAAAGACTAAGTTCAGCAAATCAGCATTTTGTGCACCTGCACTCTAAGCAGCACTCGTAGGAACATCCTCAAATCCAAGTGTACTTTGAAATGCCATTAGTTTACTTTCTAGTAAAAATTTTAACCCAGATAATAGCTTCAGAAATCTAGCTTTTATGACTAAAATATGACTAAGCATCGTCTGCAATGAGCAGTAGGTATAAGCCAATCTAAATTATTTCCAGATATTTTAGTACCATAGAGTGGGAAAAAAATACTAAATAACCTATATGAATAATTTTAATTATCAATTAAATAGTGCAGAAAAATAGAAGCAAATAAATAAAATACTTGGAAATTTTAAATGTTTCTCTGCATACCTTTAAAACATCAAAGACTCCTTGCTTTTATGAATATGTAAAACAATGATAGATCAGATACTTCCAAACAAAAGATGCCATCGGAGATAAACGGGTTTCCTGTACATAAGTCAGAAGCAAAGAAGGTAACACTCTTCTATTTAGCACTTTGATATAGAAATCCACAAAACAGCAGATTAAAACAGTGTTTCCTTCTTTCCCTGGGAATAAATTTAGTCTCTTTTTTAAATTCCCCTGAAGCCCTTTTTATTGGTGTCAGTTCAAGCACTGTCAGATGATATATAAGCAGAAAAACCATTAAATGTCAGCAAATGCCATTGAACACAACAGTCTGCAGTGTTCTATGGAATTTGATTAATAAAAAATATAAGTCAAATCCTGAAAAAGTTTCTTAAGAGCGATCTGTGACCAGAAAGTGCAACTGATCCCTAAGATCTTAGTCCAGTGTTACTATGGAGTGCCTTAAAAGTGATAATTTCACTTGGAAAGTAAGAAATAACTTACAAACACCTTGTTCTGCAGTGAAGTCTCAAATTCTTTGATTGAGCTTAGTGTCCTTGAAAAAGCAACATGTGCAATTATAAACTATCCTACTGTGTTTTCTTAGCCTTCCCATTACATTATTTACAGAGGTAGCTGAATATATTATTTTGTCAAATTACAAAATCAATAAAATCAGAGTAGTAAGGCTTAGGCATTTCTTTAATTGATTTACTTCAAGTATGCTTGATTTCCTTTGTACTTCCAGGAGAAACAGGACATACAAGTAAATAGCACAATGACAATCTTTGAAGTTTGTTCAATTGTGATGCTGTACATCTTAATAATCTGGTGGTAATACAGGATTTAAATAAATAAATACATGTTTTGCCTATAGGATTTCATTAGTGAACTATTTTTGCTTAAAGAATACATCTCTATATTTCACTACAATGCAAGATTCTTGGGTAGTACTGGAATTTTCACATGGAAATAGAGCAATGGCTCCTGTTGTTGAAGGAAAGGCTCAAAAAACTTGTATATAATTCAGAAGTCATGGCCACCAAAGATATGGATTGATAAGGGCTTCAATAAAATAAAATAATGGAATAACTCATGATGAGCAAGCCCAGTATATTTAGAGTTTGGTTAGTGTAGCTATGATTTGTGTCAGATGAATTGTGTAGGTCATATTGTATTTTAATTATTTATATAGTGGTTTATGTCCAAATGCCAATTTTATTACATGATTTTGAAGTCTTAAAATGTTTCTGGAGATTAATTTTGTATTTTAAAACTTACAGATATAGCTGCATAGGCAATCAGATTTATAAATATTAGTCTATAAAATGCTTGTTTAGAAACTGTCAAAACTGTCTGACTCCTCTTACTCCTCAGTACTTTTCTTCTGTTTTCTTCTGTTTCAATTAAATTCCAGTCATGGTACAGTTTTCTTCAGGGTGCTGTTGTGGAATAGTAACAGGTACAGCTGAAATTAAACCAGTTCCCAGGCAGGATACCTGTTAAGCTAAAAGTTGTACAGTCACACTGGGCAGCATACCTCATATTTCGATATGTTGCTCTCTTAATGGAGGCTTCAATTTCTCTGCCTCATGCTTTCCTCTAAAGATACTGATGGAAAAACATGGTAGACTGAACCTGAATTCTGGGGCTATGGTAAAGAAATTAAAGCCTCCTCACTTACAGACATTCTTTTCCCTGAGAGCATAATAATCCTTAGAATGGTATGTGGAACCAATCAAGCACTTCTCAAAACAGAATCTTGTTTAAGGCTGAAGGGACCAAACCTACTTATTTTACACAGTGACGTTGACTGCTCCTTTTCTCTGTTATCTACCTTGTTACCTATTCCTGTATTCATCCATGCATGATCCTAAAAGGAAGAGGAAAAGAGGCCTATGTCTCATAAAACTGAAGCCTAGTGTAAGGTGAAAAAAACTGCCAACACCTGACTGCAGTTTCGCAGAGGTGTTCTTGCAGAAGCAACATTATGTAAGAAGGAACCCTTCAGTCACCCATGGCTGAAAATCAGGCACAGGAATTATGAGCATGGTTAGATTAAAAAGGTACCAGTTCAGATTACAAGCAACACTTTGCCTGAGTAATCCGAGTGCTAAAAAGCCAACACGCTGTCACTGAACTACATGTTCACATGGCTAGGGCTTTTAAAAGCACCATATGATGAAATCAATCAGCTCAAAAACACCCATGGAAAGAGAACTGGAGCACAAAAATGCTCCAGTACAAAAGGACTCCAATAGGCTTAAACACTATAAATCCAATATACCCAGTGTGAGACGTCTGAGACAGTAATCATAGGAATGCATCCTGTAGTGTCATTTGCACATTAGTTATCATTTTGGACCAAACTGTTATGGCCAAACTCAGTTGTTACAAAAAAATAATGTTTCTTTTGTCTGTCATCAAGGTAACCCCAAAAGAAGTGCAGTGAATACAAAGTTGCTTACAGAATCGTGTCCTGCGCCTTGAAAAAGATGGTTTTCCAGAGTAATAAGCACAGTACTGGACTGTACCTGCCATAAATATGCACATACAAAAATCGCACCTCCTTAAAATGGCATCAGTACTATCAATAGCATTTCTGTGACTGACTCAGTTAGCAGTTGCTACAAGTTCCTGATAAGTCTCTTTTCTCCAGCTCTGTTATGCAAATTTTATTGGAATTTTTTCCGTCATTGGTCACTATGAAATGCTTTGGAAAGACCAGAGGAAAGGGAGGAAGAACAAGAATAAGCTACTCATAATTCCATTGCATAATTAGTGGCATAGCATAAAGTCAGCATCAGCAATACTGCTGGTTTCCTTAGTAAAAAGTAGTAATAAGTCCAGAGGGTCAGAAGTTGTTCTGAGTGACCATCTGTCAGAAAACGACCATGCAGTCATTCAGATCTGAGCTTTCAGACAGAAACTAGAGGCACTAGTGAAAATTTTGTTTAATTTGTTTTGGCTTCATACAACATTATTTTATTTATCAGTACTAGCATTTTTCAACTTTTTTTGCCAAAATGACTCTTGGGAAAAAAAAAATTCTGGTTAGCCTTACATCATATTTATTTTAGAATATAATTTTCTTTAATTTTACTCACTCATCCAATAATTTCACTTTGCATATTAAATTGTTCTTCATCCTGTAAGTACGTTACTTCCTCAGCACATTCAGGTGCAATACAGCAGTAGATAAACTCTAATTGCCAGACAGTTACGAAGAGAGAGAGAGAACAGCCCTTGAGAAATTAGCACTGTGCTCACTAGCATCAGGGATTACGAACACCCTAACACTGTTGCACAATACAGTAGAAAGTTTAAAAGTTGCCACAGAACAATATTGAAATATAATTTGCTCAATATTCAAGGGTTCAAGGGCTAGTGCTAGAAGTCATAACGAAAACATTGACTTAAATTCATGGTTACCTTTCTCTAAGATAAGCTTTAGAAATGCCGTTAGATATTTTTTTGCTCATAATCAAGATTAGACAGCTGTTGAACTATTTAAAGGTTCATTAAGTGCTTGTATTGAAAAGTACAATGTCAAGGTGACCTTAAAAATCTGTTTTGTGAATGAAACTTATACCTTGTTTTTAATAAGGTTTTAGAGTAAGGTCACTACAGACTTCTTTGTTTTGATTTTTTTTCTTGCTGAATGTTAAATATGTTAGCTAAGATGCATTCACTTTACTGAAAGACTTTGTTCAGCTGTCAGTTTATCCTTAGTCATAGTAAGATGTTCAGCAAAAAACAATTCCTCTTCAATTCACCTCTGACTCTACAGAGATGCTAAGAAGTGATCAACTATTTGTATTACGTAACACTGGTTCTGTAAGAGGTACTATAGAAAACTCTAACCCATTAACATTACTAAATAATTTTTTTGGTGAAATCGAATGATTGCTACAATATTAACTAGAACATGAGCTGTGCCTAAAAGTTTTTGGACAGGTATGATTTTTCAACTGGGAAAGGGTATCATGCAGAAGCTGACAGGACTTTTATCCATGACTATGAAGACTGACATTTTTCCACTTAGACTTTTAAGTAATAATGGTCAATTCTGCAAGATCAAAAAAAAAAGAGCTGTTGTGAAGTGCTAAGTGCTCTTGGTTTGTTCTGTCTTCTTTGATGTCCAGAGTGTTCAGCATTCTGCAGCAGCAAGTAGTTCTATTTCATGTAATAAAAGTGTATTGCAATGTCTGCAAACCCATAGGGATTACCTGTAGTACAAGAAAAGAGACCCAAGGCTTCTGCTTTGGGGTCAAGGTAAGAAAAGAATCACTGGCAAATTGTGTTGCAGCCTGTTTAGGGGAAGAAAGATGCTACCTGCTTATACTTCTGTAAGAAAAAATAAACACAACCCTTGACTTTACTTGTCATTTCTGTATTTCCAGTAACATAGAAAACATGAAGAGTAAGACTAAGAGAAGTGACCATGGTTAATGAAGAGCACTTTCTACACTCCTCATTGAAGAAGGAGGAATTTGCTGAGCCTATTACACAAAGAGTAATAATCAACTGAACTTCTTCTAAGAAGTGTCAGGATCTTTGAACCATAGAAAGGATTGACGGACTTGGCAAAAATTACATGATACATTCCACAATCTGCTGTCATCTACTGTTGCTTGCTGAACTGTGAAGAACTGTGTATTCAGGCTGCTTTCTACTATATTGCCAATCACCTTTTTTGAACTTGGAAGTAATATTTTCTTATCAGCTCTCTAGTGCTTTCATTTGCATGCATTCTGTAATGATGCACAAGCAAAATCTATTATCCGCTTTACCTATTCAAAAATAAGCACAGTGATGAATAAAATAAATTTCATTTGTTTTAACTCCTCAGTTCTAATTTTCTAGGTCCACATCAGTGGAAACTGGAACTGGTATCACAAGGGTTAGGGTAAACCTCTGGACATACTATATTTAAATGAGCCTCTAAATATACTTTTGCTATCCATAAAAAGAAGGAAAAAATCTTATTTTTAACAAGGCCTTATATTTCTGTAAACATATTGTCTTTGAAATATTTTTGATTTTGGTTTATTTCTTGTAAAAGAGAAAATCCATAATTTATTTAGGAAGTACTACTGTAAACTGTAGTTTTATTGATGAATAAAATATTTTGTTCTGAGGACTATCACAGCTGTCAACCTGCTCTTGATCTATACTGGTCTTAGTGTTCTGGAATTTCTCGGTCTTCATGAGATGGTTTTGAGAGGTGTTTTGAGGCAGGGCATCTGTCTTTTATCTACTACCAGTTCTATAATAAAAGGGGAATCTTGAAATTAGAGCACAAAAGGCAAAGGAACGTAATCAACAGACGCTGCTTTATAAAAGCATTTTAGACTTTTCAGTATGGGCTATGATTTTAAGATAATTATTGAAACTGTTCCAGTTCTTCAATTTCCCAGGCAGCAGAGAGAGAATCCCAAACACCAGTGACTTCTTCGATGCAGTGGTGTATTTAAAAATGTACACATGTGTTACTTTGAAAGCTTATCAAAGTTATTGGTAATAACATTTCTTCTCAGAGTAATTGTAGCAAACCTGCTGAAACCCCAGCATTGGCATTTTAAGTCCTAGAATTATGCTTTGTACCTTTAAAGAATTTTTCATTTAAGCATTTGTTATGGTAAGGTTCTTTGATTTGGTTTTGCGGGGTGGGGGTGGGGGGGTGGGGTGGGGGGGTGATTTTGGATTGTTTTACTTTAATGTAATCCTATTAATCCTGACAAGTAAGAAGGTATTATTCCTCAACTATGCACAGAATAGAGAAATTGAAAGGTTTTTTCCTAAGTTAAGCAGTCTACAGCTCTAACTTAGAGCCTCTGTCTTGTGATTACCACTTTTCCAAGCTTTAAAATTAGAGTGCTTAATCTCAGCAAGATCACTTTTCTGCAGCATTCCTCTGAGAAATGCAAGACCAGTCTGCATGCCCTGTGAGCAAAAACATTTTGTACATCTGTGTTAAGTGTTTGCTCCTTCATGAAGTGTACACAATATTTAGAATGTGTCTCTAATGCAAAGGAGATAGTTGTGATTAGTCCTCTTTGGGGAAAAATATTAAATTTCTTAGTTTAAGCATCAGATTAACTTGAATAAAGAACACATATGTCACTTTCCCCCCAATTACCTAGCAGACTGTAGTGTCTGAATCATTTCTCCTTAGGAAAGCACCAGAGGACACACAACTGCAACACTTCTGTCTAAAACCAGAGTATCTATACAAATGATTCAGAGACTGAGACATCCTTTGTGTACAATCAATTTAACACAGTAATTTATAAATTAAGACAGTCATTTAACACAAGAAAAAGGAAATCCTGTATAGACTATGGAGCCTATTGGGAAAACCTTCTCCGAAGCATGTGCACTTAAAACATGTTTGACTACACAGTTTCATTGAGAAGAAATAGAGATTACAGCTAAGCAATGTTAAGTAAAGTTAATCGTCAACAACTTGGAACCCATTTCTTTCTCTATGTTTCAAACATCAAAGAGCACAGGAGTTTGTAGGGATGCACAAGTTTCATGTTTAAGTATTTTGGCTCTCTTCATCCTGCATTCATGTTTTGCACTGGTAGCATTAACTTGATGAAAATTTGAAGACTTTTAAATACACCTATAAAGCTAATGAAACATGTCAAGTAAAAACAAAAAATATATAGAAGGCATAATCAACTCCCTGAGGTATTAAAAAATGTACTGGTCTCTTTCTCTGGCTCTAAACAGAAGAAATTTGCCACAGGGAGTAAAGGAGTATTAGGTCACAGACATTGGCTGCCTGTGGGCAGTGTTATCTGACTACTACCTGAATTCCTGCAAAAGACTTTCAAAACAACATCAACTGAGATAGATAGATAGATAGATAGATAGATAGATAGATAGATAGATAGATAGATAGATAGATAGATAGATAGATAGATAGAGTAGTCCTTTATTAGATGTCTAAGGTGCACACTTTTACACAAAAGTAAGCTGTCCAGAATGAAAAAGCACAGGTTGATGCCTGCATAGGGAAAGGTAGGGAATAATTCCAAATTCGTGTATCTGACCCTGCGACTTAATCATATGGGATTCAGAGGGGAAGTTTTGCCTTTGTTGGTAGCATATAATAGTTGTCTTCAGTTAAAAACCAACCAACCAACCAACCAAAACATTCAAACAAACAAACAAACAAAAAATCCCCAAAGACCCCTAAAAAACCACTTCATGTCCTTGTACTATAATTCAATGTTTGGGAAAAAACCTATCCCAATATCTGTTTTCTTGTTGACTCAGCTTATATTTCAGGTAATTCATATAATTCAATGGTATTTGCCCAAACTCTTAACACTAGACAGTGATAAAAAAGTAATCAGTACTGCATTTTACCTGTTCTTTATAGAAGCCATTTGCTGACCCATTTCCAGTGGTGCATGCCTTTGCTTGAAATACCAATGACATCAGCTCTTTCTGGACTGAATGTATAGAGCCTGACACTTCAGCATTTTGGTATCTGAAATAACTTCACAGGTGTTCTACACCAGCCTAAAAAGATATTGATACCAGTACTGTGGTATGAACAACATTAACCTAATGGACAGGGTTCAAGATGAAAAACATTAAGAAATCATTGTTAAAATTGCTAATTCCTAACTTGAGTCCTCTCGAAGTTGTGTGACTGATCCTTGCCTGATAGTAGCATCCTGGGAAGTTTATTAACTTCAACTTTACATTTGAATTAATTGTTAACTTTTTTAAAGATCTGGTAAGTGAAATTGCTAATACTGGAGAAAATAATTAATCTACACTAATTAATTGATTTGTCATTAACTTAGAAACAGAAGATAAGCATTTCCAATTGAGACTGCATATGACCTTGGATGACTAGAGAAAAACCAATGTGGAACTACTTGGATAACATCAGAAAATGCCTGAGACTCTTTTCAGAGGAATAGCACGGTATGTATATAAGCACCATCATTAAACACATTAAATGCTACATAAAATTCCTCCATTCTTCCAGCTGCTTTCCCCTCTCCCTACCAAGGTATGCAAAATCAATCGTTCGTTTTACTAATGTATTCTGGGGTGTGATACAAGTCCCTACAGGCCTTATCTCAGGTCTAAACCATTATAGCTGCAGAAATAGAAGTAGATTCTCCCAGCAAACAATAAAAATGCGTTGGTCTTCAAGGAACTAGAGAGTATCTGCTTGGTGAATAAAAAATTCCATCATAAAATAAGAACACAAATTTCTACAAGGTCTGAGAGAAGACACTGGTAGCAGAGAAACATGCTCTGTTGAAAAGAGACAAGAGGCTGGCTTAGCTAGGTAATAGTTTGGTACAGAGAACTTTTAGGTACAACGGGCCTCATAGTCTCAGCTGAAATTTGCACAAGTGACTTGAATTGTTTGAGGTTTTTGTCCTTTGTGTGGTATACAATAATTTTGGCTTATAGAATAATTATTATAAAATTATAATTTTAGTGAGAAACTCAACAACCTATTCCCTAATGCATTGCAAGAGTGCAGAATAGTTTGGGTTGGCAGAGGGACCTTTCAAGGTCACCTTGTCCAACCCACCAGCCGTGAGAAGAGATATCTTCAACTAGATCAAGGGGCTCAGAGCCCCCAGCTGCTTACTTGAAAGAAGAGTTTTAGGAACATAAAAATGCATCACACAGTAACCATTGGTAAGCTTCTGAAGACTTGTAGGCTTTACATACTTACTATCTCACTTGCAAGATCTTACTACATCTTTCAGCTCTGTCCGGTGGAAATTTGTCTGTGTTCCCACAGAAACTGTGTGGGTTTCTTAAGAAACCTTTGTATGTGAATTATTTCTTGCCTGTCATCTTCTTGCTAAGACTATTCTATTTTTTTCAGTTTAAGTAGCAGTAAGACATGTCTGGCTGAGACTCTCTACATCTTCACACCGCCTTAATAGTATGGTATAGTATGGTATTACCAGCAGTTAAGTATCTCAGTGGAAAGAGAGCTTCGCCCGGCGGGCGGGCCGCGCTGTGTCGGTAGCGGTACGCCTATAACTTATCCCACCGGCACTGAGGCGGCAGACAACCGGGGCTGGGAATGGGGAAAAAAGGGGGAAAAAACGGGGGGAAAAAGGCAAGAAACAGGCAAAAAAGAAAGGCAGGCACTGCGCCCCGCCTCGCCCCGCCGGTGCCTCCGGCCCCGCCCGCGCCGCTTCCGCAGCGGCACCGGCTCCATGTGGCGGGCGGGGGCGGCCGTGCTGCGGTGCGCGGGCCGGGCAGCGGCGCGGAGCGGGCCGGGCAGTGGCGGCTCTGGGGCCGCCCCGCGGCTCGGCACCGGCACCGGCACCGGTCGGACGGTGAGCGGGGGCGGGCCCGGCGGGGCGGCGTGCGAAGGGAGGCCGGCAGCGATTCCCGGGCCGCCGCCGGCCCCGGGCCGGGTGGAGCGGGCCCACCGCCGGGCCGCCCCGCGGGCCGG
>JAWWEU010000091.1:38295905-38310621 GCA_035583155.1 Acropternis orthonyx
CCTCTCCCTCCCCCCCCCTCCCCCCGCCCCCTCCCAATACCAAGAGAAATTTGAACTTAAACTGCTTGCTTTACAGAGATATCTGGAATGTGAAGCGGTTTTGACTCTCAGGGCCTTTGTTTATTTCAGTTTATTACATTCGTGGCTTCCAGCAGAAGGACACAAATTGTTGATAGTGCAGTGTTTGAATAGTGGATATTTGTGAAAATCTGGGCCATTGTCTGAAGTTAATCAGTAATTCTATGGTAGAGAAATAGAAAACAGAGCATTTCTCTTTCCTAGTTCACTCTTACGTGAATTAAAGGATGTGGGGTTTTTTTCATTAGTTTGTATGAAGAAGACAAGGATTTTCCAGATTGCTTCAGTCATCTAAGGAATAAAGCTGCATAATTCTTTCCATATTAGCACTGTGATATAAAACATGAACATTTTACTTGAGGATGGAAAAAACTTCAAGAATCTGTTTAATTTATGTGATAAACATGTAGTTTGTAATTCTTCATGTTTTACCTTCTATTTCCATTTTACTTTTGCTTACTTTCAACAGCAGTTACAGTATTCTTCAGATGTGAAGAGCAGGACTGTTTGGCTCATGAATTTGAGAAATGCAGAAACTCTGAGTGGCACAAGGTAAAATGTATTTTGAGATACTGATATGAAAATATCAGTTACATATTTGAAAACTACTTATATACATGTTAAGACTACCAGACTAATACTGATGTGATGCAAAGGACAACTACAGTTTTATCAAAAAGCATTTTGTGTGAATTTGGAAAGGTACTTGGGATATAATTAATGTAAACATAGGTGTCTAGCAAAATTTCACATAGGTGTCAATTTCATATATGTTAGGGAACATGAAATTTTTTCTTATGCTGAGAGGATGTGACATAGTGTCTGTCAGAGACATTGTGCGGATGTCTGAAATGGCTCTTGCCTGAACTGCATCCTGAACCAGTACATGAATCCTACCTGATCCTAAGGTGCTCTGTTCTCCATGCCCCAAGGTGTTTTTGTGGTGTCTCTCACATAAGTGGCACACAGTGTATTTCAATAACTAGCTAAGAAGAAACTTTTATAAAAAAAGGTGTTCAGTATTATCAACTGACATATATTAGATACTCAGTTCATAGAAGTATTGCATTGCTATACCCAATATCAAGAACTGCAATAGTTTTACTGAATTGTCTGTTGATAGAGACACTCACCTACACAGTCAGCTGAAAGTTGACACTGATACAGATGGAAAAACTTACCTGATTTAATTACACTTAGCTAATTAACTGATCTAGACTTTGTTCCACTAAAAAGGGTGACAGAAGCACTGTCACAGGTGCTGTAAGCCTTATATAATGGCTACAAGGATGCTTTGAGACTCTCTGGCAAAGACTGTAATTGTATGTATTAGTTCATAAGCATGCTTTAAATATCATCTAATTACCAGGCTGCGTTGGTAATTCCAGTTGAGAAAGCAAATGCTCTACATAAAACATGGCACGTGATATTGTTGTTTCTTAAATGCTTATAGCTACAGCAAATTTTGTAGTCAAATGATATATTTCTAAACAGTGTGTGCTTTTGTCTCTATTTGTAGAGTTCAAATCTAAGTAATT
Organism: Acropternis orthonyx; assembly: GCA_035583155.1. Taxonomy (NCBI): domain Eukaryota; kingdom Metazoa; phylum Chordata; class Aves; order Passeriformes; family Rhinocryptidae; genus Acropternis; species Acropternis orthonyx. Next base: position 38,297,522 of record JAWWEU010000091.1, read on the forward strand.
CTTGCAAAGTTCTTTTATGAAAATGTTTTTCTTTAATAAATGAAACTGCCTTTCTTTACTTATGAATAGGACTCTCTTTACTATAAAGGGGGTTAATGTATCCAAGGAAAGAAGTGTATTTTCCTCAGTTAAGAGATCTCTAATATCAAAATTTCAAAATTCCACTGCCATTTATAAGGTGGATTGTTACCTACATCACCTTAAGAAAAATTACTACTTCTTTTATACAGTCATTTCATGGTTACTGTTTCATCCAAGGTCATGGGCTTGGTATGTTTTCATTAAAGGGAAAATGGTGTCTTTTGTGCTTTTCCCCCTAATTTTAGGATTCTGTCATTTGTAGCTCTTTAGATGAGACCACTTACGAAAAACTGGCTGAAGAAACACTGGACTCCTTAGCAGATTTCTTTGAGGACCTGACAGATAAGCCTTTTACCCCAGAAGATTATGATGTCTCTTTAGGGGTATGTTTTAAACATTTTATTACCACTATAATTATTGTAGGTGATTTGTTTGGGTTTTTTTTCCTTTGAAGGAGAATTTTAAATGTCACCTTAGTGATGACACTTAAAACACAATTAGTTTTTACAGCTTTTTGTGTTAAAATGTGGCTCTTTATACTGACTGGGGCAACAGTTCCAGTAAAAAGTAACATATATTGTTGTATGATTTGAGAATTTAAAATGTTTCATGTACAGAGAAAGACATAATATAGAATAATAAATGAACACAAGAGGAGGTGGAAACTGGTTTCTAATTCCACAGTGGTCTATATATTTTTCTAAACAGGCATAGACATCTGACATAGCAATCAGTTCCCTTCTGGTGAATACTAGGACAAGCCTACATGGAACAGTACATGTACAGAATGTATAACTGTTAGAGCAGTTTCTTTGATTGCCATGAATACTGAGAAGCAACATTTTTCTTGACCAAACAGAGTATGTTTGTCCTAGCTTTATTGATGACAGCCTGTGGTGGAGAGAAGCAAAAAGAGAATGCAGTGTTTGGATAGGTGTTTGCAGAAGTGAGACCAGGGCATACATGGGGAGAAGGCTTCTGTCACTGGGGACTTTGGGCAGCTGCTAGCCTGATAGTTGGAGCCTTGAGGAGGTCAGCCTCAAATTCTTTTACAGGAGTGATAGACTCAGATAAAAATGTTAATTTTATTTTTATAGGGAATTTATTAGTTTTCATGTAAGTTCAGTTCCTGCAGTGGTTGGTTGTGTTACAACCCTCAACATGACTTGGACAAGAGTGCTGTTCCTCTCTACACTGCTGTTTGTAACACAGATCTTTCAATACTGCATTTTTTTGAAGTTACATAACTACTGCTCCCTCTTCATGTCTTACCACAAGGAGACTGCTTTATAGTGGCCCTTTCAGTTAAAGTTTTTTGATCAAGGATACTGAAGCAGATGGTTTGGATTGCACTGTGCGAAATAGGAAACCAAAATTGGTTTTGAACTTATTTCTGTGTAGCTTTATCAACATCATGTTAATTCTTTGTTTCTGATAGCAAGGATATAAAATAACATATTGTAGTAGCATTCTGTTTAGCAAATTCTATTTGTTGCTTTAGTTAAATATGCAGGTAATTAATGGCTTTTCTGGTACGAAGCATTATTTAACTACTTACTCTTCAGTATGTTTTAGGGTACAAGCAGCTATTAGCATGATGTAAAGAGCTAAGGACAAAAACTAGCAGGAAGATTAAAATTTACCCCTTTAATAGACATTTCATTGCATGAAGGTGATGAGTCGTGTCATACTTTTTTTTTTTTCTCTATCCACTGTACGGTGGATTTTGTTTGACATGGACTCATTGTGAGGATCAAAAGGTAATATTTTTACATCTTCATTTTTGGCAGTGGTCCTTAGTTACATAGACTGTATGATGACAATTAGTAATACTCTGTCATTTCTGTTAAAAGCAGGAGGCTAAATAGTCCCAATTTGTAATTCCAAACATAGGCCGTTGCTACAGGAAGCCACAAGATGGCGAACGTGATAAAGATCTATTGTGCCTGTCCGTCGTTGTGAAATTGATTTCTTCATGTCTAGGGAAAAAAAAAAATCTCTTTCAAAGACTATTGTTGTTACCAGGAGCTAACAGACGTTCATCCAGTAGTACAAAACACATACAGCAGTATTTCTTAACATATGATAAAAGTATCTTGCAATTTGAGTTCTTAAAAACTTGTATTTTTTAGTGTTTCAGAAGTATTTCAAAATGCATGGGAAAATGTGTTCAACACAACAGTACAAGTTTACCTTTATTTATTTTGCAATGATAGAGCAACAGTACTCTAACAGCTGACACACAATGTAATCAATAGTATAGATTTTTTTTAGCTCTTTGGAAACCTCTTTACTTATAGTGTTTCTGTAGTATGTAGCATAACATCATGCTGAATAAATAGTGTGGCACTAAGGAGCGCATAGAATAGTGAAACCTGTGTGTCGCTACTCAGGCCTAGTTCCGCATCCTGTTCTTATTCTGCTGTATCTGTACAACTCTTAAGACAACTGAGATACAAAAACGTTTAAATTTTGGCAACCACAGAAGTAGCTTGTTCTTGTCCTTCTTTACACTATACCAATATCCAGTAAACATAACTGGCAGGAGAACCTGATGGCAGTATTAACCAGGAGAGCCTTTTATTTTTGATTGATCACAGATACACATTGCGTAACAAGTATGGAAGCATCCTGGAAACTAATGTGAAAATCAGACCCTGAGAGTATGTTTTATGGCTGGTGATCTTTGAGATATGTTAGAAACCAGTAACAGTGAGTTACTTTGTAGCAGAAGAAAGCTTTGAGCTGCTGCCTGTGCTACAGAGTACGTTTGCAGACAGTACATGCTCTTACATAGAAGTATTTTTCCCGCATAGTAAGTGTTTATACATAGCAAATAGCCCTAACCATGCTCCAGCAGTATCTTCTGACTAAAGCATGGAAAGTATGATTCCCTTGAAGAAGCTTTACCATGCTATAGGGCCTGAAGTATTTGAGGCACTGTAAATTAAATGACTAACATATTATCTGAATCACCATACTGCTCTTCAGAAATGTTTCCCTTTTTAATTAGCATAATTCAGATCATCTGTCGATTAACTCTAATCCAAGTAATGTTGTTTTTTTACTTTTAAAGTTAGAACAGAAAATATTTTTCTCAGGAGAAATGTGAATCATGTTGTCAGTAAGAAATGTGAGCAAGAAAGAGAAAATAAATGCACACTAGGATAATGGTCTAAAGGTGGCATAATTAAAACAAAAACAGACCTCATGGAGTTTAGAACTGGAGCATTTTTGAGGTATGAATCAGAATTACTGAGAAAAAAATGTGTTTATTCCCTGGGAAACTGCTACAGTTACTTTAGAAAAGTAAGGTAAAATTACATGGCTCAGAAATCTGGCAATGGCAGATAAAGCTTCTTGACTTTGAACCCCACCAGTTCTGCAACGCTGATTAGTAGAAAAAAGTTGTTATTGTATGACGCTTCAATTATTGCAAAATGAACTAGCGGTCCTTTCAAGGCTCATGAGTGTTATTTAAGTAGTGCGACTGAGTGGTACAAACACGCTAAAATCAAACTCTGACCAGAAGGTTTAAAATCTAGATCACACTCAAAGATATGCAGGTTATGCTAGGTATTAACACAAGTTTTTAATACCTAATGATCATTCTTTCCAAGGTATTATTGCTTGGGAAATATTGAGAATGTGCTACAGCTATGTTAAGTTTCTGCCACTGCAGATGAAGTAATTATTGTTAAAGTAACAGGATGCAGATTTTTTATTTTTTGCTTTCTTTGTCTTTTAAGAGTGGAGTACTAACAGTTAAATTAGGTGGAGACATGGGAACATATGTAATCAATAAGCAAACACCAAACCGGCAGATTTGGCTGTCCTCACCCACTAGGTAAGTTATGTGTAAGTTAGTTATGTAATGTCTGCAGATTGGGTGGAAATGTACTTCCTCTTTTTTATAGCATGGCATAGATCATGTAATATCCTTTTTATAAGTTACTCTTTTACTCTGTATATTCTCAAAGCATGGTATAATACAAATGTTCAGTAGTGATTTGATACAGAGGTTTGGGGCATCCTGCAGTACGCTGACATACCTAAATTAATAGAGGAAACGTGTAATACCGAATTTTCATAGACTATTCTGGCCAGAATCACTGTCTGCAGGAATATAGCCTACTCACAGTAAAAACAGACAACAATAATTAAAAAAACCCAACAAAGCTTATGTTGGAAAAAGAGTGATGATGGTTATGATCTAAACCTCTCTTTGTATTTAAACAGGGTGGCTCCTTCCCTTTTAAGCTTGTGGGATTTCCTGCTTTATATGTTTGTGCTCACACTGGTTGTTTTTGTCAAGCATCTGCACTTCAAGGGAGCCTTAGCTAGCTGTTTACTCTGCCTTCTCTAATGCTGTGCTTTGATCCATTCCAGGTTTTCTGTTGGTTTCAGCAGAGAGGGCAGTTAGATAAGTGAGAAAATGTTGTAGCTGTGTCCCACCCCTCTTAAGCTTTTATTCTTTGCTGCTATCCCTGTTAAAGAACTGAGGGAGTTGGTTAGTGTTACTGGTGAAGGAACCAGCTTATAAGATTTTTTGTGTCACTGACATGAAGGTTTCAGTATTTATGAAAACCAAAATTCAGATAATTTCTGTCTGTTTGGAGCCAGCTGTAGTTGAGCTAAGAATATGGAGTATGGAGTTTGTGGAAAAATATTAATTTTTCCTTTTTTTTTTCATTTGTTTATTTTGGTTTTGGGGGTTTTGTTGCATATATGTGGTTTTGTTTGGTTGCTGCATTAGTAAAAATACACAAGAGACCCAGTTGAAAATTCTCTGATGATATTTTTCACCAACTGTGATGAAAAATTATTCACCTATAAACATTAAGTTTTGTACTCCCTTAACTGATGGTAAACAGTGGTATTTCCTAAAATATGATGCCATGTGTTCACTTACTTCCTAACTTCTGAAAAGCAACTCCAGCAAATACTATATGATCTGGACTGAGATCTTCTTAGCTACAGTATGCTGGGAAGTGAAAGAAGCAAATGTTGCTGTCAGTAATCACTTGCATTGAAGGTTTTGGGGCATTTGTACAGTAAATGTTGATCTTGAATCTTTAGGAACATATCCCAAGGGAGACAAATTCTTAAGAAGTGTAAGAGATGTTTTCTTGGAATTTTTTTTAACCTTCTGTTTGGTATTGTGCATCTGTACACCGAAATGAAAACTTTACTCAATTGACAATTACAAATAAGAGCCATGAGGGGATGTGTGCAACCTGCCAGAAGTGTGATTGCAGTAGTTTTTTGTAGCTCCTTTGACTGAAAAAGCTTTTCAACCTTACATAGTTTCACCTTAATGTGGTATTTTAGTTCTTCTTTCTTACTGTTTAAAAATATATGCAGACTTTCCATGAGAAATACATTCAGTCTGTATTTAACTTAGTAGGCATTTCATAGAATTCACTGGATCTTTGCTTAAATTATTAATTTAAAATTTAAGTCACATTTGTACAGCATTTTGGAGGTTCAGAGAACTATGGAGGTGTTTCATATGCTAACAGTATCACTGATACTGCATAACATTTAAAAAGAGCTCAGATAATGTATGTATGTATTTGTTATTGATTAAATGGTCTTAGCCTGAGTTTCATGAATGACTGGATCACCTATCATCATTCTCTAGGGGCAGGACAGTGTAAACATACTCTTGTACCACAAAGCAAAGAAATGAGAAATGCATAGTAAAGTAACTGCAGTCACCACTTCTGATACAGCCAGGGAGATTTCAGTGAAAGTGACTTTGATAGGTATTTGCATTCATAACTTCTTATACTGTGATTAGTGGTTGGAAAGTTCTTCATTTGGCTCTTGTGAGTAATTGAGGTTATTGAGGTTCAGATTCGTTTTTATGTTTGTAGCAAATCTGCAGATTGTTCTCGTGTCTATATAGGATAGTCTGTTTTCTAGCAGACTTCTTGTGTTGTCTGTGTTCCAGAGCATATTGTCCTACAAGATCAAGGGTTTGTCTGTTTATCCCAGATGAAAATTTCATTCCTATCTATTTTCTTAGTTTAGTTGATGTTAACAGTAGTGAGTGCTTTTTAGTCATTCTCCTATTTCACATGTGGAGAATTGGGTGGATAGAAAGGTCTGGAACAGAACCCAGCTGTTCAGGTTTCTTTGTTGATACTTAACATAGGCCTGAAAAAATCATACAGCAGCAAGATGATAGCACAGAGGAAAATAACATTTTAGGTACAAGTCTTCCACATGCCAGTATATTTGCTTTCAGCTGGTAAATTATTTTGTTGCATTTAAAAAGAAAAGTTAAAAAATGGTAATCTGTGTTCTGCTGTGCTTAGAGTATCTGCATGTGACGGGTGCAGAAACTAGTCAGTGGCATTAATTCAGTGTTATAAATACCCCTTGTGATATTTCTGTGCAAGAAAATTATATGGATGAGGGAAGAAGTGGGTAAGGAAGAAATTGCAGCAAAATCAGTGCCAAAAGCAAGAAGGGAGAGAGCCTGTCTCCACTGGGAGTGACTGATGTATCTTGTCACCTTTCAGATATATCTGTTTGATGGCTCAGTAGTTCCTGACATACCTGGCCTTTTCTGCTCCACTTCCCCAGACTATCCACCAATCATTGCCCATGCTGTCTGTTACTTTTTCTGGGCACTCTCTAGCATACATTATAAATACAGGGTTTCAGCAGATCTCGCTGAGTAATCTCTGCTTACACGGTGTATGATGTTTTGTTTTGGTTTTTTTCCTAGTGGGCCAAAGCGCTATGACTGGACTGGACGGAACTGGGTGTATGCTCATGACAGAGTATCCCTTCATGAACTACTATCAAAAGAATTTTCAACAGCGTTAAAAACTAAATTGGATTTGTCCTGTTTAATATATTCTGGGAAAGAAGATACTTGATGACTTTCTACCTCATGGAAGTTTAAAGACTTTAACCTCAAGCCAAGCCCTTTCTTTGTTTTTGAAGTACCCGAACTTAATTCTGTTATTTTTCTTGTTTTATGTTGTGCAACAATAATGAAAATAATACATTTTTTCTCTAATGCTCAGTCTGTGGGTTCCTGTGTCACTGTTTGAATCTGTGTCAATGTAGTACAAGTGTTTGAGGTCACCCTTCCTTGTCACTTCATTTCTTGCCTTCTTTCTGCAGAAGTCAGTCATGAATTCTTACTGTCTGTGGTCTTGTTTGGATGTAAGGACTGACCCACCTGGTGACTTTCAACCAGTGCACAAACACTAAACTTCTTTGGGTGAGACATTCACCAAAACCAAGAAATGCCTGTAAGTTGCGTTGGCATAAGCTGTGGTACTGTGAATGCATTGCATTAAAATTTGTGGGTATTTCAAGTAACACATCACAGTCAAATTGAACACGGGGATTACATAAAGCATGTAATGACATTTTTTTCTCTTAGTATTGCAGAACTTGCTATTTTCTCCAAATTCTAAATTCTAGTTTGTTTCACATTAGGATTTTTTTTTTTTTTTAGCTAAAGTTAAAATTACTTAAGAGGTCTGTGTGGCTGTAAGCAGCATATGGAACTGGAAAGGCTAATATGTGATGCTTAAGCTGGGCAGCAATATATCTGCAAATGTTTCTGTTACTGTTTCTCTACATTTTTGTTTTTCAAAGAGTTAAAACACATACTGACCTTTTTTTTTTAATTTGAGCAAAATTAAGATCCCAGTAGCAAAAATTTGCACTAATTTTATTCTGTTGCATTTCTTAAGTAAGTGGTTTTAGGTTATCTTTTTATCACCATAATACAACAAGGCTCCCCTTGGCACTGCTGAGGCAGAAACTTCACAGAACTGAGTATGGCACTTGGGCTGATGAAGCTGTCTTCATCGGGCTGTTAAAAATGTGAAGGAAATAATTCACATACTCCAGATCTTAAATCAAAAACATTTAAAAGAAACCATAAACTACAAGAACACTTCAACATTTGCACTGTTGTATTATTACCACTTATGTGTCTTAATTGCCTATAAAATGGAAGGACAAAGTTGTTCACTAATGCATGAGGAAACAATTGCACCATACTCTTGTAAATTTTATGAAAAGATGCTCAGTGTAAACTGGTTTTCTTTCTTGGTTCTTCTGATGCTGTGGTTAATTTGGAATTATTCTCTGGCTAGCTTTGGCAGGTTTTGTCATTAAAAAACAATAGCTATAAAGATTGTCGCCCAGTATTTGCATTTAGAATAGAATCACTGTTACCTGCCATTTCCCACGACTAAATAGACTATGATTTCACTGGAAGCAGCTCTTGGTTAATTGGCCATGCTGTTTGCATGCTTTTCAATCAAAATAAATTGCAGCTCTACTGGATGAGCTAAATAAAATGACTCTCAGCTCTTGTGAGGGGAAGAATAAAAGATGCTTTTTTTAAAAAAACAAAGGAAACATAAAAATAGAAAATGTTTTTGCTGTTCTGAATTTAGAACACTGAAAATAGTTTATAGCATATGGAAGTATGGGGGGTTTATGTATTTACTTTTATAGGATTTATCTCAATCTCCTAGTAGTTCAGATAGTCATTTAAACACATTTGTGTAGATATTAATGACTTGATATTTGAATTGAAGATATTTCCTTCTTTGCCTAATCATATGTAATTAGCTTCTGTAATTCTTTTTTCCAATTGACTTTTCCACAAATTATTTTCTTAAGTAAGATGCAAGATGATCACTAATACACATCTGATTTATATTTGGAGGTTCATTCTCCTTTCCATGACATCCCATGCAAATGTTTTTATCAACATAAAGTTGCATTTAGAATCCTTAATTAATTATGTAGGGGTACGATTTGAGAATATGATGGTAAGGCTAAAGACCACAGACATGCATACTGTTTTGAATTCCTTCTGTTTCTTAAAACGCTTACTGAAAAGATTTTGTGCAAATTTGGCCAGTTGGGGTGGGTTCTGTAGGAATATTTCAGGTTTCACAGTTGACATGCCTTGCCCTTCATCCATAATGCTACTGCTATTTGTGCAAAGAATTTCCTGGTTTTAGGCATCTGAGTAACAAACGGATTTAATCTTAACTGGTAAAGATAAATAGCATCAGCAAGTTAGAATGAGTTTTATCTCGGTGTACAAAATGAATCATAGGACGTGACTCATTTTTTGCTTTAATACTTGCATCAAACTAGAAGTAAGGGCAAGGACTCCCATGAGCCATAACACTTTGACAGTGGAGACACAGAACAAGCTCTGATCCTGATTTCAGACCTTGCCTATGGCCCCAAGACAAATAATGCTTCCAGATATTTTTTACTTCTCTAACTTACTGGAATAAGAAGAATGTTGTATAGTTCCCCACCTGACATCATGTCAATAATTTCTTGCCTCTCCCAAAAGAAGTAGCTGAAGGAAAATTTTTTCATACAGAATACAGACAGACAATATCAATAAGAACCATTGTGTTATGAACATTGCTTTTACCCATGAGATGGTTGCTCCATCATCGCTGGAGGAGAGCATACAGAGTACGTTGGAAAGATCAGTGTTGGCATTTGTAGCTTTACTGGATGCACAAGCTCAGCACAGAGCTGTGGTTCTTCTAGGTATTTCAGAGTTTTAACTGACAGCTAATCTGATTATTGGGGTTTTTTTTCTGCATTTGGCTTACTGCCTGCAAGACCTAGCATGTCCAGACTTGCTAAAATTCATTGTTTCCTCTGTGCCGAGGAGTTCTTTGGAAGTCTCAATTCATTCACGTAGTCAAGCTTACAGCAATACGACAATCTGTACTAATCTGTACTAGGCAATACGACAGTCTGTACTAGTCGTGAAATGCCACATTTGTTTGCCAGGAGTTCCATGCCTAAATGTTTGTCTAGTGTTGGTTCCTTTCCACTTGTCATCGTTTTTAAGAAAGCATTGCCTCTTCCCTGCAAGACTCTTCTATGTGATAAAATCATTCCATCTTATTGCCTTAAAATTCTTTTGGCATTTCAATAAATGGGAAAAAGACCTGTCTTGAAGAGAAGGTAGCAGAGTAAGAGAAAGGGGCTTGCAGTGAGGTTTGTGTTTGATTACTTTTACCTTCTGGTTAATGCTTGAACTCTGTGATTGTGCTAACCAGCTCTGTAATGTGTGGGAGTCCTGGGAAGGAAGGTGGAGGCTTGCCTAAATACCTGTGAGAGCATTCGAAATAGAAAAGGAAGCATGGGAGGGGCAGAAGCAAAGGCTATCAGGAAGAGATTAATTTTGCCCAACGGCTGATGTCATTGGCAGGGCAAATTTACTCCACACCACCATAATTGTAAGGAATCAAAAGTTCCAGTCCATTTTGCTACTGATTTTTTTTTAATACTTGTTTAAAGATAAGAAAAAATTGTTTGGAGTTACATCCATCTCTATCCCAAATTGTCTTTTATGTAAATTATACTGTTGGCAGCTGTAGAACAGAGACAAGATTCATGACCTCGACTGACGGAGGTGGTCAATGGAGACTGCTTTGCTGGGGGGTAGAATAAACAGAGCTATGATATATATAATATATATATATTATTATAATTATAAACTTTTTTTTGGAGTTTGGGTTAAGGAAAGACAAGCTTAGATAAGGAAACAATAGGTGTGTAAAACAAGCCATATAATGTTGCTGCCCTCTCCAGTTTGCTGAATTGATTTAAAAACTGACTCTGTAATGATAATTATGTGATCAGTAACACAATGAGTAATTTTGGAAGCATTGTTACTTTCCAGATGTTGGGTCTTCTGCTAGCCATCAATGTTCTCTACTGTTCTAAAAAAAAAATTAGTAATCCATTAAATGTGTCTATAGTCTTATGCTTTTTAGAACCATTAACCAAATGTCCTAAGGCCACTGTAACAAAAAGTAGCTCCAGAAAAGGGAAGACATTTGGAGAACTAACAGATGAAGTTTTTAAACATTCATTAAGTAAACAAGACACCCAGCACAGTGTAAACCAAGTGATCTGACACATACCTGGAAGTAAGACTAAATTTCCACTCCGTGTGCCTTGATTCTGCCTGAATGCAATATTGTATTACATGCTGATCACTAAGCCTGTCTGTAGCTGACTGAAAACATCAGGTTAATGAATTAGCCCTGAATTAGTCTTCCCTGTCCCTCCCCAAGTGACTTGCTGTTTGGGGCTTCTAAACTGAAATAGTCGCTTGGAGACTACTGTATGTACATGCATGCTAATTATTAACTATAGCTAGAAGCAGGCCTTTCCCCTACAATGGCTGAATGCAGTTTCGTATTTGCTGTCAATAAAATAGGCTCTTCAGTGCCTCCTTCCAAAGTCCATTACCTTAATGAAAAATACTGTTTGCCTTCTTTATCTCACTTTCTGTATGAGGCACACGGCAGTAACTGTGTCTCTTGAGGAAGAAATGAATTAGAAATGTTGTGGAAATCCAGAATATTTAACATCTGTCGAAAAACATCTGCCCTTTCTCACCTTCAACTAACAAACCAACAAACGAGAAAACTGTGCCTAGGTTTTGTTCCACAGGCCTGATGCCGGGGATTGCACTGTTTAATTTTTAGAGGGCCTTACAGGGGGTTTAACTGTCCTGCAGATAAGAGAGCAGATAAGGAATTCCCCGTGACTTTAGTGCTTTACAACGTAGAAGAAATACGACTCCAAAGAATCCTGCCCGGGCTCTTCAGCCCTGCCTTTCTCATTTCGGCTGCAGCACATTCCACATACCTGTGGAATGCCAGTATGAAGTGCAGCTCCCTTTGTTATGTTACGATTTTGGGAACATACTGGCAGAACTTTCGTAGTGACACAAGGTGTTACGGCCTGAAAATGGAGCTGCTAATCTTTGGTGTTTCAGCTGAGAGTGATAGTGTGAACCCACAGCTCTCCGGCGTACACGAGTAAAGCGGCTGCAGCTCTTGTGTGATAAAGGGCAAGGAAAAGCAGATCGAGAGGCGAGTATGGAACACTGCACCGTGACGTTAAAGGCTGGCTCAGAGGTCTTCCCGTTAGAAAGGTTCAGATGGGCAGTGATCCCAAGCTCCAAACAAAACACTGATGCGGACGGAAAACACACCCAGGCGCGGGGCTGGCTGACGCTGCGCCCCGCCGGCGGCGAGCGGCGACGGGGCTCCTCCGGCCGGCCCGCCCGGTGGCCAGCGCTGCGCCTGGGGGGCGCCTGGGGGGGCACCTGGGACATGCCTGGGACACCCTCATGGTCACCCTGAACATCTGGGGGGCTCCTGGGACACCCTTGGGACACCCTCATGGTCACCCTGAACATCTGGGGGGCTCCTGGGACACCCCTGGGACACCCTTGGGGCACCCCTGGGACACCCTCATGGTCACAGTGAGCACCCGGGGGGCTCCTGGGACACCCCTGGGACACCCTGAGCATGTGGGGGGCACCTGGGACACTCTTGGGACACCCTCCTTGTCACCCTGAACATCTGAGGGGCTCCTGGGACACCCTTGGGACACCCCTGGGACACCCTCATGGTCACCCTGAGCATCTGGGGGGCACCTGGGGGGCACCTGGGACACCCTCATGGTCACCCTGAGTGTCTGGGGGGCTCCTTCTCTACCCCCTGGGACACCCTCATGGTCACGGTGAGTAGCCAAGGGGCTGCTTGGCCACCACTGGGACACCCTCCTGGTCATGGTGAGTAACTGGGAAGCTCCTTATCCATCTCCTGGAACACCCTCAGGGTCATGGGGGGTGCCTGGGGGGCTCCTTGGCCACCACTGGAGTGCCCTCAGGGTCATGGTGAGTAGCCAAGAGGCTCCTTGTCCACCACTGGCACACCCTCCTGGTCCCAGTGGGGAACTGGGAAGTTCCTTGTCCATCTCCTGGTCATGGTGAGTAGCCAAGAAGTTCCTTCTGTCCCTGGGACACCCACATGGTCGTGGTGAGTAACTGGGAAGCTCCTTGTCCACCTTCTGGTCATGCTGAGTAGCCAAGAAGTTCCTTTTCCTCTCCCTGGCACACCCTCCTGTCCCAGTGGGGAACTGGGAAGCTCCTGGTCCATCTCCTGGCACACCCTCCTGTCCCAGTG
>JAWWEU010000091.1:38310721-38324988 GCA_035583155.1 Acropternis orthonyx
CCAGCCCCGGCCCCGCACTCGGACTCGGACTCGGCGCCGCCGTCGCTGCCCGCTCCGGGGCGGCGGGGCAGGGCAAGGCGCAGTCCCAGCACCGGGCCGCCCCTGGGAACGCTGCTCCCGCTGCCGGACGCCCTCCGCGAGAAGGCGAGTATGCCCGCGGGTATCCCGGCGAGTACCGCCGCGGACACCCCCGCGGACACCCCCGCCGCCCGGGCAGGTGCGCTGCCCCACGGCACCCCCGCTGCCTCCCCTCCCCTGCCCGCCCCGGGGCCGCGCTGCTCGGCCGCCACGGCTACTCCCTCCCGCTCCTTTGTGTGCTCCAGGGTTATCTCCCCCGCCGCGCTGCCCGGGCGCGCCCCGCCGCCTTTGTCCGCGCCCCCGACCCCGCGGGCCGGCCCCGCTCCCGCTGGGCACCTGGGCGGAGCGGGCAGCCGGGCTGCGCCGGGGATCGGCTTTTCCCTAACGGGATTAAGCGGCTCTCCGTGACTTTTTCCGTGCTAAGTACTTTCCGGGAGAGTGCGATACTACGCGGAAAGTGGCAGAGATGTCACCGGCGAGTCGAGGTGTTTGTTTACCCGGGTTTCTCTCCGCGGGGGGAGGGCGGGTCCCCCGACCAGCGCACGCCCCCGCCGTCGGGGGCTTGAGCTGCCTTTGTTGCACTGAGAATTCCTGAAGTCTTTGAGTTGGCACATCCCAAGTGGATTCCAGCCGTGCCTTGGGCTTTGGCTAACTGGGTCAGGGGAAGTTTCAAGTTAACAGGGAACTGTGAAACAAAGGAACAGGCAGTTCCCGGGGCCAAATGCTTGATCGCCCTGTTAAAGTGCTTTGGTATCGCCCGTGTTTGCGGTACTGGGGCCCAGGTACATTAGATTTTCATCCTGAAGTGCCAAGGTGGATCTACCACAGGCATGTGCTTGCTTTAATGGACCACTCTGCCCTTACTTTCCCCGTACTTGAAACCTGTTTTCTCTGCATATTTTTTCCAGCATGAGAAAGTACATGCTGTCTGAACGTGCTTCTGCAAGGGTCATATAACCAATAAGAAAACTTTGTTGACTCCGATGTTGCTTAAAACAGACAGAATCTCTGAATTTTCTGCTTCTTAACTTTGATTTATAAAGTGGCGTCATATCCTGCAGCTACAGGATGATACGCAAAAGCTCTTGGCCCCCCAGCTGTGCTCCAGCAGAGGCTACAAAGGTCTGTTTTGTTTTGACCTTTGGATGTAATTATCAAGGTCGCATCATTTGCAACAAAATTACTTACCTTTTCTTTTGTTCAACACAGTTTTATTTTGAGGGTTTAGAACTGTGATTCAGCTGTGGGTCAGAGAAAATAAAAGAACACGTCCTTTGACTGATAAAACTGCTTCCTTCTTTTATGAAGCATTAACGGTCTAAGGGTCTACCTGTAAGCTCTTCCAGACGGTGATCCTTGTCAGGATCCATGAGGTACTGACATGGCAAGAATCAGCTACTGGAAGGCATGGGAAATTTGCTTATGTGAATTAATACTCATTGATAGGTTATCAGACTGCTTGAAGAGACTTTGAAATGTTTTGCATGTAGTATGCAAGTGTATACCATTTAGACATGGTCAGTAAGATTTATACTTAGTATAACATTATTATAAGGGTTATGAGTGCAGTCGTCAGGCTTCTGAGGAAACTTTTAGGTGAGTCTACTGTTATAGTTGCTTCTGGACTGTTTGTTACACGCAAACATCTTCTTAAACCCTAAACATTGTGTTTAAGTAGTGGAAGTGACTCCTTTTCCCTTGGCAAAAGGATATCACTGTGGCCTGGAGAAACTGCGTCTAATTTGTGTTCTACTATTGCCCTGTGTCACTCAGTAACTGAGGTGCTCAGTGCCACAACACTGAGTGTTTGTGACACTAAAGCTGAGTATTGGGAGTTATGCAGTGAGGTTAAGGTGATCCCAATACTTTTCATGAACTGTAAACTCAACAGAGCTCTTCGGAATGAAGCATCAAAGTAATTAAGTGTCTGCTACTTTTTTGATTGCTTAATCCCCCCTTTCCTGGTTTAGTGTCTTCTAAGGACAACCAGGAAATCTTTTAGTGATCAAAACAATGTTTAGGCAGAAGCATGGCTCACAAAATGGGATGTGTCATATCTTTGTAAAACCTAGATACTTAAAAGCATCAGAAAGTTCCTGTATCATAGTAATCCTTGGCTGAGGAGTGGCCTAATATTACAGGACTACTTCAATGCTGCATTTAATTTAGAGCAAATCTAGGTGATAGCATTTGTGTGTGTGTGTTTTAACAGTTACCAACCTCATCTGTCACCAGAACTTCTTTGTAGAGTAGAGAAAGTCTCGTTACAAGACTATTCACTTTTAGTTTTTGAAATAACAGTATTCAGGTGCTCAAGGAAGGTGTAACTTCTGTCATGCAGTGGCTGTGTCAGTTTCATCGTATTGTAGTAATCCTGAAAGTGGTCATTGTAATGACAGGGGAAACAAAATTCTGACATGTTAGAACAGCTACAAGTTGTTGAGGTTACAGAATCTTATGTCTGATTTATTTTCAAATAGGTATGAAAATACTCATTGCTTGACAAAAATGAGTTTTTAAATCTGATGATTGATCCTTGACATCAGTTGCATAAAGTCTGAGGATCTTAATCCCAAATTGCAGTGGATTTCTGTGAACTTCAGAAGACTTCTCAAAAATGACACAATATATTTTTAAACAAACATTTATGGCAATAAGTATATAGGGCATAATTTTGTCTTCTAATGTATGGATCTTGCCATAGTGAAGAATGTTTGTAAATGGTGCGTTGCCTACAAAGATCGGAGCACCAGTGTGGGTAGGGCTGGTTTTGCATGGCTGTGCATGTCACCTTTCAGAGTCAAAAGTTCTGTTTCAGTCCCATGACCAAGTTCTAAGTTCATTGGGAGTTCCCAGAGAAATTAAACTTGGGTTTAATTTCTACACAGATTTCTCTCCCAGATGCTTTTGTCAAAATAGAGCTGTTCAACCAGACGGCACTTTTCTCAATCATCTGAACCTGTCCTCTTCCTCAGAAAGTGCAGCACTATGTTGGATCCTTATGTCTGCACCCTTGAAAAGTATACTGGTTCCCAGAGTCTTTGGAGCCTTCTGTTGCTCTTAGGGTCAAGGGTTATCCTGGTTCCCACTTCAGAAAGTAATTTATTTTTTTTCTGAGTATGTGAGTTATGATTTAGAACCTGCTGCAATTATGTGGGGTTTTTTTCTTTTCTCTTTTGTTTGTTTGGTTTTGGTTTGGTTTGGTTTTGGTTTGTTTGCTTCTGGTTTGTTTTTGTGTTTGGGTGGGGGGTTTTTGTTTTGTTTTGTTTTGTTTTTTTTAACAGGCAAAGGCAGGATTCAACAGTACAGGGCTGAGGTTATTTTTTACTTAAATGTTACAAAATTTAAACAGGTACTGACTGCAGTATAGTAATTAAACAGCTACATGCAGCAGCAAAGTACACTCAGGTCATTTCATAACTTAAACTCCTAATGTTTGGGTTGGTTTTTAGTTGTTTTGTTATTGGGGTTTTCTTTTGTTTTCTTTTAAAGCGGATCATTGTTTTTTGGAAGTGTATGTCGCTAGAGGATATTGTAGTTTTCTGTTTCAAAAAACAGAACGCACACTGTCAGCTCCTTTCTGTTCAGTGTAAGAGGGCCCTTGCAGTTGTGAATGTATTTAGGATGTTTATGATCCAAGCTTAGTAATAACAGAGTGAGCTGTGGGAGCTCTGGTCTAATATCTGGTACAGCATCTGCCCTGGTGTGTATTCATCAGCTGCAGGCTTTGTTTTTAGGAAACATGAGCTGCCCAGTCTTCAATGAATTTAGGTCAGCATTGTCATTGTGCATCTGAGTGTTGGAAACTCAAATAACCATGGTTGCTAATCTAGGAAGAAAATGAAACTCATTAGTGCTTTCTTTTCACATGAGTAACATGAAAATGACAGAAAAAAGTACTACACGCTAGAATAGTAGGGCAATAAGTGTGCAAGGCAAAATATAAAGCCCTTTTGTTTTGATTTTTTTCCAATGCCTGCTCCTTTTTCATGCTTTTGTCTCTGCCTTTGTTTTATAGCAGCAATCCAGCACAGCTTTTGAGAAACTTCTTTTTATTTCTTCAAGGTGTGTGGTTATCTGGGGTGTGGTTTATATACCTGTGAAGTGTCAGATTAGGATGTGTAGTTAGATGTGGGTATGTTTTCATTGAGCAAGGTGTAAATTCAGGTATTTTGGACCACTCTGGATTTTTTCTAAGACTGGCTCAATGATAGCTCTCCTAAAAGCATGGTGTTGTCATAACTCGATTACAGAAAACTATTTTTTTAACATCAATATTGTATTGATGAACTGAGCCTTACCTCAAAAATGTGCAGCTTCATCAAAACCAAGGTTTCACATTTTGGTTGAAGCTATTTGTGATTTGCTTTGCCTTGTTAGTTTTTATTTGGTTTTTTAGACATTTGAGAAAACCCATTAATCTCTCCTGTATGTCACTCTTAACAACAAGGCTGTCTGTAGTCTGGCGTGCCCTCTCTATTTAACATCTGCTTCATCATCTAGCTCTGCTTAATAGCCAGCAGATTGACTACTGGTGTCTCTAGCCTCCTTAGCACAACTTTGTATAAGCTGATTCTGAGAATCTCCAGGAACATATGGACTGTTCAGGGAAGGGACGATCTCTAAGGAGGGGCCAAAAGCAACTGCAATCCATGAAGCCGTGTGAAAGAAGTTTCCAGGTCCTTCTCTTCTCTTTCCATGAACCTATTACTGCCCCTCACACTCCCAGTCTGATCCTTGATCCTGCTTTACCTCCAGATTTTTTCAACAGATCAAGCTTTACATACGAACTGGTTGTATTTCAAGCTATTTCTTAGCTATATAGCCCAAACAGAACACATTTGTGTTCTGAAAGTTAATAATTATCTATTATAGTTATTCTTGTCACCTGAGCAAAAGCATTTAGGAAGAGATCTTTGTTTCTTTGCTGTCTTCATAAGGGAATCCTTTGATCTGTAGCTGTTCCACACATTTTTGTTGAGAGATGAGAATGAACAGGATTTTGTTTCTTTCCCAAGATGGAAAGTAATTAGTGGCTGTGTTGGGCAATGGTTGTCTTTTTTTGTAGTTGGGTCTGAAGCGATTGAAGATGTGATCATGCTTCTGTCATCAGTTTACGTGAAGTTTTCCATCTAATTAAGGAAGTATGACTGGTTTCATTCTGTTGAGGATTAGAGCAAAAGGAAAGTTTTATTTTGATCTCATAAATGTTTCTTTAATGGAGAAAAAAGCTCTGTCATTCTTTCCCCATTCACAGAAATACATAGTAGTTTCCAAGCCATCGCTTGTGTGTCCCCAGTTAGGAAAACTGCACCATTTTCTTTCCAATAAAACTTGGTTTCTGTTCTTCCTGGAAAAATACAAAGATCGAAAAAGGGGAGTGAATGGTAACTCTGCAACAATATATAAAGGTATGTTTTAGATCTTTTGTTTGCTCTGCAACAGCCGGCCTTCACTAACAATAGATGTACTAGCAGCTTTGAATTTCTGTTTCCAAATAAAGTTAGAGGAAGTTGATAAATTGTGAGTCAGCCTTACTCTCTAGATACCTGAAGATTTCACACACCATTTAACCGAAAGCAGTACTTGGGAATAACTTGTGCTTTTTACAAGCATTTGGCTTCTTTGTATACAAAACTACTCATGGGGCTCCTTTCCCAGTCAGAATTAATTGCCTTTGCCCTAAGAGACAAAAGATGGGGCAAAACTTCACTAAATGCTTTTTAGGCTTTGCATAGGACTGGCTTTGAAAAGTACTTTGGGGCAGTTCTTGCAAGAACTGTTTGTTAGATCTAAGAGGAGAAGGTTTAGAGTTTTAAAAGTGTTAAGGGGAGACGATGAATAGAAAGAAGTACCAAAACTCCATAGAAGAAAGTTTCTGAAGTTGCTAACAAAGCCAACGTTGAGAGAAGATTGGATTTTATCAAAACATTTCTGCTCTTAAGTAAAATAGAATATTGTCATGGACTGCTACAGCCAGAATCTTCTTAAAAACTGGAATTGTCAAAACCTGCTCACTTCTTGTCTTTTTCTTATCAGTACTGCCTTTACAATAATGCTGCCAAAGCTATCAGAAGTCAGGATGCAGGCAAGCTTAATGACGTTTGCTGTGCTTGCAGGCTTCTAGTAGTACTCGGTTTGCTAAGCTTCTTAATGCTTTGCATACAGATGTTTAAAGTTGTAGTTAAGTGATTTTTTTGGACCTGGAGGAGTAATTCTTTGCTCAATTTAATTCATGTGGTTTTAGTATATTAATTATTTTTCTTAACACAACACAAAATTTCAGACTCCATACTCCTTATCAGCATGCAACTAGGTAAGTGAAAACTAACTTTTTTCTTCTGACAGTTGTAGTGGTACTCTCTGAATCTAAAAGATGCTTGGTTTTATTTTGCTCTTCTGAATTCAGTCCTAGAGATTATAGTAGTAACTTGAGAGAGTTCAGTGTGTGCATGTTATAAAACATTATTAGTAGTATAACCTCCAAATGTGACTAAATATTAAACCCCAAATATGGTGTTTAATGCAGGATTTTAAATAATGTAGGATCTAGAAATAGCTATACAAATCTTTTTGTTAACAGCTAAATATTTTACAGTACAAGGAATGAAAATGAGCAGTTTTCATCTTGGCATATAAATAAGTAGCATGTGATTTGAAGACACCCCCACAGAAATACAGACATGTTTAATAATACTAGGGAACAACTAAAATGCACAGTTTACCGAGGCAGTTGCGGCTCGAGGCTTCAGTCTTTCCATGACATCTGTTCTTTCTACATTTTTATCCATATTACTGCATATGTGCATAATATTTATATAATATATGTAAGTGTATGTACATATATATGTAGGAATTCATTTCTTACTAAGAAGCAGTACAGCAACATTTCCTTAGTTTTGCACTCAAGTACGTCTCTGAATATTGCAATTTGACAATATTACAGTGTTTCTGATGTATCACTGATGCTTCTTTCAACATGTACACTTGTCTCCACTTTTGTAGTTCATACCTGGTGTCTTTGGCATGCGCAGTTACTTACTTTGTGGTTAGAGCAATTTTGACATGGAAAATGGTTTCTGGCATCATGTGAGGCACATTTGAACGACTAGTAGGTATCATAATGTGAGCCTCTAGCTTTTTTAATTCTGTACAAGCCACATAAGGAAGTTCTTCTCCATGCCTTCTCTGAGCATATCACATAAATCCCTTGTGACATTTCCAATGTACAGAGCTTTTCTAGTGAGAAAAGTTAAGGCAAAAGCTATTTTTGCCTGTCACTGTCTAAAATGATCTCAAGTTTTCTGTGCAGATCTCTTTTATTCTCTGGATGGATTTGACAAAGAAGTTACCTAGTGCTCCATTAGCAGTTGAAAGATTATAGGCAGCAGAGATTTAGCAAAGGATTAGTCAATTGGAGAGTGTGCATTATCCGGCCAGGCTTAGAACCGTGATTGTCTCTTCAATCATTTTCATTAGTGTCTTATTCAAAGATCGAATTACGTAACAATGACGTTTCTGGGGAATCTGGTACGAGTTTTTCTTTGGCTTTCTCTTCCCTGCAAACTGTCCAAGCCTGGGAGGGGGGAAAAGCATTGTTTTTATACTTCAGATTTGCAGCATGTTTTAAAAAGCAGCAATTCAGATAAGTGAAGAGGCATGACTTCAGTTGCAGCATCTGCATTTGGATGATAACTTAGCGTGGTGGAACCCTTGAGAAAGGCAGGATGCGGTACAAGAAATATATAACTATTTTAGAAGCAGCAATAGGTATTACTCCCCTTAACAAGAGGGAGCTGCTTCCTGAGGGTAGACATGCAAATCTGTGGCAACATCCAGGGTAAGTGTTAAAGAAACAATCAGTGAGTAACTATGGGAAAAACTGCTCTCCTTTTAAAACTGATAATCAGAAAGAGAAGAGTTATTCATAAAAGAGGTAATTTTTTTGCACTTTTCAAGATCTGTATCTTCAGCGGTTGTGGTTAAAGTTAGCGGTTTTATTAGAGATTTCTGTGTACTACCTGTCCTTGGCTAGTACAGGAAGTAGGAGAAAGTGTTGTTCCTAAATCAACAGTCTGCTGTAAAACAGAAAGGATAAACATGTATATAGTCATCAGAACAAAAATGAAGTGGTTATTTTGCATTTATTACTTGCTACTAACCCTGTGTGTATGTGTGTGTTCCTTCCCACCTGTTTAGAAATATGTGTCTTTTAATTTTTATCCATCAGAGAACATTCAGTTTCTGAAATGGGAGAAGAAAAAGACTTTTCTCTATGTGTGCAACTTTACTTCTCTGCTAAGAATCAGGAGTTCATCATACTTAGGAATACTGTTTCCCTATAGGAAGGTTTTTCTGATTTTGTTAAAAACAATCCAGAGGGCTTTCTTGTACCACATAACTTGAGTACTAGGCTTCAGAAAAATCTTTCTGTTCGTAACTGTTTCCACCAAAAACTTCCATTGTGTGGAAAACGGGATTGTCCTTTTCTCCCACCTGCCCCTGTATTAGTAGCACTTGATATAAGGGTGTCTTCACAGTCTTTCTAATCTCTCATATTTTTGTAATATGATAGAATGCTCTCACCTTATTTCAGACATTGCAGAGGAGTGCAAAATGTGAGAGGCTTTTGTCCAAGACCAGTTAGTATGTTTCTACTGGTTTAGAATAGTTCTGTGTAAGCAAGACTTCAGTAAAACTTGGGAGTATAACTATGACTGGTTATAGCTGAATTCAAATTTATCCTGTAATTTTTCCATGGAAGTGCTTTCTTTAATGGTGGTAACAACAACAAAAGCAATTAATCTACTGTGTACCATGTGATTTTTATAGCGTTTTTCAAATCTATCACCAAACCCACAAAAACTTGTCTACAGAAAATACATTGACGCAAACTGTTTTCTATGTTTTATCAACACAGGTATTTTTCAAGTTTCAAGTCCCAAATTTCAATGGTCATGTTAATGAGTGCTTGTAGGGCTTTTTGTTAAACACCTGCCCATTTAAATGGTTTCTCAATACAGTGTATTTGGACATAGGATGGTGGAGTGTCCCAGACTCCAACTTCCTTTGATTCTTTCATGTAAGTTATGTACATGTCAATCAGTTTGAATTTTGCAGTCACTCTTTACATATTGATAAAATGGTACATAATTACTCTTGATATTTTGAGAACCTGCTTTGAATAGTAATGATATATTCTTGAAGAATTCCTCTTAGTTTTCAAGAAGGTTGTTTTGGCCAGAGTCAGGGCATTTCTAAAAATGAGACTTGTTAACTATAATGTCCATTATTTTTTCTTTTGTCATTGTGACTGCTTGGGTTTGATCTACTCCTGAGTATTAGTCAGTATCAAAGTACAAAATACATTACCATTTTACAATTTGTATTTCCAGCACCTCCCTACTTTCAGGGAGAGGTTTAGTTAATGTGATTCTTGTACACACTTGGAATTTTCAGCTGGTTAAGATGGATTTGGATTATGTTTACGTTTGCCATTCCAACAGCTTCAGAAAAGCTGTTGTCATTGGACTGTAATAGGGATGCCTTTTATGTTTTCATTAAAACTTTCAAGGAACTAAAGGTAACCCAGCAATTGTGGCAAAGTAAACCAAGTGGATGAAAAAAGCGCTGGTGTGTTGTTGTTGTTGGGTTGGGTTTTTTTTTTTTGGTTTTTTTTTTTTTTGTTTTTTTGTTTTTTTTTTTTTTTTTAGCTGCAGGCTACTTATTTTATACAACTGGAATAAGCAGGTTAATAAATCACTTTGCTAACATCAGCTTATCACTCAACTTCTAGAAATACCCTGTCACATTCATATAAAAAAAGATGTTTTAAAAGTGTGTGTATGTGTTTATAGGAAAAAAATGTAACATAATGAGGCACTTTCCAAAACCTAGTACTGAATATAGTGTATAGAATCCTCATATCTCAACTCCTCACTGCCCAAATTCAGGTGCACAATTAAACATTCTCTTTATTTTTCTTAATCATCTCCTAAAATAAAAAATAGTGTTAGAGTGTGATGCTGTTTCCAGAGCCATTGGTTGAGAGTTGTGAAAATTCTGCTTAAAATCTCTAAGGTGCAAAAGAAAGCAGGAAAGGTAAATGTGTTATTTTGCTAAGATATTAATTTACCTGGGGTCAGTCCCATGGCGTAATGGTTAGCACTCTGGATTTCACTGTCACTGTCCGAGCTCACTCGGCCGTGGCAAATGGATCTTAGGACTTAAACGGTGGGGCCAGTTCTGCGCACGCTGTGCCTCACCTAAAAAATCCACTGCGCAGGCTGGAAGGGCACACCCATGGGGGGAGAGCCCTTCCCCAGATCTTCGTTCACGAAGTCTGGCCATTACTTACTTACTAATTTACCTGTTCCATATCAAAGATGTTACAAAATTAAGTTTTTCTACTTGCATCTTAGCTTGGACTAATGATGTGATTTCTGTGACAGATTGATTTTTATAACTTTTGGAATCTTCAAGTAGAGGGAAAATTATGGCAATTGGTAATTCCCTTTAGCTTGTTTGTGTGACTTTTCTGCAGCCTCCAAAATAGTATTCTGTGTGCAGCCTACAACAATTAACTGATGTTTGTTCATAATGCATAGCATAGCCTGTGCTGCATTTTGGTCATCACATAAACTCATATTAAGCATCTTTTTGTTCTGTGACTTCCAAAATCATGCCTTGATTTAAAACAGTAGTTTGTGTTTAGAAAGATGCTTTTATGTTGGAAGAGTAAAAAGAGAGGGGGAAATGACCTAGTTTTACGCTGTGATTATCTGGCAGGTGCTTTCACTGTTGCAGTTTTTGAAAAGTTAATCTGAGACTAAATGTATATCTTAGAAGTTTTAAGTTTGCTTTTTTGAACCTGTGACCTCATTACATTTGTGCTCAGGAAAGGGTGGATGCCACACACAAGACACATCAAAACACGGGGTAGACTTGGAGACAGTTGGGGAAGTTCTGCAGTACTCTTTCAGTGTCTTTCTTACGGCTCTCCTGCTATCAAGAAATGGCTGATGGAGTATTAAACAAAATGGGAAAAATATCTATACATTAGAGGGGAAAACAAAAACAAAAAACCCAAACAAACAAAAAAACCCCAAACTAAAACAACCAAATAAACCCAAATCTGTTAAAAGTATGGCTAATATACTTTTCTAGGGAAGTCTGGCTATATCTTTCTTTGAAGATGGAACCTTTTGAAAAAATATTCTTTGAGAGAGGAATTAAAATTATCAAACTGTGGCTTGGTTTTCTTTTAAAAACAAAGCAAAAGCCACCAACAAACACTAACCACTGGCTTTGTTTCTATTTCTGTCAAAAGTTCCTCCTTCATTTTAGTTAAACCATTCATTTTGTGTTTTACTACACAGGATCATCAAGGACTAGGACAAGGAATCAGGGAGAGAAGGAGCCCTGTTACAGGGTTGCTGAGTGGAAGCTAACATGTTACTTGTGCCCAAGAGGGGTAGCTAAAACCAGGGAAGGAAGATAGAAAATGACATTGAGAATTGTTTTTTTCCTATCATTTGGCAACTGAAGTTACCAACTGATGTCACTGCAGTGCATGTGTCAGACTGTTCTTACTGAGATTTTGTTCAAGATACAGTGCTGTTACCAGCTTCGCTTTGTACAGTCATGTGCAAGCTGATACAGTCAGACTAAAATTAAATTGAAACAAAAAGCCAGATGGCTTGTGGAGAGGACCAGTGCAAAGTGACTGTAAGCATGCTTCCTGCCTGTACCCAATCAGGTTGGCAAAAAATGCATTGCTTGCTTTGCTCTCAGGCTTGCATGGATGCCTGCTGAGGGACAGTGCTGAACTGAATTTGTAATCTTGCTGCAAGTGTAAATATTGCTGAGTATCTCCAATTTTCAAGCACTGTTTCCACTTGATTGCCAGGGAAGCTAAAGCATGCCAAACTAATCATGGAAATGTATTTTATATCCTCTTTGTCTTTAGAACTTCAGTGTTCTAGGCTTCACAGTCACTCTTTTGTGGTTATATGTGACTTAAATGAAACTTTGTTTTTTAGGGAGCAAACTACTGCACTTCCATCTCCTTGTGCGTGGGACTGGGATCACAGCTGTACATCAAGCCCAAAGCATCACACAGCAAGTAGACAGAGACACTCAAAAATCGTCATTCCTCCCACGGTACTAGTCAAGTTGCATCAGTTAGAGCTGGCCATTAGTTTAAAATTATGTATTCTTGGCATATGCTCGCTAAAATGTATATTCTTTTAGCTATGTTTTTTACAAGGTCTTAAGAAACTGTACTTAATAGAGTAATACAATGAAATCAGAACTAGTTCTTTTGGATTCCCAAAGCAATTTAAAATGATTACATGCACATTTGCTTGCTTGATGATGTACAGCAGGCCTTCAGAAGAGAAGAGGCTTCTGCAATGAACTCAATAGTCTGCTAAAGTTATGCAAATAAAAATGCACAGGCCTGTACTAGTTCATCTCTTAGCTAAACATTGGTAAAGAATGGATTTAATCTATGAAGATGTCTTCAGCAAATATAAATATTTAGCATGGACTTGGGGATAAATAAATTACTTTAAGCACCGAGGGTAATATTAATGGGGATTGCTTAGTGACTCAGTCAGTCCTGGGAAACAGAATAGCCACACACAGGGAGAGTTGTTTTTCTGCATATTTTCTTACAGTACATCATTAAGGTAAATATAATCCTTTTGGCATATTAACCTTGCTTTTGAAATTTTTTCTCAAGTGCTTGCAGAAGGAACATGAAATGCATCCTTGTTTTATGTGTCAATCGAACATGCTTGGCTTGTTTTTTTAAGTCATTAACAGATGACAGTTTTAAGAGAGGAGAAGGTTTTTATGCTGATGTGTTCCAAAACTGTAATTGACTTATCTTTCATTCTTGAGATGAGCAGCTACTGCTGCTTTAGTCATTTACTGGGAAACGTGGCTATCAGTTGTCCTGTCTTTCTAATTTGCAGCATATTTAACCAAAGCTACTCATCTGTTTAGTACTCTGGGAGTGAGGGAAAATATGATATGAGAATATCAGTGAAGCATAGGTAGACAGGAATGTCTCAGCTGAGGTCTCCAGCAAACTCTAACATTTTCCTTAAAATAAAAACTTTCAAGAATATGGTATGTAAACCTTACACCAGGGATCTTGCAAGCTCAAGTCTTTAGCAAAAGAAACTCCAGAATCACATATCCACAAGATCAAGAAGGTGCATCCAGCCACCTTGCCTGTGGGCTCTATTAGGAGTCATAGAACTGGCAAGTGAATGACTGGGATGGCTGTGTCCATCTGCTTTCTCCCTGATGATTGCTGTCACTGTCCTCCTTTGGAGTCTTGCCAGTTCTCTTCAGTCATTCCTAAACAACAGCACCCAAAAGTGGGCATGGTACCCCAGCTGGGACCTTGCTGTTACTGAACAGGGAAGCAGAACTGCTTTGTTTCTTAATAAGCTCGTCAGCAGGATGTTTGCCAGTATAAATAGGACGGGGAGAGGCAGAGCTTTGAAGCATAGTTTCAGTGCTCTAAAGAACTAACTTGACTGAAGAACTGCTGTCTGGAACTTTCTATTGTAAATTAACCCCTCTATTAGAAAAAGTAACACATTTTTGCATATGTTACATCTTGTGCATTCTATATATTCTTTTGCTTGTTTTTGATAAGCATAATGATCTCCATGAGAATGCGATCTTTGTTTTCTTTATTGTGTTGTCTTAATTAATTTGAGCCATAACAGTTGATTACTACAGTAATGTTTTTGATGTTGCAGGGTTTGACTTCTAGTGAGAGAAGGCAGATAAATTGCTAAAAGTGGAGGATTGTTTCACAGCCTTGTCAGGAGTAGTCAAGAAACATGCAGAAGAGAGGAAGGAAATGAGATGCAAGCAAAATGAAATGTTCAAACAGAATGTGCTCAATGTGGTGCCTGCTGTTTAAAGTGAATAAGTTGGGGCTAGGGGAGAGGTTTTCTTTCAAGTGTTGATACACACTTTTTTATGGTGTTTGAGGAGAAAACCAGTACACACTTGTGTAGTTTGGATCTGTTTAAACTATGTTGTTTCATTCTTTAGAATAACAGTACTAGCTTTTGTAGCTTCTTAAACTAATAAATGCCAAGGTGTTTATGCCAGAGAAAGTTGCTTTAATTTGCACAGTCTGTAGAGGAAGGGAGCAGGGG
>JAWWEU010000091.1:38365960-38379756 GCA_035583155.1 Acropternis orthonyx
TTTGATAATCTGTTAACACTGGAGCTGAAATCTCAAAAAGGTTGTCTTTTGAGAAGAGAAGTGATAAATTCTCTTAAACAGAATCTTGAAACTCCAGAAACAAAAGCAAAACAATAACAAAGCAAACAAAAAACCAGAACTTCAACAACCAAACTGCCCTACACATTAGGAAGCTCAGGATTGCGTGGAAGAATATGCTGATGATTAATCTTCTAGAAAAACTTTGGTGCTTGAATTTCTCACGTATACCTTCATAGAAAGCATTTCAAGAATTTAATCTGGGGCTAATATTTTTTGGGAGCTGTAGTGTGTATTTTTGTGTGAAATACTGAGTGAACCATTGCAATATTTTTGCTTAAATATGCTTTCTTAGTCAAAATTCATTGGAAGTAATAGTAATTTAGCTCAGTTGGTTACAGCATAGTGCTAATAATGCCAAGGTCATGGGTTCAATCCCCATACAGCCAGTTACTTAAGAGTTGGACTTGACAGTCTTTGTGGGTCCCTTCCAACTCAGAATGTCCTGTGATTTCTGTGATTCTGAACTGTTGAAATATGCACAATGAGTAGAAGTATTAATCAGCAGGGAAAAAAAATTGAGTATTTTTTAATAATAGCTTTTAAGTTCTAGAGTGTGGTTTTGATTTTCCAGTGGAGGAAAAAGCTCCCAATTGCACTGTACATCACTGTACATGCAAGTTCATGAAATATGGTTCTTATGTGACTCCCCTGGCTGTTTCCTGTTTAGTATATTCTCTCACCTCTATTAACTGAGCTCTCCAAACCAGGCTTTCTTTCTCTGCTGTAGCAACTTAATTTATAAGGCCTGATGCAACAGAGAATAGTGACACTAATTTCATAGACCTTTAGTTCTGAGCTGCACTCTCTCACCACCTCTTTACAGTTGTGTTCTTTTATTTATGCTTGTGTAACTTAGCAGTTTAAGACCTCAGGACTCATTCCTGCCCAGCAATTTATAGCTGTGGCAAGTTGGAGCCTTATTCTGACAATCTGTTTGCTCCAAGGCAAAGGCACCTGAACTTGTCTGTTTTTCCCTCCACTCATTCCTGTCTGGCAAATTACCTTTGCTAATACAAAATCCATCGTTTTTCAATGAAAACACCTTTGCCCTCTTTGACTAGTTCTGTACAAATTAACTTTCTGCTTTCTCTGTCAGAGCTGAACAGATGGCCAGTGTTCAAAATGCCCAAAAAGATGGCTCAAGTGATAGGGCAGACTTCTGGAGAACACGTGGCCAGCGATCTGGAGCGAAGAAGAATCTGAGGAAGAGTCGTGAAGATCTGACAGCTATTGTATCTGTGAGCACAAAATTCCCAGCTTATGAGCGAGTTCAGTTGCGTGAAGGTGAGACTGCTCTGAGCAAGCTGCCCGTCTATCGCTGGCTGGTTTATCCTTTGCCTCCAAATTAGTTTAAAATGAAAAAAGGATGAAACAAGCAGGGCTTTCTTGTTTCCTTGGCTTCCCCTTGGCTAGCTCTGAAAGTACAGTCCACATGCCTGAGATCAACCCCAATCTTCATAAATATGATTTTGACATGAAATTTAGAGCAAAGAGAACCCAAGTATTTTCAACAGATTGTCCAAATGTAGTCATGGTTAATGTGGTCTCTCTCTGTGACTCTAAACTAGCTGTATTACTAGTGATGTTGAGCTGGTCAAGGTGATTTTCTGGGTATTTGCACATGGCAGTATTCTGGAGCAAAACAGACAGTAAAGAGTATTTTAGGGGACCTCCCAGATATCAAGATGAAGACTGAGAAGGAGAATGGCATTTCCCCATTAACTCTGACGACTGTGTTTGTGCTTGCTTTGACTTGAGCATAGCATAGTTTTGCATTTCTTTTCTTTAAGCTGTCTTGCATTTTGTTTAGCATTTGAATCTTTATACTCACAAAACCCACTATGTAAAGGTTCATGCAGTTTTGATGGATGGGAAGATTAATGAATATCTGCTGTAT
The DNA here is from genome assembly GCA_035583155.1 of Acropternis orthonyx. Lineage (NCBI taxonomy): Eukaryota > Metazoa > Chordata > Aves > Passeriformes > Rhinocryptidae > Acropternis > Acropternis orthonyx. The sequence goes on from JAWWEU010000091.1 coordinate 38,367,939, forward strand.
ATTTTCAGACTTGGAATCTTTTAAATACAGCTTCATCAAAGGGAGTAAGGAAGGTGCTGGGTTAAAACAGTCTCCTTTTCTTTCTCAGCTGATAGAAGTAGCTTTCTGTATTATCCTGTTGCACAAACTTTTGAGAAATAAATTTTTTTAAACATGTTTTTGAGTATCTGCAACTTATTCATAACTTTGCATAGTAACTGAGGATCTTGTCTGTTGCATATAAAACCAGTCTTATCAGACTTACCTTTTTTCCAAATACTTTTCTTTCAGCTGGTTTTAAGAGACCTGTGGTGATATTTGGCCCTATTGCCGATGTTGCTATGGAGAAACTGTCAAATGATTTGCCTCACCTGTACCAGACAGCAAGTAAGTCGTCCTCCCAGTTTCTTTTTCATCCTTAAGTGAGAGAATTGATATCTTTGTAATCACAGCTGCCTGGCCACTCTAGGATAAGCTAAAACATTGTCTTTGCAGAGACAGAACCCAGAGATGCAGGTTCGGAGAAATCTACTGGGGTAGTGCGCTTGAACACTGTGCGGCAAATCATTGAGCAGGTAGAGTATGTCTCTGAAAAGTGCTTATACTTAAGGGCATGTTGTTTGATTTGTTTGCTCCTACAACTTGAAGAGTACTCAAATCTTCACTGCATCTATTTCTGTAATAAGCAGACTTTGCTCAATGATAAAGCTGTTTTGAAATTGTTCAACAGCAATTTTTGTAATTTTTATAGCTTTGAACCTGATATTAGAAGTTAAATTCTCTTTCCTTAGTTCATTCCAAATTTGGACAGAGGAGCATCTGTGTTTTACTCTGTGCTTTCTGAATTTGCCATGAAGGCTTTACAGTCAAGCACTGTTCTATTTGCTCTTACTGTCATCAGAAATGTAACATTCTAAATGTGATATACCTGTGAGAAAACATCCAATAAGTTGCAGTCTCATTTGGACAAAAATATCCTGGTTTTCCTAGGATTCCATGTTCCAATCACCTCCTTGTTCCCTACAAGCACCACATTGACTGGCGTTTCTTGTTAACAGGACAAACATGCATTGTTGGATGTCACTCCTAAAGCAGTGGACCTGCTAAATTATACCCAGTGGTTTCCAATTGTGGTCTTCTTTAACCCAGACAGTAAGCAGGGTGTGAAGACCATGAGACAAAGGCTATGCTCTACATCAAACAAGAGCTCAAGAAAACTTTATGAGCAAGCAAACAAACTGAAGAAAACTTGTTCCCACCTCTTTACAGGTAAGGAAGAATGTTTGTCCAACCTGCTGACTAAGAGAGTAGTGAATGTGACTGTTTAAGTCTTGAGACACCTGCTTATTACTCTGCATAGTAACTCATGTGGGCTGGAACTAAAAGGATGGGAAGGTATGGTCATGAGCAATCCCTTCCTTGACCTTTTTTCAGTTTCAAAACTCTAATGCAAAAGAAATCATGAGTTGGCATATTGTCATTACAATAGAAGTCAATAAAATAAGCTTGGGAACAGACAAACAAATAAAAATACCATGCTTCTGACAGTGATCTAAATAAAATGGGTATTTAACATTCTCAGGTAACTAAAACAAAAAGTGCTGAACAGCAAACAATGGATAATCCATTGCATTTGCTGTGTATATATACTTTTTCCTTCAATTTTGACAGCAACCATCAATTTAAATTCAGCCAATGATAGCTGGTATGGTAATCTGAAGGATACAATTCAGCAACAGCAAGGAGAAGCAGTGTGGGTTTCGGAAGGGAAGGTAAGTAGTCAATCCATACTTTCAAAGTATCTCTTGTCAGTAAAAATTGTTCAAAATTTTGTTTGCCAGTGATGATTTGTGTACTGGACAACTAGTCAGTTGATGTCTGTCTTGGTAACAAAAAAGTAATGTTGTTCTTGCTGTTGTACTTTGGAGCTTTCATCACTAGTGATGTGGCTAGGGGGGAACAAGGAGGAGGGATAAACTTTTACAGGACTTCTTCTTGTGATCCTGCATTAGTTTTTTTCAGTTCTGCAAAGTCATTCCTAAGGAGTTGTTTGGCATGATGTTGAGACTTAACTGGACTCTAATTCTTATTTATTTAATCTTTGTTCCTTAATTTTCTACTGACTTTTCTGTAGATGGATGGGATGGAAGATGATGCAGATGATCGTATGTCTTACCTTACTGCAATGGGTGCTGACTATTTGAGTTGTGACAGTCGGCTGATCAGTGACCTAGAGGATACAGATGGAGAAGGAGGTGCATACACTGACAATGAACTTGACGAGCCCTTGGAGGAACCGAGGATTTCATCAGTTAGCCGGTCCTCTGAGCCTGTGCATCACGAGGAGGTAAATGATTGGATTTTTCAGTAAGACTGTACTTAGGGCTTTCTGAAAGTCCTCTTTGTATGGATTAAAAATCAGGGTTTTTCTTTAAATTGCTTCTGATAGTGTTTTAGAGCTACATTGTGTAGAGCAAAAACAATAGGTCTGGTTTTCAGCCTAATACAGATTTTCTGATGATATCTCATCACCTTGAATTTTGCAATTACACTTGCAGCAATCGTAGTCAGGTTCCTGACAGTCATTTGACTCCTGGTAACTTTACCCAAAGGAGTAAACTTGAGAGAGAGGAAAAAATCTTGAATTATTGGCTGCTGTGGTGATTTTATATCTTATTTTCTTTCATAGAGTTTAAAAAAAATTCCTCAGGAACCAAGGGCTCAGTTGAGAAAATCTGGTAGCAGAGAGATCCTTAGAGAACCAAGTCCACCTCCAGCATTCAAGCCTGAACCACCTAAGGTAAATTTTTAGAAACAAATTTGAATATAAACATCATCTTTCTGGAGAACTTTCCAGAGTGGTGCATTGGAAAGAGGAATAGGAATGATCAAGAGACTAGAAAACATTGTAAGTGTGGAGAGAAGGAATGACTGAAGGTGTTGCAGGATCAAGCAGAAAGAAGACTTAATGGATAACAGTTCTATTCAAATAGAAAATATTACATATGGAATAAGAAAGTAGACTCCTTTTTGTGTCTATTAACAAACTGAAAGGCACTTTTTTAGCTCAGCGAGAACCTAAGTAGGTAATCACCAGGAAAATCATATTTGATGTCTATTACTGTGAAACACAGAATCAGAATCTACCACCCCTGACCATCACTAGAAGTTGCTGTTAACTGTTTATTCAAACATTGCTCAGGAGTGATGCAGGAGGGTGGAAATTACAGTGTCTGGACATCAAGTTCTATTTTAGGAATTCCTCATTTCCCCTGACCCCAAAGTCCTTTCTTTATGAGGATTGGTGCTCTTATATACTGCAATTATTCAAAATACAGTCCAGTGAAGATTGGGTAAAGCAGGATATGTGTAAGTAGAACAAAAGTGAAATATAAACCAGAATTGAGTCTTATGTACTTCTAAACTCCTGGTAGTGGTACTCCACTTTAGGTAGTACTGAAAAAATTATGTGGGGACCAGTTTTCTCTGTGCTGTACCCTAACACACGTTGTAACTTGGGTAATCCTTAGCAAATAGGACAAACAAGTCTAAATGTCCTAGTCTTCTATAGGCTCATATGTAGTCTCTGAGCATACAGCCAAAATGTTGAGCAGTTCAAATACCTTTCAAGTGTTACATCATATGAAGACTGACACTGTTAAATACATATTCAAAGTGATTAATTTCAAGTTAAAGCCCTCTTTTGAAATGAAAATTATAAAGTTGCTGATGTAAAATTTGTCATTGTATTTTGTACTTGCAGGGAAAGTTACAAAACAAAGAGGATCTGTATGACTTCCCCAAGAACTATGACTTCAAATCAAGTAATGTTGCTGTCAGCAGTGAGACTTCAACCATGTCAGCTAAAGCAGCACCACCACCTGTTTCTGTGAAACCTGCCTTTGGACGTCCCATTCTGAGAAACTCTCAGCCAGCAGCTCCACCTGCAGAGGAAGAGGAGGAGGAGGAGGCAAAGTTGGAAGAGGAAGGAGGTGAACAAGAAAATACTCCAAAATCGGTATTGAGGAAAGTAAAAATATTTGAGGAAATGGATCATAAGGCGAGGATGCAAAGAATGCAAGAGCTACAAGAGGCCCAGAATGCCAGGGTATGAAGAAATATATTTCCCCTTGCTGTGCTTTTCAGTCTATAGAACAGCTTGAGTCCTGAAAATTAAAATCATGCCCTTTGTGTTGTATTGCTTCTGGAGGGAGAAGTTTTGGAAACCACACATAGAGACATACCATTGTGTGGCTTTGAATATATAAAAGGAGGACATATTTTAAGGCTTCCTAGTGTAACTATGGAAAGCTGACTTCTGATCATAGTGTTGCTTTTGGCAATCCTTTGTTTTCATGTGCACTTTGAATTACTACTCTAGCAAAAGATGATATATAATTGTAGGAATATCAGTAAGATGCTATCCATTTGTGCTTTAATTGTTTCAGATGTAGCTGTGACCTGCTAGGTCCTACCTAGATCCTAGAGTAGCATCCTTAATGGATAGACTTAAAAAGAACAGTTATTTTTTTCTCTGCTTTCTTTTAAAGCTTGAAATAGCACAGAAGCATCCAGATATTTATGCTGTCCCTGTCAAAACACAGAAGTCAGAACAGAACTGGCCACAGCCAATGAGGTAAGGTGTATCCAGTTTTAAGCATTCTGTCTTGATTTTTTACTTCACTAGCAGGATGAAGACTGTTCTTGACAGGTTTTGTTCATACAAATTCTCTGGCCTTGCTATATCATTTTGTTGTTGTGCCTCAAAAATTACTGTAAAGGTGGAGCAAAATTTCAGTGAGCTCTTATTGGTTTTCAAGATGTTTTTTCCTTTTAGTTCACTGATAGTATTTGAGTCATCAAGGAAGAAACACTATACTCTTTCACTGCTGAAATGTTTGCAGATCCATATTTTTGCCCCAATCAGTATTATCTAGAAGTTTCCCTGCATTCATATCATCTGATGTTCTTTCTTCCTGTGCTAGATACTGGATGACTGTTAGTTTATCCTAACAAATAACTGCTGTTCTAATAATACTTAATTTCTTAAATGTTTATTCAATTACGGATATAGAGTGTGGCTAGGGAAACTAAGGGTGAAGCTTGTCTCAGGTCACTCATCAAGTCTCGTGAAAGTTATAGTCCTTCATTAAATTCAGTGAGTGCTGGATGGGTTGGTCATTGTGCCACCTTACCTTACACACTGCACATTTCTGTGACTTGATCAGTCACCTGAATTTGTTTTCTGCTTTTCGGGACTTTGCAGTTTTTCTTGCATCTTATTAACAGCCAATAGACTGGGACTTTTTTTCCTTCTAGAGAGTCAAATGCTTTGATGTCACAGTATGTAATCTAAAATACAGAAGTAGAGAACTGTTATTTTTAGGATTTCTTGTCAGGTTCAGAAAAGCATACTTTTTTATACAGCCTCGGAAGCTTTTTGGCAGTAACGAAAATTAATCTTTAAACCACACTTGCAGAGTGTTTGCATACGTGCAGAAATCAGTGCTGTTCGTTTTTTAAAGGGATATCAGTGACTAGCCTAGAAGGGAGTACTTAAGCCCTTGGGGGCGTTAATATGTAAGGAGGATATAATCTTGTTTTTTGCAGACTTTGGATTGCAAAAATCATGGCTTTTGAAACTGAGGAAATACCCTTTCTTGACAGATTTTATTTTTATATGTCAACTTAATGTCACATCAAATGGGTAGCACCAGACTATATAAAAAGCAAATGTGTGGATTATTTCTCCCCACTTTGAAGGTTAAGAGCCCTAGTGAGAGACTTGAGTGAGAAGGCTACCAATTTAAGAAATGTCACATAAGAAAGTCAGGAAACTGAGGATGCAAAGGAAGAAGCAGGCATAGAAAGAATACTGTACAAAAATAATTGAGGGAAATGTCAGTTGGGGTTGTAGCAATGGCTGAAAACCTCTTGGCTCAGGGAATAAGTGCTGTAAAGCTATAGATGTCCATCTGTGTGCAGGGGTGTTTAATAATTTTAAATTTGGTATTCTTCCAAGTAAGTTGAGCAGATCAAATCTAAGCATCATCCTCCAGCTTGATGGAAATAAGATGCCTCTCTAGATAGGCTTACCATGGCCAAGCTGGAAGGGGTTTAATTTGCTCCATCTGCCTCTCTAAGTTGTACCTGACCATAATGTAAAAATGAGGTGTAACTATTTTTTAGCTTTTTATAATGGACATAAACATTATCTCTCTCTTTCCCTGTCTTACTGTGTTAGCTCCAGACCTCCAGAACCCCAGAAGCCTCCTGTAAGACCTTACCTGGAGAACCGCTGCAGTTATGGCAGCGATGCTGAGGAGGAGGAGGAGGAGTACCGTCGGCAGATAGCAGACCACTCTAAGAAGGGGTATTATGGACAGCCATCCAGATACAGAGACACAGAATTGTAGGCTCGCTAGTATGTTCATGTCTAACACTCTTTTGAGATTTCTTCCTTCGCAGCCAAAGTGGAGCAGTAGTTAGTCTTGAAAAGCTATATTTTTATGGGGGGTGGAGAGGGTACACTACTCTACTCAGACATATCTGTACACTGGAACTGGAAGAGTTCGGTTTTTTTGGGGATATTATTTTGTCAGCATCTATGAAAAGAAATCACTATTGCCTGAATGCTATTGCCTGTTTTATAAGGACCAAATCCTTAAAGTTTGTGTTAATTCTTGGTATTTTCATATTTTAACATAAAACCCCTTTTTTCCTTTTTATTAATGCTGCCTTCTTGGACTGTTCTGCTGTGTTAAGAAAGTTTAATCCCAGAGATACACTTCTTAATGCAATAGAACTAAATGTGAAAGTGTATTTGAAGAACAGTAAGTGCCTTTTAACAAGAAGCATCTGAAGCTGTTTGTTTTGACATCTAATACCTGGTGCAAAGCCATAACACACTAAAAGGGGATTGACTGTTTTACCTATCTTTTATTTTTTATCAGTTTCATGTTAACGATTTTCCTTGCATGTTATTTTTCTAAGTTCATAGATGCATATGCAATATTTCATAAATACTGACTGTACATAATAAAGGTGCAATTGACTGGGTAGTTGGAAAAGACCAGGATGTGCTTAAACAGAAAAAATTATGTAGAAATTCAGTCACATAATAAAATTTACACAGACTGCAAATAATAAAGGATATATTCTAGACAAACATTGTGTATCTTACTTTTCTTTTGAACAGTATTAGTCTTCTAGAATTGCTGAGTTTCATGAATAAACTGTTTCTGTTCATGATCTCATCTTGTTCAGGTAACTGGGAAATGTCACTGATGTGCTTCACAATGTTCTGAGCATCATTTTAAAGTCTGTTGTGATTTAAAACTGATGCAAAGCTATGGAATTCCTGCATAAGACTTAACTTTTAGAGTATTAGCTTCTGCCTCACCGTATCTGCTCTTTATTCTTAGTTATGCTATATAGAATAAAAGTTCCTGAAAGGGACATAGAGAAATTATTGGTTTTGGTCATACAATATGAAAGATGGTTTTCTAAAAATAAAGTCCCTTCCAACCCTAACCATTCTATGATTCTGTACTAGAAAAAGTTTCTTCACCCAGAGAGTGGCTGGGCACTGGCACAGGCTCCCCAGAGAGCACCAAACCTGGCAGAGTTCGAGAAGCATTCAGATGACACTCTCAGGGCCTGTCCTGTGCAGGCCCAGGAGCTGAACTTCAGTGATCTTTGTGGGTCCCTTCCAACTCAGGATAACACTCTCTTAAAATAAAAAAGCTAGAATTTTCTTGTTGAAGCAGCAATAGATCCGTTGCAAATGAGGAAAACAGTGCTGCTCAAATTAGAATCATAGAATCATTTAGGTTGGAAAATACCCTTAAGGTCATTGAGTTCAACTGTAAACTGAACAGTGCCAAGTTCACCACTAAACCATGTTCCTACTACATCTACACATTTTAAAATAAGCTACTTCCCTAGGCAGCCTGTTCCATTGCCTGACAGCACTTTCTGTGAAGAGTTTTTTTTCTAATATCCAATCTAAACCACCCCTGGTGCAACTTGAGACCATTTCCTTTCATTGCTTGTTACCTGGGAGAGGAGACCATCACCCACTGCAACCTCCTTCTTGCAGAGAGTGATAAGGTTTTCCCCTGAGCCTCCTTTTCTCCAGGCTTAAACAATCACCGCTCTCTCAGCCGCTCCTCACAGGCGTTGTACTCCCTTCACCTGCTCCATTACCTTTCTCTGGACATGCTCCAGCACCTCAGTGTCTGTCCTGTAGTGAGTGAGGGGCCCAAAACAGAACACAGGATTTGAGCTGTGGCCTCACCAGTGCTAAGGATATCCCTTCCCTGGTCCTGCTGGCCACACTATTCCTGGTACAAGCCAGGATGCCATCGGTCTTCCTGGTTGCCTGGGCATGCAGCTCCATCATGCTCAGCTACTGTCTACAAGCACCCCCAGGTCCTTTCCTCCAGGCAGCCTTCCAGTCTCTCTGCCCCAGCCCTGCAGTGCTGCCTGTGATTGTTGTGGCCCTGGGGCAGGACCCAGCACTTGACCATGTTGAACTTCACACCATTGGCCTTGGCCATGGATCCAGCCTGTCCAGATCCCTCTGCAGAGCCTTCCTGCCTTCCAGCAGATCAACCCTCACATCCAACTTGGTGTCACCTGCAAACTGACTGAGTGGCACCTAATCCCTTCATCCAGAAAATTGATAAAGAAGGTACCCATATAATATATAAGCATACAGGGTATAAATAATGGAAATACATTGATTTAAATGTGGTGTGATGAGCTGCTCGAGGTCAGCCTGCAGGTCCCAGTGAGTGGGGCTATTCCCAAGGTGGCGTCATGTGCCTAGCCTTGGGGAGCAGGGACTGGGATGAGCGAGTGGAATGTGGCAGGGTGGGGCCGCAGATCCCCTGCCCGCTTCACGGCCCCCAGCCCAGTCAGGGGTTGTCCATCCCCGAGGTTGAAGAGGCAGATGCAGCATCCTGTAAGTAGCTGGGAGGAGGCTTACAATCACTGGTCCTTTTTCTCGTGAGAGACTTCAGCTTACCAGTTGCGGGCTGGAAAGACAACACAGCAGACAGGGAACAGTCCAGAAGGTTTCTGGGCTGTGTGGAAGATAATTTCCTGACACTGTAGGTGAGGGAGCCAACCAGGTAAGGTTGGCTGGACCTGCTTTTTGTGAACAGAGAAGGATTAGTGGGAGATGTGGTTGTCAGAGGCTGTCCTGGGCACAGAGACCATGAAATGAATAGAGTTTTCTTTCACAGAGTAGTGAGGGACAGTGGGGTCAGCAGAACTGCTGCCTGCAACTTCCAGAGGGCAGACTTTGGCCTGTTTAGGAGACTTTTTTACAGAGTTCCTAGGGGGGCAGTCCTGGGGGGCACAGGAGTCCAGGAAGGCTGGACATTCTTCAAGAAGAAATCTTAAAGGTGCAGGAACAAGCTGCCCCATATGGTAAAAGATGAGCTGGCTGGGAAGAAGACTGGCCTGGCTGAACAGAGATTTGGCTGGAACTCAGAGGAAAAAAGGAAAGCTTATTATCTTGGAAGAAGGGTGAGAAAACTCAGAAGGACTACAAGGATGTTGTAAACTTCTGTAGGTAGAAAACTAGAAGGGCTGAAGCCCAACTAGAACTTTTTCGGCTTCTGTAGTTGGAGACAATGAAACATGTTTCAATAAATATGTCAGAAGCAGCAGAAATGCTAAGGACAATCTCCATCCTATATTGAATGCATAGGGAAACAATGATAAGGGATGAGGAAAGAGCTGAGGTACAGAATGGCTTTTTTGCCTCAGCCTTTAATAGCAAGACCAGTTGTCCTCAGGGTACCCTGGCCCCTGACCTGGAAGACAGGCATGAGAAACAGAATGTAAGCCCCCATATTTTTATCAGTGACATAGACAGCAAAATCATGTGCGCCTGCAGCAAGTTTGCAGATGAAGCTGAGTGGTGCACTTGACACAACAAGAGGGATCTGGATAAACCCGAGAAGTGGGCCAGCAAAACCTCATGTAGTTCAACAAGTCCAAGTGTTAGGTATTGTACATGGGCCTGTGCAATCCCCAACCTAAGTACATAGTGGGAAAATGAACTCACTTAGAGCAGCCCTGCAGAGAAGGACTTGGGAGTTCTTATGGATGAAAAGTTGAACATGAGCAAACAGTGTGCATTGGCAACCCAGAAAGCCAGCCACATCCTACACTGCATCAAAAGAAATGGGGCCAGCAGGTCGAGGGAGGTGATTCTGCCACTCTACAGAGCTCTCATGAGACCTCACCTGGAATACTACATCCAGCTGTGGGGTTCCCAGCACAGGAAATACATGGACCTGTTGGAGCAAGTTCCAAGGAGGGCCACAAAGACAATCAGAGGGCTGGAGCACCTCTCACATAAGTAAGGTTGTGAGAATTAGGATTGTTCAGTCTGGAGAAGAGTAGACTTCAGGGTGACATTAGAGCAGCCTTCCAATACCTAAAGGGAGCCTACAAGAAAAGCGGAGAGGGACCTTTGACAGGGGTTTGCAGTGGTAGGACAAAGAAGCATGGCTTTAAGCTGAAGAAGGGTAGATTTAGGTTTTCTATTAGGAAGAAGTTCTTTACTGGGAGGGTGGTGAGGTGCACCGCTTTACTGGTGCAAGAGGTTGCCCAGACAAGTTGTGGATTTTTTATCCCTGGAACTGTTCAAGGCCAGGTTGGATGAGGCTCTGAGCAACCTGGTCTAGTGGAAGGTGTCCCTGCCCATGGCAGGGGGATTGGAACCATAGGATCACAGAATCATTTGTGTAGGAAAAGACCTCCAAGACCACTGACTGATTACCACCTTGTCCACAAGATGACAGCACCAAGTGCCACATCCAGTTGTTCCTTGAACACCTCCAGTAATGGTGACTCCACCATCTCCTGAAGCAGTCCATTCCAATGCTTAACAACCCTTTCTGTGAAGAAATTCTTCCTGATGTCAAGCCTGAACCTTCCTTGGTGCAGCTTGAGACCATGTCCTCTCATTCTGTCACTAGTTGCCTTGGAAGAAGAGACCAACCCTCACCTGGCTACAACCTCCTTTCAGGTAGTTGTAAAGAGTGATAAGGTCACCCCTGAGCCTCTTTTTCTCCAGGCTAAACACCCCCAGCTTTCTCAGCCACTTCTCATAGGACTCACAAGGTTACTTCCAACCCAAACTGTTCTATGATTCTACAAGGGAGAAGACTGGAAATTATAGCTGTGATGCAAAGTATAATGGAGGAAAACATTTTTCTTTTAACATGCACAGTGTCAAGCTAGCTGAGGAGAAAGCTATCTTGTGCAGTGACAAGCCAGACCTATTTGAAGTCCTTTGTTGCACACAGACTTCTTAGAATCAGTGTGTTTGCAATGAATGGAGAAAAGAAACTGGTATCTAGAACAGATGAAATGGTTTAACATGGGGTAGTTAAGAGAGGCACACTATTTTGCAGGAGTGTTCCATCTCAGTTCTTCATTTGCCAGCATATATATAGGCTGAACTTAGACTTTCCATTTGCCTTGGTGCCTGAAGTAAAAGATGGATGGCAATGATGCCTCGCGGTTTTTGATTTTTTTGACTTTTAATTTTATAGATTTTAGAAGTTATTTTAGGTTTAATGTACCAGTAAAATAACTTCAGTAGCTAATGTTTACACATACCAGCCCCATCCTATATCAATCCCTCGAAATTCCAGAAGCTGTTTAGTTTCCATTTCAAGGTAGAATTGCAGAGAAGCGCCATGAAGCCCGCACCAGAAGATAAAGATATGGACAGAAGGACCTCCAAATCTTGGACTTTGGAAGGCCTCCAAGGACATGACGTGCTGTCAGGAAGACAAGGACAGTGAAAGAG
>JAWWEU010000091.1:38385873-38400957 GCA_035583155.1 Acropternis orthonyx
TGTCCTTAAAAATCTCATCACCAAATAAAAATTTGTTTTGACATATTTCAGTCAACATGACACTTTGAGTGCAGAAAAAAAAGAGAATGGGCACTAGAGGGCAAAGTGAAGTTACAGACAAATGTAAGAATTGTAGGTGACTGTACATGTGTTTTGGCAAGACACTGTTTCAACTCTTTATGAACAGGATGCATATCAATAAAGTGCTATTGGGTTCACAGAAGGGAATTGAAAGAAAAATTAAACAAGAAGCGCCCAGAGATTGTGATGAAAGCTCATAAAACAGCATTTGATTTCAGTTACTTTTTGGCCAACTGTGAGTAACAGAAATTAGTCCTACTGAGACTGTGTCTAGAAAACACATTTAAAGTTGGGAACCCTGGAACTGACAGGGTTGTTACTCAACAAATAAAAAGGAAAAAGAAAATAACAAGCCAAGATTTCTTTGTTTCATTCTTCATTAAAGAAAGGTAAGGATTCTTAAAGATAAATGAAGACAGCTGAAGAGTCAGGAGATCCTTTCTCTTCACCTTGCCATGGTAACATTTTGGAGTAATCTGTATTTCACCACCATTGTGTTGCCAGGTCAGCTGTATATTATGTCCGTGGGTAATTGGAACCCTCTGGTATTTTTTCCAGTTGGTATTTTTCTAAAAGTTACATGAACGAGGCAAAATAGGTTTTTAGCATACATTATTTTCAAAAGGGTATTAATAAAATAGTGAATGCAAAGTCTCAAATCCCCATCAAAAATCTAGAATAGATTAAAAAAAAAATCCTTTAAAGACAGGACTGCTTATAGGACAAAAAGTTTCATAAACGTTTCCATACGTTTCCATAAGAACCACGCACCAGTGCTGTGCAACACAGGTCCCAGTCACAGTTGTGGCAGTTCTCATGGCTAGTCTGCAGCATCCTAGTTGTCTGTGTTGTGCTGAGCTGTGTTACACTTTTGGGGAAACTGTACTGAAGGTGGTAAGTTTTCATCGATGCAGAGTCAGTTTTCTGGAGTGGATTTATGGGATGGGGGTCAAAAGCCTTGCCCTCCACATGAAACTACAGAATAGCTACAGCAGAACTGAAGAATGCTTATTCCAGACTTTATTTTGAAAAAAAGTATTCACAGGACACAGTCAACTACACCTTAGTCCATGGCCTTGGCATATTCCATCAGGTCTGGCTTCATTAAAAAAATAAAACAACAAAACCCAAAACAACAACAACAGCAGCAACAACAAAAGCAAACAGACAAGAAAACCCAAAACAACTAATAAAAACCAAACAGAAAAAAACCCAAACAACCCAAAAGAACCCCAAGCAAACTCAAACCAGAAAAAACCCCAATGCAAAACAGGACCAAAGCCTGTGGAAATCTCTCCAGATCATCACCCAGGATTAGCGCCGTTGCTAAGAAGGACAACTTTGAACTCCTTGAGAGCAGCCCCAGGGAAGCTGCAGGGGCGGCTGTGGTGGAGCAGGCAGACCAACACTGAATCTGGGGGGCTGTGGGCAGGAGGGGATCAGGAACTGCTCACGGATGGGAAGACAGTGCCCAAGGACTGGTGCATCCTGCCAGTCCTCATGCCTTCCAATCCAGCAGGCTCCCTGTTTCAGGGCAGATCAAGAAATGAGGGAAACAAAGATGCAGAGTAAATTCTAAGAAGATTTTAGTTCTCAGTTTTGGCTGGCAGAATGAATTTCAATCCTAATGAAAAGCAAAAAAACCATGAACAAAGCAGGTAAGATTGAAATTGATATTTTCCAATGAGGTAACTGTGCTCTTTAATATCCAAAAGTCTTCCTAACTAATCCTCGAATAGCCAGGGATGTGTATCAGAGATTTGTATCATCATTTCCCACACTTCTGCTGACATCATGAAGTAATGTCTTGTGCAAGTTCAAGTGTCAATGTCAAGTGCAAAGGCTTTTTCAGTGCTGAGAGTTCTCAGAGGAGCAAACTGACAGGGAACACGAGGACAATCTCCTCAACATTGCAGTCATGCCAGTGCCACAGTCCAGCCTGTGCTGCAGTGCTGCTGTGGGGCCGCCCCGCTGCAGCCACACACTACCAGCCCCACCTTGCTTCCAAACACCATTCAGGGTTTTCATTATTTGTGTCCTGGATTAATTCCTTTTCTCTATATACAACTGTAAAATTGATGTTCCCAGCTCACGTGAACTGGAACCCCCTGGTTCAATTTCAGTGTGCTGTGGAAGAAGGAATTGTAAGTGGCGAGCAGATGAGCACTGGGAAATTCATGTCCTGCCTCAGTTCTCTGCACAAGAGGCTACAAGGTTGGTTCCTTTTCTAACCTTGTAGAGTTCAAATGCTTACACAATTAGGATCCTAAAAGCACATTAACTTCAGCAATAAGGAATTCAGTGTTCTAAGCAAATAATATAATCTTGTTTTGAATGTGTGAAAGTAAACACAGTTAACACTCCCTTCTGAAAAATGATTGTTAAAGCATCGCAGTGCATTTGCAAAGTCAAAATCCACATTAAGGAGACTAGACTAGATACTGAGACTTCAAACAGTGTATCTGCCCCCTGCACACCAGTTACCACCACTCCAGTTACCACCACATCAACTCACTGTAACTCTTACTGCTGAGTGTATTCGTCAAGTTTCTTATCTTGGTAGGCCAGAACCTACACAATTTCCTCTGGATTTAGCTGGAGTACTGTGTGTTACAGTTTATTTTCCCAGAAAGGAAATATTTTGACAGATATATTTATATAAAACAGAAAGCTTTTCTTAAAAAAAAAAAAAAAGGCCTATTTGACTTCAACTATTTTTCAAAATGTTGATCTCTCTTTAACCAATTAATATTACTTAATATACTGTCTTTTCAATTCTCTTTGGATTTGAGATGGACTCAGCTCTGGTCTCTACTTTTTGGGAAAAGTCCACATTGGCTAGAACAGATTTTTTTTTCTTGTGATTATGATTTTTTAGTAGTTAAAATAGGTTCTTGCTGCATGCAGTAGAATTCATGGTGGTGTCCATGTGACAAGTATTAAGTCCTGTCAGAGCTACTTACATATATTTAAAAAATATTTAGGCTGGACATTATTACTGGTCATAAGAAGTATTTCAATATATTAAACCTTAATTTTCTCTCTTTACTTTTTTTTTGTTGTTTTCTTTAATTATTTTTTTTTATTTTTTAAGTAAGGCACATCTCCCTCTCCTCTGCAGTTTCCCACAGCTCACTCTTTGTGCAATTGAACCATTAAATTTCTAGAAAATGTCGGAAACTACTATCACAACTTCCATTTTGAGTGACTTGGAAAGGACTAACACTTAAAAAAGGGAAATCTCCCAGCCTTTCTAGCAATGATTCCTCTTTATTATTGTAGTATCATGTTCAATGGGTTCCCATCCAGCAATGAAACTGAGAGCAGTGAACTGGGAGGCACAGATACTGTAGAAGCATGACTCATTTCAGAATTGGGTCTGTCTTTGATATTTACTTAATCTTTTCATGGCCTCCCAAGCAAAACTTGTGAATTTCCCACTCTGCTAAAAAGAAGCTGGTTGGGAATGAGAAGGGAGGACAGGTTAAAGGATAAAGGCTGTATTTTTTTTAAAGGGAAAATGAGAGATGGTATTTACATTTTTCCCTGAAAGAAAACTAAATAGTAAAAAATTGTTACCCTAAAAAGATAGATTATATTGTCCCTGAATATGCAGATTCAGATTCCCTAAGAACAGTAAAACCAAGTTACCATCATCAGCCTAAAACCCCATCTTTTGCATCATAAAAATAAGTTCCTTTCATGTGGAAATATTTTAGTGAAAAACAGGATTAAAATGTGTTACAGAAATGGAGTTGTTTGCATTTTCATCCTATGCAGAGAACACAGTCAGTAGCTTTCTACTGTTTACTCAGTCTGCTGATTAGGGTAATAGCTTGTAGTTTCACTGCTTGAAATCAATGCTTGAAAATAGCGAATCCCGCAAATCAAATATTCCAAAGGAGTTGTGGGACTGGTTACGAATACGCAGGTCAATTCAATCTAGAGGCCGTATGACTTGCTCCCCCAAAGACTGACAAATAAGGAGGGTAAGGCTGCCACATCTATTCCAAGTGACATTTTGGGAGGTCTGGACAGGAACTTCCTGGAGGCTCTTCCCTCATCCTTCTTCATGTTATACTCCAGCTGTAGAGCAGTGGCAAGGAGATACTACCAGTTGCTCTTGCTTAAATACCCCTGTCTTCACTGGAGCTAAACTGTCCTGAAAGGTGGCAAATGCAAAAGGATGGGCGAAACAGACTGGCTGTGATTCTCTTTTTCCTCCAAAAGCATTTCCAAACTTCATTTTTCACCTGATAAAACTGTAAAGCTAACTGTCCTGCCAGCTGTGTATCTGTTTAGTGGACCCTTGTGGAACAATCCTTGCTCACCCAGTACACCTCTTCTCACCCTAAAGAAGCCAGGAACTTTGATGTGACTTACTCTGTTAGATGATGCCAGCAAGTCAGTTCTGGTGAGGCAGGACCTGTTTGCAAACCAGGGTTTCTGCTGAACTGACAAAGTCTCCAGGGTGTGAGAGATGTGGAGCTTTGCCCGGTGGTGAGACTACAGACAAAAACATTGACACTTTTCCCTACTACCTGCTTGCAGTGTGAGGATTACTTTTCTTCCCCAGTTGCCTCTGCCAAGGCTTCCTTTCCTCACTAGCCATCTTGGTCACACAACATGAACACCACCCAGCACTGTGCAAATGCTCTGCCTGCTAGCGAGAAGTAATAGTGGCCAGTACTGCACCACATCATCCCCAATGGCTCCAGGCAGCCAGGACTTACACTTTAACCAAAGTGAATAGCACTGGAGTGTGTTCTTCCAGTTAAACACATGTTTCAGAGCGTAATGTGAGTTACCAGTGCTTAAAATTGAATAATCCACTGACCCACATAGGCTTGAATTCACATAGACAAAAAATTTAATAATGGAGGAAAGGAGACATAAAGTTAACAGAAACGTTGATAATTAATTTTAAGACACATGGTTTATTTTTTTAAAAACACATCTTCATATTGGCTTTATAGCAAGGATTTGGAAACAAAAATTATGCAGATGTTTTACCTTGGTGATGCTTCCTGTTTGAAGGGAATTAGATTCTTTCCACATCACATGGAACCTTTCAAAGTTTCCACTAATTTTTCACATACAGAAAGTATTCCTTTGCAATGGTTCCTGACACAAACACCTTGCCCAAACAGAACGTTTTCCCCACCTCATGATGCAGGGAAACCAAATGCAGTAACAGTCTGCTTATATTTTGAGAAATTCAGGAGACTCAGGCTTAACATGGGCTGCACACTCATGAAGTTTGTTTTAAGAGTTGTCAGCAGTTATATACAAGTCATTTTTTGATACTGGTTAAGATGTTTCTGGACAGAAGTTTTTCTGCAAAAGAACCAGCTGGAGTGGAGAAGAAAGGGTTTTTTTTCCAAAAATAAAAAGGTAGATTTTTTCCAGGACTTGTTCTATTGTTCCGATATTCAGCTAATATGTATTCCAACAGTATCATTTAATATTTGTTTTTATTTGAATGTCTTTGCAGCTTACAGAGTTGTAAATGTTTTAAGCATAAAAGGCTTTCTCCAAACCCCTTGTTCCTGGAAGCGTGCCCACCTCTATCTAGTCTCATAAACGCTGTTACCTATTGTTACTGATTTTCCTTTCTCATACGCATCACACTACACAAACACCACTGCAAATTGCACAGCTAAAGAAACCTTACATGCATTTCCATCTGAAAGTTGTACACAGGAAAAAACTCTTGCATTTCAGAGGAGGATTTTTCTTATCCTAATGGCTAGGATGAGGTCTGATTAGCCAGATCGACTACAAGCCACAGCCTGAATTGTATTCTACATTCTCTGAAAGGAGACATTGAATATCTATATAATAACAGATTTATAAGCCCTGTACCTTGGCTCCACCCTTGCACTGCATTGCCACTCAAACGGGTACATTTATAAAAACATTATAGTTCAGATCAGAAGTACACCTTTGAAGTGGATTTTCTAGTCAATGCCCCTTGCCATGCCTTATTCCTCATCACAGGGCAGGCTTGGAATGCACCAACATCATTCATTTTGGAGGACAACATTGCTCCTTTCACATGCCATCACCCCAGGAGGCTTATTTTCCAGGAGGCAATGGGCATACACCCCATAGGGCCAAGCTGCTGTCAAAGGAAAACCCTCAAAATGCTTCGGCAGTGGGCAGCACCTCCCCAGGCTCCTGCCAGACTGTATCAAGAGTGACGACCACCATGGACAGGAATTGCATCCAGCTTGCAAGCCCTTGCAAGTGCCCTTGTCATGTGTGTAAGTTTTATCTTGGCCACTGTCCACAATAGGTGTTTGTCATATCACAAATCTAGGTGCGCTTTTGTTGCTTTTAGGTATTTGCTTGCTGTTTGAAAAGAGCTGTTCTTCCTGCTCCTGGGTCTTGTTACACTGGTGAGTTCCACTCCTGGCAGTATTAGTCACTCCAGTTGTCCTTCTAGAGGCAAGCAGTGTAGGGGCTGTTTTGCAAGAGCTCAGCTGAGGCGTTCTCTAGCAGTTTGTTTAATTGCTTAACCCTTTGTTTAACACTGATGCATTTTTTCCTACTGAGAAAGAAGAAGAGGATGATTACTGAGCAGTGAAAGTAAGCTAGAAAGCCAGTCATAACTGCATGACCCTTGTGCTAAGGTCCCAGGTGGGAGACATAACCACAGAAAACACGGTGTCCCACTGTGCTTGCCAGAAAATCATTCACTTGTCAGGGAGACATTTTTCACCTCCCCACGACACCACAGGGAGTAGAGATGGTCTTGCCAGAAGCTCAGTGCTACTTTCAGCAGGGATGAGACCCACTAAAGCCCGTCTTACCCTCCAGACATTCTGTACCAACACATAACTATGTTCATTATGTCCTCAGTGACTGCTTCAGTTATAGCATCAGATTTCAAATATCACTGTAGGATGGGATGTGATTTCAACATGACTGCCTGTGGGGAAACTTATTTATTGGCAGAAGGCATTTTATAAACATATTAAGGCATTCTTCTTCATCAGATTTATGCTGAGATATCTCAGATGCTTAAGGGCAGAAGTAAAAATTAGGATGAACAGATCCTTTTCCTCTGCCAGTAGTGCCCATAGCTCACAAGGGCATGAAGAACCAGATATTTCTATATAAGAAGTGGAAGATTCTTTCCTCTACCTGAAGTAATTTAAAGTTCTCCTTTTATGCTGTGCTCCCAGTCTTCCCTGTCATTTGATAGTGTTGTTAGCATCATTGTAGTGCTGATTATTTTTAATTTTGCATTTATTCTCTCCAGTAATCCTTCAAAATACTGCTCTCAGTTAAGAGATAAGGTTAGTGAGATTTACAGACTAGCTTACTGGTGTAAAAGCAAGAAATCAATTTATGTTAGGTTAAGCTAAGTTAGATTATGTTAGGTTGGTCTAGGTTAGGTTAGGTTAAGTTAGGTTGGACCAGGCTGGGCTGGGTGAGGAACAGGGCAAATGGAATGGAGACATTTGAGTTTAGAAGCTTTTTTTCTCGGGAAGTGCAGTGCTGTTCCTGCTTGCTGCTGCATACAGTGACGTCGTTGGGTGGGGGAAGAGGAAAGAGGAGGGGTAATCTAACAAATAGCTGTTGCAGCTGCAGAGAGAAAAAAGGAGAAAGCTCAAGAGCAGCAGAAGCAATTCAACCCCTGCAACAGGTAATGCGTCTTGAGTGGAGGTGATCTAGACTGCTCAAATGCAAAAAGGAAGGGGAGAAAAAACAGTGGGTGGGATGTACCTGTGGAAGAAAAGTCCATCAGCTATACTAGTTCTCAGCAGCTCTCCTCTTCCTGAGCTACAGCACTTACAGCTTGTCTCAGGGGAGGAAGGGAGAAGGAACAGAAGATGAGACCAATATGACTTAATATGCCTTAAAAGGAAGCCGTGTCAGCAAAGGGGCTTTTCTAGAAGATCTTTCTGGCTGAAAAAGGAAAAAAAAAGGGAACATTACTCTCTGGTTTCAGCGTGAGGGCTGGTTCCCTGTGTGCGGTCAGGGCACGGGGGAAGATGGCTGAGTGCAATGGCTCTGACAGCAGGGAAGTGCTCAGTGCATGCAGGCCTGGGTGGGACCCTGGCACCCAGGGACCTTGGGCAGGATGCCTCCTGAGAGGGACCTGAGTGTGGCACTCTTCAGGGGACACGTAGCTGGGGCAAAGGGCTGCCCTGAGCTGGGTGCCTCTGCTGTGCTGTCGCCTGAGCTCACAGGGCAATGTGGTCCTGACCACCCTTCAGACGCTGAGGGTACCTACCTCCATGCTTGCCTTGGATGATAGTTACAACAAAGACACATCAGAGACCTTCATGACCAAAATAATAAAATGCAACAGTTACACTTATATGATATTTCTGCCTGAGAAAATAAATCGGGTTTTGCAAGATAAAAAGGTAAAATCTCTGCTGGTGAGTAAGAGAGAAGAGAGGCTGTTTGGGACCATGCTGCTGTGTGTGCTAGTTCTGATACTACTTACCTTTCATCTAGTTTCTAGGGTTTGAGCCCAGAAAGGAGAGAGAGTTTTCCACTAAGCAAAGCTGATACTAAGTATGATAACTGCATCCCTAACCTTTCAATGTATTTGGCATAAAATCAACCACAGTAAGGAGAAACTGACAACTAAAACAGCAGACAGCAAGTCCAGCCTTCTGTGTCTGTCCCCTGCAAGATGCATGTTTGTTTCTTTCTCCTGTCAATCAATGGAGACCGAGTACTGAAAGGTGCAGTGATCCCCGAATGCCTTCAAAGCAAAGCAACTTGAAAGTCTTAAAGCACAACAAACTACAAGGGAGAAATGCAGCAGCAAATCAGGCACTAGTGAGCCAAAGTGAGGTTTGGAAGATTAGCCAGCAAACCTGGGGCACAGTCAGAGACTGAACAGCTACCTCATGGATTGCTAATCAGTGTTTTCTCTACTGGAGTGCTGCAGATGCACATTTTGTGAGGTAAATGTGGAATGATGACTGCTGTGAATCAGAGGTAGGGAATCTAACTAAAGCCCATTTCTTCTGCCAGCGATTATCACAAAGAAGCAGGTGGCTGAAATCTGTGTTGTGAAACAAAACTGCTGGGACAGTGAACCAACCTCAACCTGCTTTTGTTTCTTTAGGTAGAGAGGTCAGCCTTTGGATGAGAAAGACCTTAGAGAACAGTTACATTTCAGCTTCTTTTTATTGCACTGAAATAATTTCATTCTGTGCGGATTACTTCTGTCAAAAGCTTCCCTTTGGTCTTATGTACCTCTTGTGCAGCGATTAACAAACTAGGATGAAACAGCATTTTCAGGTCAGGCCTGTTCCTTCACAGTGGAGAGTATCACCAAGTGAGGGAGCTGTGCTGCTTGCAGCACTGGGTCCAGGATCCCTCTGCCAGTAGCACCAGCACAGTCTCTGCCAGCACATCACTATGCTGCATTGGGAATATGGAGCCCTCCATGAACGCCAACAGTGTGTACACAGTTTGGTAATCACCAGTACATTTTAAAAATGACATGTTCTAACATGCAACAGCTGCCACATTGCCCAAACACTAATGTGAGGCTGCACTTACAAATGTCCTTTTGCTATTCCTTGTTTAGTCAAGATTAAGTACCTTAATAATTGTAAAAATATCTGTTTGTTAGCCAGCCAGTGGAGGAAGAGTTTGGAAAATACAACCAAATCACTGAAAGACAAATTCTGTGGTGACAGACAGATGTAGCAAACCAAAATTCAGAAGAGAGAAACCATATGCTCAGTTTGCCTCCAGTGCAAAGTCCACATGGCCATATCAGACAGAAGACACTGGCGGAGCTGCTGATTGGAAAGCTTCAAGATTTTTATGACTGTTCTTGTAACTTCCATACCCATTACAGTAATTCCTGTCCATCCAGTAATAAGACTGTTTCTTAAATCAGAGCAATGTTCATAATTTTCTGTCTTCTTGTAATGTACAGTTTCCCACCTTTTTTTCTTAGCACAAGATAGAATGAAGTGTCATTCAGTAATTAAAGACATGGGATTTGGGGGCAATATTTATAGATGGCACTGGACTATAGTACAATTCAGTTGTATCATACTTTTCCCAAAAGGAGATTAGACAGAATACATTCTTTTCTTTGGGTCCTTACATGTCTTATTTTCATAGTATCAAAGGGTACTGATGTCTCTTGGGAGATATTTTTTCTCACAAGTCTGTTTGTGCTTATAGAAGTGATGATATGAATAGCAGCCATCCTGCATAACTGGAAGAGAGGAAGACAGGCATTTTCTATGACCTCCCTGGAATTTACATAGAATGAAAATTTAGAAGATCAGTTTATCTAGATCAATTTGTGTAAGTCTATTTTGTTATTTATGGTCTTGGTCCAATGCTGGGAATGAAGTATAGACATTTAACAAATTTAGATATTCTAAACACAGAAAATTTCTGCATTTGTTATTGTACAGATATAAATGAAATAACATTTGATGGCAGAAACTACTGCATAAACACATGGGATCAAGGGGCAACTTAAAGAGTATATTACTTGCTGGGGCAGGAAATTAATAGGTCAAATGCAGGGGATAAATACTAGTACAAAATTAACAAATTTATTTCCTAAGAAGGTAGTTCTTTTTTTTACAGCTGGAGGACAGGCAAGCCCCTCTCTTCAGAATAGGCCAGAGGAAAATACATTTATGGAAGATTAAGTATCTCCAAAGCCTATGAAGTTTTGCAAAAAGTCAGATTATCCATGAAAATTAGGTTAGAATAGCTCCGAAAGTTAGTCTGCTCCAACAGAATATTCATTTTATTAAATGCAACTGGAATCCAGCAGTCAGTGGAGTGTCTTTGTTTCGTAACTTTTTCCTTTAGTGGCACAAATTTTGCTCTATGGTCACAGCTCACTCTGATGATTGGTGGGAACTCAGATAATTTTTCTGGACATATCTTGGGTATTACAGCAAAGGGAGCCTTTGATCCATTAGGCAGAATTCTGTTCTGGGACCTCTGAGAGACACAGTTTGCACTGATTCTTTAACATTTCATAGAACCATAGAATGGTTTGGGTTGGAAGCAACATTAAAGATGATCTCGTTCCAACCTCCCTGCTATGGGCAGGGACACTTTCCGCTTGACCAGATTGCTCAGGGCTCCATCCATTCTGGTCTTGACACACTTCCAGGGGTGGAGCGCCCACAACTTCTCTGGGCAGCCTGTTCCAGTGCCTCATCACCCCACTGTAAAGAATTTTCACTTATGTCTAAACCTATTCTCTTCCAGTTTGAAACCATTTCCCCTTGTCCTCTTACTACAAATGCTTTTAAGCAGTCTCTCTCCATCTCTCTTATAGGCTCCCTCCAAGTACTGGAAGCCGTCTCTTCTCCAGGCTGAAAAATCCCAATTCTCTTAGTGTTTTGTCATAGGAGGGGTATACCACCCCTCTAATTATTTTGGTGGCCTCCTCTGGACTTGCTCCAACAGCTCAATGTCCTTCCCGTACTGGGGACCCCAGACCTGGATGCAGCATTGCGGGTGGGGGTCTCACCAGAGCAGAGGGGCACAATCACTTTCCTCAGCCTGCTGGACACACTGCTTTTGATGCAGCCCAGGACACAATTTGCTTTCTGAGCTGCAAGTGCACATTGCCAGGTCATGTCCAGCCTTTCATTCACCAGCACCCACAAGTCCTCAGCAGGGCTGTTCTCAATTTCAGCTCCTTTCCTTTGATTTACTAACATGTCTAAAGAGGGTGCAATTTCTAATAATGTTGTTGTAAGTCATATGGTTTGCTTTATTATTTTCTCTTCCACAGCTTTACCATGAGCATGTACCTGTTTGTGTATGATTTAATGCAATTCTGTGGACATTCATGGATATTTACAAATATGATCATCAGGTTCATGACATTTGGAAAAGGTAGGATTCCTTCTCTATTTTCCTTCAGCATTTTAAGAGGCAGTGACAGACACACAGAAATACGAAATTAAAGATAAAGTTAAGATTCTGAATATATGTATGTCCAAAACAGGGCCTGCAATTCAGTGAGAAAAATACTCCTTTAAAAAGGATGAACAAATTACTGGCACCTACATTCTGCCCCGTCACATCAGGAATGAAGCTTGTTTTGCTAATGAGCTCTAATATTCAGCAGCATGCCAGTAATGTTTGACTTAGACATAGATCTAAATGTGACTAGTTCCAGTCATTATGGTGAATATTAATCTTACTGAAGCCACCAGGAGGGAATATCTTCGTGGTTATTGCACATGAGCCTATCTTCAAAAAACATTACAACATATTTCTCTTTCTGTTGCCTGGGGTTAAGACACAAAAATAGAAAACTAGTGACTGGAAATTTAAAATTATTTATAATGGTGGACAATTTTAGGCATATAAAATGACTGCTTTCTGGTCTACATGTTTTAGGCAGTGCCATGGGTACAGATAAAGGCAGGAACTCCACATCTCATGTTTAGATATTCCTCATCCATTTCCTCAACATTTCTTCCTGTTTAGAAACATCCTAAAGCAATATCTCTAAACCAACACATCCAGCACAGTGTTTGTCCATGCATTAAGTACAGGGAATTTAATTCTTTTTTCAGCTCCCTCCCTCTGTGTCACAGCCACAGACACAGAGTGAATTACCTCCTCCACTCCCTGAAACTTTGCTTCTGCTACCCAACACTTTGCTGCTGTGTGAACTTTATTTCTTGACATCTCCAGCAGTGATTGGGCAAGAGCAAACCCAGTAGTTGCTCCAGACCTGTACTGTATAACCACGCCCTAATTTTCCTCTTTGCTTTGTCTGTAGATTCGTTGGCTGACACATTTTACTCCATAGGACTTGTAATGCGCCTTTGCCAATTGTTATCTATATTGGAGATCCTACACATCCTCATTGGCATTGACAAAACTCATCTCCTCCCCAGGTTTTTGCAGGTAAGTTCATTTCTCGAGAGTCTCCTTGCATGACCTACACATATCAGCCATGGTTGGCCCTGGGGACAAGCCCAGTCTGAACTACCCTGGATGTTCCACCAGCCCCCTTCCTCAGGGAGTCTGGTCTGATTATAGTTTGCTAACTGCAGGAACTGAGTCCTCAGAACTGACTGGGACAGAGCAGACCTCTCAAGCCTTTTATTTTTGAGGGAAACTGAATAGTGAGTGCCACATGCATGGCCCACAACAGTAACGACTCAGATGTCCAGGGAAGTGGTCACTTGCAGAAGTGGGTCAGGCCCCACTTCTAGAGCACCATAAGTGGCTGAGGATATTAGCTCCCCAGCCAACCTGTTTACAGCCAGAAGCATTTAAGAGCCCAAGTTTAAATATTTAATGTTTTCTCATGCCTTTTCTTCACTGGAAAGTGCATATTTATTTTATAGACAAAAACAATACAAGATTTTGGGTAGCAAAGGATGGCAGTGAGAAAACAAACAGCACATCAAGCCTCCTGAAACATGGTTTGCAGAGCACAGAAGGAAAAGAATTGACTAAGAAAGAGAAATTAAGGATCTGAAGAATGAATACTGGGAGGGGAAAGAAAGGAGAATTGTCATTGCTGCAGGGGTCTCTGCCCTCACAGACTCAAATTGTGGCAACATCTGATGCTGTTAAGGGGTTTACAGGGCATATCACAGAATCATCAAGGCTGGAAGAGACCTTCAAACCATCTAATCCAACTATCAACCCAGCACCACCATGATCACCCCTCAACCATACCTTCAAGTTCCACATCAAGACACCTCTTGAACACTTTATGAGAGGGTGACTCCACCCACTTCCTGGGCAAATTATTCCAATGCCTTCCAATGCCTTTTTCAGTGAAAAATTTTTTTCTAATACCTAATCTGAACCTCCCCTCACAAACTAAAGGCCATTTTCTGTTATGCTTTTGTTTGAGACATGGCAGAAGAGAACAACCTCCACCTCGCTACACCCTCCTTTCAAGTAGTTGTAGAGGGTGATAAGGTCTCCCCTGAACCTCTTTTTCTCCAGACTAAATGATCCCAGCTTCCTCAGCCACACTTTCTAAGACTTGGGTTACACGCCCTTTATCAGCTCCATGGCCTTTCTCCAGACACGCTCTCTCCAGCACTTCAATGTCCTTTTTGAAGTGAGGTGCCCAGAACTGATCACAGTAGTTGAGATGTGGACTCACCAGTCCTGCGCAGAGGGGGACAATCACAATCACCTCTGTGATCCTGCTGGCCACACTATTCCTGATACAGGCCAGGATGCCACTGGCCTTCTTGGGCACCCGGGCACACTGCTGGCTCATTCCCAGCTGGCTGTCGACCAACACCCCCAGCTCCTTGCCTGCTGAGCAACTCTCAATCCACTCTACCCCAAGCCTGTCCAAAGCCCCTTGTCCAAATCGCTGATGAAAACATTAGACAAAACTGGCCCCAATACTGCAGCCTGGGGAACACCTACCAGTGACCAGCCACCAGCTGGATGTAACTCCGTTCACCACCACTCTCTGGGCCCAGCCATCCAGGCAGTTTGTAACACAGCAAAAAAGGCACCTGTCCAAGACATGAGCTGCCAGTTTCTCCAGGATAACGCTGCAGGAGATGGTGTCAAGCATTTTACTGAAATCTAGATAGACAACATCCACAGCCTTTCCCCCATTTACTAAGCAGGTCACTTGGTCATAGAAGGTCAGGTTGGTAAAGCAGAATCTGCCTTTCCTAAACCCCTCTTGGCTGTGCCGGATCCCCAGACTGTCCTGCACATGCTGTGTGGTGGCACTCAGGCTGGTCTGCTCCATGACATTCCCTGGCACCAGGGTCAGGCTGACAGGCCTGTAGTTCCCTGGATCCTCCTTCCTACCCTTCTTGTAAATGGGCATTACATTTGCTAATTTCCAGTCCACTAGGCTTTCTCTGGTTGCCCATAACAGGTGCCAAATGATTGGAAGTGACTTGGCCAGCTCTTTCGCCAGCTCCCTCATTACTCTTGGGTGTGGACCTGTAGACCTGTGGGTGTCTAATTGGCATAGCAGGTCATTAACCATTTCCTCTGGGATTATGGGGGCTTCACTCA
>JAWWEU010000091.1:38401057-38412735 GCA_035583155.1 Acropternis orthonyx
GCTCCCCATGACTAACTGCCAGCTCTGGGAGCCAGGTAGCCTGAGGACAACTGGTTTTGGTGCTGAAGACTGAGGCATTAAGTATGCCAGCCTTTTCCTCATTCCATAACACTGTGCTATCTGCTGCAGCCAGCAGAGGATGGAGATTCTCCTTAGCCCTCCTTTTGCTGCCAATGTGTGTACAGAAACTTCTTTTGTTGTCTTTAACTGCAGTGGCTGCGTTAAGATCCGACGGGGCTTTAGCCCATTTCATTTCTCCTGACATACCTCACAAAATCCTTGTAGTCCCCCAAGTTACGTGCCTCTCCTTACAGGGGTGATACACTCTCTTTTTTAACCTGAGTTCCAGTCTAAATTCTCTGTTTAACCAGACCAGTCTCTCTCCCTGCTGGCTTGTCAGATAGTTTAACTGCAGGCAGACAACCAGCCAAAAAAATCATATGCTGTAACAGAAAGCAAGATTATACTCTGGCATTTTCCTTGCCACACTCTTTTTTTGTTCTGGGAGTTACTCTCCGGTTTTGGTATTTTTCTTAATGCATTGGAAAAACCAAAAATATTGACTTGAATTTACCTTCAAACCTTTCCAATCCTTAGTATTTGAATAATGGTGAAACTCATATTCTCTCAGTAGTCAGGACATAAAAGAGTATGGACACAAACCAAGAGTAGTTAGTTATGTTTTTAGTTTTTTGGATAGCCCATTTTTGTCAAATGACATATTGCATGGGTTAAGATTTTCCTCTTTTTAAACCTCCATTAACTAATTGACTAAATAACTAATTAACTAATTGACTAATACAGACCTCTGTTCTTTATGCTGCTCGCTAAGTATGGTAGCAAATTCATCAAAATGCAAGTAACTTTTCTCCTGTCTAAATCCACATGCTTTTACACTAATCTAGGGGGCGAAATAGTATGCTATCTAATATGGCCTCTAACAAATCTCATGTCATGTCTTGCAGAGGAGAGGAGCCTGCTTTAAGTCACTAAAGCAAGGCTTGTCCTGGCAGAGTTTACACATTCCCCAGCCCTGACATAGTCCATTCCTTTCCTAGCCAGCCCTACAGAAGCAGAGATCAGCACAAACACTGCTTTCGCTTGCCACAGATGTCATTAGTACAAAATGGATATTCTGAGAAGAAAATCATAACCTTTCTTGGGCAATGCAGTTACTGCAGTGCCCTCCAGGGCAGCATGGAGAAGGCAGCTCAGGGCACTGTGACTCTTAGTGTTTGCCTCACACCAAATATGGCTTCAGATCCTTACTTGTTTCTTTCTCCAAGTGAGTTTCTTTCTCACTGAAAAGGCAACTCTCTTCCCTTCGTGTTAGCAGCTGTCTCATGCTATCCCAGGAAGTCATACAAGCTGCTGTCAGGTGGGGTTACCTGCTTTGCTGTGAGAGTGAAGATTAAGCAGTTGTGTGCCAACAGTACTCCCACATGTCTTGTCACACTTTCTTCACTGCCTCTTAGGAAGAAAAAAAGGATGTATTTTCCACGATGAACTTTGGAAGGTCAGTTAGTTAAGAGACACTTACCTTGCTGCAGCCTGTGGGACTACTGCACAGAGTCAGGACACTGGTAAAGGTGCAAGAATTGATAGTGGATGTCTTGTTCTGTGGTCCCACTACTTGTTCTGACTCTGAGCTTAAAACATATCCTGGATGTATCCCTTATAACAGGCACATGCATGAATATCTACAGTGAAGTTCATCTTGGATGAGAGAACAGCTGTTACAGGCAGTGTCAGGGAAACGCATGGGTGGAGGTATAAATAAACTAAAACCTTGAATAAAACAAGCTGTGAAAGGACCCTGTGGTGGCTGGTTGTTCTATAGGTATTATAGCAAATAGAGGATTTAAATGAAATCTTGAATGAAAGATTTCTGCCTAATATCCCATTTGTCATGGGATAGTAACATTTAAGAAAAACACTTAGAAATACATGTTATAGATAGTGGAAAAGCAAACTCGGAGGTGTTTTCTGGAAAAACTCATTCAGGATTGCCTCACTGAGGGACAAAATCTCAGGCCACCCAGCACCTGAGAAGGTCCAGATAAAGCCAAGACCAAGTCACACTACGAAAGAAAAATGAGTTCTGTGTAGTGGATGCACTGGGGGAAGGTAAGGCAGAGGATGATCACAAAGCTGGTGCAAAGGGATGGCTCTCAGAGCACTTGCAGCTTGAGTGATTGGAGAAGTGCAAGAGAATATGTCACATGTCACTGTTTTCACCAAAATAGAAGTTAATAAAATGTGGTAGTCTGGCCAGAGAGAGTAAAGGTTGATGGGACTGATACCTTAGCAAGCAGAGAGAGAAAAGATGTAAGAAAAGACTGGTGGTTTTGTGAACCAAATGCCAGTTCTTCATCCTGTGCAAACAGGGTTTGGTTTACCGAACCAAAACCGATGTACTATGGCTTTGTGATAAAACCATTAATTTTTAACTTTAAATATTTAGTAGCACATTTCTCACTTTCTTTCACTAGTGTTTTTTTTTTTTTTTTAACATTCACTAAACTGAAGAGCCATGTAAGTGTTTCAGGTATCAAGTAGGATACTGCATAGTCATGGTTACTAAAAAACAGAAGTGAATGTGATGCCTGCTCCTGCCCAAACCTCAACTAGTCAAATTTGCTCTGTTTCACTTACTTGATTCAAAAACTCAGGCTGCCTTGTGGAAATTTATGCCATTCTACAGAACTTGCTGTATTCTATGAGACAACAGTGCTGGGAGAGGAAGGAAATTCCGATTTGATTTTAAAAAAGGAATGAAAACTGAAACGTTGTATTTATGCTTTGTGACATGGTAGCACATACTTCCTTTTTATGAATGTGAAAACATAAGACTTGTAGCTTTGGTTTTTTGTTGGTTTATTCCTTTTTTTTTTAAGCAAGAGAGCAGCAATGAAGAATACCGTATTTCATTCATGCAAGGACAGATGATCCATACAGGAAATGATCCCTGGATGAGCAGTAGCACATGCTTTTTACCTATGTGTGTACACGTGTGTACACATGTGTATGTTTATTTATATATGCACAGATACAGTGTGTATGGGGGCACAGTGTCATCAGAAATTTACTGGACTCTCTTCTTCCTCAAGAAGCACCCTGTCTTGTCACTTGCAGAAAAGCTCCCCAGCCTCTGACTAACCCCTGCATCTACCTTTGATTTGTATGGGCTACCTAAAGGTATGACTGCTGTGAAAGAAAAGAGCACAATGTCTTGGAAGAGAATAAAGGCAAGCAGGCAGGTAACACCCTGATTTACACAGAAAAAGAGGTAAGATGCCACTGTCTGTCCTCAAGGGGAGGTCACAATTGCCCTGAGCAGCCAGATCTGTGTCCTGTCTGCAGATATGCTCCAGAGCAAGGCCACAAGTCATTTCCAGTTTCAGTGTCTGGTGGCTGCTTTGTGCATCCCATTGTTTGCCAGACAAGACTGCGGTCTAGTAGGAACACAAGACATACAGGGGGCTAGCCTTGTGTCATGTTCAGTTTCCTGCTCTTGCAGGTGTTTAACATACTTTACAGTCTGATTACCAAGTTGCATCATGTGCAACTAGTAAAGCTGAGTGCCTCCATCACTTCCTTTCCAAAATGTCAACCCTCTGACGGAGGAAATCTGCCTGTTGTGTTTCTGCTTGTGCCCTGGGGAGAGAAGGAAATCCACAGCCTCTTCCACTTACAGATAATGAGGCTTAACTGCAGGTGTCTGCAGCCACTCTGTCTCACTTGCAAGTGGACATAATTTTGTTAAACTGGGGATGGTAACTACCTTCCTAATGCTTGTCCTTTCCTGCACTGAAACAGGATCAGGTCCTGATCACTTGAGCCATGTCGTTTTGTAGCACACTTCCACCCAGCTGCCTCTTGAAGAGCAATGACCATTTGCAAAGTCTTCCAGCTCTGACATCTAAAAACATGTCCATCTTTTCGTTATAAGGATAAAGCCTTGGTGTCTAGGACAATTTCCTGTGGCAATTCCCTGAAATAGCTCTTGTATTAACAACATTGCAGAACTCTCTCCACATTCTCACTCTGATTTTAGGGTCAGTAACAAAATGTCCACACCCACCAATGCTGCACTCTTTACCACCCTTCATCTAACAATTTTATCTCGGGTCCTATTTTATCTGTTCTCTCCAGCACACAATCCCATTCAGTGCTCACACTGCTTTTACCTTCGTTTTGACTTCCCTCTTGTGATGGTTGTCCTGTCATGTTTCTCCTACCTCTGTTCTATCTGGTTTCAGATCTAGCATCAATACTTCCAATTCCCCCATGTTTTTGTCAAGTTCCTCAGCATCAGCATACAAAGGCAGGATGTATTAACTCTCACTTTCTGTTTCCTGACCCAACTATACAGAAGTCTGTCAACATCTGACCTTGGAAATCTTCAGTTAGGGACCTATCGGATCAGCAACACAACGTTACAGTCAGGGACAGGTGAGAGGCAGCAAATCTATTTTCAGCTGTTGTGATCCCTCAGTGCTTTCCAAGATGAGGAACGGGATCCCTGGGAGACAGACATGGTCTCTTTCTGTATGAAAAAATTGCTCTCACATAATTCTGCTGAATAGTGAAGTGAAGGCTGCTGTATCTGACAGATGTGTTTTGCAAATAATAAGTTTGTGCCAAAATGATCCATGCGGGAACCCATACATGTTATGTAGCAAAACTACCACACAAACCTGCTGAGAGGTGAAGTTCTTATTTTGTTTAAGGTAGGAGTAAGGAGAAAAGAGGAAACCAGTGAACAGGAATAACTGTGCTAATAAAAACAATCTTGGTAATCCATTTCCATTTTGTAACATTTCAATGACTTTACACTTCAACTTGTGAAATTGCTAAATCTAAGGTACCTTAAGAAACCAGTGAAGCTACACTGACTCATACCAACAGATTAAATGCATGTTTTCTCATTTAAGACAATAAAATAGAGTGTAAATCAGAGTGAATGGGTAAAATGTTCTGGGAGAGCTTGACAAGCAGCTCTTGGTAGTGCTGATATATTTACTTTACATGGCAGGGCATGGACACTGTTAGGAAACTTTTCCAAGAAAGCTGCAAAAAGGCACACTTGCTTTTAATTTCTTGAGCTTTAATATCACCAAAATGTTTATTTGAAGCTGGAGACAGTGCCTGTTTAATTCACTTTATCTCTTCATTTGTAAAGGCATACCTTGTGGGTTGGATAAAGTTCAGCCACTAGAAAAATGTTAAGACATAAATACTATGGCAATCATTCATGTAAGTGATAAGCTTAAACCCACTTCCCCCAGTGAGGAAAAGTTGGAAAGAAAGTAGGAATTCTGCTTTTCCTCCCTCTTTCTGCAAATCTTACATGGCAGAAATACCTTGGGACACAGATCTCTAAGTTATGGGAAATAGAGCTGGGAGTGTGAGATTAGCACTTTCCAACCTTCTCTCCCCCTCCAAGAATGGCCTTCTGTATCCCACTGCCTCCCACACAGCCTACATGCAAGGAAGCTCATCCCCATTGGTCCTCCAGGCACCTGTGTGCAGCAGGAGTAGTCCTTGCTTCCTTGACATCAGCTGGTTCATCCACAGGTTTCCTTGGCTCAAACCCAAGTCCTCCTGGTTGGCAAGCAGACCTCCACACTTACCATAGCAGATCTGTGATGCTGCAGCGAGCAGTGTCCAGTTCCCTGTGCTGAAGGCTAATGGGATCTTGAACAAAAGCAGGCCAAGAAGCAAAAAATTCACTGCTGAATTTGTGTAAAGGAAACCAGACCCACCTGTGGCCTCCTGTTTTGCAAAATGGCACAGAAATAACAGCTACAGAAGGTCCTACCTGAACTAAAAATATTCTTTTCTTTTCAGATCACTGAGAGAATAATTGTTTTATTTGTTGTGATCAACAGTCAGGAAGAAATTCAAGGGAAATACGTCGTGTGTGTTTTATTTTTCCTTTGGAATTTATTAGATGTGGTCAGGTAAGGAGTCAGTGTCAAAACCACGATGGGAAAATGGGTTATTCTTGCCAGCAGAACCCCACTCCCATGTTGCAGGAGGCTCATTTAATGGTTTCAAAATTGCATAGCACATTATCCATTTTAAGTAAAAGTGTGAACCTTGTAAGTTACTTACTGAATTTTACAAAAATCCACATGGCTGAGAGGCAGAGTGACTTACAGATATAAGGTAGAGTAATGCATTACATCTGTAGTTCAAGGGCTTTGGCCTTTTCAATGAAAATTTAAAAGGAAATCACAACTACCTTCTGGGGAATCACAACTTCTGAAACTGGTTTACCACCCTGGTGCTTTATTTTTTTAGCAGAGTAGGGCAGCACCAGGAGAACTCCTTGCTAAAATGGAAAGACTGTTTTGGTTTCATTGCACTGTGCTTTCCAAAAAGCCAGAAGTTCCTGCTGTGGAGACTGAGAATTATGATGTAGTAGGGCATATATCACACCACAAGGACAACAAACATATTTGTCAAGTGTAATATAAGCCTCTATGCACCTCAGTTTGTAGACTTACAGCAGGTAAGAGATACAGAATTAGGAAGAATTTTAAGAAGACATAGTCCTCACAGCAACCTATTTATGGCAGCAAAATCTATTCTTCTTTCTGCTGGAACATCTTTCTGCTACTTTAAATATATTGCTTAGAGGACTGACTGAAGAATATGGATTTAAGTAGCAAAGGAAAATTGTGTTATAAAAGAGATCTGAAAAAGAAAAATGAAATCACTTTTTCAAAAATCAAAAGATTTTTGAATCTTTTTTTCTGAAAAAGCAAAATTGATAGAGATTTTAAGTCAGCTTCAGAGTATTTGCATTACAGGTGTTAATAGACTACTACGTGTATTAATTATTTTGATTATTGCTCCATCCCATATATTTTTGAAGTTTGTAAAGCCAAAATAGTAGAACTTAATCTGAAATTAAAGGGTTCTCTGCAGCTGGAAAGATGACAAAAATATGAACAGTGTTTGCTGTAAAGTCCTGTCAGTGCACAACAGTGCAATCAATGTCAATGCATCCTCATTTTCTACCATTGCCAAAGAACACAGTCAGCACCATAGCAGTAATGACAGTTGTTTAATAGGAAAGATACTGTGGTCTACAGCAGCATATGACCAATTCAAATAACACACAATACAACCCTCACAGGTTTAGAATTCTTGCCTGATTTACTTTATAGCATCTATAACACCTATGAGACATCCATGTCTGAACGTGCACAGGGATCTATCCCACCCAACTAGCCAACTACGCTTGAAGTATTACAAGTTGTTGATGTTCTTCAACATATTTATTATGCATTATGGCTAGAGATGGCTATGAGCAAATTCTGCAATGTTTTCTATACCTGGTATTTCCTGCTTATACCATGAGCAGTCCATGGAGTTGTATAGAGAGGGAGTAGCTGTTTCCTTTTTGTATCAGGTTGAGATTCAGCCTTAAAAGCAACAATAATAAAAAATGGAGACAATCCTGAGGTTGCAGAGGTCAAACTTGAGAGAAGATGGTACACTTCCAGCCTATCAAACTCTTCTACAGTGCAGGTATGATGCAAAATTAATCAAATTAATTAATAAGGGAATGTGGCAAGCTGTTTAATTCTGGTTTCATCTGTCAGAAAGTCTTGGGTTCATTTTCATATCTCTAGCAAGACCACAGGGTGAAAAGCCTTTCAGCTGACCAAAACTGTGATCAGGCCTGTTTCTCAGTGTTTGGAAAGGTGCTGTTCCACTTTAAGATCAAACCAGAATTAATTCACCTTTGGAGACTGAAGTCCTAGGCATTCAGGTCTCCCAGTGAGCAACAGTATCAGCCACAGTAAGAATTAAATGCTGCAATACACTGGAGTCCAACTGCTTTTTTTTTTGCACCTACTACCCCTTCTGAGGTCCAGGAGAGGGGCAGATGTTCTACAGAAGGTTAAGTTCCTGCAATTACCTTCCTGTTTAGTCTTTTCCAGCAGTGACTTAATTAACTAAGCAGTCATAAGCTGGCATTTTCTCAGTCCCAAGTGACAGTAATATTCTGTCTGCCCCTCCCAGTTGCAATATCCCCATCTGAAATCCATTTTCTAATGGACCAGTGCAAAATCATGCTTGTTTCTGATACAGCTTTCCCTCTGTAGGGCTCTGTTGCTGTCTGCCTGCTCTGGGATAGCACCACAGACAACCCCTCCAAAGCAACAACCAGCTAATTTTAGGCAATGGAGCCTGAACAAAACTGTTGCTGGCTCTGAAATTTACTCAGATAGGCAGCTCCAAGTTCTTCTGCAATTCCTTTGGATTTTTTAATGCTGCCTCTTTATTTTACAAATATCATCATTCACTCTGCTCATCTGCTTTCCTCTTGCTGCAGATACACTTACAGCATGTTGGCAAGGATGGGGTTATATTACCTACCACTGACATGGCTCAACTTCTCACTGTGCATCCCACTTTATCCACTTTCAGTTCTGGCTAAAGGTAAGGAGGTGGGAAAGGTGCCAACAGCTTGCTTACTCAATATGCTTCAGTAAAATGTGATCACTTCAGCTGCCATTTGTGTTTAACACAGTTCTTGTGTTGCCATAGTTGTCACAAATGTTTACGTACCTTCATATTAACCTGTATGTCCACCTGTCTTTCCCTTTTCTATTCTTTCTTCTTTAACAGAGGCTCTCTGGGGTTTGGGGTTTGTATGTCTGGTGGGGTTTTTGTTTGTTTGCTTTTGAATTGTTTTTTGACAATATAGGAAGAGGTTTATTATTCTGAGTAAAGCAGAAAAACACTTTCATAAAAGACAAACAGATTCCCCCATTCCAGACTAAGCACACTAGACAGCAGGTTCCAAAGGTGCCTTCTGCCCAACCGAGGCTGACCTTACTGGCTTAGGCCATACTTAGCCAGGTATCATACCAAGTCCCAAGAAAAGTGCCCACTGAGACTACACTGAAAGCACTGCAACTACAGGATTGACAGAACTTGTTACTGAATAGGAAATACTTGCTAACTGTAGTATAAAGAGCAATTAGCACCTCAGACCTACAGAACTGAACTCGAGGAGAAAATGTTCATATGTATATGAATGTATATAAGTATGAAAATACATGTATGTGAATGCACATGTATATAAAATACAGTTGTTTGTGGCTTTAAAAGTAATTAACTTTTACACAAAGCTTTTTGATGATCTTCCACCTCCTTTTGACTACAGATTTACCATGTTTTTACAGCATATGCAATTTGTGTATCGCTGCCTTATTTTGAATCCTTTGGTACATACTCCATCAAGCTACCATTTCCATTCACCTTCTCAATTTACTTCCCCTATGTTCTGAAAATGTACCTGCTAGTGCTCTTTATAGGTAAGTAACTCACCTGCCAGAAAGCTGGCTCTCAAGGCAACTGGGATGCCTATAGCAACAAGTCAGTATTGTGCCTTTCACAAACTCTAATTGCCTCTGTCACATCTTCTGCAGATGACTGCAGGGAAGTGCATCACCACCTGTTTTGATTTCCAGTGTCTTTCAAATAGAAATAATTGAGTTTGCAAGATATACCATGTATATGAAGCATAAAAATACAAAACAATATAAATTGTTTCAGTGGTCCTGGCCTTACAGCTACTTAGTGAAGCTTTCTTTTTAGTTTGCTTTTAAAAAAAAAAAAAATCAATTCTCATTTGATCATACTCCTGTTCTGTGCAGCTACTTCTCACTCATTCCTCCTAGCTGGGATGAGAAGTTATATCTAAATTAAGACTTTTACAGCTTAATTAGTCAAAGGAATGAAAAAAACTAGCCCACTCCAAACCCTGCCTGTAAATAGACACCTTCTCCTCCTTATCAAAATACTTTTCAAAAATTTGGACTGAATTTAGCTGCATTATAGACAAGTCTTTATTCTGTCATTGACTTTAATATGAATTTGAAGCTTTATGTTGCAGTGTTCTGTTACCAAGTACAAGGAAGGAACTGTGCAAGGTTGCCAGATGAAGGCTCCCACTGTTCCTTCCAAATGAATTCAAGGCAGTTTGGACTCTACTTGCTTGTTTCTGACACTGTTTTGTGTTTTAATTCAGGTATGTGCTTTATGATCCAGAACATCTTCTCCGAGAGAAAGGCACACCTAGGGACAGGCAACATCAAAAATAAAAGAAGCTAAGTTGGTATTTTGTTTGGAAGTGCAAAATATATTCCTACTGGACTGCTGCATATCATAGGTTAAAAAGAAACTGGACAAAGATTTTTCAATGTAAAACCCTTCTTTGCATGTACCTTGTCTGGCTGTGTAGAATTTTCAGAAAGGTACTCACTTGAAAGTACCTCAAAAAAGGAGCAATTTTTGAAAACTTTTGAAAGTTTTGTCTGAAAATGGCTGGAGTTTTAAAAATTAATATATTTTTGCTAACATATATTAGAAAATTCCGAAAAAAATGAAGAGTGCCTCCACTCACAATTACAATGACCCTTATTTCAGTGTTAATTCTTACCTCATTTGCAACTGGTATTCTGCAATGACATTACCTGTATTGTCTGTAATCTGTAAGATTAGTTTATATTAGCCAACATGTATGTGCCTCATATATAAAAGCTAAATTGGCTGGAACTGGAATCTCTCAAGGAGCAGAAGCCAGAACCTTTACAACCTATGAGACTGACATGCTGATTAGCCCCAGGCATTCACAAGGGGTGCCTCACATTCTGTCCCAGCCTTCATTTATCAAAAGAAGATTCCAGAAAATGCCACTAAACCAGAAAGGCAAGTGATCAGGTGCTCACCTACTATATATTCAAGGAGATATTTAAGGTTCAGAAATAAATACTTATAATCATGTGTCTGCCATGTCTGTCTCTATCCCCACAACCATGTTCTTTCATGCTGAACAGCAGACAGATGTGTGCAAAAGAAGTGCGATGTAGTCATGCCAAATGTATGTTGTTCTTTAAAGGGAACTGAATGACTATCAAAAGCCATGTGCGAAATTCTAGGCTTTTTACTCAATTGCATTGCTCCTCACACTTCTGTAGGACTATCTGAGAGAATACAACTAGAACAAAGGCTCTTCAGAGATTGGGAATGAAGAATACCAAGAGCAACCCAGTGGATTGTACAGGCAAAAATAGCCAAATAACTCCTTTTGGCTGGCAAGGGCTCTTCTGATATTTTATTTGTATTGATTATCATCTACATTTCAATTCAAGCAGGTGGGGGAGAAAAGTGAGGTTATTTTTTTGAGCTTGACTAAAACTGTGGGAAGGGAGGCAAAATAATAGTAGGAGAGAATCTAATAGAAAAATAAATACTATCACAATATGAAGAGGCTTTTGCTTGTATGACTTTTTAAACAGGGAAGCTAAACTAATGTGTTATGAAAGGTCACCTACTATAATTTTTACATATTTAATATACGTGGAAGGCAATGCCTGCAGACTGTTGTGACCACTGAGTGTTTGCAAACCATAAGAAACAAGATCACACATGCAATAGAATAGGTCAACACTGGATTATTTTTTTTCAAAGCACTGCAAACAGATAGGAATTTGGAACTTACTAGAGAAACAGAAGTACTTTCACTTTGAACCTCTGTCGGACCCAGACTGATTCCAGTGTGAACAATGTAAAAAACATTTAGAACAGCTGAGTAAGATGACAGTTTTGTAGAAGACAGCCAGGATCAGTCCACATCAAACCCCTAT
>JAWWEU010000091.1:38414094-38425758 GCA_035583155.1 Acropternis orthonyx
CAGAATCCAGTTGAAGGCCTGTAGTCAGTGGCATTTCCTAGGGATCCATACTGGGTCCAGTGTTACTCAACTTGTTTATTAACAACTTGGATGAAGGGACGGAATGTACCCTGAGCAAGTTTCCTGATGATATGAAGCTGGGGGGAGTGGCTGATAAACCTGAAGGCTGTGTTGCCATTCAGCAGGACTTTGATAGGCTGGAGAGTTTGGCAGAGAAACCTAATGAGGTTCAACAAGGGCAAGTGGAGGGTTCTGCACGTGGGGAGGAATAACCCCAAGTACCAGCACAGGCTGGGGCTGACCTACTGGAGAACAGCTCTGCAGAGAAGCACCTGGGAGTCTTGGTGGATGACAAGTTGTCCATGAGCCAGCAGTGTGCCTTTGCAGCCAGGAGGGCAATGGTATCCTGGGGTGCATTGGGAACAGTGTGACCAGTAGTCTGTGGGAGGTCATCCTCCCCTCTATTTAGGCCTTCATACAATTTGGGACTCCACAGTTCAAGAAAGACAAGGAGTTACTGGAAAGGGTCCAGTGGAGGCCACAAAGATGACTAGGGGTCTGAAGCATCTCTCATATGAGAGACTGAGGGAGCTTCTCCTGTTCAGTCTTGATAAGACTGAGAGGGGACCTCATCAATACATAAAAATATCTCAAAGGTGGGTGTCAAGAGGTTGGTGCCAGACTCTTTTCAATGACGCCCAGAGATAGGACAAGGAACAATGGCCATCAACTAAAACAGAAGTTCCACCTCAACACAAGAACTTCACATTGAATGTGGCAGAGCCCTGGAACAGCCTGCTCAGGGAGGTCGTGGAGTCTCCCACTCTACAGACATTCAAAACCCACATGGACATGTTCCTGTGTAACCTGCTCTGGGTGCCCATGCCTTGGCAGGGTGGTTGGACTGGATGATCTCCAGAGGTCCCTTCCCTTCTAATGATTCTGTGATTAAATCTTTGTTCAAAACTTGTATCAGTCCTGAGATCCCAGAACCCCTAGATCCCTTTCTGCAGGGCTGCGCTCCAATCCCTCCTCTCCCCATTTAGACTTGTATCATGGGTTACTCCATCTCAGACACAGAACCCATAACTTCAGCTTGTTAAATTTCATATCATTAATCACAGCCAAATGCTCCAGTCTATGCAGATCCCTCTTCATGGCCTCTTGTCCCTCAAGAGTCAACAGCAACTCTGTTTAGAATCGCCAGCAAACATACTAATGGTGCATTCAACTCCTGCCTCCTGATCATTGATAAGCATGTTGAACTGAACTGGCCCTAGAACTGGGTCCCATGGAGCACCATTGGTGACTGTCAGCCCCATTCACTACAATTCTTTGAGCTCTGCCCTTCAGCCAGTTCTCCACCCAGTGCACCATGAACCCGCTTCTCTCACAGCTGGACAGCTTGTTCAGAAGGATGTCATAAGGGACAGTATCAAAAGCCTCACTAGGTGACTGACCATATCACAGAAGGGTATCAGGTGCGTTATGCAGGGCTTTACTTTTGTGAACTCATTTTGACTGTGCCTGATGGTTGTATTGTTCTTTAAATGCCTTTCCATAGTATCCACCATGATCTCTGTAATTTTTCCTTGGTAATGAGGTTAGACTAACAGGCCTGTAGTCCCCTGTGTCTCCCCTCATGCTCTTCTGGTAAACGGCAATAGTACCAGCTGTTTTCCACTCAGCAGGGACCAACCCAGATGCCCAAGAGACAGATCGGCCCCACTACACTGGGATGAATCCCATCAGGCCTCTTGGGCTTACAAATAGAAAACTGATACAAGCAGTCATTTGCAGTTTCAGTGTCCACAAACGAAAGTCACTGCTGCTATACGTCCTCTAACTCAGAGAACCAGCCAGACCAGTGTCTACCAGTGTTAACAGAGAGTGAGGGCACAAAAAGCATTAAATGCTTCTGCCTTTTCTTCACCCTTTGTTTTGCCCCCAGGAGACTACCTTCATCAAGTAGTGGTCCAGTGTCTTCCTTAGAGCTTCTCTTGCTCTTAAATTTTTTTTTTGTCAGTTTCAACTCTGAGTTTTTGACATTTTGTGTTTTCTCCCTACACAGAGCTCTGTGAACCACAGTACTGCAGTCCTCCCATGAAGCCTGATGTTGCTTCCAGAGATCATCCAGCTTCTTTTCTTCGTGAGTTCCAAGAGGAGTTCCCTGTTCAGATAAGCTGCTCTTCTGCTCGTGTTGCTTGACTTTTGGTACAGTGTGATTGCCTGTTTCTGTCCTTCCTAAGAGTGGTCCTTAAAAGATTGACCAGCACTTGTGGATCTCAAAGCCCTCAAAGCAGATTCCCAGAGGACACTGCTAACTAGCTCCATGAGCAGTTTAAGGTTTTTTCCCTTGAAATCTAGGGTAGCAATTCTGCTGACCTTTTTTCTCATTACAAAAAATTTAAACTCAACTATTTCATGATCACTGTGGCCAACAGATCCACCTATCATCCCATATCCCATGTGTCCTTCTCTATTCACAAACAATGACCATCTTTCCTAGCAGGCTCACTGAATACTTGTGACAAGAAATTATCTTCAGCATAATTCTGGAATTTCTCAGACTTTCTTGCCACAGTGCTCTGGTATTCCCAGTTATGTTTGCTAAGCGGAAAATTTCCCATAAGGACAAGGGCAACTGATGCAGAGATTTCTCCTTATGGTCTATAGATTAAATAATCAGTGCTGGCAGTGTGGCTGACTGAACAACAGTGGACACCAACAATGACATCTGCTTCATTTTCCATTCCCCTAAACCTCACCCAGAGGCTTTCAACCACATTATCCCTAACTGTAAAGACTGTACAGTCAAACGTGTCCCTCACACACAGACAGTGCAACTCCTTTGCCTCACCTGCCCTGCCTACCCCTCCTAAACAGCCTATAGCCCTGCATCGCAGCACTCCAGTCATGGGACTCATTCTACCAAGTCTCACTAATCCCAGTGATATCACAGGTATGGGAGCTGACCAATGTTTCCAGTTCATCCTGTTTATTTCTTGTATCATGTGTGTTGGTGTACAAGCATTTCAGATATGCTCTTAAACTCTCAGCGCTCCCTGCAGCTATGTTAGCATTGCCACCCTCAGGCCATGTTGTGCCATCCCTTGTTTTACATCTTCTACTATAAATCAGTAGAAAATCAGTTAATTTCAATGTTTATATACTGCTCTGCTATGCAAACTAGAACACAGCAAATAGGCATCAGCCAGCAATTCCCATTAAAAAAGAAAAAATTTCATCTAGATTAAAATGCTAATACCGATGCAAACTGAGATGAGTAAAGGTGTAAATTAGGTTAAAACAGAACACTAGAGATGGCACTATTAAAACATGACATATTTGGCTTTGTTAGATGTTACTTAAAAGTATACACAAACGAAAAAAATGTCATGAACTGAGATACTGACTTAGTGACACCTGCTTTCAGTGAGTCCTTGTGCACATTCACCTTTAGACAGTCTTCTCAGTACACAGTTGCATATGCAGCAGGAAATTGCCATTAATGATACACTGTTTTGGGAACACAAACAAGTACTGCATTAATCCTCCACACACCCAATAGCTGAAGAAATGTCCAGTTGCTGTGGGAAGCTCACTGCCATCCCACAGTAGCCTTGCTGGATAAGAAAAGCCCACAAAGAATCACAAATCACAGAATATTCTGAGTTGGAAGGAATCCACAAGGATCACTGAAGTCCAAGTCCTGGATCTGCACAGGACCACCTCCAAGAGTCACACCATGTGCCTGAGAGCATCATCCAAACACTTTGAACTCTGCCAGGCTTGGTGCTGTGACCACTTCCCTGGGGAGCCTGTGCCATTGCTCAACCACCCTCTGGGGGAAGAACTTTTTTCTAATACCCAACCTAAACCTCTCCTGACACAATTTCAGGCCATTCATGCAGGTCCTCTCACTGGGCACCACAGAGAAGAGATCAGTGCCTGCCCCCCCTCTGCCCCTCACAAGGAAGTTGTAACTGCAATGAAGTCTCCCCTCAGTCTCCTCTTCTCCAGGATGAGCAGACTGAGTGACCAAGCAGTCAGAGGATGAATTCCTTCACAGAGGAACTGTTATCAGTCCTGAAAATATGAGAGAATTCCTGCAATGGGGTGTGTCTTCTAGATGTAGGGCCATAACATTTCCTTCAAGCTGATCAAAATAAACAATGCTGTCACTAGTACTGTTTTGAAAGATATTAAGCGCCCAAGCAATTATATTCAGTTACTTTTTGTCTATTCCAGCAAGAAGAATTGCTAAATACAAAACCTCTTGTAAGATCTGTCTTAGCAAGATTGCAAAGTGGCAAAGTTCACTATTCCTTCAGAAGGAGTAAAGTATTAAATAAGGAAAATAACAGGGTCTAATCTAATTAAGATGGTAGAGGTGGAAAAGGGTTGCTGTATTGTCCCTTTTCTATAGAGGCAAAGAAAAACTCTCTTTTTATGGGCAAAGAAGGGCAAAAGAGAGAAGTAAGTGGGAAGAAAATTGCAGCTGTCCTGGTGCTGCAGATGTAACAGCCATCAGGATCATTGACTTATGTCAGCGATATCTATTAAGCCACTGCAAAATTGACAGGCGTACCACACCTTACAGGAACCCTGTTCACACTATATACCTGTAATGTGTTGTCACTACTGCATAAGAACAACGTGTTATTTCTAAAAGTAGGATTATCAGTTAAAAAACAACACACAGAAGTCTGTTACACTAAAACATACTTTAGTAAGTAGGCTACATCCAAACAGATTTTACAAGTTTGTTTTATTTCCATCCATTCCTACAAAGCTTCCATGAACTAAAGGAATATTCCACTCCAGCTTTTGAGGTTCCCAGATGTCACTGAAACAACTCAACTGAAATTCAGCTGAATATGTATTTCTCATTTAGATTCAGCATTTTTGCAAAAGAACACCACCTCATAAGTTCAAAACAAAATACTGGTTTTCATCTTAGGAGTCTTTATGAGGAGGCAAAAATGGAAAATAAAACAATAAAAAACCTTCTGATAGGAAACCTCTCTGAAATTTGGCTTATTGTGCCTGAGTCACAATATTATGTTTTCAAGCACAAACAGTTTTCTTCGTTGGATAAGATATGGTGTGCAGCTACCACCCATAAGCTTTAGTCCACACTGCTTTCTTCTTGAACTCCGCAAGAGATCTCAAGGCCAGAAGTGTAACTGTGAAGACAGGGACAAATTAAATTAATTTGTGAAGTCCAGAGTGGAAGGGATGTGAGAGTACTCTCCCTAGAAATTTTCTTAACACAGGTATAGGTTTTGTTCTCCTTTTACTGATTCTTTTCAGGAATCTTTCACTTTTTAGTCTGATGGTTTCTGATGCTACTGCCATTGTTTGCAAGGTTACACTAGTCTTTACATCCCTCTGAAATGTGATGTTCTACTAAGCCTTTCCTCTGCTTTATGGCATGTCTCCTACTGAAATCACATCACATCTGCTAATCAGTCTATCGTTTAGGCACATAGTTGATTACACTGCAGAAAGTTCGAATTCAGAGAGCACTGATGCAGGAGGGCAGATAGGAGGCATTGGGAACAATGGGAGCACAGAGTCTTAAATCTCCATGCAATTCACTGATTCCTTAATTCAATTAGAAAAGATCATGTGTTTAGACTAAATCCAGTAGCCAAATGAGTCACACTCTAGTTATTCAGAAGGCACTTTTTTGTTCTAGCAAATAAAAGCAAAAAACCAATGAAAAGTTCAAGGGTAACAATGACTTATCTCTATCAGGGCATACTGAGAATATACTGTGTATATCAGAATCCTCTGATATACAGAGGAGAATCTCCAATAGCCTCTGGCATTGCTTCTGGTGGAGATCAGCAGACACAACAGCAGAATTTTTCAGAGTGAGTAAAGACTGCAGACCCTCAGAACAGACTAATTATCCTAGTAATACAATGAACTTTTAACTGGATTTC
Organism: Acropternis orthonyx; assembly: GCA_035583155.1. NCBI lineage: Eukaryota > Metazoa > Chordata > Aves > Passeriformes > Rhinocryptidae > Acropternis > Acropternis orthonyx. Next base: position 38,420,049 of record JAWWEU010000091.1, read on the forward strand.
AAGAAGCCTTGTTTAGGGCCAGCAAATGAGGTGATCCAAAGAGGTCCCTTGTGTTAATGGAAGGAAGCACAAGCTCACTTCATTTACTTCACTTGAGAGTGTTTGTGGTGCTCTCTTAAAATTACTTGCACTGATTGTATTTACAATCCTACACATGGTAGGTATGCAATGGGTCTCATGTTGGGCCAAAGGCCCCTACTGTAATTCAAAATATAATCTACTTTCCATCTTTATTTTCATATATCTTTTCAGCAACCCTTACTCCTCTTTCCTTTTTATTCAGACCAATTTACTAGGCTGTCATTGTCCCTCTCCTATCCCTTCCCCACAGTGCAGTCTGCAGTTGCACCTAAATGTGATTTCTATTCTAGCACTGAAGGGTTTCCAAACAGTGTGTTGCATTCTAATTTTAAGGGTAACTTCAAAAACAATGGACAGATCTATCACTGAAATAAGTTTGTAGGACTAGATGTACCTTTAGGTCCTTTGGACCCTCAGTGCTACAAAGTAAGCATCAGCAGGTGAGAGCGCAAATATAAGAAGAGGCTACAGACAAGAGTATCAACCTACCTGTAAGTTTTGTTAAAGACAAAATACAGCTTATCTCACTCCTTTTAAGAAGTGCATTTTGATCTGCCCTGATAGTTATGAAAAAATAAGGACCCAATTAAAAATATCTTACCTTTCAGCAGGTCCATGGAAGACTTTGATAATGCTTCCTTAGGACTTTCCATCATATTGATCAGCCAGTCAATAAACTAAAGATTGAAAACATAAAGAAAATCTGAATTTAAAGAGCCTCTGTATCAAAGCATGACAAATTCTTTTCAGTTTGACAGGCAAAATCTGATTGCTGCTAAATTCAGTTATCTAATCAAAGGCAGTGGCCAGTGAAGTTTTTGCCCAAAGCACACAAATGCCCCAGAGTACATCTCACTGTCAGTGCAATTCCTCCCACAGCTGAATCTCAAACTCCCTTTGTTCCTTCTCATTATCTCAGCAATAATGCTTTGTAATGAAGGCACAGTAAATAGTTTGCCTCCATCTTGCCTGTTTGTGCCTTTAACCTATTAATACGATTCTTTCTTATCAGTCTCTTGTGCAAATGTTCTACTGCAAATTCTTCAGACCTCTTATTGCCTTTGTTCCCCTTTTGACCTCTCTCATTTTTTGCTACTTTCGTCTGGCAGAGTGGGGTGTCCGGCGGACAACATGGTATTTCAAACTTATACAGATGACTTCAAGGGTAAGACCTCAAATTCTTCCTTAAAACCTAAGCAGCACTTGCACATTAACAGTTCACCTCTGCATTCCTCCCACATTCTGAATTCTGACTTCAGTGGTAACTCTCAGCACAGGAAACTGCTCAGAGGAACGAGTTGTTGTTGAACAGATTCTGGTTTGCACAAAACAGCTAAATATTAATCTATAGGTTTATAACAGAATTTCCACATATATCAACTACATGCAATCTACAGTAGTTTGCCAAATTAGGCACAATTTTGCACACTTATTTTCAACTCACACTTGAAAACAAATGATACAAACTACGAAGACCAACTTTTATTGCCCTAAATCGACACTGTTGTGTGTCCAACTGTAGGTGATCTGTTTTTCAGTGTTTGTAAGACTGACTTGCTATCAACAGCTCCCAACTGTCCTCTCACAACTGTGCCTTCTAAAGAGTTTGATTTCCATCTTTGGAATATTTTTTTCTTTGCAACTCTCCCATTTTACTTGAGAAACTACATTCGTATCTGATTAAAAATAAAGTGATATAACAATTCAGATACAACAAAAATAGAGCAAATAACTGCTCTACCTAAGATCTGAGCTGACTACTAAAGATGAGGTGCTTTCTGACTCTTGTAAAATGCTTACCATGACACACAATTTTACCTTCTGTGTTTGTTCTTTCCAAGGCTCTTTAGCCAGCAAAAGGGAAATGCTGCTTGGAAGCAGAGTGAGAGTCTCTTGCACAGTGAACTTGTCAGTGGGGTACTTGCCAATGTGATCCTCAGATAATTCCGGTAATACCGTGTGGTGCTTCAACAGTGACCAGCTAGCACTGAGGCCAAGCAGTAATGGTGCACCATGGTCAGCCCAGGCCACCACAGAAGCTGCAAACAGCCACAGGAGAAAATCTATGCACTAAACAGGATAAAAGCAAAAGTGAGTAATACCGAAGGTGGAAAAAGCTGGATTAAACAACCCCACAAGAACAACAACAAAAAAATCCATCCAAAAAAGAAACCAACGCAAAACCCAAGACCAAAATCCAGATGGTGACTTGCTCTTCAAAACAATCATCTGAAAATTCAGCCAAAACTCAAAATGCAAGAACTAAAAAGTTTTTAATATGCCTCCATACTTTGAAACAGCATAAGCCTCTTTTTCAATTCAAACTAAAATGTCTACAGAAAGAAAACCAAAACCACACTCTTCTAAAATCATCCTTTAGATTAAAGCTGATACACATTTCATTTAAAATGGGGAAATCACTTCTTCACAGCAACTTGACTGTTGAGGGAAATCAGAGATAGTCACCCTTGTGGTGCTATGAATGGTAAGGAAATACTGTAGCAATGTAACAAATGCCTTTCTGATGTAAGCAGCAGCTTATTTTTTGTCCTCACACAGAAGACTTAAACAATATTATTTCACTAAAACTGTCCAAGCCCTATCAGAAACAGCAGCTACACATGTCTGACCTGTTTAGACAGTTCTACTAGTAAATTCAAAATTTTCCTTCAATTGTTCTAAATACAGTAACTTTGAAGTAATTATTTCATTTAGTTGCCTTTAGCTTCTGTTATAATTTAAATGTCAAGGTTATTTTAAAATAAGAGTTTTAAATAAACATTCATTTATTAAATACACATTCATTTAAAAAAATCGAGACTTTTTTTCTGTGGAGGTGAGATCACAATCTTCTAAAACATAAAAGCATGGGCAATAATACTTATTATTGAGGAAGAATGTGAAATATATCAGAACCTCCTTTTTCTCCTGTTCCAAATTATTTTCACAGCATGTACCTCTTTAAGATGGACATTTTGTAGGGGTATTGACTTGTATGCTACATTTCTGATGTAGCCCATCAGGTCTAGCAGCCAGTCCATTCTTTTCATAACTCCTAGAAAAAGAGTAAGAGCATTGACTCATGCAAAACACTAGAATGCACACTGTTTTTCATTAAAAAGCAAGCACAGAAAATCACTATAGAAAGAAAGCACTGATTGTAGGAGAACAATAATCACCAACACAACTATCACATTTGATTCATGGTTGCCACTGACAGAAAGCATAGGGGCCCTTAAACAGTACAGAAACATTGCTTATAATGCAGGCAACACACTGAACACAAAGAAAAAAGAAAGCTGAGTGAAAATTGTTTCACATAATGGCAGCCTGCAGATCCCACTAACCAAGTCTGCATACATGACCACTACAGAACCCAGAAGCCTCCCTCAAGTTTTTGCCCCAGTACTTCACCTAAGTCTAGCAGTGGTGTCACTGTACATGGGGCAAGAATGTGGTGAGTGCTGTAAAAAGGCTCCTACAGTGTTGAGAGGATCAGTAAAATATAGTCAAGGCACGCAAATAAAATCAGCTTTCAATTCAAACCAAGGATGGAATACATTTCACTGATTCAGATACTGCTGTCCATAATCTGTTCTATTTCCTACAAACTAATAACCATATTCACTTTTGACACCATGCCACTTCATACACTACCATTTCCACGTAATCTTTACAAGTGTCCTCTTTCATGCTACCTCCTCTTTTACCCAAAGAAGCCTCACTTCACTGAATTAAAACTCACTATTGTTTGAAGTACTTCAAACACAGCTGGCAGCTACAGCATCAGGCATCTGAGGTTGTTCTGTGAACACAGGAAGACAAAGACCCTTCTGCCATGAGAATGAGACCTCATTGCCTCTTTCTATTGTTTTTTCCCCCTTTATCTTTCTGTGTGATTCTTCTACTTTTCTTTTATCAGCCCCAGGGCTCTGTCAGACCCATAGCTGAGCTGGTCCAAATCGTTAACCCACCAGATTTGTTTCCTGTGTTAATTCAGTGCAACCTTTACAGAGAAGCAGGCTATCTCCCTGGTCAAACCTACTGTGTCACATACCACTAAGTCAGATATTAGGTCTGAAGATTAGCAGAGTTGCACCAGTACAGGTCTCTGATACACTCTGTACATTTATGACCTTACACTACCTTACATGGAATATCTGGAAAGAGTGGAAGACACGGATCTAGTAAAAACTCTCGTCTGTAAATCAGCTTGATGAAATAAATAACTTGTAACTGTACCATGGAAAAATAAAGAATGGGAGAATCACATAAAGCAATGTTTGATACAAGTATTTGAATAATACAAAAATTCTGAAGACAGCAGTTTCTAATATGGATAAATTTGGAAACAATTGGGTTAAACCATCCTAAAATTACTTCAAAAGAATCAGTGTAGATTCATTAATATCTGTTGATTGTGTTGTTGATTCCTCTTCAAGCCTGATCTTACCTGTGTTTTCATGTCTTACAATACGAGCATGATAAAAACTATACAAGAGCATCCATAAAATATTTTCTTTCTGGTGATATCCTGCCACAGCATCAATCACGGCACTCAAGTTCATCAGAGACAGTCTGCCTTGAGAAACTAAATACACTTTTGTGAATGTGGTCTTCTCTATATTGTTCTGCAAAGCCAATTAAAAAACATGTTAAATTGAAATATACATTTCTTGTGGGAATAGTAAATGCTGAATTCCTGTTTATAAAAAATGTAAGAAATTCCTTAAATATCTAGTAGGGTCATTTTTCCTCAAGATATACTATTAAACAGAAGACTGTACAACTGTACATATTACTTGAACTCGACGCTCTTCCAAATAGTCCAGCAAAGTGCAATTCAATACAGTTTGTTTTCATCCTGTTTTAAATTTTACATTCCCCTTTAAATTGAAATGAGTCAGCTTGACAGTTCTGGAGACTCTTCTTGCAAGACAGAATCACTATACTGACAAAAAAAGGTTTTGTCGAATGGTATTTTCCAGCGTGGAAGTAAGAACTGAGAAATGTAAGGAAGTGACAGTTTAGCTTCCCTAACTATTTGAATGCTCAATTCTCTAGCAAACAGAACAGCATGGTTTTAAGTCATGGATATTTGTCTGTAAAAGCCTGATCTGAAACCATCAAGTCCTTCCACACAGGTAATTTCTTAGCATTTCAGCTGCTAAGAATTCCACTGTGAATTGATTCCACTGGTGAGCTAGAAGTTGAAAGCTTTTCTATTCCCCTGTAATCCCTAGTCACCTTATCCATGAGGAAACATTTTGAGTGTGAATGCAAATACAGCAAGAATCAGGAATTAAAGGATGTTCAGTTAATTATTTCACATTTTTAACAGAAGCAGGGATCTACCAGTTCAAGGACAGCTAGTCACCAGGATGCAGTCAAGCAGGTTGTTATTTTAATCAGAGGACTATGGTTTGCTGTTTGCACCATTGGCCTGGGATTCAGATCTAACATCATTCCTGTTCAGCTAATAGAAATAACTTCACAGAATCACAGAATCAATTGGATTGGAAAAGACCTCTGAGATCACTGAGTCCAACTGAGTGACCAAACACTGCCTTGTCAACTAAACCACAGTACTAAGTGCAATGTCCAATCTTTCCTTAAACACCTTCAGGGA
>JAWWEU010000091.1:38425854-38449782 GCA_035583155.1 Acropternis orthonyx
AACTCCACCACCTCCCTGGGCAGCCCATTCCAACACCCAATCACCCTTTCTGTCACGAAATTTTTCCCAAAGTCCAACCTAAACCCCCCTTGGCACAATTTAAGATTATGTCCTCTTCTCCTATCACTAGCTGCCTGGGAGAAGAGGGCAACCACTACCTGACCAACTTATTTAAGATTCTCCCAAGTTCAAAACTCCCAGGTAACATCAGCTGCCTTGAGAAAGTTTTGGATATGGGTTCTTCTCACTTTTGCTTCCCTCTGCTGCCAGCAGATTAGATCCAGAACACTCTTACCTGCACAGAAGGTAAGACAATGCTCTCAATGAGCTAAAACACTCTGGTGACAACAAAATGATAAGGTATGTGATTTGATGATAAAAGACCAGAATTCAAACTACCTTTGAGATCTGGACAATGCGATCAATCTCTGAATCAGCCATTTCTGAGATACATTTTGCTACATCAATATACATCTCCAGTTCATCTCTCTGCAAACAGAAAAGTAAACGCAGGTTTAAATGTCTATTTCCAGATTTCTAGGAGCTTTGTTAATGAAAACGATGAATAATTAATTTAGTCTCTAGCCTCATTTTACTTATCTAATTTAGAAATTCTGTATTTGCTGGGGAATTTATTGTACTTTATTACACAAGAATAAGGGTATTTGAACACTTTCAAAGAGCTTGTTTTATTTTTAATGAAAAGTGCCCTTCCTTGGAGATATATTCTGTAGTTAGATGGCTTCTTTAAATCACTGTGAGAAGCTGACTTCTCTGTGGGGGAAAAAAAAAGCCTTCTGATTTTCTTTGCTTCTGTTTCAGTAACACTTATTTCAGCACTAATACTGTATTTTTCCACTACTAAATAATTTATGAGGGAAAAGGATACATTAAACTGGTTTCACAATGTCATATTCTCAACTAATCAAAAGCAATCTCAATTGAAATTATGCTGCTATCTTAACTATTATAATTAAAAATTGTACATGTAATTCATATTTCAAATCTGATGGGTCAGTGCAAAAGATGGGACTTACCATCACTAAAAATATCTAGCTACAATGTTGATACACCTCATACTTACTCCTTACCTGAATCTCATTTGGAAGAAGCTCATATATTTTCTCCACAGCCTGGCACAGAAAGCTCCAGCAAAACTGGGCAGGGTTGGGAAGTTTCATTGCCTGGATGAGACCATGTAGAACACACTGGCAAACATCTGGGAGTTTTGTGTGGTTCTTCACTTCAAATTGTTGTATCAGAAGCACTTCTGTAAAAGACTGCAGTTTGTCTTCTGCAACATGTTGCATCCACAGGGACAGGGACATGAAAAGGTACTTCAGAGTTTTCATCTGAAAAGGAAAAGCATTTGCTCAGTTTCAGATTCTAGCTCTTCACTGACCTTGAACTATTGTCATAAAGGATGGAATTATAAAAAAGTGGCTCAAAAACCACTTAAAAAAATACTCAAAATCATAAGTACCTCTCAGTTATTCTTCCCACTTCTGATGAATTGTTTGAATTAAAAAGAGTTCAAACATGTCAATATTCTATTCTCCTTGAAAACTGAGGAACTTACTTTCAATGAACCCTAGATACCACATTTCTGTACAGGTAGAACAATTTTACTACATGGTGCCTACTGCATTCCTACATAAAGCATATAGGCAGTCTAGACAGCCAAGAACAGAAGTATTGTAGTCACGGCACTGTTAATGTTCCTAGTTAGTGAGGAAGAACAAAGGGCCCCAAATAACCTTTTTCTCACTATAAATACTTGCTGAACAGTATTTCTGAAAGAATTCAGAACCCAGTAATCCTTTCCTGATGATACATCCTAAACATCATCATTGAGGAATTTTATAGGAAAGAGGTGTTGAGCTCCCACACATTTTCTGACATACGTACACTGAGACTGTAAACAAGAGGAGGTGCCACCCACATGCCTAAAAGCATTGCTGCATTTTTAGATGACTGGGCCTGAGTCACAGCCAGCTGAAGGCAGAGATGTTTTACCTCATCACCTACAACAGAAGAAAACAAATATAAGTTAAAAAGAAATAATTTTGTCTTTAAATTTGTTCTGAAGTCATAAAATAGAGGAGGGCTATTGTTCTACTAGAGCACTACAATAAAACTTACTTTTCTAGAAATGCTACTTAAAGCTTTTAAGACATATATGTTAGAAGAACCCTCTTCTCATTCACGCACTTTCAGGAAGAAATCTCAGTATTTTTTCAAGTTAATTTCAATTCACTCAAGAAAAAAAAGTGGGAATGCTAAGAAAAGTAAAATAACTCCTTCTTGCCAAATAAAGATCTAATCCACAGAAGGAAAAATAAGTCAATATCCCTTCCTGTTAAATGCAGGAGTAATTAGTACTTGTTCACATGTTTCTACTCTTCCATGTACCCCATGTCCATATAATATGTCATTAGAGGTTAGTCACCATTACTGCTGTGGATGCTTAGTTGCAACTTTTTCCAGGTTAGCACACGGGAAGACATCACTCTGCATAGATATTAGGATGGTTTTGGAATCCTTATTGTTTTCTCTTTAAAGTCCCCATAAGGACTGTTTCTTAATAGAGTAACTGGTCATAAAGATGATGAAAAGGTACTTTGAGCAATGGCATGTGTTCCATATAGTTCATGACTATTACAGCAACATAAGGACAGACAATTTATGTATTATACTGGCATTTGACCCATCAGACAGAAGATTCATTACTGTTAAACATCAACACAGAGTTTAAACAGGTGCTTTGCAAGTTAAATGCTCTTTCAGTAATGAAAGAAGCAATCAACATAGTATGATTTTTATAAAGTTCACTAACATTAGTGCATTAACAAAGCAAAAACTTAAGGGTCTAGTGTCAGGCTTTTTGAAATAAAATACCTCATACAAGAAGTTAAATAATTTGCAGAGCTCAGAGAGGGTGAAATTTTAACAAGATACCAATTAAAAATTGCCTCTATTTTGAACTGCTAAGACACAGATTATATGCCTTTTCACACATAAGATGCATGATTTGCCTGTTCACTTCAGAGTTTGACTGTTCACTTCAGAGAACTATTGCATAATAAACACATACTACTTCAATCTTGTTATATGGTTTCTGCTCAACAACAGCTGCAATAAACCCTGTAGGACAGGAAAGCAATCTCTTGTCTTCCATGTTTATAAATGAACAAATCTTCACAGCAGAATCTGTGAAACACTTCAGGTCCACATAATCAGTCATAAATTTTCAGACATAAGTAAGTAATGTAGAGCATCAGACAGAATTAAGCATGTAGTCTAATTTAAATAAAAATATTCATGACACAGCTGGAACAGAAAAAAGCATGCAAGAGTACCACATTTCTAGGTGAACTGTTGCGTCATAATACAATTCTTCTGCATTTATACTTTCTGGTACAAAATGAATATTGCTGAATGCATATATAATCTAGAGAAGGGTTGGCAACTTCCACAGCACTGCAGAGGGATGGTCAAGGAAAATTATGCATAAAAATGTAGGCTATGATGTTGTCTGAAGTTTAAAACCAGACATAAAAGAAATGTACTGTTTCCAATGGAAATTCCCTGCTTTACAAAAGTAAGGCTCCTAAATGAAAAACAGGAATAAAAAAAAAAATCCCCCATATATTTAACAAATTTCAGCTACTCATAAGGACTGCAGAGCTCAGTATAGGACATTCTTTCAATTATTCTTAAAACTGTCACCTAGTGGACTTTAGCAGAAAGTCTATTTCAAACTAGTGATAGCTAGACGAACTACCAAGCAGTTCAAATGTGTGAAAAATATGGACACTGGACCAACCAGTTAGCAGGTATTGAAAATATGATACAATTAGTTGAATTTCGTGCTGGGCTCTTCTTATTGTAAATAATTCAAATGATATATTCAGGCTACTTTCACCAGTGTTTTAGGGAGCTTCCAATACTGCTCTAAACTTCTCATCTCTGATTGTCTTCAGTTTTTTCTTGAGTTAAAACACTGTCCACATGGTGATTACAAATACTGTATGCTTGCAAACATGAAAAGTTGGTCTTGAAAGCACAGTAAAGAATCACTCCACTAACAGCAAGTCCTGAAGTAGGCTCTAAAGTTAGTGAAAGCTGCATTAGTAAAGAAGTCTTGTGACAAAAAAAAAGACTTAGTAGAAAACTATTAATCTTACCAAAGTTTAGCCTCATCAGAGGAGAAAGAAGAGACGCCCAGTTTACAGGTGGATACTGATGGCTTTCTCCAACTAATGCAATGGGTGCCAGTGCTACTTTCACCAGCTCAGCTGGGACAGCTTCAGGGCCTAGAAGAGAAGGTTCAGTCTGAACCTGAATTTTAAACATACACATTTGGCTGAACAGCTCAGCAAAAAATGTGAACACTGCACTGAAGTTCAAGATGTAGTGAAGAAGTGAAAAGTGTTATAAAATCTTTGTTATTTCCTTTTATATCTGAGAATTAGCTATCTCTTGTTTATAATCAACTACTGTATTTTTAAAATCAATCTGTCTAAAATGGCTTTCTTTTACTGATAAACAGAAACTTTTTGGTTTCTGGCTCTTGAGTCAACTTATGAGTTAATTACAGATACTCCTCATCTAGTAAGGCAGTATTTTTGCATTTGCTATTGGGAGAACAGCAGAGTTTTCTGACACTGCTCTCCTTCCTCATTCTGTAGGTGCAGGGCACAAAAACTGTCAGACAAGCACTAACCTTACTTCAACACAGCAAGTGAACACATTTCTCCTGGAGGCAAAGCACAAGCAATTCTGACCTTCATTTAAAGCAAAACTTGCTTCTTAGGACAGCCATGAGTTCACTTAGCTCCACACAGGAGTAATCCCCTCGCTTTATCTCCCTTAAGACTTTATTCCAAGACATCTACCTTTTAGCAGCCTTCCTCATGTAAGACCATACTTTCTTCAGGCTCCTTTGCATTTATCACACATAACAGTAATCTATTAGAATATCACTCTGGTACAGAGAATTTTAACCTAGGATCACTGAACTCAGGGGTAGCATAAAGTGGGCCTGATGATGGAGTATTTCTGAGGCAACAAGCTAATGCTTAAAGTGATTTGACTTTCACTCCCACATGGAAGATAAACCATCTCACCCACACACAGGGACAGGATTTTAAAAGTCAAAAATAAAATGGAGAAAACCAAAGCCCTAACTACACCTTATCTTTTTGAGTGTTGCTCATTTTTCGTTTAAATATCCCACATCAGTGACATTTAAATTAGTATTTAGAGAAGTTCTCTTAGCAAACAAAAGCAGGTCATTAAGGTCACCCTCTATAGTCACAACAAATTTCCCAGAGGAATACTATAGTTTGATCTTTTCTTACCTTTCTTTCCACTTTCAATGGCAAAGTCAATGGCTGCCCTGATAAAGCTATTTACAGGTAAGTAGCTAAAATCTGGAGGAACTGTGAAGACAAAAAGACTGTTTATCTTCTGAAACATCCTCAGCAAAAAATTATAACCTTCTTCTCCCATGCAACTTTCAAGGCCAAATTGAGCTAACTAATTCGTTTGAGCTAGCTAATTAGTTTGAGCTAACTAATTCTATAGGTGACTGTATTGATAAATGCACTGGCCTGTCCACTTTTACGGCAAGCTGAATATTTCTGGTGGTGAGAGGTACCAGGTCTGAAAAAACAAATTCCTTCATCAACTGAAAAGCCAGGGAAAAGAACGTCCTTAAAAACATACCGGGCACTGCAAGTTGGGCTTTGAAAGGGAGAGCTTAAAATTTTTGCAAGGTTAATACAACAGAGACATTCCATATCTATCTAACCCTGGCATGTGTGTCAAGATTATACAAATGAAGAAACTCTAGCAATCTTTTTTTCTGTGATGAGGTTTATCTATATTTTGTATTATTGTTCACACCAAAGTGAACAGCTTCAACTTCATTGGTTTGTGCCTGTAATTGGTATTTCTTCAATTATGTAATCCTGCATTTATTTTACCAATGGATATTGAAACAATACGAGAAGGTAATGATATCTTGACTACACTGAGACAGTATAGAATACTAGTTTTTTCACTTAACTAACCAGAGAAAAACACTTCGAAAAAGTCAGCTTGCTCTTGTTATGGACTAGTTTTTAAGTATGGACTTTTTCATACATTGTGTTAGAACAAAGAGTAGATTAATCAGTTCTCAAGGCATGGAGTGGATAATGCAGATGTCAAACGTGCCATATGCAGTGTATAACCTCTTTACAGTTTATCCTACAAAAAAATAAAGATGCAATACTAGTTTGACAGGAACAACCTAGAATCTCACTTTGATACTGTAAGTAAAAGCAGATGTGGGGGACCCTATTCAGCACACTGATTCCTGCTTTGTGTTCCCAACCTTTAGGTCTGGCACACAGGACCATGACATCTCCAGTTCAAAGGCTGTCTTCTTACTTAATAGGGCTGCCACATCTAGCCTGTATTATCTAGTGTGTCCCTTGCTGTCTTTTTAGTGATATGCTATTTCTACATGTTAAGCAGCAATAATAAATCATCTTACCAGATGCCCTGTTTTGGGTAGAAGACAAACAGGACATGTGAAGGCGTCCCAGAAGTCTTGCTGCATTTGTCTGAAGGCCAACCTGTCCTGAGAAACTGATTATCTGTTGAGACAATAATCCACTTATTAGACAAATCTCCCTACACTGCCTCATTCAAGCTGGACACAGATATTATGCAGTTTCTTCAAACAGATTTGGCTTCTTTGTGCAAGGTGTCACAGTATGCTAGTGCATTATCCAAAGCAGGAAAGAGAGGCCACCTTCTTACCTGTGTAAGGGTTCTGATGACTTCATTCAGCTTACTTTGAAACTGTGAGGACTGAACACTGTCAGACTTCAGCTGTCAAAGAAAAAAGTGAATTTTTGTAAGACACAAAAAGAAGCAACAAAACAGAGAACAGGTCCTGAAAAGACAGATTACATTTGCACACATGCCTTTTTGTGGGGAAGTGGAAAAGGAGAAAATTAACATGGCTGAAAACTTTTCCCTAGTGTCACACACATAGTCCATATGATGGGAAAATGGAACAGACCCTATTTTACACATTGCCATTCAGTGTCGCTTGGTTTGTACCCGCCATGAATTCCTGCAAAAATGTGATGCCCTCATATATAACCACTGTTGCAAGAATAGAGAAGATGCATTCCATCTTGCCTTCAAGCCAAACTTCTCCATGAGATTAAGGTACTACCTGCTTGCATGTTCTCACCTGTATCATGCCTCCTTCAGAGCCCACCAGTGCAACCAGCCCATTGACAGCAGCAAGACGCTCCATTGTTGGAGAACCCTGGAAGCATAATTCAGGACTAGTGAGTCAATGTGATCACACAACACTACTCTAAGACAAAATACTTGTTTCTTCCAACTTAAAAACCATGACTATTATCACCTGTACATCTCTCATCCCAACAGCCTTTTCAGATCAGACTCTAGCATGGTAGATAACAGTCATCTCCTTCTTGGTAAATGAAGGCTTTATATGGAGCTTCCCTTTTGCTCCCCCATATCTGAAATCATCACGGACTGACAAATCACTTTTTTTTTTCCTAGCACAGTCTGTATTCCACAAAATACACTAGTGCAATTCAACTCTGAAACGCTGTTTCTTTACTGATGCTTACCTTCAGCTGTAATCTTTATGTGCAAGTTTGGGGTTTGATTTCAAACACCTAATTTTTCTAACAAGATAAATTATAATTATTTTAACAACTAAAGCACTAAAATCAACATTCTTTTAGTCTAATTTTGACAAGCAGCACCTAATTTCACAAGACATTTTCATTTACTGTCAGATTAAATCCTTGGAAAACTATGCCTCTACAGTTAATTTTAAACTACACACTGTTCCCTTCCTCCTCAAAAAAAAAGCCAACCCAAAACAAGTACAAAACCCAGGATGTGAATTTGAACTCTTTCACCTCTGCAATCACAATTTTTATCCAGGCTGGCATTAGTCTGTTACTCAGATCTTCGGCTTTCCCATGACCACAAGCTGACAATCCATGTACTATTACACCCAAAGCTAAAGCAAAACTGTAGATCTGTAAGATGAAAAGGACACATTAAAAAAACAGATTTTTCAAAGGATTCTGTATTCTTTTTAACATTTGTTATGGAAACATTACTTAAATATTTATTATTTCCCAATAATTAGAAGTAATGTTGTTGTCCAAAATACTGGACTGCTTATTTCAAGTGTTTTTTTACATCAAGTGACATGGGATTTTCTGAGATATTAAATACTGATCTTTGGCACATAGAACCTTTATTTTAGAGCAGACTTTCTAAAATGAAGATAAAAAGCTGTAGCACAGGTTGGTTGTCCTGATTTCCTATTTTTCAGATAAACATTCTGAAAAGCTGATTAGTGTAATAGGAGGCTTTGATTCAAAATGTTTGCCTCTCCTTGCCTCCCTCACTTCCAGGCAAACATTTAACAGAAAAGAACCTGCACTAAAATAGGGAGATTAGTTTCAGCATTTTTGGGGGGTACCCTAGGACCCTAGGGATGAAACATACACTTGGAGGAAGTTGTGGCTATGGTTATGATACACTGTCTGGAGGCTAAAGGAAAGCAAAAATTCAGAAGAGCACAAATGATGTGTTTTCCTACCAAGAAAAAGAATTTGAAGAAACATGCTATAAAAGAGACAAAACTTGGCAGAATGCAGGGACTAAAGACATGAAGAACTCAAAAGTACCAACTTCCCTTCTAAATGCAATCAAAAACATAAAACCTGCCCTCATTTCATATATGGTAATTGCTATACATCTGTTAACAATGCAACAATGGATCAAGTGCTAGTCTTGGAATTGCATGGTAAGCACAACACACTCAATATTAGTTAATGATATAAGTAGATAAATATAACTTTCTTGCATTACAGTCTGGGTAAAGCAGAATCTCGTACGAAATAGGTAAGAGAAAATCAGAACTGAAGCAAAGCTCCAACACCTGCTGATTATTTTCTGCTAAGGTCCATAGCTTGCTCATGGCCTTCTCAGCCTCAGCAGCTTCTATTATTCCAACACTGAAAGCAGAGACACAGGAACAGGCCACTGAATAGGCAAGCACCTGAAAAAAAGGGAATATTTAATTCTGTTCATTAGTGTCTGATCAATTTACTGTAACAGTGTTCACATTGCAATAACATGTCAGCATGATAAAAAGACACAGCATTTTCAATTTATACTTTCCAATGTTTATTCTCTTTTTGAAAGATTCTCCACTGATGTTAATATTAAACAAACACACCTAAAGCTTGGAAATACTTCTGATTTTACAGAAGTTACACTCCTGACCTCCAAAAAAAATGTAGGTATTCTCCTCAACACAAGTATCTGACCATTATTTATGTAAGCACACTCAGCATGCTGTGGTTCCATCAGGGCTACAAGCAGGTCCACCAGGCCAGAAAATGAGCACATAGTGGAACTGTCTCTCACACACAGCCCACAACACTAGCCTCTTGTTCTTGCAGAAGGATTCACCAGCAATAATGCTTTTCTGGTTTTTCTGCCTTAGTCATGGACAACAAGGAAATGAAGTCTGAACTATTAATAAGGCAAGAAGGCAAGTGTGCCAACTGCTTAACCTCCTCTGTGCCAAAGTTAAGCAGCAGAAGAACACATGACTAAAAGGAAAGCAGAGAGCACCTACCTACTCTGCAAGACTGACAATTTGACTTGGAGCTCAGACTCTATCTCTTGATGCAGCAGGCCAAAATTACCTCTCAAGTACAGGATTTTATCCCAGCCATTTATAGCTCTGAAACAATCTCTTGTGCATCTCATAAATATAGCAACATTCATCCTAGGGTGCTGGCCAAACTTTTATTCATGTCCTTATCTGTACAATTCCTTACAGAGATTTCAATTGAAAAGGGTAGGTTTTGCTTCTCAACCCAAACTATGTTAAACAGCTGCTGTCTTTTATCAATCTCTATTAACTCTGTTATGAAAAACAGGATTATGCAACTCAGCTGTTCAGCTGCTGCAGGCTTACATACATCATGTGCAGACAGGGTTCCTTTATTGGTGCAGAACACCTGCTTCTTCTGATTCTTGTTTTCTGTTGCAAACTCTTCCAATGTCATCACTTTTTGTTCTCTCATTTAACCTCAACAATATTACAGGCTAAGTGCATGGACTGCGTCAAAACCTATATGACATATCCTGGAAAAAAACCCTAAAATGCATGCTCAAACTTAGCAGAGCTCAGTTTAAGTCTTCAAATATCCTTACAAAGAGAACAGCGAATGGGGCCATAGCAGCATGCACAGGCACAAGATTCACACTAGTTAGTGACAGCAGCTTTCAAAGCCCACAGAAGGCATATTGCAGGAGGAAGTATTAGCATTAAGGTTCTCTCAGAGAGTAACTTACTGTCTGCTTTCCAGTAGATCAGATGAGCAGCAAACAATTATGTATAAGAGACCCATAGATTTAAAATTTGTGTTAAAACAGTTCATACCTCTTGGACCCATCTGTTTTGGTCCCCACTGCTCTCCAGGTACTTGCAGAGTTTTCGCAATGAAGCGGCAACATGCGCTCGTGATTCTGTTTGGCTACTGTGACTCATGAATGAAAGAACAAGTCCTACTCCTAAAATACATCCAGTGCTTTAAGAGAAAACAAAAGAAGAATTAAGTATGCTTTGGCTGCTCTGAACTCTCTTTAAACCCAACAGAGGGCAAGAGGACCTTGGCCTTGCCTGAAAACTAGCCTGGAGAATTACTTACCACAGTCAATGTTACAAATTGGTTTTATTTCACACATGCTTTTTGGGAAACACAGGATGAAAGAAGAATGTAAGAAGAAAATGTGTATTTAAATAATAAATCCTACACATACAGTCTCATTATTCCTTCTGCCTCTGAAGAACCAACAGCCCCAACAATAAGTACACCAACTAGTATGAAAGAAGTATGGATTCAAACTTCTATGTGTGATTTATCCTGATCACATAAACTCTGATATCCCAGTTAAACATACTAATTGCAGATTCACTGGCTCTATTAGAATCTGGTGCTGTCAGATTCCTACAAGAGGTTGTTCCATATGCATATGCAACCGTGAATCAGCTTCATCAGGGCAGACATATCCACCACAACTAACTGTTTGATGCTGAGGATACTTAAACTGCAACAAGAACATAGCTTCAAAGCATATAATTTAATAGGGTTGCTGGCACACACAGCGTCATTGTCTCTGGCTCTTGATCAGATTTCACTAAAAATTCCACTCTGGACCAAAGAACTCTTAATGAACTCTGCACCTAGGCAGCCTTGGCAAGTTCCAAGTTAGCAATTTTGTCAAAAAAGTCCTAAACAGTTCTGGCTGGGATCATGAGATACTAAAGCATACCAGACTGCTTTGATGGTGATCTCTCACTGGCACGCAACCACAGTAGCTCAAAGAAACAACTCTGATCTGGAGATAATTTTTCTCTCCTTGCACATGTCCCTGACACTGCATGTAGTGAGCAGTCAAATGAACATGGTCAGGGTCTTAGGCACTCTTCTAAGCTTCTCTTATCCAACTTAAAAATGAGAAAAGTTACTGCTTTTACTCAGCTTTCTCAGTAAAAGAGAAACTCCCGAGAATAACTTCCATCATATTTACAAGTTAATGTTTTACAGCAACTGGGGAAGATGATCATTGAGCATGGCTTGGAGTGGTCTCTTGGCAGTTGTATCTTTTTCCAGCAAAGAAAATCAAACAAACCTTTTTAAGCAACTAGTGTATCTGAATTCATGAACAGACAATAAAAATGGGGACATGGCTTATACACAAGAGTTCTACATCCAAGTTTACACTATTGCTTGTTGACAAAACTACACAGAAAGAAAATGGAATTTCTCATTAGAACTACAGTATTTTGTATTATTTACTCTTAATAGAGACTCAAAACATAAATGGGGGCTAAAGCAAGACTAAAACTTCATCCACTTTGCTCCTCTCTTTTTAGCTAACAGTTACTTTCACTTGGCCAACCTTGTTTGTGAACTACATAAAATGAGTATTTAAGTGCATATCATCCACTGGGTATCTCAGGTTTCCCCACACATTTTGAGGGTTATATTGACAGAGCATCAGCATGCAGGCAATTCTGGCTTCCACCAGGGGCAGCCTAAGCCCAGCCAGTGCTGACTCCCACATCTGCACTGCTCTGCAAACCTACGCTCAAAATGCTCCCAGTCTGTTTTTAGGGAAAAAGAGAATCACCAGTTTTGCAGGGGTGAAACACTGGTAAGATCATCAGTGTAATACTCATGGCCCATGACTGGCCATGCCCGTGTTATACTGGATCTAAAGGATGGAAGGGACCTTCCTTTGGAACAGCAACTTACAAGTACAGAAACAAAATTTGGACAAGTTCACACCGTTTACACCTTTACATTACTTCTTTGCTCACAGAGAATGCTCATACTACACGAACTTACTCTTAAACTTTAAAAACCATAACCACCATAAAAAACTACTCCCCTCCCTCAATCTTCCCTCTCCTGCTTGCCATTGGTTCATATTCTTCTGGGAATCTCTTGCTGTCCCAGAAGTCTGATTTGACTTTTCTATGTGGCATTGATCTTTAGTGAACAGGCTGCACAAACCAGCAGCAATAGATATAACAAAGGGATGCAGTTGGTACAGTCCCTATGCACTGTGTGTCTCACCCTGTGCCACTCAACAGGCAACACAAATCCTCAGTAAGTTCACAGGCCAATGGTGCACAGCTGTGACTCCTCATAGCTTTTCAGGAAGTCCCCTGGAGAAAGGAAGGTAAAGGCAAACGGGAATTATTGCTGTTTCCTTTGAACAGGGAAGAGCTGGGCAGAGTAGTGCTCAAAATCAAAGAAAACCTTACGCATCCACACTGAGTCACTCAAAATACTGTGGTTTGTTCCCTGCTTTGAAAGGGAAATGACTACTGTGGAAGAAACATACAACCGTGTTCTGTTAGCTGTGTAATGGCAAGTGACAGATGTGTTTTATTGTTTCATTATTCCAGGTTTGCCAGTCTTAGTAACTGAGCAATGCCTTTCAATAATTTCTTGCCCTGCTGGTGGGCCACTCCTCTTTGGGACACCTGAGGCATAGCCTCAGTTGGTTAAATCAAATATATTTGTTTTATTCAGTATTCAACATGTCATCCACAGCTGTTCAATTAATGGCCTAGCTCTCCCAGATAAATTTGCCATGTGAGGCACCTGCTTCTGGAGCTCACCCTGCACATGCATATGCACACATGCATATTCCACTGACAGACTACAGCATATAAACAGCTAAACTCCATTGAACACCCTAGCAACCACCCAAGAGCACCAAGGAAGGACTTTTAAAAAACCTTTCATTAATGAGCATGTGCTGATGAGATGACCAACCCTACCCCTAGAATTTCTGGCTTTGAGCAAGACTGTCTGGTTCCCTATATATGTCAAAGGTTTTTACTTGTGGGTTGGCAGAGATTAGCAGTGGTAGTCATTACTTCTTTTCAAGTCACACTAGGCACTGTATGGAAAAAACTCTGTGTATGTTAGACATATGGCACTTACACATACACATGTATGTTCAGACATAAAGTGCTTTTTATATTTATTTATTTATGGACACACTCACTTAAAAGAGATGGGACAGAGGAACAAATCAGCAGAACATCCTGACATTCAACAAGCACCAAGTCAGAGTACTGCACATGAAAACAGACAGGCTGGTACCAGAAGGCCTGTGTGTCAACACTAGGGGACCACCTTCGGCACTGGTAGGCAGCAAGCTGAGTTGAAGCCAGACATGCACCCAGTGACGAGGGCCAGCAGTGCACAGGCAGCATGAGCAGGACATAGCCGTAAGAGCTAGGGGAAGGATGACCCTTCTCCTCTTCTCTGTGCTCACCAACACACCTCTAACACTGCTCTGAATGCAGCAAAGACACCAACAAAACTAGAACTTGTTCACGGGAGGTTACAGAGGCAGCTAGGCTGGAGTCCTTGCCTTGTGAGCAGAGGTTGTGGGACCACAGCTGCTTCAACTGTGAGAAGGGATGACTTGAGGGGCACCCAGCATTATCTCAAGCAATGACAGGAAAGAATTGAGATGTATCTGGGCTCTTACATGGTGGGAGGCCAAGAGGCAGTGGGCACAAGCTGAAATATCAGATGTTCATACGGAGATAAGGGCGGTACAAAAGCAGAGCCAGAATCCAGAGACAATGTGCTATCTCCAGCCTTGGGGATTTCAAACTCTGACTGTAAAGCCTTGGGGAATGTAGCCCAAGTTCATGACTTAGTCATGTGGACCTTCACAGGTCCTTTCCAGCCTAAACGAGTTGGTGATTCTATGGAAGTATTCAAAACAGGTTGTCTCCTTATCCTATTGTTATACTCTCCTGTGTATAATTAAGGAATAAAAGCATGAGTCAAAAAGGTGGAGCTCAAAGTAAAGTATCATCAGTAATAAAGGAAACTCACTTATACTCCAGACTGGTGTCAAAGCAGCAGTCCTCCAGCATATCCAGGGACTTCATTAGAACCAAATTCATCTGTTGACCAGGTATATCACTACAAAAGAAAACAAAAGAGAAACAAACAAACAGAAAAATCCAGTGCCTGACAGCGCATGGAAGGTACTGATAAAACATGGTCTCAGCTAGACCTGTAATCATTTATAAGCTGAAAATTCATATTTTAAACTATTAGCTCTGGAAATCTCTCTCCATCTCATTGCCTAACTTATTGATAAAGAAAAAGCATTTACATCTAAGTCCAAAAAAGTCAAAGGGACTCCCTTCTTATAAAACATGTACACAATTTTATTAATGAACAGACATCCTTAATGGAAACTAACTGATCTGGTATGAGTTATAGCTACATCCCTACAAGTTCTGCTGTTGTTACCAGTCAATGCTCTGAAGAATGTTCGAGTTTAAGCTTTCAAATTACGCAGAGCCATGGAAGAGTAAAACAATCCATCAGAAATCATTAGATAAATGTATTCACTTAAACGCTCCTCACCAAACATATCCAACCTCCCAAAATAAAGATTCACACACTCCAAAATACCAAGTTGATCTAACTTTAAGACCCTTTTAATGATTGTGTGTAGCTCAATTGTCACCACTGACTAATCAACCAGAGATAGTCCATTCCCAAATTCTGTGGCTGAGTCAGTGGCAGCAAGGCATCTAGACACCAAAGCATAAAGATTAGAACTGAGCAATGCTGCACAGTGTTTTAACAAAAACAGGTGCCTTGGAAACATTAACTTCACTGAGTAAATCAACAACTTCCAGTCCAATCTGTTTGATACCTGTGTTGGTGCCCCAATTAAACACTTATTAGGGGTATAAAGGAAGACAGAATCCCTAGCAGTCAAGAAACTGGAGGAGTATAAAGCCAAACGCACTTCTTAATTTCTCTGGGATCATCAGAAATTTTCCACTGAGGCCAACTCTTCTGAAAAGGAGGCATTTTCTACCAACTACAAAACACCTCTTTGCTGCCAACATAGCTGTAACAGCATGCTTTAAAACCAGTCCATTATAATACTTCTTTTGTAGCTCCACCCTCATATGTGTAATTCACATGATCTAAGTGGATACTATCCAGTGTCCAGAGCACCACTTAGAAAGGAACCAGTGAGAACTGTGAATTATTTTACAATTCAGTCTTCTAGGGCAGCTAGTTGCATTTAGAAGTGTGTGTGTGGCTCTTCTAGCTGACTGCTTTGCACATGTACCTTAGGTTATTATGAAAATTCATCATTCCTCCTTAAAGAATGACAAAATACTCGGATAGCTCTGGCAAGAGGTGGGGTGGGAGGTGAAGACTGATAATAAAAAGCATCTTTTAAGAAACATTGCAAAGTCCCTCAAGAATCATTTGCCTATCACTTGGACATACTGTTAATTCCTCAGAACTTAAGGCCACATGCAGAAAAAAGGCAGTTATTTGCACAATTACATTACCTGTGGTAATCCTTACCTGACTTTTTCTTCATACAGATGTGAGATAAACATCCCCAAACCAAGACCCATATGGATTTGAACAGGTTGAGACTCATCAGCATTCGGTTTCCCAGGTAACCTGTCAGTCAGCATATTCAGGACCTCCTCAACCTTCTCCTTGCATGATACAATGAAAACTGGCACCAGGAGAGACAAAGCTGTGGCTGCACAGGAACGAGCTATAATACTAGCAGTATTTTCACCTGAATAGGATTTCTAGGGGGAAAAAAAACAAAAACAAAAAAAGAAGTTTCCTTCCTTTTCCTCTTGACGGAAGGAAATAAAATTCCTTTCCAGGCAGTAACACTCAGCATCTTAGGAATTTAAAATAAATACCTGTAGAGCAAAAAGCAGTACACATGTACTGCAATCTCACAATAAACAGTATTTAATGGAATTGCCTATGGTAACTTTTGCACTGGGCTTGCTTATGTTGTAAGCATCTCAAAACTAGAACAATTTAGAATTTAATTTCTAAGTGTAAATAAGACTTAAGCATGAAACTAATCAAATGGTAAGACGGGAGGCAATTAGAATTTAACAGCTATTCTGCTCATAAATGCTTTGGTCTACATTAGTTTTCACTTTCCTTGTTAAAATATCCAGCAGCATGATCAGAAAAGCAAACAAAAACCAGCCATGATATTAATGTTCTTCTTTTACACACCAAGAATACACCACATCTAGAATGACAAAAGACTGTAAGACCTTGCAAGACCTCAAGAACAGTGCATCTCAGTGAGCAAGAAATCAGGCAAAGGGGGCAAGAGGCCTGCATGGATGTACAGGAAATGGAAGCAGGGTCAGGCTGCTTGGAATGAGTATAGAACTTGCCAGAATAACTAGAAATGAGAAAAGGAAGGCCAGGGCCCATCTGGAAATAAATCTCACCAAGGATGTCAAGGACAACAAGAAGGGTTTCTTCAAATACATAAATAACGAGAGGAAAACTAAGGATACTGTGGGCCTGTTGCTAAATGGAGTGGGGACCCTCACAGGGTCTGACAGGAAGCAGAGAAGGCAGAGTTACTTCATGCCTTCTTTGCATCTGTCTTCATGGACAAGGCCAGCCCTCAGGAATCTTGGACCCAGGAGATCAGGGTAAAGGTATATTGGAAGGAAGACTTTCCCTTGGTCAAGGAGGACTGGGTTAGACAACACCTAGGCAACCCTGACATCCACAAGTCCATGCGCCCTGACAGGATGCATTCATGAGTGCTGAGAGAGCTAATCACAGATGGGTGGGTCATGGTCATCTTTGAAAGGTCATGGAGATCAGGAGAGGTGCCTGAGGACAGGAAGAAAGCAAATGCTATCCCAGTTTTCAAGAAGGGCAAGAAAGAGGACCTAGGGAACTACCATCCAGTCAGCTTCACCTCAATCCCTGGAAAGCTCATTGAGAGCCCTATTCTGGAAGCCATCTGTACCCACATGGATAACGTGAAGGTGATCAGGAGTAGTCAGCATGGATTCACTGAAGGGAAATCGTGCTTGACCAATGTGGTTGCCTTCTGTGATGGGACAATTACCCAGATGTATGAGGGGAGAGCAGTGGCTATTGTCTACTTTCACTTCAGCAAGGCCTTTGACACTTTCTCTCACAACGTCCTCATAGGCAAACTCAGGAAGTGTGGAAGGGATGAGTGGATAGTGAGGTGGATAGAGAACTGTCTGAACAGCAGATCCCAGAGAACTGTAATCAGTGGCACAGGGTCTAATTGAAGGCCTGTCACCAGTGGTGTCTCCCAAGGGTCAATACTGGGCCCAGTATTGTTTAACTCCTCCATCACTGATTTGGATGAAAGGACAGATGCCTCCTCAAGTTCACTGATGACACAAAGCTGGCAGGAGTTGCTGATATCCCAGAGAGCTGTGCAGCCCTTCAGAAGGATCTCAACACCTTGGAGAGATGGGCAGAGAACTTTCTGATGTTCAACAAAGGCAACTGCAGGGTCCTGCACCTGTGGAGGAATAACCCAGGCACCAGTACAGGTTGGGGGCTGACCTGCTGGGAAGGAGAAGGCCCTGGGGTCCTGGTGAACAAGATGTCTGTGAGCCAGCAGTGTGTCCTTGTGACCAAGAAGGCCAATGGCATCCTGGGGTGCATTAGGAAGAGCACTGGCAGCAGTTTGAGGAAGGTGATCCTGTCCCTCTGCTGAGCCCTGGTGAGCCCACATCTGGAGTGCTGAGACCAGTTTTGGGCTCATCAGTACGAGAGAAACATGATGCTCCTGGAGCAGGTCCAGTGGAGCATGACAAATATGATTAAGGGACTGGAGTGCTCCTCTTATGAGGAAAGGCTGAGCGAGTTGGGCCTGCTCAGACTCAAGAAGAGAAGACTGAGAGGGGATCTCATCAATGTATTCAAGTATTTGAAGGGAGGGTGTCAAAAGGATGGACCCAGGCTCTTCTCAGTGATGCTGAGCAATAGGGCAAGAGGCAATGGGCAGAAACTGATATACAGGAAGTTCCACCTGAACATGAGTAAGAACTTCTTTACTGTGCAGGTGACCATGCACTAGAACAGATTGCCCAGAGAGTTTGTGGAGGCTCCCTCACTGGAGATATTGAAGAACCTCCATATGCAATCCCATACCATGTGCTCTGGGATGACCCTGCTTGAGTAGGGAGGTTGGACCAGATGACCTGTTGTGGTCCCATCCAACTTTATCCATCCCATGATAACCAGTAGAGATGCTTTCTAGAAGAAAGATCCCTTTACAAAGTTTTTTAATTTCTTTCTATTTTTGGAAGGTAAAGTCCACACAACTATCACTACTTACAAAGTAATGGACTGATTGTAAATGATAGCCTAATGTACATTTATCATCTTCTACATGCAACTCTGAAGAGAAAAATATCCCATCAGGATGCAAGGTCCTTCACAAGACAGTGATTTCTATCATGTGCCTTAGAATTTTAAAAGTGTAAAAATTTTTTTTAACAAGTGGATTTTAGAAATGAAACGTTGCAACACCGTTTCATCTTGAAATCCCCTTTTTAAACAGCATAATTTCCAAAGGCAGGCATCACAAAATACTTCTTCAAGAACTGTTCATCCTAACCAAGTGCTGAACGTTACGTCCAACCATTCTAGCAGTTATTTATTCGGTGATCTGTGTCCCCTATCAGTGATGACAGGGGTCACATGCCAGAGCTAACTCAATTCCATCAGTAATTTTCACCTTTCAATGCTAAAATCTCACTACTGGACTGAATGCAGTTCATGAATACAATTATGAAGTTCTGGTTAAAAATTATCATGATACAATAGCAGGCTGGTATTTGGCCTTGTAGAACTCAAGTTCTCTTCTGCATCTATGACACAAAGCATGTCCAACCTCGTCATTTCTAGTCATTGGTTAGCAATACTTATTCCTTAAGGTCTATACTGAGCTTTCAGTTCATCTCCAGATCCTACTTCAGAACTGCCTAACAATTAAACAGTTTGAGAATTTCAGGCTGGTTATCACACCACAGCATATATAATACAACTTTACTGGTCCTAAGGGGCTCGTGAGATACTGCAAAGTAAGAATCACCTTCTCCATAACTATTAGATTTTGAGAAAGTATGCACTTCAGAGTCCTAGGAAATGGTGTGAGAATCCCACAGGAGTCTGACAGTATGGTCTGCAGAGAGACCATTCATGTTAGAGGGTTTTTCTTTGTACATACATGCTGAATATCCTAGTTTATGAAGGGTACTTTTAGTTTTAAAATTTCCTTCACTCCGCACATGTGGTTTTCACCATTTTGATAATAAAGACAAAAATTTAAGGCAAGCACAAATAAAAGCAGAAAACCCAACGAAAGAAGAAGAATAAGAGCACGATTTGATTTTCCTGTATAACAACTACAACAGTTCAAACAGAAGATGGAAACTTCACGATAAGAACTCAGGTATGAAATACAGATATATTGTCTTGTCTTTAATACCACAACATGTACCTGGTAGAACCATGGGAAAACTTGACCTTTAGGCTGGTAGCGGCTATTCACAATACTCAGGAGAGTCTCTGTGACCATAGAAATCCAGTGTTTCATAGGAATAAAATCAGGTTCAGTCTGCAAAAATCAAACCCATATATTCATCATTAATTTTTTCTTAAATCAAGTCTACCTAAACAGAAGCTCAGCTGCTGATGTTCCAGCTGTGATCCATCATGAATGAGGTTATTTTGTCATTCCTGTGTATTGTAAGTAGCATGATTTACTTGTCAACGCTGACTCTCCAGACACTACTTTTGAACAAGCACTATTCAGTGAAACCAGAAATTATGAGAAAAGAGATTGGTTGTGTTTTCAGTGTCCACAGACAGACCGAGCTCCATCTCATCTGTCAAAACCAACAAATAAATGAGTTAGTCATTATGGCTCTCGTGATAAGGCACGTCCACGCTCTGTGTGCTTTTGTATAGATCACACAGCAGCTGCCAGATGGTATTAACTTAGCAGGGTGAAATTTGAACTTGAAGCATGAAGTACTTCACATCCACTTACCAGCTCTCCAAACACCTGGTCATATTACTACATTCTCTTTCATGAAGAGTAGAGAATCTCTTCTAGATTGACTCACCTCAGGCATTCCTTCAGTGTCTGAGGAAAGGCTATTTTCATATTTAGCTACAGCAACTGCAAGACCAGTTAAGGCAAAAATAGAGTTTCCTTTCACCACTGGACTGTCTCTGTACAGAAAAAGGCAAATAGTTAAGAAGTATAATAGAGATGCTGGCAACAAAACCTGTATCTCAAAGCAGAAAAGTTATGCTACAGGTGGTCCAGTAGGGAAGGCCTTTGCACCTAGCAACTTCATTGGGTTGTCTTCTAGCTCAGCAAAAACTTTTGTATTTCATCTTCGGGAATTAGAGAAAGAATAGGGCAGAGAAGTGTTTCAGTCTTTCCCCCCTCCCCCCACTCTCTCTTTTGTATAAAGCCCAGCACACATGAAGTTGCATAAAAGCTGAAGCTTTCTTCCACTGTAAGTGGAAGTGCAGAGCAAGTAGCACTCATAGAAATGCACCAGTTGGTCTTAGCTAGCACCATCTCTACTGAGGACAGCCAAAAATCTCTTCAAATGGAGAATGCCAGAGGGGCAGGTGTCACTGCAACAACATCAGGAGAGTTAGCAGAGCAGCCATCATTGAAATATCAGCTTTAAAAAAAATGCTTTGTTTCCTTATGCTACAAAAACAGAAACATGATAGTAAATGACATGTTTCAAAGAGTACTAACTTTTACCACAGTGCATACCTTAACTTTAAGGAACTTGAGAAAGAAAATCTGCCATCATCAAGTTAGAGACAGAATGTCCGTGTTCAGTTGCATAAAAAGATGTAGGTTGATAACCTGGTCACTCCCAGCAAAACATACTGCAGTGTAATCCTGATGGAGCTATCTTCATAGTTTTACAAAAGCAGCTGCACAATACAACTGTACTAAACCACTTACAGACCAGTACACTCTGCATCAGTTTTCCATTTATAAAAACTTCCTTGACTGCTCCTGTAAAAATACATCTACACTGCAGTTTTGGGCATTTGTTCCAGATCCAAAGATCTCATTATCACAATGAAAATATTTTCTGGATTTCTGTTTTTCTTTTTAAAATAAGACACATGGGTCTTAGTGGAATGTTGCAGTTTGGAACACTGAAACTATTTCCTTTCAGATAAGAGATACATACAAATAATTACAACTAGGTACTTTAGTTCTTTCAAGTCTCTCAGTATCTCTTGCCTTAAATAATTTCCTAATCTCTGTATGGAACCTTAGCTGGTTTTGATCATCAACTTCTAAAAGGCTACAATTCATGATGTACCTCAAACAGAAAGAAACTTCTAAATCTACAAACTCATGAAAGCTGGATGTTTTAAAGTTCATCAAGGTAAAAGTAAAAGGATCTTAAAAAGATCCATGAGGAAAAAGAGCAGTGTGTTACTCTACATTGAAAACATGGGAAAAAACATAATCTGTAATAATTTAGAAGTTCTTACTTGGAAGCACCTTTGATGACATCAGTCAACATATCTCTGACCCTGTGACAGAACAGAAAGAATTTACATTGTGTTCATGATACCATAGCATGAACTCAGCCAACTTCCCCTTATGCCCTACATGTGTCCATTCTGGATTAAGAATTATCTCAGCTACCTATCAGAAGACTTTGTACAAAATAATTACATGCATTTAATCTGTAAAAATACTTATGTACCATCCAACATTTCTTCATGCTCATGTGCACTCCCAGTTTCATAAAGGGTTCTTATTTGACTTAGTACCACTTTTTGTAAAATGCTGGTTCATGCAACAGCTTTTTGGATCACATCAAACATGTAAGTTTCCAGATCACTGTACTATGTCCTAGCATAATAAAATCTGAATGTTTTACAATGGACAACAATTACAATTTATTCAACACTTACTATACTCTGGAAACTACTATGGGCAGTTACACTATTAGGTGGTACAGTAAACCAAACCTATTAAATAAAAGCCATAGGAGTAGTTACCATTTCTTATATGTTCCTGTAGATGATTTATAAGAGGCTACTGGTTTACAGCTGTTTAGTTTTGCATTCATATCAAGACAGAAGGACAGATGCAGTGAAGCTCCTATACTGGCAAGTGTGAGCGAGGAGAGAGATCCTCTATACTACAATACTATCATGGCCACAAACATCATTCTACAGAAAAAGACAATACTTCAATCACAGATTCACAACATGTGAATAGAAGACTGAAAATGCATGCCTCCTAAGACAGGGCTCTTTGTTGTAATACTGATTTATACTCAGCCTTTCAAACAAACCTACCCAGGCTTTCCTTCATAACCCCAATGCTTTTGCACACAGATTCAAACCTATCCACACCAGAAGCACTTACAACTTGGTAAATACCAATGTAAACTTACACAATAAATTATTAACACTAAAGTTTATATTAAGTTGTCCACAATTAGGTTGAGCCCAGTAGGCAACAAAATTCCTTAATGGGTACTAAAGTTAGTCCTGAAGCACTAAGCAATTAAGTTGGAACTGGAAAAGAAACAAAAATCTAATACTGGGCTCACCGTTCACTTACTGCTTCGATTTCTTGTTAAAGGGAATTCTATGAATTTTTGCCATAGGTTACATTAACACTATTTAGGAAATACAGAGTAGAAACTGATTCCAGAGAAATCTGCAAAAGCAGCATTGCTACAGGCATCCTTATACTCTATCCAAAAAGGGATCGGGCCACTAATACAAAAAAGAATCTTTTCTACAATACCATTCTGGATCTTAGGATGAAAGCCCCTATTCTAGAATTAGTTGGAATAAAACAGACACAAATTTTGTATTCCTATTGAGTTGGACTTAGCAACACCTTTTGGACTGAAACAGACAGTCTTGGTTTTGTTTGTACATACTTTCTTCCCAATACACTTATGAACAAGCACAGAACAGATATTTATACTGTCCATGGACATGCAGCTCTTTCTCTATGTGAAGGCTCTGGCTTCCCACCTTCTCTGGGCCATGTACATACATGGCTAAATCCTGACAGACTGAAGCACACTTCAGAGCTAACTGAAACTGAGGTAGCTGAGGATATGGTAAGGGTGTGCATCATAGGCTTCCTTCTAAGCAATATCCTCAAGCTCAAAATTGCCAAATTACTGTATAAACTGAGGTGTGTCAGTCTACCACAACATACATCATACTATGGCCTACACTTCTTGTATCAAGGCATTTTCAGTAAGACAGCTCAGTGAAGACTCAACAAGGAAATGCTTATCTTTGCATAATCCTCCTCTAACATCTGTTATGGGTTTAAGGTTGCAGAATTTTCTCTTTCCCTCACCCGCCTGGACTGGGAGTGAAGCCCGGAGCGGAGGGG
>JAWWEU010000091.1:38449882-38464876 GCA_035583155.1 Acropternis orthonyx
TGTGATTAATCGTGTGGAGTCCTCTGTTCTATTAGCCCCCAGATATCTTAGTTTTCTTTTTCAAACTAAGACAACATCCTACAAAACAAAAAATTTTTTCCACTCTTTCCGGTTGCTCACCCTACAAAGTTTTCAGGCTCTGTAAAGAGGAACCTGTGCATATGGGAATCCTCACAGTTACACAGAAGTATTTCTTTTTGCTCCCCTCCTGCACCATGGTCACTGTATCTGGTGTTTGTTTTTTGTTTTGTTGTTTTTTTTTTTTTTCCATTAGTGCTCATACAGTCTTTAAACTTGCAAAATTAAAGACTTTGAAATCTTGCCCTCCTCTTTTCCCTCACTTGCCATTACAAGTGATCAGGAGCAGACAGGCACTTCCTTACCAAAGCCAGGCTGTAAATTGTTTGTACTGCACCTCTTCAGGATCCTCTTTTCCATGTTTTAACTGCATCTCCAGCTCTGCCTGCCTCCCCTGTGGAAATGGAGAATAAGTTAGAAGTGGATCTTACATGGACAATCATCATAAGATTTCTTTAGAGAATATTCAGGTAACACATGTAGCCTTTAACCTGAGGGCTACTTCATAAGTGATCTCAACTGCTTTTCATATGGGATCTCACTGTGATACATGGAGAAGAATTCGTCAATTTTATTGTAAGTGAGGAAAACAAGCTGCAGAAGGCACAAATGGCCTCAAATGCTGAGGCATCTATGTGGTACACGCAGAGAGAAGTTCCCTTGGGAAGGGGTACAACAAGCAGGGAATGAGCTTTAGAAGCCTACCTGCTAAATGGATTCTAACAGCAGAACACTGCCTTCTTGATGCACAATTTAAACTGAACTTTCTCATCCTTTTAATTTTGTATGACTTTGACCTCCTGTAACCTCCTACACCGTCCTTTCGATACATTTAAAGTGGTGATATGGATTCTAGCCTCTAACAGTTGTTACCTAAACAAATTAATCAGCTTTCTTTAACATTCACTCTCCACATGGATACAACTCAACCTGTTTAGGTTGTCAATTACTGCTCCTTAGTAGGTTATTAAGCCTTAAGTGAAAAATACAGGCACATATGCTGTGTTTTTCAGGTATTAAACACTTGCAGTTTGGGTGTACATAACAACTTGAGAATACAATACAGTGAATCTTGTAAATCCAGATACCACTCGTCAAAAGATGACTCTCCACGGAGATTAAAGGAGCATATACAACACACTGACTACAAAGAAGGCAGTACAGCTGTTCAGAAATACTGAATTATGTACTATCCAGACTACTCATCTTATATTGTAGTCTCTTTTGGCCATCTCAGATGAAATGCACTACAGAAGCATAAGGATGTAAGAAGGAACAAAAATAGGCTCTATATGTCCCATAAAAGGGCAAGAAATCCTACAGATTCTTCAGAAACAAGCCTGGTAAATGCCAAGCTTCTTATGAAATCTTGCCTTGGCAGGGAAGCAAAACAGGAAAGTAATTAAATGCAAGCAACAATGCCCCCCAAGACCTAAAACTGCAATTTGAGTAGCTGCTGCTTGCTCTGTAATGGGATTGGCCGGTTTAGAATCTGGTATTTTGCTGACGGACAAGATAAAATTTGTTTTGAAAATGTGGCAGAAACATACATTTTGCTGCACAGAAAAGAGAGGAACAGTCAAAGCTTCTAGAATTCACTCAGCAACCTGAGCTGCTTGTGCTGAAAACAGCTGATGTGGAGTGGAAATACAAACAAATAAGCCCTTCTAGCAGCACAAAGAGAGCCAGAAGGTGGCTATTTGCTAAACTTTTAAAAATAATTTTCATGTTGAAAAACCAAATGATACTACATTGATCTAGGTATCAGGTCAGCTAACCTAATAAAAGAGAGGATTTGAAATATTTCCTAATCATTAGATAGGGTTGAAATAATCAGAAGACAAGTCTATTGCAGTGTGACAGCATTACATGCTGATTAAGGTAAGTTCTTTTTCATGAATCATCCCTTGATACAGCTTCTGTCACCTGTAGTAGTGGTACTACTACAGACTTTCTACCCAAGCAGTAGGTTAGAACTCTAGCTAAAATTTCAACTTCTAAAAATTCTAAAAATGTACACATTCTGCAAGTTGACACAAGAACAAGATGCCTGAAGCTGAATTGTCAACAGAGATCACACTACTACAGAGTACTCCAGATTGTCCTGCCATTAACTGAAGACTCATTTTTATTTCCCTTTCATAAATTGTATTATTAAAGACTGTAAGCTTTTTTTTTAATTATTATTTTTGTAACTTGTACAAGTGCTCTTGCTGGTAAAAATAAAACTCATACCGCTTGAGTAAGCATTAATACCTGGAAATTACCTGCAGAACTGCACTGTAGGTTCGACTCATAAATCCTAACCAGGACTGTGGCAGCAGTATGGAGCAGTGCCATTCAGAAGGTTGAATGTTAACCTGTGCAACACACCAGAAAGGTTAGAAGTGGTTACATTAAGTCTAGCACATGCAGATTCTACATTCTCCAGTCTACGATTTGCAGGCCCTCCCATAGGCTGCTACGCATGGCTATAGGAAACTAAAATGGTGATGTACTTTATTCTCCTTTCTGATTTCACTCACACCGAGTTACTTTCAACTTCATTACTCAAGCCAGTCAAAACTGGTTGCTCCAGGCAGTGCAACAAATAATTGGTCCCAGAGGAAGTAATGGACTGTATCTGGCAATAAGCACAACACTTGGCAGCACTGGCAAACATTTCTTCATAGTTTGTGAAAATCTTGGATGCTTCTAAAGGCAGAAAGGTTAACTAGGCTAAATAACTAACCTGCCTTTGTATAATTATTTTCCTAAATCTTCCTGCTTCATCACCTCATGATCTACATAAAGCAGTCAATATTCTTTCTTTACATGGATTTTAGAACAAAAAACAAAAGACCATGTTAAAGCTTCTTGCCCACTGCTAGTGAACTTAAAAAGACTGATGAATAAGTACGAATACTTCTATACAAACAAAAACATTCTAAAAGTCAACGAAAAGAGATTACCTACTCTACCACACAGTCAATACAAACACGCCCTGCAGTTAAAAAGGGTATCTCATCTTTGACTTATTAACACTAGTCCTTCCTTGCTAGCCAAAATTATATTCACACACCCCTCTCATTTCTGTTCATCAATCCTTTAAAAAACTGATGAGCAGCAAAGGTCCCAGTTAGAATTGTTTGCCTTGGGTTCCCGAGGAAACCTGCAGCAAGTCCACAAAAGCATAGACCATGTTGGTCAAAATGCAAGACAGGTAATGCTGGCAAATCACAAGATATACTACTCCTATACTTAACATTCCTAAACACACATGGGACAAGTTCTGTACTAGAAAGTAATTTCAGACAAAATCAGAAGTTTATTTACCCTCTCCAGTACACTCTCAGTAAAAATCAAACACTATGGCAAGATCCAGATGAGCTTTCTTTCACCACTGGTGCCTTTGTGCTGCCACAGATCACTGTATATTGCTAACTCATTTTACATACACATACACACATATACACACACAGCCAGCACAGGGCACACACACAAAAATGCAGAGAACAGTGAAATTAAACAGATTTCTATTATTTCCTTGGGTATCTAATTGAGATAATACTCTTAAAGAACCAAGAATCCATGATATTATTAGTATTTATGGCCTATCTTAAAATCTGCAGTAGAGCATGAAGACTGGGAATCCTAGTATGTTCTTTTATTAAGTACAACAGACTTCCACCTGGATAGTCCTGCCAACTCACATGGTCCTTAAAATCAGCTCAGTTCTAACATTTGTGTCTTTGTGAAAGCATGTTTTAGACGATACCTTTATATCAGTTAAATGTGTGGGCATATATTTAAATGCCCCTCTCACACATGGGACATAAAAAGTGCTACTTCAGTGATTTCATAAATAAGACTAGCACATTACAAGTCTGTATAAATGTAATAGTGAAGCAGTACCTCTTTTCATTTCAAATTTTACTTAAAGGCTCTTTTGCACATACTTTCATGCATACGCTTTCACACCCCAGAAATTCTTTGTGAGAAAAAAAATGACTGTGTTTCGCCAAGGCACAGTAGGCCAAGGAGGAGAACATCAAAAATCTGTTAACAAACAATTTCTGAATACTGTTTCATCACTGGAGGAAATCCATTGAGTAAATTCAGTAGTAGAAATCAGCAAAAGGTAGTTCATAATCTGAACTACATCCACCAAAATATCTAGGCACAGAATACACTATAGTGAATACTGTTCCAGAAAATCCAGTTATCAGATTAAGGTACTTCAGGTACAAGGTTTAAATAAGTTCTTGCATATCTTGATTAAACAAAACCAAACCAGAAAAGAAATGCACAGAAGGAACTTTCCACTTGACTTCTCAAAGATGCATGTCATCACAGCACATCTAATGAACACACTTAAAAAGAAGCAGGGAATGCTTCTTCCATGAGTACAGAGGATGCCTAACATGATTATGCTTGTAGAGGAGTATTTAATACTGTACACCCCCCCACTGGAACCCAACTTTGCAATTGTGCCTATAAACATGACTCATTATTAGGGCAAAATAACCTGTGCTATTTTCAACACATAGAAAGCACTTGAATATTGAGAAATACACAAAGGCAAGACCACCCTCCTTCATTTAAAAAAACCAAACTGAACCAGTTCAGACTGTCAAAGCCACCATTTGCCACATCAGTCTGCCAAAAGCAGTCTACCTCTGTGATTTTTTCATGTAGTGTGAACTGTTCTCTTCACGTCCACTATAGAACAAAAAGATGAGTAGCTAGCTGAAAGCCTAATAACTTTAACCCAAAATTCACATTAATAGAACCATCAAAACATATGGCACATAATGTGAACATATGTAACTATTCATCCTCATTCATTTTCACAATAGGTAAGTGAATCTGGTAATAAATTATTCCTGTAAATACCTAGGAAGAATTAGTTCCAAAACCTGAAAACAGCCACAGGAAATTATTAGCTAATCTAGCCCAGGTGACTGGGATAAAACTCTTGGACTTCTTGTACAGTATGATTAAGGCAGTCATAGAAAAAAAGAAAACCCACAGTCTATACAACTTCTGACCACGCTGACTACAGTAATTCATGTCCGCTCAGAGTGATATTAACAAACTCTGTTTAATAATGTATCAAACAATACATCCCCATTTCTGGGGGAATGATGATCTTCCTCTTTCCAGTCACCAGTGACCTGTAAAGAGCATTACAGCATTTCAAACATGCCATGGTTTATTGAACATATTTTCTGTTTCCCGTAAGATACCTGTTTCAAATAATATCAAAAAACTCTTCTGCATCTTAATCTGATGCTGCTGACAGGTATCACATATGCATCCAATTCCTCATCTAGAACAGCATCTAGAAGATAGATGTCTGGCCCATTAAGGTTCAATAGTCAGTTATCTTTTTGCTGCTGTTACTGATAGATTTGAATGAGAGCAAAAACCATGTATTTGTTATTTGTATGTTATAAAGGGTTAAATAAACAACAAGAAAATCTGTCCTCTACATACAAGCCTCATATAACTTGTTTTTTTGGTGGCAGAATCGCAGGCATCACATTTTTACACATAAGGAAGCTCATAAAGATGAAATGGGTTTTCCCAAGCCCCTCACTATGCCCCAGGTGTCAAAAAACTAAGTTCAATAATGGTAAATAAGCATGCACAGAGACAGACAGATACACAACCTGCAGATTCATATTCTACAGCTGTGAGCATAGATCAAATCACCAAAGAGATAAAAACATTATGGTCTTACTATGGTGATGACTGCTTAGTCCTAACTAAGAAAATGGCAACTGATGGACATTTTAGAGATAAAATAAATGAATGCCTGCTATCTCCCAGTTAATTGTATTTTCTTGATGTTTACAACAACTTCACATTTTATTCGAAGTTTTATGCTGAATTCAATGCTTCAAAGGCAACTTTAAGACTTCTTTTTAATAGAACACGTCTGATTTTATTAAAAAGTCACTGTAAGGATTAACTCATAACATTCCTCTCTCCCTCTCCCCACGCCCCCCCACCCCCCCCTATAAAAAGTGGGGGTACTACATCAGTAGTAAATGTATTATTCTGGTAATTTAAACACACCAAAAAACCTGACTAATATGCTCTGTTGAACTCTGGAGCAATGACTTTATAAAACCATGTTAATTCCTATAGCCACTGCAGGAAAATGACAGGTTTTGGTCCTACTAACTCAGTTTTCTTCAAGCAATAGTGCTATTTGGCAGCTTTATAGCTTAAGCTCCGTGTTTTCACCGTTAACCTCTGCTCCCCAGAAGAACACTGAGGACCTAACAAACACGAAGGCATGAAATTTAGTTCAATGAGTCCAGGGACTTGCTTTTCATCTAGCCAAAGGCCCAAACACCTTTTTTCTTACAACCCTGTCTCCAACTGTCTCTAAGTACGAGGGGGTAAAAAAGCAAGAGAAAAATGTCTTTAAAAGAATGTAAACTGAGAACAGCAATACTGATTTTTTATCAAAATTTTATAATTACTGTAGATTTTCACTAAAAGGGCGTAATTAGCATTGCCTAAAGATATTTTGTGTTTAGGTTCGTATTTTAAACATACTTGGATTTATTTCTGGTTTTACTACATCTTGAATCAATTGACTTGGTAAAGTACTGAGATACTTGGCAAAATGTTTCTAGCTCCAGTCACTGGTACGTATTCACTAACTTGATCCAGTTCACCACATTCAATAAAACCCCTATGTTTTGTCCAGCAAACCATTTTAAGGCTGTGTTTCTATGAAGGCAGCTTGTTTGCACAAAAAAAGTCAATTTTTGATGTGCTGCTGGATTTTATAATCACTGTAAGTACACAAAAGTAATTTTTTTTTTTTTTAACCAGAGATTTTATTTGGTGTTTTAGAAGGGCAACAGGCAAATGTTTATAACAGTTTAAAGTTTATAGCAGTTTAAAACTGATTCTTGTCCCCCTGTATTCCAACTCATATAAAACTTTCACACATGCCTTTTATTATCATGCAATTAAATATGCTTTTTTCCAGAACCTCCGGTCCTGAACCCACTCCCACTGAATGAAGCAATTACACAGAGTGCAAATCTTTGCTTTCTGGATACTATGGAAGCCCATGCTTCATTCATAACTCATTTCTCTGTATCTGTTCTCCTGACATATTATGAAAAATATCCCTGTGGATTTCCCCTGGTGCTCTCCACTGGAGAATCCAAATAGTTCAAAATGTTCATTAATTTACATTCCTGTGATGATGAAGGGTATTATGTCCAGTTTCTGCTTTCATTCTTTAGCAGTAGAGATGTCAAGATGGAAAATATCTATTAAATCTGCATACATTGTTAAATACCTTAAGATCTGTGTTCAAGGGTGGTATTTGTTTTCTTTATTTTTCCAGTTTGAGAGAAGAACTTGGCATATGAAGTACTTCCTTATCCCATTGACACTGACTTCTTAACACAGGATCAGGGATGGATTTCTATACTCCAGTCCAACTGGCGCAAACTAGCTTTTGTCCTTGTACCACCTGGCCTAACTTCCACTGGGATCCACACAGTATTTCTATGGCCACATCAGTCCTGAGGGACCACAGTGACGAAGATGTAGTACGGATGGTAAAAAATTCTATGCATATGCTAACACATGGAAGTGTTTGACAGATGGTACAAAGCAGAAAGACTGCACTAGGCAGAAGCAGCCAGTTTCGGTGTGGTGTACATTCGTATCACTTGACTGGAAGCTTCAGGCAAACTCTGCTGCAAACAAGTTTGTTAGAGAGGAAACTGGTTTGCTTGCTTAACTAGTATAAACACAGTGTGAACACGCAGGAAGCAGGACCTGAAAGCAAAGCCCAGAGGGAGCCCACAGGATCAGAGCACAGCCCCAATTATTACCCACGGCAGACACTTGTGTTCCGTATCAGACTTTCAGTTTGTAAATAGAAAACTCTCCAAACCCTGTTTACACAATCTTCCCACTCAAATCCTGTGCTGTACTTATTTCATAACAGAAAGTGGTTGGTGTCAGTGATTTTTCTAGCACCACAGAGGAACTTCACAGCAGGTAAGCTCCACATCTGTTGGGTGACAATTACAAACCAAAATCAGGACCCAAACCTCTCCCCCAGATTCAAGTAATTAACTTCTACAGCAATACAAAATGATGGTACAAATAGAATTATTCTATGAACTTTTAAAGAGTTTAACACACTTCCACTTGTGGTTAAAACTGCTCACATTGGCATAAAATTGAGAAGCAAACATTTATTGCCCTGGATCCAGTTTAACTGCATAGGTTTTTTTTACTGCTGTCCAAAATTTTCAAAGACCAACTTTCATATTAACTGTAAAAGTACCGTAATTCTAAATTGTCGTAACGGCTTCATTGCAAGCACTTATTTTCCTTAATGATTAAGTGGGAGCTTATTTCATACTCTTTTTTCAAAATCAAATGACAAGTAACTGCATGGTTTCAGCAGTACAATTGTAATAGGTCAGGGAGCTGAAACATTTAAGAGACGGAATAAAACAGTAAGTCTTAGCAAGGTGTAGATGTTATTTCTCCACAGAGTCCCATCATTGTTCAGACCTGTTATTTACCTACAACTGGTAAACACAAGACAGGTATAAGGCAGGTGTAGCAGTTTGCAAAGCAGATAAAGGCAAAGGTCACCTTCTGTCTGTTCTTCTGGTTTTCAGAAGGGGCATTTCAGCAGTGAACACTTTTTATAAAAAGTATTTACATGTTCATGGTTGGACTTGATGATTTTATGATTCTAAACTGCACCTCACAGTAAGTTTAGATAATTATGATGCATTCATATATGCCATTGCTAGCTGATACCAATACCTAATTAGCATAAATAAATGAGCTAGTAAGGGAGGAAAGGAGTTGTAATACTTTCAAAAGTAAGTAAAGCCAGCAAGAACTTACCTCATGAATGAGGGCGACCAACATTTGCTGGAAACTGCGCCCCCTGCTAGCCAGAAATCTATTAATAGGCTTGCCATCTTTGCCCATATGGATTGGAAGATCGTAACACAGCAACATGCCAGCTTAAAGTGGGAGGGAAGGGGAAAAGAATGGTCAATGCCATTACCCATGCTAACAGTTCAGAAGTCTTGCAAAAGCCAGGGAAGAACCCAAAGCAAAGTTAACTCAATAAAGCAAAAAATTCAAAAGCATATGCGAGCATATCCAAGTGGCACAAGACAATATTGTTCTGAAACAGGTTCACCTTCAGATTCAGAGAAATCTTTGGGTCAAAGCATGAATACTTGTCTAACATGAAGACAAGTGACAGCTTACCTGCAAGGCCTGGTGTCATGCCTGGTTGCCTGTTCCTTTCATACATTTTCAGCAAGAAGTTTGGAACACTTGCCACTGTCTTTCCCTGGTCTGATCGTGTGGTCCCTCCTCGCAAGGCAGAATGATACACACCACGGGGCATGTTGGTCATCTCCTGTTTCACCAGTGATGTTGCAAACTCTTCAAATGCTTGATGAAGTGCAATGCAATGAAAAGAGAGGGAAGGGACTGTCAGAATCTGATGCTTGGGAGACAAAACTAACCCTGGAAAACCCAAAATGACACCAGTGGTTCTTTCCCACTTCATAGTGGAGCAGCAGTCTAAATCTGATGTTGTAACATGGAAGAAAGGGCACCTGCATCTGGGGATTTTTTCCCTCCACCTGTAGTTCCAGTAAAGTGGGAAACAGCATTGCTGAAAATCATTAGGAAGTTCCTGAAAATAAGAAATGTGAGGCATTCCAGTACAAAAATACGTTATTCAAAGCTGATGGAAGTATCTTCAATGTGGGGAAGTAAAATAGTCTTAACTATGCCATAAACTCTTGACTGCATTCTTTTACTGGTACACCAGTAACAGCAGCACATGCTGACAAGAAGGACAACAATAAACAGAACTGATGCTTAGCAAAATGGTGAAGTACACTGTCTCTAAAATGAGGTTGTCCTGAAGGGGTTTAAAAGAATGCAAAGAGGATAGATGGAGAAAGTGTAGAAATGCAAATAGGGGATACAGAGGGAGAAGTACAACCTTGATTTCTGTTAGCATAGCGGTACAAATTTTTATTAGATTCTGTACTTTCAAGCTATGCATTTTATAGTGTAACCACGTTTAAAACTATGCAGAATTAATATTAGGTTATTGTTCATTTGCAAGTCCAAGAAATACCTATGTCATCCTGAAATAAAATAGTTGTATAATGAAACTTTCTCACATTCCCTATCTCCAGCAAGTTCCCTTGATTTTCAGCCATGTTCTTTCCCATTTCAACTTCATAGTGGAGTTGCAGTCTAAATCTGATAGGTTTTTGTAGCCTGTCAGGAAGGGCACCTGGATCTGGGGATGCTTTTCCTCCACCTATAATGTCAATATTCTTCAAACAAAACCTGCAGAATGCAGTTAGCAATTTTGACTACAGTGATATAGAGAGAAAGCCTTTTTGCTTAATGCTTTGTTGGAAGAGTATGTATCTATTGACATGAAAACACTATCCACCCACCAGCTCATGACTTTTATAAAAACTTCTTTGTTTAGGGCAGCTAGAAAAACAGAAGGGAAATTCACTGAAAGTGAAAGCTATTTCTCTGCTGGAAACCAGTCATATTGACAGAGACACCATAGCACAGGTAGTGTCCCCACTGTCATATTACTGCACTAGCTGGTTATGCCAAAGGACTTAGCTATTCAAAAGCAATTCTATAGGCAGGAGACAACTCAAGGCTCTAGACCAACAGATGTAACTCAAACTACAAAATTTGGATAAATTTAGTGAAACAACTAAATCTGCAGCAAATGCTAGAATATAGTATTTTAATCCTTGAAATCAATCTGAAGATAAATAAAGATAACTAACATCACAGGAACAAAATCCTTATTAATATCTATGAAGGAAGTATGAATAACTACTAGTTACTACCAGTAACAACAACAATAATATCAAGTTTATAGTTCTTTATATGGGATTATTTTTAATTCTCTGACTACCAGGTTTGAGACAAGTCTCAGGCATCCAGGATGAAAAACTATTAAAATAAAAAATTACAGCTGCCATAACCCTTCTGATATCCTGTGCACTCTAATGCTGTGAAACAATATGAAGACTGAAATGACAACTCAGTTTTAAAGGAGTTTGAGAGAAAATGCTACCTAAAACTCCGCTTTTCAATGCTTCATACAGCAGCAATAGTAAACTGGAATTGCAGCACACTCCAACTGTCAGAGAAAATCTAATTTTAGTTTGTCTCCTAATTTTTCCTCAGCTCTGTTGCAGAAATAGTCCATAAAGATCTGTTTGCAAGCTTAGACAGTTTCACCCTTGCAGCTGAAAAAGGCACCTGGAAAAATCCTACAAATCAATAATAATGCCAGCACTAAGCCCACCTTCCACATGGAATCTTTAACTGCAGATGTCATAGCACTAAGTGTTCAACTCTTCATAAAGCAACATGCAGATACTGAAAAAAAAAATGAAGTATTTTTCTCCTCCTGGAAGGATTAAAGGAGAAGGATGAAAGAAAAACAAGCAGGAATTCAGAGTTTAAGGAATCAATAAGGAAAAGAAAAAAAGGGAGATCTCAAAAGCAGCACGCTAAACTTCCTATAGAAGTTTCAGTTGATTTCATGTGCACTAACAAGGACTTCAGGGAAAACTCAGAGTCTCTCTTCTTAAAGAGCATCTTTGTCCTACTCCTTCTAAACATTAAGAAAGCAGTGAATTAATCTCAAAAACGTGTAACAGCAGGATTCCAGCAGATGACATGAGACAGATTCAGCTCCTACAGAATAGAGACTTTGTGACTCTTGGGCCTGTCTCAGACAGTGTCTCATGAATCCAGTTTCATACTCTTTCAGTGCAGCAATTAAGTCACAGCAACCACCTCTGCCAGTCACTAAAGCTTTTGGTCAACTGTTCTGCACTCTGAGCTAACTAACAGTGTTAGAAGACACTCCTGAAGGAGAAACTATTCACTGAATGTTTGAATTCAACTCTTTTAACACCAGTCTGTGGGAGCTGCATCTTTGTATTCAGTCTGTTCACTCTGAAGGCCATTTTGGTTTCCCATCTTCCCAGGAAGTTGGCTATCTCAGTCCTCATTACACAGCTTTGCATTTTCAATTAATATACATCACTCTCTTTCTTTGAAGTAGGTTATGTCAGTCTTTCCCAGAAAGCTTCCAGGACTTAGACTATCTAGGTAAGGCTGCACATACTCCAGATGCCAATACATGCAGAGTTTGATGAATGGATCTTTCTAGGAGCCACCACTGCGGGAAAATACTACAAAACTCTACTGCAATCTCATGGCAATGTTTACAGGCTGCAATCACACATCAAAATCCCAGGCATTCTATTACAGATGAAATGACAGTGTCTATGTCCCAGGACAGCACCTCAATCTTGTAAGTGGAAGGGAAAGACAGCATTTCTGAAAGTAATCAAACAAACAGCAAAAACCTCAAATGCTGAAGGTGGTTCAACCACACAGAACAACTGCATCAATCAGAGACCATCTGTTCATGCATCCTTCACTATCAGTACACATTACTACAATTATGATTTAAGCATAGCACTGATATCTTCATCAATTACACAGACTTCGCATACAGCATTGTTTTCACACCTTTACTACTTCAGTTTGTGCTGGACTAAATACAGGGTTGCCTTTTAAAACATCTGCTCATTCCTCCCCGTAGAAGTCATGGGTACATGAAGTAAATAATAAGCAACTGGCTTTCCCTGTAGACAGACAAGGACTTTTTAGTTATAAGTGTTTTTCCCACCATCAGGACACCTCTGACACACCATCTTGCTAAAAACAGTTTGTGGGCTTTATTTTCCTCTGAACTTTTACTTTACATTTTTTCCTGTCATTTCTTAAGAAATAAAGTTTAAAAAAAAGGCTGTACTTTAACATGACACTGTTAAAAGGAGCCATATCTGTAAATCACTGTGATTAAATATCTGCAAACTAACCCCAAATACTGGATATATTGTACCTCCTAAAACAGAAGCTGGTGTTAAAGACAACAGCTTGATATAAGAAGAACCCGGAACAAAAAGATATGCCTTCTGCTCCTCTTCATCTTCATTCATATCTCTCTCCTCCAATGAGTCAACTTCTGGTCGTGCCTAGAAGATTTAAAACTCAAAAATGTTGGCACAAAGATCCCAAATCCTCGTTACCATCCATGATTCCAAATGTCAAAAATACCAACTAAACACAAAAAGTTATCCATTTCATTAATTTAACTCCATTTTATTAATTTAAGGCTGACTGAATAAAAGCTTTTCTTCTAACTGACTGAAAGGCAACACTGCTAATCACAAAAATCACAAGGTAGGTAAATCTATATCTGTAATAGTAAAATTTATCTTGGCACTTACAGCCTGAACTCAAATTCATAAAATTTTATTTTCACTTTGATTCTTCTTCAGTTTAACAATGTTTTGTATTGGCACTTTAATATACACAGAACATTTTTGCTAGATGTTACTTTAACATATTAGTTTTTAGTATCTGAAAAATTGCAACACGTTTACACTGCTTTCAATTAAAACATACTTACTCATTTTCTAATGAAGTGTAAGGTAACTGTACCAATAATACAGAGCTATATACTACTGTCAAAGATTTAGTATTGCAGCAATGTTGAGATATTTCTCTGATTCCATCTTGTAGCTTTCTATGTAAAACACATTTTTAATTTGTAAGGTTTATGCTGAACTCTTTTCATGGATTATATAAAGTATGTTTTTTAAAGTTGCTTAATTCAATCTTTTCCTAATAGCCAGTCACAACACGCAAATGGAACTTGTC
Organism: Acropternis orthonyx; assembly: GCA_035583155.1. Lineage (NCBI taxonomy): Eukaryota > Metazoa > Chordata > Aves > Passeriformes > Rhinocryptidae > Acropternis > Acropternis orthonyx. The sequence continues at coordinate 38,463,770 of JAWWEU010000091.1, forward strand.
TTGTAAATAAAACCTTAGAGAAGTATATACTATGCCATAAAGTACCAATGGACCACTGATTCTACTAGTCTCTCCTACAACGTTACTCTAACAAAAAAGAAAGTCACACAGAAGACCTTATGTTCATCTCCTTGTACGCTTTCATTTTGTAAGGTTACTGAGTCAACTGATCAAAAGTTTCAGAGTTTAACAGCCCCCTCCATATTTAAAACGCTTTTCAATAAGTATGTTGATTCCTTTCTGCCTACTTTTCTTGACAAAACCCAAAAATTTTATACAGTAAAAGTTCAGAACAAAACCACAGGAAAACTTTTCAGCTTAATTCCAAAAATAGCACCCATTTTTCAAACTGACTTGCCCATCTCGGGAACAAGAGCACTGAGCATTAGTGTGCTGCAATGGATGCAGGAGCAATCACAAGAGCTGCTTAGTATTAAGACTCAACTGCAAGCATTAACAAAAGACGATGAAAAGGAAATCAGGTGCCCAAAAGATAACCTGCTGACCTAACTAATAAAATAAGAAAAATTTTCCTCTGACTGCTTAGCCCTTACTTAGCTTCATTTGTGCCTTTTCCTGCTCATAAGTCTTAGCTATGCTAATTGCAGACAATATCATCTCATTTCACCAGCAGGAGCTTGTATTCCTCCACAAGGTTCTCCTGGTTGTCTGTTAGAGAACACACAAGGCCTGGTTTCCCTTTCAAGAGGACATAACCCATGTCAGATGAAAGTGTCAGATGTCTGTACTATTTAAACACACAGTATGATTACCTGTTCAGGAAGATGAAGAATTGTATGTTCTTCAGAGTCAAATGATGACAGTGATTTATAGGCTGAAATGGCTACAAGAGCATCCTAGAAAATTAACAAGAAGAAAAAGAATATCACAAATACCACATAGGGTATTGCTAACTATCGGAAACTCAACATACAAAAGGCTTATCAAGTGAATGCTGATAAAGTGTTTAAAGTAACCATGTCTTCCTAAGGCACACTCCCTATTGCTTACCTTATATATATAATATAATGGCCAGACTTCGTGAACGAAGATCTGGGGAAGGGCTCTCCCCATGTGGGCATGCCCTTCCAGCCTGCGCAGTGGATT
>JAWWEU010000091.1:38471333-38482502 GCA_035583155.1 Acropternis orthonyx
AGCAGTTCATGAGGGGGCCAGGTGGAACCCTTTTCTGTGGGGCATGCAGTCCTTTTCCTGGTTCCACGGTTGAAAAAAAGAGAGAGAGAGAGGTGATTCCTTTGAGGTGCAGGGTTGGTAGATGAAAGAAGAATTTCAAGATTTTAAACCCATACCATCTATATTGAGTTCATCCTGGGAGTCTGGCAGCAACCTTCAACTGTAGATCTGCACAGGTAAGTGAGAAAGTGAAACTGGCAGAAACTTAAGCCCAAGAAATAATCATTCTCTGATTGTGTCTCAACACAAACCCACCATTTCAAGAGTACAGTTTTTAAATGTACACTGGCTAAACAACATCCAGTTTTGTAATTCCTTCAAAATATCAGTCATGATTATTTGTTCTCACAAACTTTCCAGTTCATTATATTACTCTGATATGCTGATTTCTTCCTGATCAATGTAACAAACAGATATGGACTGAGGGAATAAATAGCAAGAAACCACTTCCTTAAAAAGCTTGGAAAAGGGATTTAGATACAGTGCATAGCAATTCTATTATTGAATGTTTTTTGGCTTGCATACTATTCTTGATACCTGAAATCAGTTAGATGACAGGATGGATAGCCTCATATGAAGTACACTGGCTTCTGCTGAAATCACTGAGAAAAAAACCCCAAACTATATGCCAAGAAATAGAAAATGTGATCTGACAGGGATTTTGAGTATTTTAATTTTTGATGTGCAAGTCACCGTGCACTATTCATTAAAGGGCTTTTTCTATACCTACCAAACAGCTCCCCGTCAAAAAAAAACAGGGGTGGGGGGAGCATCTAGGCTTTCTTGTAAGTCCTGCAAAAGCTGAAATTATACTCTTTAATACTACTGATGTAGGACACACTTCAGATAAAGCCATTGCCTTTAAACAAAATAATTACTATAGCCACCAAAACTGAAAACCCTTCTTCCACAATAGTCAACCAAAAAGTGTTACAACACATTTTATTATAGTACTGCTTTTATGTAGGAGCCTTTCTGACTCTCAGAACTCAGTTCTGACAAAGCCACATGGTATAGAGGGTTCCATCATCAACTAAATCAACACTATACATATGAAAACATAATTTATTATTTTGGTGAAGAAGCTGACTGAAAATTAGATCCTCTCTAGAATCCTACATCTAACCAACTGCACCTGGAAAAGCTCAGAGGTTAGATCCCTTTCCTTCAAGTCAGTTGCAGAGACAGAAAACACCAAAACAAAACCAACCTCTATGATTATGTCCTTTCTTCACTGCAAACTGGAGTCTAAATATTTAATATGGGACAGACTACATTACTTGACCTAAGTGGTTACCCAGCTTACCAAACCACAAGAGAATTCTCTGCTAAAGTTTCAGTATAGCTGGGTGGCAGCATATTACACTGCAATGGGGGAAGCAAAGCAAGTTGAGGAGGGTCTGTAAAGAATCTGGACAGGAAAAATTGGCACCAGTCTACAAAGTGATTTTTATCTTCCTTTCTTCTACCCTGAGTACTTGGAGATGTCTTAGCCTTCCAGTTCTCAACAGTGGTACAGTATGTCTATTCTCAAATGAGGCTATTTTAGTAAGATGTGACATCTATCATATGCCTAACTTCTGCTTCTCTGTAGGATGAAGTCTAAATATAATTTAGGCTGGGAAAACACTGGTTAAATACCAAGACCAGCATTCAAACAGTCTATGTAACCCCTAACAAGAGCCAGACTCCACACTAAAAGTAAAGCAAACAGAAAGTCAGCCTTAATAAGTTTTTTCTTAGCAGTTATTGCATGAAGATTTTTAACTATACTGAATACTAATGTCGATGGACTGCTAATAATTCACTTTGTTGTTCCTGAACTGCTGAGTGATTTCAAAGGAATAATGTCACTGGATTTTGTTGAATTGGCCTCACTGCAGTAAACACTGCAGTGAAAGCAGATTAGTGGATAAACTTAAAACTTCAGTTTGGCAGAGAACGACTAATCAAATATTCAAATCTATATAAATATATATATTCAAATCAAATATTCAATATATATATCAAATATTCCTACAGGATATAATTAGTCCATTACCTCTGATGGACTATGTAGTACACAGTTTGTCAATAGTGTGATTCACAGTATGTCCGTGCCTGCCTCACAGCACCTGGGACATCCCTGGGGAAACAAAGAGCCTTGACTCCTAACTGAGGGATATTGTAGCATCACAGTACAGTCTGGTTGGAAGAGACCTCAGGATATTTCTAGTCGAACCTCCTTCTCAAAGCAGGGTTACTATGAGACAAGGTCCAGTTGTTCAGGGTTGGATCCAATAGGAATATGAAAATCTTCAGGGATGGACACAGCACAACCTCTCTGAGCAGCATAATCCAATGCTTACTTGTCCTTTACATCAGTAAGTAATGAATGCATTATAGCAGAACAGAAGCCTCTCAGTTGCAAGTGATTTCACTCCCTATCTGGTCCACTCTATGAATGAGACCCAGCAGAGCATGCCAGTAAGGAGATACAGAAATGACATGATTTACATACTTTTCAGCCAATCAGAATTATGTGCCACACAATTTTTCTTTTCAGATCTCAAGGAAAGATGCATGGAAGGATGGCTGTGAAACAAATTATGAAGCTGACCTAAACTTTCAGCCCATGAACTGAAGGGCTGATCTGCTGTTGTAGAAGTTCACAGTACAATTTCCCAGAAACTATTAACTTCTATTGGAAGTGAGGAATTAAATCTGTTGTAAGAAAAAGAAATTTTGCAACAAGCCAACATACTCTTGAAAAAAAAAGCCAGCTGGGACCAAAGACCAAAAACCACAAGCAAAACAAGAAACACAAGGACAAGCCAATTTAATCTTACCTCAGCCTCACAAAGGGCCTGGAGTCCCTCTAGTACTATGGCAGCAGGTGAAGCTTGATCAGGTTTTGTGCATTCATTTAATACCTGGGAAATTGCAGCCAACATGTCTGCTCCATGCTGGTATGGTCTGCAGGAAAGGACATGAAGATAGAAGGCAATATTCATGCATACACACAAGTTGTAATCTACACACAAAAATCCACAGAGTGCTGGTTTTGTTTATGTGAAAAAAAGATACAAGGAGGATATAACACACAGCTCTAACGGCTGAGTGAGATGAAAAATTAAATCAGCAGGCACCAAGTTCCAAATAAATATCATACAGTGGTTAAGTTATGGAAGTTTTTGTCCAGCCATGTTGTGTACGCTATAAGATTACATCATTCAAGAAATTACTAAGAATTAAAATGTGTTGTTAAAGACACTGCTTTATGATTCTTTGTTGCAGTCTTCTACAAGTAGTCAGTACTGTGTATTGGTGGAGATTCTGACACCAAAAGCCCTTTGTCCCTCTTACATCAGATAGCTACGTTTTTCCAATTTTTTTTGTTGCTGCAATGCCATTTGCCCCTCCTTCAACGATTGACTGCATGCAGTGCTTGTTAGTCTTTCAGTCTTTTACATTCAGTTTTACTGGGCTGCAGTGGAGAAAGTGTCAAGTGACAATTCAACAGTTCCTCAATACTATTTCTATAAGAACTTGCGGTAAATTGCACCTGTCCAGGTGATTCATATGCATGGAACATTCTGACTTACTCCATTTGCTCTCACTTTCTCCCAAATAATTTCTAAATGCCCAAAGAATGTGCATACATCTGAACTGTAACTATACCGTTTACCTGGCAAAAAGAATACTACAGATGCACTGAGATTTCTCTCTTGCTTTTGACTCTTTAAAAATTTCTTAAACAATACTGTTTGGCTAAATTGAAGAGGGTTGAAGAGGTAAAGGAAGAGGTATTTTCTTTAAGAGCTTGTTTTTTCAGTTAATTAAAAGATCTATGAATCTTTCAAGCTGTTAGTAACTGACCTTCATGAAGGAAAGTGAAAACTGGAACCCAAGATAGATGACAAAGATAAAAGATGGCATTGTGCACATAAAACCAAAAACTAAATACTAATGCATTTAAAAAAAATCTTTATAGGAATATCACTTACTGATATTCATGGATTGTTAGAGGTGGAAAGGTTCAGTTAGACTTGCATAATGGTGTCTGTGGTACTACATCTGAATAAAGACCATAAATTTGACTGTGACAAAATATACTTTACTAAAAAAATCCAAATTCTCTTTGAATAGATCAAAAGATAGATAATTAGTTGTTTCCTCTATTGTTTTGTCTTGCCCCTTTTTCTAATTTGAAAGTGTTATGCCTAAAGTCTCTACCCTAGATCAGTACAGAATGCATATTTTGTTTCAGGATGAAGATCACTTAATTTTCAGAAAATATATATGTGCTTTCGGTTACTCATAATAGAAAACTGCAAACTGACTAGCTGCTCAGATTAGGAATGGCTGAGTCCAAGTCTCAACCAGAAAAACATTACTCAGAATCAATGTAACAGAGCAGGTAAAAATAACTATGCAGCTTATCTGAAATAAATTTGTTTTCCCTTACAAAGACATAAGATGGGTAATATTTGTGCTTACCTCTGCCTACATATATCTCTTATACAAGCGGCTTTAGCAATCAGCTTTTCCCACTGAGCATCTTTGTCAACAGACACAGAGGGCATATCAGACATCACCAAGAACTTCTGCAATTCTGGGTAAATTCGATCCTAGAAAAGATTTAATTTAAAAATGATCATCACACCTTCAAGAGTTGGTGACAGGATTTTCAATTGGTGGCACTTCTACATGACTTACAACTACAACATTTATTGCATACCATATTTTGCTTTTCTTCACTACTGGATTCTAACGCTACATTGAGCTCTAACTGGTTTTTGCAGACCAAATCTCTATCACTACTTTAAAAAACTGAGAAGGAAATTATTGTCATGTAACTTGTGCTGGTTTTGGCCAGGGTAGAGTTAATTTTCTTCACAGTGGCTGGTATGGGGCTGTGCTTTGGATTTGTGCTGAATACAGGGTTTATAATATAGTGACATTTTTGTTATTCCTGAACAGAGTTTACAATGAGCCAAGGCCTTTTCTGCTTTTCGTGCTGCTGTGCATGGGAAATCGGGAGTAGACACAGCTGGGACAGGTGACCCAATTGATCAAAGAGATACTCCAGACCATATGAGATCATGCCCAGCATATAAAGTGACGGGGGTGGTGGGGACGGAGAAGTGAGGGACTGTTTTGAGTGATGGTGTTTGTCTTCCCAAGTCACCGTTATGTGATGGGGCCCTGCTCTCTTGGAGATGGCTGAATGGGAAGCAGTGAATGGCCTGCCCATGGGAAGCAGTGAACTAATTCCTTGTTTCCCTTCGCTTATGGGTGCAGGTTTTGGCTCCCCTAATAAACTGTCTTTATCTCAAACCCAGAGTTTTCCAGCTTTTACCCTTCCAGTTCTCCCCCCAATCCTGCTGGTGGGAGAGTGAGTGGTTGTGAGATACTTGGCTGCTGGCTGGGGTTAAGCCACAACATTAAGGAGACTTGCTCTTACTGCACATTATGAAAAGCAGAAAGCTGTCCTTCAAACACATTTTCTTTCTAATTCCAGTCTGAGACCTCATGAAGTGAAAAAAAAGTTTCATGAAAGACATACTACTGAAATTTTTCACTAGAACAGAATTAATATAGGTACCACTTACACCAGTTACTTCATAGTGCTGATAAATGACATTCTAGTAAAAGCAATGCTCCAAAATTAATTTCTTTCCTTGGTTAGAGGCAATGAAGTTTTTCAACTGGACTTATTATAATGAATAACTATAATAACTATATTCTATATTCACTACGTAATAGTGAATGACTACAAGAATTTTCTAACCTGTCTTTCCCATAATGATGTCATCAGCCGTGAAGCAATTGCTCTGAGCTTTGGCGTGCTCCCCAGCATGTGTATGGCACGTAGAATCTGAGCCACACAAACCTAAAAGAAATGTTTTAACCAAGTGTCACTGTTATTTCATATGTCCAGGGACAAACTCTAATCTACAAATCCTTATTTTACAACCAAGTACAGTAAGGAGATAACTATTCAACTGCAATGTCAGAAATAATCTGGAAGTCATTTTCCAAAAACCTTTAGCACATAACAAGTCCAAGAGCATCTGTCTTCTCATGGCACATATAACGATGACGCAGTGTAGACAGTAAAGTATAATGCACATTTCTCTGTAGAAGAAATATCATATCCCATCCAAAATATTAAAAATTATGCTGAAGCTTAAAAATCCGTTAAGCCACATATTGCTTAGTCTAAATAATTTTAAACAAATAAATGACTTCTTATTGATACAGTTTTTGTTTTACTAAAAATTTTTCATTCTGACCTTGTGTACACCAAGTGTAGGCAATGTATACAATATATCCCTGTAAAGTTCAGGCTCCAAAGGTCTTCCCAGTTTAAACACCAGAACTGGGATCAGATTTGGAACCTAAAATAAAAAAAAACATAGGAAATAAATTGGAATTTGCCAATGTGACACCTTACACAAAACAGTGAACTTGTCAGAATGTATTAGAAAGTAGTATTTTTTTTCTGCCTGTACATACAACAAACCTGTCATATAATACAATACAATATAATAATAGAATAGAATATATAATTTACTGCATTCTTTACTATATGGTACAAAACTTTAAGAGAGCTGCCCTTGAAATGACAATAAAGGAAAGGAGAATTTTAATCAGATTTTCAGTATTTTTACACCTGCGGGTCCTACAGTTTTTTCTTGTGTGTCTTCTTATCACTATGTGGTTTAATCTAATCTTAAATTAAATCTACTCATGATTTCCTTGGGTTTTTTCCAACATGATCTTATGAGTACTCAAAAGCAATTACACACACACACACACGGCTGGTTTATAGACATACTCACTAAAAAAATATTAACAGAAAATTAGCTACAACAGTCTTTCAATATGCATTTTTACATTAGGAGCCAATAATACTTTTTAATGTAGAAAGATCTGTCTCAGTCCACATAAAGAACAATACTGAATAACAATTCAAGTTCTCTGGGATTTTGCATACTTAGGTCTGTTCTAGTTCCAATTCACAGATCAAAAAATACTGTTTGTCCTACAAGACAACACTATCTTTACAGGTGCGTAATCTAAATTTGTGTTTCCACAAACTTGAACTATGTTCTGGAATCTGCATTTACTACCTAGTGAATTAACTAAAATGTCTTTTTTTCCATTTTCCAAATAGCACTTGACATTCTTAAATAGAATAAATCCCTTTATAAGCCAAATTTTTTCCATTTTTTGGACTAGCTAACAAGTTTCCCTACTTCTATATTTCTCAAGGTTGTTGTCTATCATCTGTATAAGTAGACATCACCCTATCACCTGCCTAGACAGAGGACTGGCTTTATACAGGTATTTCAAAACAAACCAATAAATGTGGCTGAGAATTTAGGGTAATAATCATTTGAACAGACTTTCACACTCAGAATCACATCCAAAGCAAGTTGAAAGTGTTTCACTTTTCCACCTGCTCATTCCAAACTGAAAGCATCTTCTCCCTGGCAACTTCCCTTCCCTTTCTTTCAGACCTTTGGATTCAAGAAAAGTTGAGCAGTTTTACAGCTTCTTTTGTGTCCTGATTTCTGCTGGGATAGAGGTAATTTTCTTCACCTTGCTGGCAATGATCTTTCACCAAAACAGTGTTGATAACACACTGATCTTCCTTGCTATCATGATATTCTTCGAAGCACAAACACAGGTGAAGCAAGTAAACACACCACTACTCCAGCACATGGCACAGTTTGATTAACATAAATTCTGGTCATGGTCAAAATTTAGTAATAAGATGTCTGCATTAATATAGAAACACAGGAAAATGAAACCTGAACACAAAATAGGAGATTTAATTTGCTGCCCAACTTTTCCCTCCCACTCCCTGATTTTACTGATTTGTTTAAGCCAACCTGTGTACAATGCAGTTGTATTTCCCCAATTCACCCATGCCAAAGGGACAACAGCACTACCTAAGAGAAAATTATGGTTGCTAGTACACAGGAAGAAACCAAAATTAACTTCCCAGTTAAAGAGAAACCAAAATAAAACTTGAGTGCCAAAGGCTCAACATTCTCAAAGCAAGAACCTGTTTTGGTTAAATCAAGCCTCAGGTAATAAGGAGCTTGCACAGAAACCAAATAATAAAAGTATACAATAAATCCCCTTGAAGACAGGAGACCTTACATACGAAAGCAGTTTTATTTCCAGGCACCTGTTGTACCTTGAGTGTTAAGAAAAAATATGTCACCTGATATACTGTTATCCAAATCTTTGAATGATACAAGGTAAGTTGCAGGCTGATGAGCAAGTAATGGACCTTCCATACCTTTGGGGGTGGGGGTAATCATTGACACTAATACAGCAACCTGAATCATCCAAAATTCTCAGGAAGGTCACACGTGCTCCTCCACTGATACATAAGTTTTTCATATATCTGTTAACATGTGTGAACAGGAAAGAAGTGTCTTCTCATAATATTATCCAAAAAGTTTTGTATGGGACAGAATAATTGGAACTCTCAGCTCAGAGGATAAGAGGATTTTGTCAATTCACTAACCACACTCATCCCTGATAAATGCTGTGCTGGGCAAGAAGGCTACATAAAGCATCACTAGAGATGTTAGGTATGTTGTTAAAACAAACAAAATCCTTCCCTAAATTCCTTACTTCAAATCTCTCCCCATACTACCTCTTCCTTTTGCCAGAGACAAGGTCTTGGGCAACTATTTCGATTTAAGCTGGTTCTCTAGCCAATAGGCTACTTCCTGCATTCTTCTCCTGGAAAAGAACATTGGACTACGCATAGGGTAAGCAGACTGAATGACATTCAAAATAAATTGTAATCCAAAGAAATTATATTCATAGTCCTTAGGAATAAAAGAATTTGAATCATTTAAAGTTGGTCTGCTTAAGTCCAGCCTTTATCAGCTGTAACAGGAAGCTCTTTTTATGTACATAACATTACTTTTGTTATGAAGTTTATTCTACACTAAACAGATAGTAAATGAAAGTTCTACAATGACTGTCACACTAACATTTACTAAACAGATAGCAAGTTTGATGTATAGAATTCCCAGGAAAAGTCTAAGCCTACACTACCGTAAGGCCAGTTACAAATTCCTTTAAAAGGTATTGTCCTTTAAAGTCTACTTGTTTTTAACTGTAGATTTCAATTGTAATATTAGGAAAAATCCCAAAATGTTCTGGTACAGTAAAGCTGCTCCCCTGACCCATCTCAGTCATGTAATAGATAAACAGTCCTGGGACTAATTTTAATATTATATTTGTGCTAAATATTCATCCCAGGTGTAACAGCTCCATGAAGCTGATATGACAGTTTATTAGTTCCCAGTAGGCAGGAAGCAGCTTTGTAGTGGGAGGCACACTGCCTATCAACACTGCCTTCTGCATTCCCCACACTGCCAGAGGATGTGGAAGTTAGGTCAAGTTTGTCATTAGAAACCTGAAGGGTTTCAAGATTATATTTTTTGGTGTTAGAACTAATTTGCATCTCAAAAACGATGCTTAGGCTTCTCAACAAGTCTCCCTCTTAAAATAAAATTAAACATCCAGGACAAAATAGTTTTATCTAATAAATAGACCTGAGAAGCCTTCTCTGTGATTTGGTGGTCTGATTTCTCTTTTCTAAGCTAAGAGAGAATTCTTCTTGAAAAGCACAAGCTAAGGAAAGATAACAGGTTTATTTCTGGGCTGAATTTTGGAAGAGAGCTGTCCAGTAGGCAAGGCAGCAAAATTAGAAGGTTTTTGTAAGGGTTCAGTATTCTGGCATTTCTTGCTTTAGTAAGCAAGACAAAAGTACTGGATAACTCAGACCAATGAAATGACCAGTTTTTCAGGTAAGTGCACAAATATAGTTGAGTTTCTGTTTATAAAAGATATAAAATACATTTCTCTCAAAAATCAGAAGCACTTTTTAGAAAAAACAAGCTAGGTTTTCAAAAGTTTCATGTACTCTAGCAGGATCCTAACCAACATGCTTCAATCATGAAGAATTGTCCACAAGACCTGACTATATGATTGCTTCCCTACAGCTATTCTCTGAAGTTTACATAATCAAACAACAGCAACAATAAAATAGCATCAGGCACTACCTGAGTGAGTCAGATCCATTTCAACATATCCTTAAACAAGTTTTCTACCCAAATAAAAAAATATTTTGCCTTTCTGCTTCTTAATGCACTCCTAGATCCCAAAGAACAGAAAATAATGCACATTCAGATGGTTTTCCCAGGTATCATTTACCACTGAAATAGTTCATTCTAGCAGTTTAAAGATCTTAAAAGCATGTCCTCTACAGACCCCTAATCTTCAAATAACTGTACTAGAACTTGCACTGCTATTCACCAGTGACCTCTCAGTCACACAATTTAATTTCTTCCTCTTGCAGCACAGCAAGGCTTTCACAGAGTGAAATAATTTCTGCACAAGAAAATTCAACAAATCAGAAAGCCTGTATTAAGTCTATCATTAACAGCATGTGTCATAGCAGTCTCTGCAGCGATTTGACTTAAGACAGTCTAACTGTCCACACACTACTCTTCATTTCTCAGCCTTTAACAAATATTTCTGGACTTTCTTCTATAATGTTTCAGATCATTACTCCAAAATGTCTCCAATAAAATCAGATTTAATATAATCACTAATCCTGCACCATAAAAAGGCTTTTACTTAGTGGGAAAGGAGGAAATATGTACAGAGAAGTCCACTATTAGCCTTTCTTATTAGAAGGGGTGAGAAAAAAAAAAGCACAACCAGAACAATGTCTGCAAAATCAATTATGGTAATGTTTTTAAATCTAGCAATGCTTTTTAAATGCTCCATTAATTTACTTCAGAGACAACAGACTCTTCATAAAACAATGTTCAGCATGAAATTGGGAGCTACTGTTACTGAAAACTGAAGAGTTGGACTAAACATGAAAGCAATGAGGATAGCATACTCTATGCATGTTCTCTCGTTCTGACCCTGTTTTATTCTGAAATACAATTCTTCAGCTCAGATTTTGCATAGCAATCACCTGTGGCTTTTCAATACAATATCCACTGCTACAACCACTGTGTCACTTTGTGAATTACAAAGTAACAAAATTTCACTAGCAGCACAAGTAGTGACTATTAGATCACTTTAAAAAAAAAA
>JAWWEU010000091.1:38493824-38514035 GCA_035583155.1 Acropternis orthonyx
TCTAACCAGAAGCCTCATGCCCACTGAACTTATCAACAGAAAAGGCTGTGGGTGAACAGCTGTACATTTGACAGCTTGGTTTATATTGTCAGACAAAATGACAGGGATGCATTTCAGCATTTATACTACACAGAGGATTAAATTAGGCTAAGGTAAGAGGAAGAAGAAGAAGAACCTGAGGTTCAGAGAAAGCAAAGGAAGGAATTGACAGATTATAAAAAGGCCTATCAAACAGGCTTCTTGAAGTAAGTACTTTCCTTTCCATTGTGAAAGTTGTACCTTGGGCAAGACAAAAATGTTCAAGTATTAATATGAGTTGAAAGATAAGCAACTAATTTTTAGTTTTAAAAAAAAAGTTCCAAAATTCATGAAGAAAAGAAAGATTCATAACTAATTTTTTTAGTCTTCTTCAATGCCATTTTTATGGCTAAATGTTACCAAGTCTGAAGCTTGGTCATATATTCAAGGTACAGTGTTATACTAAAGTTAGGTAGAATCAAAACAAAATCAGAAATTCCCCTGTGATTAGAAAAGGTCAGCATGTACCTGTCATCACAGAGAATAAACCTGAACCAAGATATACATGTATGACGCAAGTTATAATTTTACCAATACTATGAAAAGTAGCTATGAGTACAAAGACTTTACTAGTAAAATACCTCACAAGAAAGATGCTACCAAATATCCTCAAAACAAGCCTATTTATCTTTACATTATTCCTGTGAACCAACCCTCTCTCCACAGCAATAAGGTCATAAGGCCAAGATGTTGTCCTAATACCAAAAGAGGAAGGAAAAGTTACATGGGTACAAAAAAGCTTAACTGATGCCACATCAAAGCATGAGGCAAAGTTGAGCTACTAAGCTTAACTGACAACCTAGGCCCATAACCAAAGTGGACAGAAAGATCAAATTCCTAGCTCCTAGCATGTATTGCTGTGTAACTTAAAAAGCTTCAGTATAGTCCAGAAAGATTAAATTTTGTCTTCAAATTCAGTAATCTCTCTGTTACAAAGGGAGAGGAATATCGAGAAGTACATAAATCATACTTGTCATATAGTTTGTTTCATTTTAATATTATCCATTTTAAGTTAAAAATTGTATGCTTTTGACAAATACCATTTAACATAATTTTCTCATTACTGTCTAAGTTTTATTGTACGTTTACTGAGCCAACGAATTGCAAATAATTATGGTAAAGATTTTTCAATTTCTACCTTACCAGGTGTATCATATTTGAACAGTTAAAGTTTTATCTTCTACCAGGAAGAGACATTTTGTTAGATTTCTGTACTATCAACAAATCAGGTCTACAGAAAATGGAAGAGAATGCTATATTTGCACACTTGGAAGACAATAATAATACTACTATCATTGATCTGATAACATATATTTGTAAAAGGTGGGGTCAGGCAACAACTGTACCTGAAGGTGTGGAATCAAATCACACAGAAGTTGAAGAATCTCACATTCCAGCATGGAGGGTGCTTCTTCATGCTCTAGTCCATGAGGCTGAAGTAAGATCTTAAGTAAACCCATTCGCAGTTCACCATATTCCCGTAACTGAGATGGTTCACAATACAGGTATCTTAGAAATGGAGCCATTATGCCAACACATAAACTCTCTGCCCTGCAGTTCAAGAAATAAGTTTGCCATGACTGCTTTCTACTGAACGCTTACCAAGAAAAACCTAAGCAATATGACATTACTGGCAAAAATTAACTTGCAATTAACAGAGAGGTGTTAAGAGCATTATTAAATGCCACAAAAAACCCTGGACTTACTAGGACAAAGTACCGTCATGAGACCTTATACAACAACAATACCACAAAGTGCAATTTTGAAAAGACTCAGTATTTAAGCATGAATACTACTCAACATGTATTTGCAGATTATGACACTCTTAATTCTACTTCTTCCCCCATCAAGATTCAAGAAAGTGACTTTCCTTGTTGAATGTCAAGAGAGAGTAATGTGCCGTTCTGAAGTAGCAATGGGACAAGACTATTCAGAAATATCTTTTTAAAACATATAAAACACAATTTCATTAAAAAGGAGTCATCCATTACTTATCAGTTTTTGCACAATGGACTTAAATTTTTTACTGGGAAGCCATCTTGGTTAAAGCTGTTCCTGTTTCATGCAATTGCTTTATCACAGAATAAATGTTTTGGATTGACAACGGTAGGAATACAAGCTGTCCTTGAAATTATAAAAACAATCAAAGCTGATAGTCAATATATTAAGAAATAAAGAAACATAGAATCATTTAAGCTCAAGTCCAACCACTAACCCAGCACTGTCAAGCCCATCAGTAAACCTATCCCTAACTGTCACGTCTACGTGCATTTTGAATACTTCCAGGGATGGTGACTCTACCACTGCCCTGGGCAGCCTGTTCCAATCCTTGACAACCCTTTTCATGATGAAATTTTTCCAAAGAGCCAACCTAAACCTCCCTTGGCACAACTTGAGGTCATCTACTCTCATCCTGTCCCTTGTTACTTGGCAGACGAGACTGGCCCCTACCTGGCTGCAATCTCCTTTAAGGTATTTGTAGAGAGCTATAAGGTCTCGCTTCAGTCTCCTCCAGGCTAAACGCCCCCAGCTTCCCCAGTTGCTCCTCAGAGGACTTGTGCTCCATACCTTTCACCAGCTTCACTGCCCTTGTATGGACATGATCCAGAGCTTCAATATCTTTCTTGGAGTCAGAGGTCAAAAACTGACCAAGGCATTTGAGGTGCAGCTTCACCAGTGTCAAGTACAGGGGAATGATCCCTTCCCTGGTCCTCCTGGCCACACAATTTTGCTGATACAAGCCAGGATGCCGTTGCCTGCTTACCCACCCAGGCACACAGCTGGCTTATGTTCAGCTGCTGTCTACCAGCACCCCCAGGTCCTCTCCTCCAAGCAGCTTTCCAGACACTCTGCCCCAGGCCTGCAGTGCTGCCTGTGGTTTGTTGTGACCCAAGGGCAAGACCTGGCACTTGGCCTTGTTGAACCTTACACTTTTTGCCTTGGCCCATGGATCCAGCCTGTCCAGATCCCTCTGCACAGCCTTCCTGCCCTCCAGCAGAACAGCAGGGAAACAAAAGTCAGTTTGAAACAATACTCAGTCTTGATGCAAAGCTGTAGGAAGAACTCAGGAATAGGTCTACATCAACAGATGTGGAGCTTATTTACATTGCGCTTAGGGACACTGTTTAGTGATGGACTTGGTAGCATTAGGTTGGTTAGTGGTTGTTCTTAAGGGCCTTTCCCAACCCAAATGGTTCTATGATCCTACATTCTCAGTCCAGCACTTTATCCACAGAAACCTTGAAAACCAAAGAAAATTTAAAATATTTTCCTTTTCAGCAAGAACAAATCCTGTTTTAATTCAAAACAAGCCACCAGCAAAAAATCCACAGTTCATTTCATCATTCATACATCTGATGGGACTCTTCACAAGTTCCATTGATTTAGCAGCTGAGTGGAAGAACAAGTTTCAAAGAGCATTTGAAAAATACTCTGATCAATGAAATTGAGCCAAACACACTTTTGCTTGAAAGTCTTACTGATGATCATGTAGTCTAGGCCCATTAAAAGTTATGAGATTAATAAACTTATTTCTTTACTCATGGCAACAGAATACAGAAGCCAATTTCTCAGCACTATTACTTTGTTATTAGTCTTCCAGAAAACAGGAAAAAAGGGATGCTTTTACCTGAAAAGCACACATATAAGTGTAAAATCACTGAAAACATTTATTTTTAAGGCTGCTACACCATTTATGTTATCTTGAAGCTGTATTGGACGAATTTCTTGGAGGTAAGCATGAAGAAATGTTGAAATTGTTGGTAGCTGGCTATTTGTCCACTGCTAATTTGTTCATTGTTCTGTAATAAGACTGGGCCATTGAATTTTTCTAGTTTTTTTAATCAAGAAACATACATTGTTTTTCCAGACCTCATCCCTTACCATGAGATGTAACTGCCTGTACTTTTCATTTATCATTCCATAATTTTGTATGGGTGAGTTATAGCTGCACTGTATTTATTCTTTTTGACTAAGCAGTCAAATTTTGACACAGCTAATAAGCAAAACTGCTTATTTTTAAAAGAATTTCTAAAGGTTTACCACTAATTATGCTATATTGTTCTATATCCATAAAAAATTTATCTACATAGTTAATAAAAAGCTAGTAATTATTAATTATTTATGCAATTATTTTAAACATTGAAATGGTGTGATTAAATTTTACAGTTATCTTGCTTACTGTTCATTGCAGCTGCTTTCAACAAAAGAGTTACACTGATATGATTCAGTTATCTACGTTTTCTAGTTTTTAATTATTCATTCATTTACCTCTCTGGACACTGATGGAAAAATAATGTTATCTGTTGTAGTAGAATGGGCCAGCAATAAGGTCTGTTTTCAAGGACAGTGATTAATGGATGAGGAGTATTCCTGAAACACAAAGAAATCAGATTTTTATCTCTAATGCAGAAAGGAAGTATGCAAAACAACTATCTTCCAAATAAGTGCAGCTGTAGAAACAGACTATTAAACCCCCTATTTTTACCAACTCCCCTTACTAGCTTTGCCAAGATTGCTGTATTATCAAAAGAGTGTATCTTCTCAGAATTTCAGGAAGCAAGATTAAAACAGAGTAACTCTATTTGAAAAGTCTTGGTCTCATTCTTTTTTTTTTTTAAATTAAATAAATGCCTCAGCATCACTGTTCAAATGTGTGGCCTGATTTGAGTCATTGGTAGCAGCACTGGGCTGTAGCAGTGAGCTCCAAGTAATACACACAGAAAAATCTGAACCACTTGCCACACATCATCTGTCCAGTCTTCCGAGCACAGGTACAAGTCTTCAGCACCTGAGACCAATCAAGGTAACCATTATTCCACTTAATACTTTAAATCTGTTCCCAACTTACTGTTTTCCATCTTTTTCTTTTTTGTCAGATGGTAAAAGAAGCAGGAAAGTAGAAAAGCTGGCCATACCACCAGCCTGGAGAATTCCACTTTACTGCTAGCCCTGTGACATTTGAAAAGATCGCTGAGGCCTAGTAATCACCTGTTCCTGGATGAATCTATTGCCAACACCGTCCCCACCTCCAGAGTCAATGACTAAAGGTCATCTATAGCACCTAAAAATGCAATGCTTGCATTGAACAGTGACTACCCTTGTACAGTGGCAAGTAGAGGAAAAACTGAGCAGGAGAGGCTGAAGTGTGTAATTTGTTCTGTCAGATCAAAGTCATTTAACTAGAGTAACTTATTGCCCAGAAAAGTTGTGGATGCCTCATCCCCGGAGATGGTCAAGGTCAGGCTGGATGGGGCTTTGAGCAATCTGCTCTAATGGAGGGTGTCTTTATTTGGAGACAGCGGGGAGCTGCCACTAGATGATCTTTAAGGACCCTTCCAACTCCAATAATTTTATGATTCCATCATAAGAAAGGAGAACAGGATATGAGAACCAGAATATTGAATTTCCTGGACAGGTGGGAAATTGGACAGAACTGGTGATGTGAAGGCAGATTTGTCACTACCTTCATTCTCTCCTCCTGGAGTTAACCCACTGTCCTTGCTGTGACTGGCCCACTTATTCCCACCTCCCCACTAAGTATCCTTAGTTCCCCTGGTTTCCCTTTCTGTCTCAGCCAACTACAAGCAGAGCAGTGTAGATTCTACTTTGATATACCAACAGCTTAACAGCAAAATGGTGTTTTCATGCTCTCAGAACACAGACAATTTTTCTAATGGCAAGTGAGAAAATCTGGAAGAGAAGTGACCTGCTGTTTCCCATGGATCTGCTAAACACCTGTGAGAGAGCTATATGAATAAACAGAAAGGCAACAAATGCACACACACTGCAGCCACAGACAGGGGCAACATAAATCTGCCCCACCTTCAGTTTGGTTAACCACTTTTCCTGTTCACACATCCAACAAATCTGTGCACCACACCAGAGAGGCCTTCAGTGAGTTTTACCTCTACAGCAGCAGATGATCCACGAAGTGAAGTGATATATCTCAAGAGACACTGCTTCAATTTCAGACGCTTACTATGCATTTCAAGTTAAATAGTGCAAAAGAATTATAAAATGAGAGAGAAGGACAGCACACACAACCCCACACCTCTAAGACAACATTAAAGTTCCATTGCATGTGTTTACAGGCCAACTATCATGCATGAACTGTCTCTCTTAAAGGATTGCAGATACGTAACACTGCAGTAAAGAAACCTAGTTTTCTTCAGATATTATTAATTTTACTACAGTGAGTGATACAGTCAAATAAGCCTTTTATAAAGGACTTATAATAGCATTTCACTTGTTATTGTTTTTAAAATGTCTGCAAAGCAGAAGGTCCATGATCTGTGGCAGTCCTTTTATTAGAGAACACAGCATTCACTGAGACACACTTGTATTCAGTAACACTGTGCTACAACACAGGCTTCATCTTGAGCAGCACCAAACCAACGCAGCTCCAGTTGAAGTGAATGAGATTTGCAAGAACATCATAAAAGCATAAAAATCAATATACAATTTTTCCCATTACACAGAAAATTTGAATTACATAATGTGATGATGCCTTAAGGCTTCCTGTAAATGAGCTAAAGACGTAATACTTACTTGCTATAAACAGGAAAATTTAGAGAGGCTATGCATAGCAATATGTTATTTCTGAAAAAAACATAATCCGTCAGACATACCCTTAAACTAAAAGAGGTGCTCCTTGCTATGTTTGTTTTTGCATTCCCAATGTAAACATTGTTTAAATCCTCAGCAACTGACTAGTTTTGAGGATAATCAGAGAGTTATAGTGCCATTAGCTGAATTAAATGCCCAGCAAGTTATGAAAGCTGATTACAGAGTATTTTACATACCTAATGCCTCTTGTTTTCTTTGCTATGTGGTCATATCTGAACTAACAAAAGAGGTGTGGTTTTTTTTAGACTGGGTTCCCCCTCTGCTCCTCAAACCATTTTTCTTTTGAAGATATGCATTTCTCTTCAGGCAAATAAATAATCTGAAGACACAAATTTTTTCAGAAAGTTGGTTGATGCAACGGACTACTTGAAGCATGTTCAGAAAACAGATACTAATCACTGAGAACACGAAGTATACATCTATTACAGGCCTGGCCTTCATATCTGTGGCCAGAAGCTGGCACTTCCCACATTCATTTTTCAAAAATTTGTTAACTTACATACATGGTCTTGAAACGTCCACCTTCTGAGATTCTGTAAATATTTTATTAAAGTCAGAGTCTTTTACAATCTGTGTACAAAGACTAGAAGAGCTAAGGTTATTGCTTCATTGCAGCTTTCCAAGATGACAGCATGCACGAGGCAGAAAACCACATCAAGACCTTAAAAGTGCATAGTCCTTGTAAAAGACACATACGGTTATCCTAGTTGCTTATTTCAATATCTTTGTCATAGTTTAAAAATTAATTACCTCTCCTGGTCAGAAAAATGTCTTCAGTCATCATTTAAACGCTGCTGTGACACTGAAGCCAGTGTGACCTTCCTAAAGTCAGCAGCGCATGTTACACATCAAGTTTAAAATTAAAATGGCTTACTATTCAGAAAAAAAAGCAAGCCTTTTATGTCAGATTTTGAGTGTTCTGAAACTAATACAACTGCACCAAACTGGATGATGAAAGAAATCGGCTAAACTCCATAGTGAACAGTGATTAATAAGGAAAAACAAAAATGTGTAGTCAAAAAAGGTCCACCTGATAATGCTAATAGCAGTAAGGAAAATTAGGTTCATAGATACAATTTATTATGAACAGTAACTTAAGAATTCCTAGAACAGCATTATATAAACCACACATCTTTAAATTATACTACAGTCCTAATAAATTATTGCCAGTGGCTTCAGAATAAAGCAAAACACACAACCAGACACAGCAGTTATCTATATAAGGGTCCAGAGAAACAAAAGATAAATCATATGTGAGGGGAAGCAGTAAAACACAAATTATTTTTAACTTTTATGTCATCTCAACTTTTTTAATACATCTCTGAACACAAGAGAACTCCAATCTGATTTAAAGGACAAATTTAAAGGACAGACTGTTTTTCAGTATGAGGAAACAATGTCTTCAATCAACTTACTTTTTTGAGCATGCAGATGTGAGCCTGGTCCTTTCAGAAAGCTGGAATAGTACTTTACTCCATCAAATGAGCATTTCTAAAGTTTTTTCTGTCTGCTCTGAATTTTGAATTCAGAAAGTTGGCAGCTCTCCAGAATTTTAAAACAATAAAACTATGCATGGTGAATCAGTAAGAATAAGGTAAAATAATAGTTCATAAAAAAAAGTTAATAGTTTTCAGAAAAAAATTATAGCCAAAGTTCTGTATATGTGTATCATAAGCCACCTGCACCAAAAACATTGACAGAAGCCCTTCTGGATCAAGATAAAAGTGGTCTGTTAAAGAAAGGCAAAAGCTATACAAGAAAACAAAGGAAAAGAGAAAAATGTATTCTCTACTTCCCATCAGCAGGCAATATGTAGCCACTTCCTGTGAAATAGGGCTTCAGTATGCGTAGCCATTGTTTTGGAAGACAAATTCCTTAATAATTAATTCACTCCAGGCTCCTTTCTCTTAGCTTTTATTTCTGTGCACAATGTCTATGGTATTAAATAGCTATCCCCTCTGGTCTGTTTGGGTAGGCTGTTCTAGTTGTGTGTCCTCTCAAAGGCCTGACCACCCCTACTTTACTGGCCTTTAGCAGGAGGGCAGTGGGCTGGATGACAGCACTGCTCAGCAGTAGCCAAAACACTGGTTTGTTATGAACCCTGTTCTGGTTGCAAACACAGTGCAAACACTGGGAGGGCTGCTCTGGAGAAAGCTAACTTCACCCCAGACAAACACAATACAAAAACAACAACAACAAAGGAATGAAAACAAAGAAAAAATGCCCAAATCTGCAAGACATTATTTTCTTCCATTTCTTTTCAGGAATTGCTCATTATATTATGTCATCACAAGAAGCTGTATTATAAAACTAATTCTATTGTTCAGAATTAAAATTGACCTAAACCAAATTTATGTATTACCCTGTAATACTGGTGACAATAGCAAACCACTTGAGAATATACTGGTGCTTTTTGATTCTTCATTGATGATTTCCATATGGAATACTTTTGCATAGTTGACAGCATAATATATGAACACTGTAACAGGAGATCACTGTGGGTAAGCTACTGTATACATACTTCCATTTCTTAAAAAAAAAAAAAAGTTTTAATGGCTCCTGAAAGAGTACAACTACAAAAATTGTTACATAACAATGAATGGAGAGATTTTTCTGTACACCAAAAACCAGAAGTCAAATTTCAAAATCACAGGGCCCTGGCCCTATGTCAAACAATCTGGCATCTCTCTTCATTTAAAGTTAACTGCAATCAAAAGGGAAAACAAGAACCATATTGGCTAAGTGTAAGTGTGCTGCTTATTTTCAGTTCTCGATTACTTTACTTTAAGTCATTTTGAGTTTCCAAATTTCACCTTCCTTATACCTTACCAGCAGTTTCTCTTTTGGTGGGTGGGTGGGGAATAAAAGCTATAATCTTTCTTCACCCTAGTAGGCAGAGGCTATTTCTTTATTCCAGCCACATCCTACTACCTTCTTTTTTACATAAAGCCCGTATTAAGTTGTTTTAACTAAGCTTTTTCTACCAAGAGACTTTAAATAAGTTTACTTACTACTAAAGAGAAATTTTCCAAATGATTCCATCTTACTACCCTTCATTACCTGCCTTTTGAATTAAAACTGCCCTATAGGATGGGACTTTGTAAGAAGATCCAATACAGCTAGAAAAACAAAGCATTTCAGGAATTCAAGCACATCCAGCACTCCAAACCCTGTTTTTCTTTTCTTCACTGTTTCATTCTGCTTAATTAAAGACATGACTCCTGTCTTTTAAATAATGCATTTTATAACCTTAAGCCATTATAGCTACAGCCTCCTACAATGATACCTCTTAACTGCATAAAAGGCAACTTGAAAAATGTACATGACATCTACCAAGCTGGGACACTCTCCAGAAAGATATAATAGAGGCTCTTAACGCCAGTACTGACTCCCAGAGAGCTGGATAAAGTCACTAAGATGTTCCCTTCAAAAGCCTGCTATTCCATGACAAGTAGCTTTAGATAAGTAGCTCTACATGCATCTTTAAGTAATTTATTTTTACATGTCAATCACCTTAACACTAAAGACATTGAAGAACTTGACCTTGATAATGGGAATCAAGCAGGAAAAACAAGTGAGAGGGAAGCAATTCACAGCCTTAAAATAAAATATTTATTGTTTTCTCGCACACAGCCTTCATGCTGTCATTGTCCTTTTTGAGCTTATGATGGCAATCCTATCCCTGTATTAGAAAACTCCTTACCAAGAAAAAAAAAAAAAAGAAAGAAAAAAATCACAGAATCAGAGAATCATTTAGGTTGGGAGGGACCTCCTCAGATCACCTACTCCAACCCACATGCTCAACCAGCGTCAAAGAGTGAAAGCTACCCATTATCACACGAAGTCAGGTTCTGGTATCTCCAAGAATGGAGATTTCACATCCCCTGTGGGCAACTTGTGCCAGTGCTTGATTATCTCCACCATGTAAACAAGGCAGAACACACACAAAAAAGAGTAAGATTGAAAGCCCGTATAAATTTATTTTTTTTCTGGAAATCAGACAGAAAGTTATTATTGTACCTAAATAAAACTAACGTGAAACTAACCTGATTCCATACAGATTCCAAACAGACTCAACTCCATCTTCTCCCAGCTGAATAGCTTGAATTTGTAGTAATTTGCAAATTGTTTTAACTAAACCATGCACATTCCTGTTGACAAAAAGAAATACATTACTGTCATGTATTGCAGTTACATGAATTGATTCTTACACAAGAGAAGGAACAAAACACTCCATGCCTGGAGTTCTTAAGGACTTCTTCATGTGTGCCTACAAAGTTTTGGGCAAGTTGTGAATCCATGTGTCCTTGCTTTCCTTTTCACAAAATGAACAGCATAGTAGTGTAAGTAACTAATGCATCTCTTAAAACTTTTGATGGTTTGCTTCTACCATATATTACAAATACATTTGCTGTCCCCAGCTTAACTGAAACTTGTACACTTAATATGTTAAAACCAGAGGGCAAGTATACAGGTAGACATCAAGCATGGTACACAAATTTCAACAATGCCCCTGTCTAGGAAGTCAAATCACATTTCAGAAGAGTCATTTGAGACATCTAGTTTGTGTTGATGTTTGATCTCAGGAACAAAGGCCTATACAAAACAATCACATACAACTATTTTATCTCCCTCCTCCTATGTTACTTCATTTACCATTCAGGGAAACTCAAGGAACAATGAGTTCATGTATCAGTATCAAAATGGAATTTTGATAGGTTTTCCCATATTCTCCTGAAGAGAGGCTAAAGAAATAAATGAAGTCCACCACAGGGGGTTAAAAATGCTTTGTGATGATGCAGTAAGAAGTCATCTAGAACTTATTACTGCGTGGCTGAACTTATAATGGCAACTTTCAAAATTTTGCTCTCCTCTTCATAATTAAGTGCTTTCCGTACTCTTCCAACAAAACCAAACAATTCCCCTCTGAAGAAAATAACCTGGATTCTATAATGAAACAAACTTTCAGAAGACAAAACTGTAGAAGTAGAGGAAAAAAAAGTCATGGTTGGTTCTTTGAATTTTCATCTAGTACATTCTACACAATTGCATCATCACCTAAAAATTCATTAGATGGTTTCTTAGTCATCTTAATAAAACACAATTAGTCCTCACTTTATTCACATAACGAACAGGAAGAGCTAAATAAAATATACAACTGTAATAGATCATTACCTGACAAAATGTTACTTTTATATCAAAGCAGAAGATAAGAGAGGAAAAAGAAAAATTTGGTGCTGGGCTTTGGGTTTTTTTTCTTTTTTACTGTTTCACTTTCTTCCCTTCTTATTAGGAAAAAAAATCTGAGAAAACTATTTTATCTCTAATTCCATTTATCCATCAGTGAATGAAAAACTGCAGATGAGATGGAAAAAAAATTATGGAGAATTCACAGTTCTCTCATAGGACAAATAAACACTTTCCCTAATTTAACACATTAACAAACTGAGATACAGTAATATTAACTGTTTGGCCTAGAATGTAGTATGCTCCACAAACATCTTACAAAATTGTGAATGGATATACAAACATTTAGGCTTTTAAGCCATACCAAAAACTCTGAATGGATTTAAGCAATTTCTACAAAAGAGCAGGGAAGCTTAAGCTTTACATGAACACTGTCACAAGACAGGAGCTTACACAAGGAGCTGGACCCACATAAACACAACAATGTGAGGCAACAACATGTAATCACAAAGAAATAATCTGACTTAGTATTTGCAAACACTTTACTGAAGATTCAAAAATTTCAAAGGCAAAGAATTGCATTATTACAGAAACATAAATAGACACCCTCACATGATTCATTAAAAAAAATGGGAATACAGAGGCAAATACCAATTGTAACTGTCTTTTACTATTCTTGTCACCACCTGCGAACAGACTCTTTGCTATAAGCTGGTATGGCTCACCAGGGAACATCTAGAGAGTCCCACACTGAACCTCCTGACAAAGAAATGCTTAATTTTATGTTCTAGATACAGGCAAAGTACTATATTCTCTCTTCTGTGCCTTTCACACTTTTATATACTGTGTTGGAAAACAGTGACGCAGATTAAAACTGATAGAACATGCTTCTGTTTTCATTCTTTCTTCCAAAAGTTGACCAGACATAAAATGTACCTTTAATCTTTAAAACGACTGGCTGTTGTAACACCTGGCTCTTGAAATGCTGAAATCTGACAACACAAGAAAACATTAGGTTCAACAGAGCACTGCTTCAAAGCAACAGGAAGGTGTTCTGCAGACTTCTAAATCATAATGTAGTCAATGTAACATACAGAGCAGAAAGGAGATTTTTGAATGGCTATATGGAAGGGAAAGAGAGAACAACCTTTTAGATTCTTCATTGCTAGAAAGAGCCAGTTCAATGGGAATTTGCAAGTGTATTTTCCAGCTTTGATTAGATAACTAAGAAGCAAGGGGGAAAAAAACATGAACCATAAAACACTCAGGAAAAAAACTGTCGTTCCTGTTCTGAAACTTCTGTATTGCAACTCCTAATTTCCAGGCAGAAGGTGGAGAGAGAATAGTTGCTTTAGGGTTTACACTCAGCTTCTGAACACAAGGAGCACAATGGCACACTATATTGCAAGGATTTCCTCCACCTCCTACAGGTATGGATGCTCAGGTGATAAAAACATTCTGAGAACATATATGCACACACAGATTCCTAGAATTACAGTCATCAATTGTTTGACAGGTTTTGTAGTAGACTGACTTCATTATTTATCCTCATTCACTACTGAACACAGGTCACAGAATGTTGCAAACCAATCTTAAAAAGATGTAAAAATGCACATGTGTGTACTTGTACATATGATGGCTCAGGGTTTTTGACTTTTTTGATTTTTAATTTTATAGATTTTAGAAGTCATTGTAGATCTAATGTACCCATAAAATAACTTCAGTAGCTTAATGTTTACACATACCAATCCCATATTATATCAATTCCTCAAAACCCCAGTAGCTGTTTAGTCTCCATTTCAAGGTAGAATTGCAGAGAAGCGCCATGAAGCCTGCACCAGAAGATAAAGACATGGACAGAAGGACCTCCAAATCTGGAACTTTGGAAAGCCTCCAAGGACCTGACATGTTACAAGGAAGACAAGGACAATGAAGGTCCCAAACTCCCCCAGACTCAATCCCTGATGGGGTGTGTCCGGGGTGGAACGAGGGAGGACCAAGGGGAATACCAGAACAGGATTAGATGGACATTATTATAAAATCTTGGAACCAGGGAATTTTGAGGGGATTCTGTGGATATATTCCTGGAACCTAGAGTTTCATTAAAGCTTCTGCTCTCCTTATTTAATCTCCTACTAAATTGGCCTGGAGTTTTTTCCTCCTCAGTCTTTAAGCCATCACATATATATTTCCTAAATATGCATAAACACACTAACACACACATAAATACATGTTCTGTGAAGTTTAAACTCCTTGGGCATCAAAGGAAACTAACCCTGGATCCAAAAGCCAGTTATGGTACAATGATGTACCACAGAGGTAAGAATAGATTCTCATTTGTATATTGAGCATATAGTGTGAACCACAAAACAAGTCACCTCAAATAAGTATGTGATATTCACCTCTGACAAAGCAAAATTACGTTCGTAGTGTGAATAATTTGATACACAAAATATAATCCAATCCAGCAGGTGCTCTAAGCTATGCTAAATTCATCATAACAGAAGGAAGGGGAGCAAGAACACAACATCAGTCTGTCAATAAAACATACACCTAACTCCATTACGCACTGAAAGTGCTCAGTGGTTGCAAATCCCTTTCTGCTAGCTGTCACTGGCTGCTAATTTCATACTTATTTTATTTTAGAGATCCTGTGCACACAGCAGCTTAAAGCCACAGAGCAATCACAGATGAAAATTTGGCAGGGAACAGGATGACAAACAGCAGGCTACAACTCTAAGTCAAGGTTAAAAAAATGTATCAGTACTGAAATGAACCAATCTGAAATCGTCAGTTTCATCAGCTCCTGAGGCTACAGACATTTTAAAACCACAGACTTCTGTGGTTAGGCAGCATAAACCCTGCTTTACAACCCATAGTGGATGTGGTTCAAATTGTAGCAGCTTGGGGGGAGAAACGGGGGGGTGTTGGGAAAGAAGCCAAAAATACATAAAAGGTTCCTGGATAATTTGCCAGCACTTACTATAGCAATCAGTTGTGTGTTGGTTTCAAACATTAAAAAAAAAAAAAGAAAAAAATCAAAGAATGATGTAGAAATGGGGCAGATCCAAGTCCTTTCAATACCTAACTCTGATTTTGTTTTTAAGGTTAAGTCAATCAAATTTTTATTTGCTGAAGTACAAAACTAGATTAACATTTCATTTTCTTATAGACTGCTGATACCATAACAAATCCTCAGCTGAACAGGAACTTCACATTTCTTAGTCTGCATGCCACAGCTTATAAAACTTTTACTCCATCTTACCCTACAGACTCAGGTTCTCAAAGTCTTAGCACAGGTATTCCTGCCTCTTTGTTAACAATGCAGCCTCCTCCTTTAACTCCAAACCAAACTAGTCATTTAGAGGACAATGGTTTGCAGAAATTATCCCTATTATAAAAATACATTTACAAAACCTGTTCTAGGGATCCACAGACAACAATTGTAAACTCAGTATAGCATCAACACAGTCACAGCAAGACTCTAGCTGTAAACAAGCCAGTCACAAGGTGAGAAAAAATTTTCAAGTGTTTCACTGGTTTACTCAAACTTAAGCTCACCTTTGCCTCAGATTGAATATGAGAAACCTTAGCCTAAGACTGATTATTTGAAGGTGAGAAGTGGGGAAGATTATGCCTTGAATAGCATGGTTCTTGCAACGACTGTGCTGAGTCCACCAGCATAATGTATCACAGACATAGCACAATTGGCTAAAAACAATTCCTGCAGTCCCTAGCAAGACAATGAGACAGAAATCCAACTAACTGCCAGAAAAGGAATTTGATATGGTTGGTAGATTCGAATGGACTCATCTTCCCAATCATCATTTGACTTCCCACTTCTAAATTTTATGCATAGTGTCTCTGTCCCCACAACCGCATTTTCTCATTACACTGGACAGTCAGTCAAGCTCAAAAGACCACTGTGAGATGTAAGCATTACATTTACAGAATTTTGTAGGAGGGAGTAGCCACAGAGTTATATAAAGTGATTTCTTCCTCAGCAGACAAGGAAACAAACCGCAGCATTCCTAATCCCAACACACATTCTTATGGTGACTTTATTTGAGCAACTAGTTATTTGACCCAACTGATTAGGAAGTTATTTCCCTCTGTTTTGGTTTTGGCTGGGGTAGAGCTGATTTTCTTAATAGCAGCTGATACTGGGCAGTGTTTTGGATTTATGTTGAGCACAAGGTTGATAATAGAGAAATGTTTTTGTTACTGTTGAGCAGTTGCTTACACAGAACTAAGACCTTTTCTGCTTTTTGTACTGCCACGCTGGCAAGGAAGTTGGGGATGCATGGCAAACTGGGAGGAGACACAACTGGGACAGGTAACCTAAACGGACCAAAGGGATATTCCAGACCACATTACATGATGCCCAGTACATGAAGCAGGGGGAAGAGTGAAGCAGAGGGGGAAGTTTGGAGTGATACTGTTTGTCTTCCCAAGAAACTGTTGCACATGATGGGGCCCTGCTCTCCTGGAGATTGCTGAAACGCTGCCTGCCCTGGGAAGGAGCAAATTCATTCCTTGTTTTGTTTAGCTTGTGTGCACAGCTTTTGCTTTTCCTATTAAACTGTCTTTATCTCAACCCATGAGTTCTCTAGCTTTTACCCTTCTGACTCTCTCCCAGTTCTATGCTGGTGGGGGAGTGAGTGATTGGCTGCATGGGGCTTGGTTGTTGGCTGGAGTTAAATCATGATGCTCTCCCACGTAATGGAAGTTGCTGCCATTTTCTTCACCCTTCTGAATGACAAAGGTAACAAAACTATGCAGCGCATTGACTTCTGGAGGTTCCACAGTTTCAGCTTCAGAGCACCAGTCTGAACTGTTAACAATTTCAGCTTACACCCACAGGGTGCTCTAAGAGTTCTTACATCAGGCCCACATTGTCACACCACCAAGATGAAAGTTAACAGGCTTCAGCAGAGTGGCAGGGTAATACCAGTCCTTAAAGCCACAGTTTATCTGAAAATACTGACACTTTACAGAACCTCTCCTCTTCCCCTGTATTTACAAGGGAAAAGCCATGACTGATAAGCAGCTGTCAAAAGCACACAAAATTAGGCAACCAAATACTACCTTGCTGACGGAATTAGGTTGAGAGCTCCATGAAGAACATAGTCAAGCTCAGCATGTTTCTCTGCAACAAGTGCCACCAACCCCTCAGAGCACGCTGTTCGCAAGGCAACATTCTCACTGCAGCACTTCTCCCAAAGCAGGTTCAGAGCAGGGGTCTGAAGGCAAAAGTATGAGACACAAGCAATGCGAAGGCTTTAATTCATCTCAAATGCATTCTTAAATAAAAACCAGCTAAATAGCTTCTCCTGAAGTCTTAGAGGGCATAACAGAGGAAGCTGGGATACAGATTCTATTCCTAAGAAAAGTCTTTCCCAGGACAGTTTCTACTTTTTTACGGCCATAGTAGGGCATAAGACTGGCCGTCTCTGAGACAAGGCCGATGAATTAGTCAGCTGTGCCTATGCAGGCAGAATCATAGAATGGTTTGGTCTGAAAGAGACCTTAAAGATCCTCTAGTTCCAACCACTCTATGATGGGCAGGGACACCACTCACTATCAGGTTGCTCAGCGCCCCATCCAACCTGACCACCTGAACACTACCAGAGATGGGGCATCCACAGCCATCCTGACCTTGAACACTTCCAGGGATGGGGCATCCACATCATCAGTTTCTTGATTTAAAAAATCAGGATGCAATTGGAGACAACTTAGGAACGGCTATGACAAGTTACAGCAAGGTGTAGCACACACAGCTAAAGACAGGCATACAGAGGGCTATCCAAAGGTAAGTCAACTTCACTCAACAGGTCTCTCCATTTGCTAGTAAGCACACAGATTTGGCAGTATCCATCAAAATTGATCCTTGTTTCCATGGTAAAATTGTATTCACAGATTAGTTTGCTAATTTTGTGACTTCCAAATGGAGAGCAATGAAGGCTTTAAAACAATTGAACACTGCAACTGTTTTTGAATAAAAAGGGAGCCTGCCATGTCTAAGTACCAGACACTTCTGCTTCTTAGCATTTTAGAAGTTGTTGCTGTATTTCAGTTCAATACCTTCATGGAGCAGCATAAGGGGAAGAATCAGCTTGTAGTTCAAAATAGGCTGTAACTGGGGAACATGATTATGATCAGGACTGTGGAAGAGCTTCTGTTAGATAAACTACACACCTCCAACCTTCCCTCATATCAAAACTCAACACTTTTCAGATCCAGGTTTGCTGCTTTGTGGGGGTTAAGGACTCAGACTGGGAGGAAAAATCCACAAATTTTTCCTATTAGTTTCTGGACAAGTCAGCTTTTGGGGAGGAAAAATAGGAGTGCAAATCCTAACTAACACCTTACCTAGGTTACTGTGACGCTTGCAAATGTCAGAATTTCATATGCCTCTCAGTTAACAAGACACGCACTTAAGTGACCTAGACTCACTTAAAATGCAAAGTATGTCTTTACATTATGCTCTCAAAGAAATATAAGCTCCATTTAACCAATAGGAAATGCAACACCAATACAGGTATGCGAAATGCCATACTTTTGAAATTTTTATAGTGATGTAAACGAATTTCCACTTCAAGTGACAGTATCTCACCATAGGATCATTCACTTGCAGCAATGTTAACTAAAACTTTCTTAAACTGAGCATAGTTAGATGTTAGTATTCTGCAGAATGAAGACTTCTGCCATTAAGACTTTTAGTGGAGGTAAAACTGCTCTTCTGATCAGAGATTTATTGTTTCCACCTGTACGCCCAGATATGTATTGATGACTACCTTATTTAATTTCTAGAACTGTGTTAAAATTACCCACGGGAGAAGGGGAAAATGTAGAAAAAGCACATGGAATAAGCATCCATGGATGAGAGAGGCGACAAATGTGAAAGAAGGACACATACCTGGCCAGAAGCCTGTCTGATCTTCTCTGAAGAAACTTTTTCTTTCAGTATTGCAGCAATCAGATGGCCCACTGCCTAAAAGAGAAAAAGAAATAAAATCCACATGCATGATTTTTAAATTCTCCATTAAGATGACTTTACAATGCTCTTGAATATGATGATTTTATTATGGTTTGAAATACTAAACTTACGGTATGGAAGCTGAAATATGTTTTAGACTTAAAAATCTCTATAATGCTGTTAATACTCACTTTTACCGCTATCCTGAGGCAGGAAAAAACCAAACTTCCACAGGGCTCTGCATAGATCCAAAGGTCTCTTTGTACAAGTACATAAGTATTTAGGATTACAGATATTTTAGTGCATCGACTTTAATAAACATTTATAGCTCCACTGCTGCACAGATCCCCAGGTACTTAGCAGCACTGGTAATTACTAAATCCTTTACTATACAGATAAGTAGAATCAAGAGAGGAAGCAGAACACAGCAAATCTAGAGAACTTGCCCAAATTTTAGCATCACAAGTTTTGCTAAACACTGATGCTAAACAGACTATCATACCTTAACCACTTTGCATATCCACTAGCATACCTCCTGCCAGAAATGTTTCATTTACTTTGGCATTTGAAGATAACATTATTCCTCATTAAGCTATTCTGTGGCAGAGATCATGATGTTTTAAATTTTCAAGGTTCTCCAAAAAAAAAAAAAAAAAAGGAGCTTCCATTCTAAAGAATAGCATAAGTTTGTTCACTTGAGGTTGAAGATTAAGCTCCTCATTCTTTATTAATAGAAAGAACATCTGATTTCCTCAAACTGCCTTTAAACAATCTAAATGTGAATGGAAATGCCCTCAAAGGTGTCAGGTTGTTTGAACTCAGGCTTTTTACTGACTCAATACTAGTGTTCTACTCTGTTGTTTCATAATTTTTTATATAGCTACACAAAAATCCTTTCTGTGAGAGACAGAAAGATACGTTTTCAAAGTAAGAGCACAAAAATGCTTCAGACTATCAATCAAACAGCTGCTGCATCTACTCTTCTCTGTTAAGGACAGATGATTACTTTTGGCAAAATACTAGTAGAGCAAGAAAAAAACTAATATTAATGTTTCTTTTTTGTTAGTGTATAAAAAGACAGGAACAAATTATTTTAAATGTTTTCCTTCTCATTTCAGTACTTTTTTCCACTTCATTTAGGTACTAATTGCTACCCTGTCATGACAAATGATAGCACCCTGAGAAAACAGTTCACATTTCCAGGAAAGACGGCACTTTAAACATTCCTAGACTACACAGATTATGCTTTTCACAGGTATGGATATGTACCCTTAACATACTCCATTAAAAAAGACAGGCTGTTATTTGGATGTGGAGACTACTGGGCTATGGACAACTTT
>JAWWEU010000091.1:38535360-38551407 GCA_035583155.1 Acropternis orthonyx
ATCCAAGAACAAAAGGGTGGGCAGTATTTCTGTGCTAATAATTTAGCCAATATGAAAACATTGATTTGAGTGCTGGAATGTTGTAACTTAAAAAGTGGAAGATGTTCCTTTCCTCTGTGGAGCTGAGAGCAGCAATGCTTAGGGCATCTCATAGTTCAGGAAGTTTTACAATGATAGGGAAGGTGATGGAAGTGAAGCTGTTTGGTATTCTACTACAGGATGGACCAAACTATTATTCTCCTAGAAAGGTTGTGTTCATTAAGATTGTCTGTTAGTGCAGAATGAGACTTAATGGACCATGACATATTGAAATAGCTACTGTAAAAGGTGCTTTTTGCTTTTAAATACTAACTGTAAAAATAGTATTTTTGTGCTCTATTTAAAGTCAATGAGAGTCTTAATTCTATTAATTTTAGTAAACTGAATGGTGTGAGGATAGGCACCCGTAAGCAGCTGATTCCCAGATGACTTAAGTTTTCCCTTTGTACCAACTACTGCAGGCAGACTGTCAAGATCACTAAATAGGCAGTCAGTTTTCTGCTATGTATTTTAGTAGGATATTTAGCTACACTTGTAAGAACTTAGCTCTGGTTTGTTTGGGTTTTTCCCTCTTAAATTTCCTGAGCTTAACCATCTATGGATGATAGGCACATGGGAATTTCTTTTTGCGTTAGTCTAACAGATAATAGTTTGATACTGCATCTTTTAGGGCAATTGTTGCTATTTTAGTTGCAAAATCGTTGTGTTACTGGGCATGGATTTACTCACCAATAAATTTCAGCTGTGGCCGCATGAAACATCTGATACCTAGTGAAGAATTTCATTTGTTTAACAGAAAACTCTTGAGACTTAGTTTTGCTACTACTTTAATAGGCTGGATATCTTTGAGAGTACACACATGGTTTTCAAGTGCACTTTCTAATACAGCCCAATGCAAATCACAAGGACATTTTGCAGTTTTCTTTTTTCAAAGAAAATGCGAAGGGTTTGAATATGGGAAAGCTATCAAGTTTCATATATACATGAATGACAGCAATAAATAATTGGTGGCCTTGATGTTAAGATGGTACTTGTGTAGGAAACCCTGTTTCTAATAAATAATTTCCCTTCATTAACATGTCTCTAAAAATGATGATATTCAGTGTTAATGTTTAGGCTTTATTTAGAAGTATACAGTATAATAAGGACTTCATTCCTAGACTGGACAGTGTACATATGTTTTGTGAGTATACTAATCCAATGATCCCTTTTCTTGAGAAGTGATTTGCTGCCTGCTAAGACTTGCATTGCATTGGACAGAAATGAAGTTAAGTGCAGACTGAAGTGTGACAATGGGCTCTTACTCTTGGTCAAGATACACACTGACTGTTCTGTAGTAGTTTTCGGTGTGACAAGACAGGGAAATAACAAGGCTGCTATGTCCTCCAGTGTTAAAAACTTAGTTTATGAAGTTTACTTGCAGTTTTTTTGTATGGTTTAATTGTAGGATTTATGTGTTCAACATGTGCTTTTTTTTCACTTTCCTGCACGGAACGGATGTCTTGTTTCAACTAGGTTTCTTCCCTCTGAAAGCATGTTTCCACAAGGGCAAATGCTGTTTTCTGTCAGAACTGCCAGTCAGTTCTGACTCTCTTTAGTCTTAAAAGATGAACTTTGGTTATTTATTTCACTTTGCGTTTAATTTGAATAGAATTCAGTTACTGAAACTGGATTTTTTGTTTTAAGAAGCTCTGGTTATGTTTTACTAAAGCTACAATATTAGTAACTCGCTGATTGTAACTCTTCCAGATTTTGATTTCAGGGCTGTGGGACACGAGATTTTTGGATAGCTATAGACTTTTACTTGCTTGAAGTACAGAAAACCGGACTATTGTGTGTAAGATCAACTCCATCACTTTTCATAGTAAGATGAGGGGAAAGATACCTCAATTGGTAGACAGTTTAATTTATTAGCATTTTTTTGAGAAAATGAAAGTAACTGGGCTGTTTGGTATATATTACTGTGATTCTATTTATGTACAGTTTTTATCCTTAGAAAAATAGATGTGTAAGAAATGTTTAAACCATGCATTTAGAATTACAGATTAGAGAATCTGAACTATGGGTTCAGATTATGAACTGTTAAGATTTAGTAAGCTGTAAAATCTTGGGTATTTTATTTTTGTAGTGATTTTTTTTTTATGATGCTGTTCTTGTAACATGACGTGCAGTATTGTTAGAATTGGTTTTTGGTGTGTTTTTTGAGATTTCCTAGGGGGTTTTTGGTGTTTTTTTTTTTTTTTAAATTCAGGTTATGAAGAGAAGTGTTGTAGGGGGTTATTCAGTTCTTTGTTCTGGTAGAATCTCTAGGAGAGATTGACAACTTGATAGTTGCAACCTGTAAAGCCTGTTGGTAATGCTTGGCATAACTGGGGAAAACACAGCTTAATTTCTAAATGTTTGATCCAGAATTAAGTCTATGGGCTGCTGCAGTTTGACTGCATTAATTTTTGTGAGATTCTTGTGATGAGCATGTGCAATTTTAAACCAGCAGAGTTTGTTAGCTTTAAAGGGCAAGTTAACCAGAAAGGAATAATGTGGAGATTTAGTGGAAACAGAACTACTTCATATTGTGGGCTGGAGGCGAGCAAACAGGGTGTTTTCCATCCTGTATGGAAAAATGGCAGGTGTTTGGTGTTACTCATAGCCGCCATTCTGGTAATGGAGGGTGGAACTTTTCCTTACGAATTTTGATTGATAGTTATTAAATAGGTAAGTCTGGCCATACATACAAATGGGATTTTAGTTCCTCTTGTTATTCAGTGCCAGACTTTATAACGTATAATAACAGAAAAAGTATTTTTGCATTTCATCTTACATAATGAAAATGCCAAGTGACTATTTTATTGTAGAATTCGGTAAAAATTTACAGTTTTTGTCATCACAGCACTTAGTATCATGCTTTACTGAAAAGCAGGAGAGAGGTGAATTGAACTTGAAATCTTGTGTACTCTCTGAACTTGGAGATGCACAGGTCTGGCATAATACTCAAGAGCAGGTATTGTTAACTAGGATACTGCCACATGATATTTTTTGGTGACTTTATTTTTTATTTCTTTGATTGATTTGGTGGAGGGGTTTTTTTTATTTGGTTTGGTTTTGGTTTTTGGGTTTTTTTGTCCAGACTTGGGGCACACTGTGTTTATGGACCCACTTGGTGTCTTAAAATGACATACTATGACTGCAAGAAAAGGCAAAACTATGTGAAAGAGTATACTGAAATGTCTACAGTCAGAGTGAGTCAGAAATCAGTCTCCAGTCTGTTTCTGTGAAAAATTCTTAGTGAAAGTTACTTTTAAATAGTTCTAATAAAGTATTTCTTTTTATATTCCTAAACATACAAACCTGACAAGCTTTCACTTTTAAAAGAACAGCATGCCCTTGCAATATTTTTTTTTAAGTTGGTGTTGTGTTTTATCCCTGTCAAATGGTAAACTACTAGGGGAAATAAGGGAACACTAATGAGCACAGATTCGGCCT
Source organism: Acropternis orthonyx (assembly GCA_035583155.1). Lineage (NCBI taxonomy): Eukaryota > Metazoa > Chordata > Aves > Passeriformes > Rhinocryptidae > Acropternis > Acropternis orthonyx. The sequence goes on from JAWWEU010000091.1 coordinate 38,538,880, forward strand.
TTTTAGCAGATCCAGTTCCCAACCCTTTGCAGCCAATATCCAGTTGCTGCCTTTCGTTAGAGGACTCCTTTGTAATTGAACGTGCTGCTTAGGATCCAGCTCCTGTGCATGGTGTGCCCTCACTTGCCATGGTCTGTGTCTCCCAGGGCTCAGTGGTTTTGTTTTGCTGACTGTTGGCACAGGAAGCATTGCATTCCAGAGCCTGGCTCCAGTGCAGCAGAGACAGCATGAGAGGGAGCTTGCAGTGACCCAAAGGACAGGCTGACAAGGAGACAGAGATGGATATCCACCGCCAATGCATGGGATCTGTGTTTGAGTTTTTAAGAAATGGGGAGGAAGGTTGTAGAAGAAGTTGTTTTGGTGTATTTAAAGACTGAATGTGGGAAGTGTTTTGGTAAATGGTTCCCTTGATTTAGTAACTGACTAGAGGGTGGAAGTGTGGTTGTACTAGTTTTGGACAAAGTCAGTTACGTATAGGAAAAAAACTCCAACCGGTGAATTTCAGACATGTAAAAACTAATGAGCAAGGCATTGGCATGATAATGGTAAAAGTAAGACCTAGAAAGAATAATCACATTTTGAGAAGGGTAAAAACCTCAGTTAAGTTTTATTTAGCCTTTTGTCTAAAAGACAATCTCTGTAGAACTGTCCGTTTGCTATACTGAAGTCAGAAAATATTGTGAATTCCCCAGCATTCTGTGAAGGTTCCTACTCTGTTTTGATGCTGCTACTAGAAAGGTTATGCCTCTTAGAACTGGAGAAGTCTGCTCCTGTCTATGATAAAATTCCTGCACTGTTAGGACTTTAAAGTTTTTTGACATTCAAGTTGTGTTTTTGCCTGGTTGTCACTAATTTGTCTGAAGTGTTTTTAACGAAGTCTATGGCTTCTGTGAGTATTGTAAATGCTTCCATTTGTATCTGGCAAATATTCTAGAACAGAAAGTCCAGCTTAAATTTGGGGTGGCTTTTTTGTCCCACTTTCAGTGGAGCCAGGTTTTAGCCCATTTCTGCAGAATATTGCTGGGATGTTTCCTCAGCAAAAAGTATTTTACCCATAATTCATAGTCTACTCAGTAATTCATTACAGTTAGGGTAATTGAAGTAGCGATATAGCAGTACAATTGCATATCCTTTTATTTGAAGGATATATGTAGGAAGACTCCTCAGACTGTAAATGTATTTTTTTTGAGGCTGGTCTTAGTGTGAGACTTCTTAATTAAAAGGCAACTAGAACACATAAGTGTATTCTCTATCTTGTGTTCTTAGACTCTTCTGTCTTCTCTGTGCAAGTATAGGGAGGTAACAGCCCCTCTTGTTATTACCTAGTATCCTTTCTTTTAAGGATATTGGCTTTTATTATTCTTCAGTGCTATTCTCTCTGTAGTTCTTCCCTAGGTACTTTTTTTAAATAAAAGAAATTACTTACAGCTAACTTAAAAATGCTGTAAGGTATTTGTCTGTAAATTACTGTGAAGAAGCTCGATCCAAGTTCTTTGGGTGCCTTTGGCAATCTTGTGCAAATACACCAAGACCAGTCCTTGCACCTAAGTCAGGTAAGGTAGCCAGTGTCAGTAAAACACTTCAGATTGCTTCTGCAGGCACTGCTGTCCTGTCCCAGCAATGCTTTTTCTACTGGATATTGCATGGAAAGTAAATAGAAACAAACTGATTTCTATGAAGCAGATCTACATCAGGTTACTTCCTTGAATTCATGGTTATAATAAATGCAAATTTAAATATCAACCTCAGATCTTACAGCTTTTGAAACAAAAATGGAGTTGTACTGGACTACCAATCTTAGTCTGCAGGAGTGTTTCCTTACATCTTTGTCACAATACCTGAACTGAAATTTTACATTAGTTGAAATTCTAATAAATTACTTCTAGACTGACATTTTAAACATGTAGTCAAAAGTAGCTTTTTTTTTTTCTGGTGGAATATGTAAATTGTTTGGATTTTTTTTTTTTAAAATTTGTGTTTGAGTAGCTTGGATATAAGACAGTGTGTGTCTAGACAATGGAAAAATTTACGTTTTGGTTTTTGTTTCTTCCTTTGTGGTCTGTCCTTAGGTCTAGATAATAGTTTTTCTTGATTAAAATATGAGTTAACCTTTGTCTTATAAAATCAATTTCATGATGCATGCGATATGTGTATATGATGTTAAGCTATATACCTAGAACATAATCTGTAAATGTGTTTACATGTGTCGAAGCTTTAGAGGCATTACAACTTTTTTTTTAACTTGAACAGTAAGTGGTTTTGGCATCTAATGGAGTGATTATATCTGTTTACCTTAAGACTTCAATCACTTAATCTAAATGCAGAAAATTTCTGTAGCATTTGTTTACTGAACAGTTTTAGTCTGAAATAAAGAAAACTGTCATCTGGATCTTTGAATGAAAAACGCTGAAGTAAATTAATGTTCATTAAGACAGGCATGCAATCAGGCACTGAAGATGAGGCTGCTTTTTTCTGTTCTTCCTAGAGTACTGTTTTCTGTCATATATTTTATGCAGCCTGTTGTAATGTACTTTAATATTATATAACTGCTCTCTAAACCCCTTCTACCATAGTTTTCACAAAAACTGCAGGTTAGGGATACACTAAGTAAAAATGCCTCCAGCAATGGGCAGGTATGGGATTGAAAAGTTTTTGCTGTTTTCCTTTGGGGAAAGTTAGGAAGATTGGACTTCATAAAAATTATACAAAATCCTAAGTGATCACAAGAAGCTTGTTTTTTTCAAAAGTGCCACCAAAGATTGGGAGGTGGGAGACAATTAAGGGAAGGGTGTGGATTAAAGGTTACTATTTGTATTTGATACTGACTTTATTGACTGAACCATTTCCATGCTAGGGATCATCAGGTTGATACCTATTCTTAAGAGCATGGATTTAGAACAAAATTAATACTGACTCTGCGTGTTTACATTCTTGTGTACCTGTGCACAGTAGGAACTACTGGCAAAACTTTTTTAGCCTTCAACCAAAAAACAGCAAACACTTAAAATAGCAAAGAGTTCAAAGACGGTTTGGATTTTTTATGTGTTTACACCAATGTGAAGTGTATTCCTCTAATAATGTTTTCTTTTGTTTCTCCCATGCAAAGAAATACAGTAATCCATCTTCAATTTGTTCAGTTTAAGCTCTTCTAAATTCCATGTTGCTGAAGGTGTGAAAAAATTGTTGGTGGAGGTAGGCAAGGGGACAACACTGTAGCCTTTTAAATTTCTCAGAGATGTTTCATGTTTATCAGAACCCATGTTGGTACAGCAGGAACCAACCTCCCATGCTTAGATGCACGGACGACCCTTTGATGAAATAAATAATACTATGAAGATAAAATACGTCTGTATAAATCCTCAAGGTTGCCTGTCAATGTATTTTTAATTTGTTACTGGCAATATAAGTATCTTAAAGGGAAAGATTATGTCTTTCCTTCCTCTGCAGGTTTAGGCAGTTTCAGCATTTCCCTTTACAAGATAGGATTATTTCCCACTCTTTCTTTGTTGCCCACAGAAGAGAAAGGGTGAGAGCTGAATGCTCAAGCAGGCAAATGTGCTTCCCAACCTACAGAAAGTGCTGGGGAATCAGATGTAGTATGCCTTATGCCCCATCTTCTCAAGATGTCTGTGTGTCTGCCTTCTGTGAGGCAGTGTTGATTTAAACTGTTGCTGTATAACTTACCTGTGTTTGTTCTAAGTCACTTTCAAATATAATCATCCCTGTGATAAGATTCTGGTGTGTTCATGTTTGAACATGTGGGAATTGAAATGCTTTATTTTCCTTCTGTGTCTTCTGGAAACTAGATTTTTTAGCGTTGTTCTATGATGGCTTTGAAGGCCTGCAGACAAGCTGCAATATCAAAGTGCTACAGGAATTCAGCCATAATTGTTTTATGGCTTGGCAGAAGTCAGCCCTATTTGTATAGGTAGCATAGAGAATAGCTGTGATTTGACAATTTGGTGGCATTTATATCCACCATAAAAATAATAACAAGATGTTTAAGGGCTATTTTGGAAGCAGGAACTAAGCTGTAAATGCTAATTGCTTCTCCATTTTCTCATAGGAACAAAAAGGAAACAGGGTTTAGAAAAATTTCTCTTGAAGCAAAGTTAAAAAGGACCTTTAAGCATACTTGGTACTGTACTTGTACTGTGAAATTGCACATTTGTTTTCTCCTTTAGTACAAGATCACACTATCCAAAATAAACTTGGATTAAAATGAAATGAACTACTAGTAAGTCAGCAGGTAAATTCATGCAAACTTAGGCAGCAGTATGAGTAAGTAGTCCAAGTGATCTCACTTCTGGAAAACTGGGAATAGTTCGTTTTTCTTTTGTGAGTATAAGTTTTATGCCCTTGTTGTTTTCTGGAAGTCTTGCTCCAAATTATTTGTCTAGGTACCATTTGTGACTGAAAAAGTTAAGCATTCAGACCAGAAACTGGAGTTTGAAACTTTCTTGGTTGCTTGGGCAAGCAGTCTTGGAAATGGTTTGGTAATCTTATTTGAAAACCAGGACTTAGGAAGCACTGGATTCCCATAAGGGAGTTTTTGGGTCTTCTATGTTGATAAGCATCTCATGACAGTAACTTGTTTGCATTTGTCTTGCTATTCACTTGGTGGTACAGACTACTCTGAACACGTGAATATGTCTGTGGGGTTATCCAAGAGCCCAGGGTAGGGGACTCATCTAGGGAAGGTGTTCACTGAGATGCCATTCAATGGCTTGTGGTATTAGCAAGTGCCCGAAGATGGTAATTTTGTAGAAAAGAAGTATCATTTAAAGAGATGTGACTTGGCATTGGCACAAATACCAAGTAGGACAACCCTGTTGCCATGTGTCCATACATGTCTGAAGAGATGTGGAACTGCAGGTCACTTGGGAAAGTAACAAAACCAGTGGATAACAAATGAAGATTTCAGAACTTTACAACTACAGGGCATCAAGGCATTAGTGTTGCTTGAAGTGATGACTGTTGAGCTGGTTAGTGTTTAGTCTATATTCTGTCAATACAGCAGAGCATGAAAAGAAAAAATTATCCAACTTCAAAATGAGAATTTGATGCCCAGAACCAGTGACCCAGTACATCCCACTGAGCACAGCAGAGGCTAGCAGTTCTGTTCCAGCACTCATCCTTTTGTTGGTCTAGGTAGGCCTGCTGACATCCAATGAAACTTCTGTTTGCTGTTGGACTTGCTTGATATATGAGCAAGTTTTGGCACCTCTAATATTGACCTGCCCTATCAAATCTCACAAGATTCCTGTTAAGTCTTACTCTGAAAAGGAAAGAGATTTTTATCTCAGGAATTAACGCCATTCATCCCACTACCAGTGGCACTCTTGTCACTAAAAAGACTGGTTTCTTTGTTACAATCTCAACTGTCTTTGTCTTCTGATATCTAGAGATGAATAGACATTTTAATACCCTGTGGGATTTGTCTTAAATTCACTACTTCTAGATCTCTTGATTTAAAGCTGTTTGCTCTCAATGGCTTTTAGACTATCTGGTTATACCTGTAGTTGGTTTCCAGCTTTCACATTAATCTGTTACAGATGAAAGAAACACTTGAAGATTTTTATGTCAACTTGTCATAAAGACTGTGAATTTTTTCAGTAACTAAATATAGCTTTGAAGACATAGCTATTTTTTCTCAGTTCATGATATTTTAATGTTACCTCCTGACTTGAATTGTCTTGCTAACATCTGTAATTTGGCCTGACTGGTAAATATCTTCCCTCTTACACAGCAGTGCTTAAGTTCCTGTTCTCGGGCTTCTTGGTGAGCTGACAATGTCCTTGCTGGGATGGGATTGTTTAAACGTAGCTGGTGAAGATTTGGATTCTGTGAACATTGTATGGCATTGAATTGTGTATCCTGTTTCCTTTTTGACAAATATCTGGTGACCTCTATGCAGTGAGGTGTGAGCAATTGCACAACGTAATATATAGCTTGAATTATAATGTGTTTACCATTCAAATTGTGTCTTTGGAGGGTTTAGCACTTCAGGTAACTTGGCTGTAACTTGGTAGTGCAGTTGTTAGTTTGAGCGTTTTGTAGCTTAAGTTGATTTTCTTGTCATTTGCATTCTAAATCAATAAAATGTCATTCAGCTGGGGAGCAGTGACAGGGTGGAGACTTTGAATGTATCTCAAGCAGCTTTCAGACTTGTGGTATGCTAAAATCAAGTGGCATATAAAGGGTGACTCTCCAGCCATCTGCTGCAACAGCATGGCTATAGCTGTTGGACTTCCAACAAGTTCCTAGTAATAAATATGTTTGAGATCTTACTTGGGTTGCATTGTGAAACAGAATTAAATTAAAAGGTGGTGTAGTTTGTTGTGATTTGTGGGTACCTCTGACCTGTGATCAAGTCCTCTGGAGAAGAGGAGGTGCATTTGTTGCATATCTTCTGCTCTGTGTGCTTGTGTGGTCTCATTTGGTTGCAATTTCCCCTCACTTGTCTTTCTCTTTGTGCAGAGGAACTGTACACAGTGTGTGGTAGGTGAAGAACCTCTGTGAGCTTTCCATTCCGTACTGTCCCCATTCTCAGCTTCTAAACCAACAATGATTATCTTGGTCTCTGTGCAGTTGAGGCACCCATAGAAGTTTTATTTTCCATTTGCTAATATGTGTATCCTGCACTTGGGCACTCAGCATAGTTCTTGGGGAAGAATCTGAAGTGCATCCATTCTTACTGTGAATGCTAAGAGTACCTGAGAGGCTTTAAAAGGTAATGGATCCTTAAATGAGGTCTTGTTTATACCACTTCTTTGAACTTGCTGCTGCTATGTCATTATTTCCTGTGTAAAGTTTATAGCACAAGAAAAAAAAAAGAACATGATCCCTTTTAAATGTCTATAAAATAAGATCTCTAGCCGGAGAAGGTGGGTTTGCAGCTTGTGAGCTTATCTACCAAGCTGAACTGCCACATGACTGATCTTACTGATCTGACTTTATTAAGGTTGAAAGTAAGCTCACTGGGAGTTGGTCAACACTTCACTTAAATACTTTGTTCTAATCTTCCTCTTTCTCAAGGATTACTATCCCAGTTGCTAGACAACTAGTTTTATTCTCAGAGCTCTGGTGAGTACAATTAGATTCATGTGTACAGCAAACAACTTGAGAGTGTGTGTGTGCCTTGATAGATGTGGGTACAGCCTCCTATCAAAAGGGATGGCTCATCTCTTGCAGTGGATGCTTGCAGTAAGAGGAGATACTGTGTTAAAAAAAGAAAAATCTTAAATTCCTTGAATGTGTAAATATTGCTTTGATATTGCTGCTGATCTGTTAGGGCCCTGGCACTGACACTTGTGCCTTTGTACACGAAGTCTTAACTCACTGTAGTACTGTACTTACTCTTAGTGAATTATACTTGTTTGTAAGAGCTGCAGACTTTGCAGTGTGTTTGGGAGGTACAGGAGATTGCAGCAGTAATTTTTAGGATCCAAAGGAAATTGCAAAGCTTGGAGGAAAGTTTCCATTCTAGCTGACAAATGGTTATCTGCCAACTAGGAACCATACAGATCTGCAATAAGAAAAGGGTAATAGAATGCTTTTCTTTTCACTTAAAAAAAATTCTATTATTTAAAAATGCTTTTTTCTTCAGTTTTTCCAATGATACATCTTGTTTTTCTTGAAGTGGCGCATGACACTGTTTATTCAGTAGATAAGGAAGCCATTAAAGGGAGCTGTTTTGTATTTTTAGAGTTTGTACAGTTCTGAAGAGCGGTGAATTCCCTTTTTGTTTGAATGTTTGCAGGCTTTCCAGTATGCAAGGTATGTGGTAGTACTCTTGGAAAATTTACTGCCCGACTAAGCAAGGAGTTGAAAGTGTCTAGATTTATCATACCGAAGCTGGACCTACTCCTCATGTCTCTGTGATATCCATGCAACTCTCTTTCTGCTTCTTATATTCTCTGTACATCCTTGAATTTTTTACTTTTGTTTTTTTTGGGTTTTGTGTGTCTGTGCGAGAGCATTTAAACTAGTTTCTTGACTGGTGATCTTCAACCCCCAAATAAATTAATCAGGCTACTTGGACTTGATATTTGCAGGGGAAGAGTGGAAATGGCCTGACAATGTCTGGTCTTCTACAGTATTTGACCAAAATAAGCAAAAATTCTTTCTTCTGTCTCCAGAGACAAAACTGTCTGATGCCAGAGATGAAGATTATTGTAGTAACCCTTAAAGATATGCTACTTAGTTCAGTGTGCTGTTTTAAGACTCTCAACTTGGCGCAGTGGTAAGTGTTCATCAACTGAATGGCATACTACTGAGGGAGAGTAAGCTGCAATCTGTCAGTGATGTGGGAGCTGAGCTCAGCTCTCAGAATTCTCTCTACTACAGGCTCAAAACTCCATAGGCCTTTACAGCATTGTGGTTGAAGGCAGACATGTAACTAAAATGTGACAGTATTATTGATTTGGTATGTCTTTGGTAGATTTAACTGGGCACAAGCTGTTAAATTTTTCTAAGAATAAACAGAAGAGGTCAGTACTGATTCAGGCTTCTTTGCATGATGTTGACAGTTGTGTACCAAAACTGCTGCTTTAACACTCTCTGCAGAGGACCTGATCCATACTGAAGCTGGACCACCTGTTCATTTTCCTACAGAAATTCATAGCTTGGCAACAGTCCTGACTTCATAAAAGCAGCGCAGACTTTTTTTTTTAAATTTGTCATAGTGAGTATTTTTATTTGTAACTCATCACTTCTTCATTCATGCAATCAGCCTCAGTTTGGTAGAAGTTTGAAGCTGAGAGATGTCCGGTCTTTAAAAAAAAATAAATTGTTTGCTTTCTTCTACAGCAGCAGAGTAATTTCCAGATCCAAGAAAGTAAAACAAATTTTTGACCCTGAATCTGCAGGGCTTAAAGGTGTGGTGCTCTGGGCACTGGCTGCATTTGTGTCCAGAATCTTCTAAGGGACCCTTCCACAGCATCTAGCCAAGGAACATCATTGTTAGGAATCGGGGGGTGTTTTCCACGTTCCTAGCAGTGGTAGAACTTGGATGAGCTAGAATACTGCAGACACTGTTTCTTCACATAAGCCTGAACTTGCCAATTGCTTGGCAAAAATTAAATACTCTTGCCAAATTGCAGAACAGCAACTGGGTACTACATGGGTCTAGAGTCCTCTCCCATATTTCTGCTGGCAACAGAAGGCATGACTTTATGTTCATATGAAATACTTTAAAAAGTTGTGGTGTTTGTTAATTGTTGTGATATTTTGTTGTCTCACTAGCAACAGAAGTCTTGACTTTTGTTACTGATGGTAATCAGAAGTACTGGGACTGTTTTCTGTACGCTAAGGGCAGTTGTTATCTTCACTGAGTATTTGAACAGGTAGAATAGTCTGCTGACTTTTCCTTTTGCTCACTCCCAGGCCAGCAGTGTTGAAAAGACAATAATGTGACATCAGTACAGATTTTAGCAATGGAGATTTCTGGTGTCATCAAGATAGGGTTAATAAATACAGAATACAGAGGTGTTTCATTTCAGCAAGGCGAGGAAGGAGATATCTTTTTATATTACACGTCTAAAAATTTCTGTCATGATGGTCGATTTGCTTATCTAATATCTGTAGTGATATGAATGGATCCAGATGCAAAGTTTTCTGACATTTTTTCAAAAGGTCTATTTCAAGTGGTTTTATTAAGAGACCAATTGAACTTAATGGTATAGTGCTGCATATTATCCCTCTCAGACTACAGCAAAGTAATTTGAAGTTTTAAACTTCCATCATACAAGCCCTTAGAATCTATCTGTTCGTAAGACATTTTACTAAAAATCTTAAAACTGTATCTGATCTTCTTTAGTGAAACTGTAGTTACTCCTTTTCATCATAGCATATAGTTGGAAACAAATTGATTGGATTGTTCAGGAATTAAATACATGGAATGTCAGTACAACTGAACTGCCTTACCAAGCTTTTGAATGAGTTAACTTGAGAAGGCATGGCCTTGGAGTCAATAGGCCTTCAAAAGAAAAAAGAAAGGGGTCTGTTTGTCCAATACATGGATAGTCCACAATGATTAGCACAAGTTGATCTTCCTGTTCTCCAATTTTAAATTGCTTTTCATAGGCATTGCAGTCTTGTAGAAATGCTTTGAGTAAGGTGAGGGGAAGCAAAGAGTGTTTTCATGAAAGCATGTAGCGTAAATGCTTGAGCTTTCTCTATTTCCCTCTTCATTCTCGGGAAGGAAGGTGGACTGTGAGGATTTGTCAAGAATCAGATGTTGTGGGAAGTGTATGGAAAAAGCGATGAGTACAGGCTCACCATGAGAGCAGTGAGACTGAGAGCTTTAGGATGATTATTTTGCTTGTTTAGAGTTAAGCAAAGCAATCTTACCCACAGATCCTGAAACAATTGGTCATGTATCTTTTGACTTACATGTCTGCAGATGCAGTTTTGTATTAGCACTCATGTGAGAAGCAGAAACTACCCTGGCTGTCTACAGGTGTTGGTGAACTCTTCTGTAGCGTTCCAGCTTGTTGGGAAGAGAGAAATTTCTGCATGACTCTAGAAATCTGAAACCTCAGAGTAAGATATTGTAAAGGATAGTGAGTGAAAAAACTAGAAAGAAGATTTCTTTCATTAGATCCAGTGGGTTGCTTACCCCCATACCTTTACCTGCTGTAAAATATCAGATGTAGCAATAAGATGTTTCTAGAACCAAGGGGAGAAAACTGTTCCACAGAAAAATCAGAAGATGCAAATTCACACTTCTTAAGCAGATCTGAGATAAGTGTCATGAGGAAATCCTCTTGCAAAAGAAAATAATTAAAAACTGAATAATATCTTCTTTGTCTCTTTGTTGTAAGAAATTCAAGCAGATTCTTCTTTCACTTGCTTTGTTCTAGATAGGTGTTGTAATTTCAGGATTTTAGTGTTTGGGGTTTTTGTGGGTATTTTTTTTTTTTCCCTCACACTGAAAAGCTTAATGCTTGTGTTATTTTGGGGGGGTTTATGTGCTTAGGAGAAGGTTAAAACTGTTAACATCTCTGTGTGGATGTCAGTGACAACACTGTCTCCTACCTGAAATTGGCAAGCAAGTTGTTCATGCTGTGTATGTAACTAATTCTGCTTTCTGACACTTAAACTTCTATAAAAGGAGAGTCTAAATTGCCTTTACTGTGATTATGTCCACTGTTGTGGACAGCAGTTTGAGTTCAATGAGAACTGTGCTTTAACACCTGGGTGTTGTTTTGAAAAAAATAACATCCTCATCCTCCTCTCTACCACCCAGATAACACTAAAGTCTAATACAGTGGGCTTGTATTTTTTACATATTTTGGAAAATTTATCAAAGTTCATCAATTTATTTTGAGTGATTATTAGCTTAATGAAAACCTTTGTGTCTTTATTAACATAGTTTGCTTTGAAACATCAGGTTTCTTTTAAAAACCAGCAAAAATCCCAGCACCTTAGGTCCTGAAAATACAAATTCTTGAACATAGCAGTAAAACCCTCTGAGGCACATGCAGGAAACTTCATACTTGCTTAAGTGTTTGAAGGTCTAAAACCTTTGTTTTTTAGGAGTTCTGTCATTCTCCCTTTTCCCATTGCCTTGGAAAAAAAGATATTCAACCAATAATGATACTTTTTTTGTCTCAGTACTTAATTTGGGAATTTACTGTATGGTTTAATTTCTGTAAAGTATGTAAAATCATGCTGATTACTCTTATTTAGAGGAGTTTGTTCTTAATATAGTACTTAGAAATAGTTTAGCTTTTGTTTTTCTTAGCCCTTTTCCAATACCAAAAACTTCTTTAACATCTTTCTGAAGCCTTTTTTGGGGGGATGGTTCTCTTTCTTCCCTTTGCTCCACTGTCAGTAGTCTCATATTAATAGGAGAAAAGTAATCTATTACCACTAACATTACATAGAAGGAAATTGTATTTAAGAGGTAACTACTTTCGTACTTGGGCTACCTGACTTCTTGGAAGTTGTTTGGGTGTGATTAAGATGTAAATACATTTTTATTAGTGAAATATTTAGAGTTTATATTGTTGATTTAGTTCATGGCATGGTTCATTTATTCCTGAAAGCTTTTCCCAAAGCAGATAGCCATTTAGTTGCTATGAAATGCTTATGATCCTGATTTAAGCTTTGCCATTATAATACTGTAAAGGAAATCCATGTGTATTATGTCATGAGTGTGTTTTTATAAGTCTTAAGATATAACTGACTTTGCAGGAAGTGTGATGGGTTTGATAAATCCCAAAAAACTCAGATTAAGGTTTTAGATAGGCCCAAAGCCAAATATAGCTAGGCCCCAAATTCGTGGGTCATGTGGTTAGGGACAAGTATCAGCTGACTTAAGTGACCAGTGAAGTATTTAATGCAAGCTGACGTCAGCTCAACTATAAGTCAAAGAGCAGCTCCCAGTGTCCCTATCTTCTCTCTTTGGCCGTGCTGAGAGCACCTCGCTTCTGCAGCTCAGATTGATTAGGCCTCACCGCTCCTGTGCTGAGATATCCACAGCAGTTTTGCTCTTAGGGAAGTAAAATACTTTTGTTTTGT
>JAWWEU010000091.1:38561091-38571165 GCA_035583155.1 Acropternis orthonyx
CTTTTCTTACATGGCAAGATGGCTGAGCGAGGTGTGCTTGGTGAGCAGCTCTCTTCTTTGTCAACAATTCCTGGATCACTGGGTTGTTTTCATCGAACTACTCTTTGTTTTTCTTGAAGGAGAACCCTAGGGATTCTTCTGAGGACTGTAGGATGCAATTTTTAATATGTTGCCAAGCTGCTTCGGGAGAGGGATCTATGGGATGATCTTCAAGTCTAGTTTGAAGGTTTACCTGAAAGCTGTCTCTTACTGTAGCTGTTCAGAGATTGTTAACTTTGAGCCTCCTCCTTGGAATGAGGCCCCTCTTAGGTTTGGGCTTAAAGTGGAGGTTAAGTTTGCAACGCTTATAGAAGCACAACAACTTGCCAGTTAGCAACAGCTACTGTGTCTTTTCAGAATGTCTTCCTTTATGAAAACCTACAATGAATCTTAATTATGCAGAAAGTATTTGTGGCCTGACTATTAAATATTTAGGGATTAATTGTAGACTTTCAATCAAAGGAATACCTATTTCATTGGGTACTAAAAATGTATAAAAACTGTAGGATTTAAATTGCCTGATGGTAAGTAGTTATTACTTCAGTTATATTTTAGAATGAATTTATATTTGAAATGCAAGTTCTAAAGACACGTTCTTTTGCTAAACCTTAATTAGAAGTCAGCATCACATTTCTAGTCTTTAGCAAAGACACTTTTTAACTTCATATACTGTGAGTAGTCTTTGACATTTTAGCAGTATAATACACAGTTTGAGGCCTCCCCTTGAAAAATTTAAAAGCACAAGCACTAGTTTTATTATCCCACTGCAGCATGTGACTGAGGTGGAGAAATGGCCTTAGTCTGTATTAGTTAACAAGCCTTGCCCAGGAATGGTGAGGCAGACTTCGCATTTAGTGCTTCTTGGGAACCTGTTGTGATATTCATGTACATGCAGGGGAGTTAGGCACAATATCTTTGTGGCAATCTTAGGTTGACTGAAAGAAAAAAGACAAGATAAATCTTTTTAGCTTACAAGTGGTCAGCTGCTGACGGGCTGCCCAGTCCGTGAGATTTTGCCAGCTGTACTGTTAATGTGCAGTTTCACAGAAGTGAAGTTTGTGGTGGAATGCTTTCCTTACAGTAGGGAAAGATGGGAGCTTGACTCAAGCCTGTTGTAAGAATTCTTCTGCAGTCATGCTCAAATAGCCAGAGGGCCACCCAGGAAGACAAATGCAAGCAAGTTGCACCAAATAACATTTATTCCGACACCTTCTCCTTTGTTTATTGCAATTGCTAAAATTTTATCTTAAATATTTTCAGCCAAGAGATTTCTGGGAGCTAGGATATCTTCTTTAGATGGAGTATATTTTCAGACAGTGATGGAGAAGTAAAGTTTATGAGGTAAACCAAGGAAGATTAAAAGTAGACTCACTTTCAGGTAATAAACTGAACATGAAAAACCTTGGTTCTGTCATTAATTTCCTTTTGTATATGAAACATATGCCCAGATTGTCTATCTTGTTCATAAGCAGTGTCAAAGTTTGCTTCAGGTTATGCATCTGTGTTTAGTTAAGAGTTTACTGCTTGGTTACCTTTTTTTCCTGTGTTTCAACTCTGGTGAAGTTTAGCTTATCAGAACCAATAGATCTTTGTTTTATCAGATTTTGGTTTTCAGCTTACTGATGGCAGGCCTCCCAGAGTAGGGATTTTGTTCTAGGTGCTTTAATTTTACTTTTTACTTTGAGATTCCGTTTGAAGTTCCCAGTTAGTTTGCTGCTGGGATGATCGATGAATTTGAACAACAAACACAATTGACTTGATCATTTCTACAGCACTGTTTCAGGTGGGATGTTCAGGGAGATGGTGAATGACATACTTGGCAGGGTGGCCATGCACCAGCCACAAGAAGCTCTCTTGTTACAAGGTAACAGAGGCCTGCTGTGGAGTCCTGACTGAGGAGGCTTTCCAAGGCGAGCTGAAAGCTGTACTGTACAGGAAAATAAGCAAGGAAGCTGGGTTGGGCTGATTGCCGTCTCTAATGGCCCTATAATGAAGGACCTGTAGGGAATGTTACTCAGCTACTGTGATGTCCCTTATGTGGTGCCAATTAAGTAGTGTGAATGTGAAATTTCAAGCAGCTATTACTTGAACTTTAACAGAGGGGACAGAAGGTTTCATAGGAGGTAAATATTAAATGGATCATCTGAGAGACTGTGGGGTGGTTGAAGTAATCTGTGGTGTAAATGAATTGAATAATGTTGCCTTCAATAGAAACCCGGAGTATCTTGTGTTTATTAAATAATTGGTCTGTGGGACCAATTCCGTGACAGGCATTGTTGGGCCAGGTGATTGTCTGGCAACTCAGTTTCACTGTCCCCTGGAATTATCATGCCCGTCTTGCTGTTGCTTTGTAATTAGTATATCATAGAATCATGGAGTCAGCTGGATTGGAAGAGACCTCCAAGAGCATCAAGTCCAGCCCTTGATCCAACACCACTGTGATCTTGGCACTAAATGCCACATCCAGCCTCATCTTAAAAACCTCCAGAGATGGTGAGTCCACCACCTCTCTGGGCAGGCCATTCCAATGCCTGATTACTCTTTCTGTAAAGAATATCTTCCTAATATCTAACCTAAACCTCCCCTGGCAGAGCTTAAGCTCATGCCCTCTTGTCCTATTGCTGGTTGCCTGGGAGAAGAGACCAACCCCCACCTGGCTACAGCCTCCTTTCAGGTAGCTGTAGAGAGCAGTAAGGTCTCCCCTGAGCCTCCTCTTCTCCAGGTTAAACAACCCCAGCTGCCTCAGCGTCTCCTCATAGGGATTGTGCTCCAGTCCCTTCACCAGCCTCGTTGCCCTTCTCTGGACCCACTCCAATGTCCTTCCTGAACTGAGGGGCCCAGAACTGGACACAGCACTTGAGGTGTGGCCTCACCAGTGCCAAGTACAGGGGAAGAATCACTTCCTTGGCCCTGCTGACCACACTGTTCCTGATACAGACCAGGATGCCGTTGGCCTTCTTGGCTACCTGGGCACACGCTGGCTCATGTTCAGCTGCTGTCAACCAACACTCCTAGATCCCTTTCTGCCTGGCTGCTCTCCAGCCAGCCTGTGCTGCTTCATGGGGTTGTTGTGGCCAAAGTGCAGGACCTGGTACTTGGCCCTGTTGAACCTCATCCCGTTAGAATCAGCCCATCTGTGGGAGTCAGCAGGACAGGACTGGAGGCATAGGTGTGCCCATAAACACCTCATGGGGAGAGGAGAGAGTGGTGTTTAAGTACATTATACTTCTGCCATTTGGTGCAGTTAATTTAAATTTTCTGTCTGTAATATAAAATAATAAAAAATAAAAGATATTCTGATAAAATACATTGTAGAGTCTTTTCTTCTTGGAGAGTAGGCCATTCTAAACATAGATTGTCATGTCGGGCATTCTCACAGATTAAAACCATGCCGACCTGGCAGAATGAATTATCTTGACTTATAAAATATGGAAATTTTTTGAAGGTTTGGATTAATTCTAATGAATTTACTCTTATAATTGCTACTTGTTACAAAGTTAGTTAGGAAAGTCATTAAACTTCTCTGTTCCTTAGTTTTATAGAATTTCATGGTTGTAAATTGAAGAGTTATTAGAGATGCAAGATAGTGATGTACAGTGTCACCTGAAAAGAGGATCAGTCATGGTAGCACAAGAGATGTTCATTAGGTTGGAGATACAAAACATTTAACTAGTAAGCTCTTTTTTTTGCCTGTGGGTAACGTGTATACACAGAGGTTGGAAGGTTTTTCTTTCCAGCTGTGTCATTTGCTTGATTCAATTGGCTTGCTATCAGATGTATAAAAAATACAATTAATGGGTGGAGAATGTAAAACAAAAAGCTGCTGGGATATGTCTGCCTAAAAAAATAATAGCTTAAAAATAACACCTGATTGGCTAATTTTGCTGAACTCTCTGAAGATTTTCTGGACAGTAGTCTCTCTATTGGTTAAAAAATGTTATGAGTGATAGGTTTCATCTCCCAGAAACAGAAAAGTGGATAGGAAGTTTAGGGGAGTGCAAGAATGAATAAAATTGGTTAAACCCTGATAAAGTGAAATGAAATTAAAATCCTTAGAAATCAAGGTGAACTCCAGACAGATCTGACTCTTTGAATCAATAAATCCAGGCATTTCTTAGATCACTCCAGAGAAGCAAGCAAGAGTCAGTAGTGTACTGAGTTGAAAAATTCAGTAGTACTACTATAGAAGAAAGAGAATTGACAATTTCACTCAGGGATAAGGAACTTCGGTCAACGGGTGGACATCCCAGCAACCTTTCACAGGTGTGTGTATATCTGAGAAGACTGCTAACTGGTTTTCACAACAACAGAATAGAGACTTTCTCTCCTTGCCAGAGGTGAGCGTTTCTTGTAATTTTTTTTTTTAGAATTCACATTTTACATGTAGCTTTTGTTTTTCTCTCTCTTTGTGTGGGCAATGCAGAGCATCAATTCTGTGATTCAATTCAGCATTTCAGGTGCCATGAAAGTGCTATGGAAAGAAAAACAAGGGAACCACCTTGAGTTAAAGAACAAAATCTTTATTAAATGGGAGAAGGAAGTAATAAAGGCAGGAATAGGTAGTGAGATTCGTTGTCTAGTAGTGGTAATATGAAATCAAGAAGAACTACTACCCCTGTAAAGCATCTTGAGAAGGCTGGTCTTTAATTAGGAGGAGAGATGGTGTGAGATGCTTCAGGTAGCTAACTCAGAGGCCAAATGGGTTGCTGTGTGAAATCCGGTGCCTGGAAAAGGGAGAGTGAGAGCATAGATTTCTATAGTGATTTGGCTGTATGTTCTGGGGTTTCTTCTATGAGTCAGAGGTCGCAACAGAGAGTTGAGAGTATAATTAGCTGCCTATCTCTTGCAAAGTCATTGTAAAGGCATCTTCTTATGCCTTGTGTCATTCAAAATACAATGCTAACACTTTTTCCTGCCTATTTTTATGTGGTTGTGAATAAGCTTTTTCAAATAGCAGTTTTGGAAGATAGCAGGTAGGCTGCAACAACAAAAGCCTACAAGGCTAGAATAAAGGCCAATAAGAACTTTGAGATAACAATTTGACATGGTGAAAAGCCTTATTGTGTTTTTTAAAAAGCTGAAAATCCTCCACAAATGTACCAAACTGATTTACAGAGAGAGAAGTATGTTTGTAGCAACCTTGGGACTGAACACCTGCTTTGAGGATTTGACAGAAATAGTTTGCAGATCAGAGAAAGGAAAAAGCATGTGGAATAAATATGCAGTTACATTTGATGTCTGGAATGAAAAACAAAACTTCAGCTCCTATTTTAAGGTTCTCCACACTTTTTTTACTACAGAAATTGTCACTGCAATTTGTTTGCTGAAGTTGTTATCTTCTTCACTGACAAATGTGCTTTTATGCATCTGAAAATACTTATCAAAGTCAGAGAACAGCTGGATATGTATCATGCTCTACCTCTCCTTTGGTATCCTTAGAGATGTTTTTCTTTTTTCTTAGTTTATTTTAAGCCAAAATAATTTATATGACTGTGCTAGTAAGCTTTTCATCATGAACTGTATACCCCATGAACAGGAGAGGCAGAATAAGAGTGTGCATGTAGTGAGTAGTAAGGAAGAGTATTCTTTGTTGGATTTGTTTACCAGTTTACAGAGACTTGAATAGTAATAAAACCTGGAAGAAATCAGCACTGTGGAAGCATGTGCTTAGACATTTCAGCACCCAGTATATAGTATGCATGCTCAGCTAAACAGGGATTAGGGTTCTTTAGATTTTGTCCTTGTTCCTTATTCATCACATGACTGTGAAAGTTGCTTTATTTTCATATTCTTTATGCCTTCTGTACATGCATATATCTTAAGTTATGTGATGTAGTGTTAGGAAAGGTGGTAATAGACCCAATTCTACCCTACCAGTTGTTCCCTCTATTTAGTTTGGGGTTTTGAACAGTCACAGCTGGAGATGGAGCTTTCCAGCAGGCCAAGGTCTCAGTCTTGGTTGAATCTCTTTTTCTTTTCAGTTCACTGGTGTTTGAGAGCTTGGATAATGTCTCCCAACTTCTCAGCCAAAGCGAGTTGGTGTGTAAGGATGCTAAGTGACCCTCTGCTTGCTCATCATCCTAAAAACCGCTGGTAGCTCATGTTTACCTCGTTGCTAGAAGCAGCTGGCCATGGACCTTTGGTAGAAAATACCTCATCATGAAAGGAGTGAGTGAGGAGCTGTGTTCTGAAAGTGAGGAGAAAAGAAACAGCCTATATAAGATGAAAAATTGAATGCGTGAGAGCATTTGGTTGTGTTATGTGTTTCCCAGGAACCTTTGGTCAATGGGATAAGTGGTCTCTTTTGTTTCCAAAATCAAGTTTTTCATATATTATGTCTTTTGACATAATCACATTGATGACCTGAAGAAATCTATTGGAAAATCTGCCTTTTAGTCAGAACTCAGAATCAGGTGTAAGTGTTTAATCACCTTATGCTAGATGCTATAGATTAAGCAATGTTTGTATTAGGATATGAAAACAGTTTCTGTTTGCTTTATATCACAGGCAAAGGTAGATTACACAAGGCACAGTGTTCCTGGTTTACCCTTTGATCTTGAACTGAGAAGTACTGATATCTTTTGTCAAAATATCTCTATCATTAAGACATTTTGTTCACTGCAAATGAGAGTTAGGTAGGTAGTTAAAATTGTAAAAGCACATAAAAATAGCCAGTTCCAAAATAGATAGTTTTATCTTGTTCTTTAGTTAACTTCTGATTTCTGCTAAGTAAAGGAGTACAGGATGTGACTCGGGATGCTGTGAACTGACTTAAAAAATCTTATCAATAAGGAGAATTTGGAAATAAACATTGTGCTAGAGAGATGTAGAAACAATAGAGCTCCGAATGAATTAAAATTGCAAAAGGGGAGACCAATTAAATCACCCTCCCCAATTACTGTAGTACTGAGTGCATACAATCAGAGAGTTCTGCTGTGACTCTCTGCCAGCTATCTGACTGTATCCTTGAGGGTATCCAGTTCTGGAAGCTGACCCACTGATTGCAGAGCACAGAAGGGATGAGGGGGAAGGAAAATGTGTGTGCATGCTGTGTTGTCCACAGGGTAAACAACCTCTATCAGGCTGTTAAACTCTTGTAGTCCTGTCATTTAATTCTGTTTTACAGTAACTGTGAGAAATTAGTAATGCAGTGCTGAGAGTGTGCAGTTTTATTTACCATCTACATGTGTTTGTAACTGAGCCAAGAGAAGCATTAACTGAACCATGTGCATCTTTTTTTGATATAAAATTGTTTATACACCAAATAATAAAATATTAGCTACAAGAAAAATAGAAAATGTCACATAGATACAAAACTGGCAGATTAATATCTCTTCCTCCCACCTGTGCACACACTGTAGGTTATGTACATGAGCAAACCAAAAGTGCTAGTAATATAGATATTTCTGTTTCTGAACTTTTTTGTGTGTTAGAGAAACAGAGAAACTTGTTTGAACTGAGCTAGTTGTAGACCTTGCAGGGGATAACTTCCTCTGTTGTTTCTCTAATTAATTGTGGGCTTTTCCTGCATCTCTGAAAGATCAGATTTTCTTCTGTTATTTTTGAGACTTCGTGGATAGAAACTGTAATTCCAGTCAAATTATTTTGGCCTAAGTGCATGGTAAGGCAAGAGTGTTTAACTGAGCAGGAGTGTTTTGTAGAGAGGTACAAAATGAGCTGCGTTCTACATGAAGGTGAATGAGCAAAAAAATTCTGAACTTGTGAAGGCTATGTGATAAGTGTTTTTTAAATTTTTCCATCAGTTATTAGTTGTGATGGTTCTAGTTAGTTATGAGATGGCTTGGAGCAAAATTATAATCAAATTGGTTTAATTGCATGTCAGCAGAGAATAAGTGTCAAAATTTCATGGAAGCTTTTTTTTTGTAACATAAGGTTGTCAAATCCGGAGCCATACCTTCCTATGTATTTGTGTGCCTCGGACTGTGCAGAGATGTCATGGAGCTTCCACAGGATTCACTGCATAAATAATACGATTTGGTACCATTCTGATCCAACTTCTTACCATCATTCTATCCTTTCCAAACTGACTTTCAATTTAGTAGGTGATTACCATCAACATCAGTGTGAGTACCTGGTGGTTTCTTACTGTTTTGTTGGCACATTTCTGCCTTATTTCTCTCAAAGCTGTGTTACAGTGTCCAGTGGAAAAATCTGTCGGTAATGGTTCACAGAATCAACTGATACGCTTAGGGAGAAACAGCTAAGATTTTGGGTGGATGTAGTGAGTGGACATTCCTCATATTAGTAATTGGTACCCAACGTGCATCCTATTGTGCCCAGAGGATACTTGCTGTGATTTGTAATGTATCCCTAGGGGTTAAGTTGATAGGTGGTGAGAGAGAGAGGTGAGAAAAAGGAATGTTCTCCATCAGCATTAGTCATGAAGTGGAGAACATGACTGAGTAGTGTTTGGCGTTTTTTGTTAAACAACTTGTGAAAGAATGTGCAAGGTGCAAATGATGACCCTGGGAGGCTGCTTTCCTCAGTCTTCCCTAGAAATGAAAAATGGCTTAGTCTGGATGCAAAAAAAGGTGGTTGTCATTAGCACCTCTTTGAAGGAGGCAAGGATTACATAGTATGGCAAGCATGTCTTTTAAAGGTGAAAGAAAAATGGAAATCTGTAGCTGAATGCTTTTGGGCAGGCAAAACAAAGTTAGTAAATTTTTCCTTGCTTTTATCTGTAAAGGTTAGACTAGCACAATCATTAAATAATATCAAAGTTTGTATCCACTTAGCACTCCAGCAATATGCTGTTCATGTGCCAGGCCTTTAAGACGTATGTCAGAGAGAATCTACACTCCCACAGATGCAGACACCTTCCTTCTCTGTGCAGGCAGTAGCACATGCAGGTATGATTGCAAAAAAAGAGAAAGTATTGAAAAAAAACATTTGGACATAAATTTTACGTAGAAGTTTGAAATGAGATATGAAGGTTTGAGGTATTTACTGAATGAGGAAAAGAAGAATCAGAAATATGTTAACAGAACCATGTTTTTACAAGTAAGCTAGCAGTGAATTCGCAGCAATGATATTTATGGCACATGAAGACTAGCCAATTTCCAACAGTAAAACTAAAGAATTGCAATTATGTAAGCAAAATTGTAGGATGGAAAACAGGGAGGAGACTACTTCCTTCTTTTACCAACCTTTACTGCAAGCTGGAACTGAAGGGTTGTTAGCCTTATGGTGTTTTACTGTGGCTTTTTTGATCCCTCTAGGAGTGCTGATGTCTTAATTGAAAACCAGATAATTTCTCAAAGTGTATTATAATTACCTAAACTGTGAATGCCACAGTAATCCTAGCTGTTAGATAAGATAGTATGTGGCCCTTTCCTAAAGGAGAATCTTTTCATTTTGTGGCTGTTCTTTTCTTGTATTGCTGCTCAGTAGTGCTATTTTCAGCACTTTGTAATACAGACTATTAAAAGCAGTTACACCGACCCATTTACTGTCTTTCAGGTTGGCTGCGATACATGGGTATTGATGGCGAAATGTAAAACTCCTCACTTGTCTGATCTGCCCTTATAGTATATGATGATTGCTTTGTTCGTGTGCATTAACACCCTCAAAGTATAAAACACTGAAAGTAATCCTTCTGCAAAGCAGAACAACTGCTTTGAAGAGAAAGAAAAGGGCTTCTTGAGTGTGACTACTCTCTTCACAGGGCAAGGAAACGAATAGAAAACTATTAACAGATACTTAAGCTTTCATTTAGTCATATTAGCTTTCTTCTTGCACAGCCGAGTGAAAGATTGCTTCCCAGTACGTCTTCCATCGACATGCCTTTACCACCTGCTGGTAAGAACCAACGCAAAGTTGAGTCAGTATGTCTTTATCCTGTGCGAACACAATTCATGGCAAAACTGAAAAACCGTGTTTCTACCTTGAGGACCTTGGTCTCCCATCACTGGCAGCCAAGAAGTACTATAGCTTCTTCAGTTTTATTGGAGTTGAAACTGTGCTTCTGCACTGAGCTGAATTCCTTTTTGTTTTATCAAGTGCTTTGTAGGAAAG
>JAWWEU010000091.1:38571478-38593378 GCA_035583155.1 Acropternis orthonyx
TAACTGAAATGTCATTGCCATTGCTTAGGATTCTACCTTCCCCTTTAAGACTTTTATCAAGAGGTAGGAAGTTTCTTTACTTCCAGAAAAACATACTTTTACCATACAAGAATGTTTGAGCAAATAGATCTGTAGGAAAACAGTGTGTTAGTGTAAGACTTGTTAGGAAGTCTTATTTAGAAAGAAAATTATCTCTATTTGATACATTGCTCAAACAAACCAGGTAGGAAATCTATTAGTCATCTCTAGTACTGTCACACTTTGGAGAAAGACAGGTGCTCCCTACCATATAACCCTGTATAATGGATGTATAAACATAGTTAACTCCCTGTTGAGTATGACCTCATTTTGTTGCTGCTGATTTTCTGATGATAACTGCACATCTTGTGCTGCAATTCAAGCATATGCTGTGTTTGCAGTGGTCCCCCTCTTGAAGTCAGTGCTTCATTGTCTTTCATTTGTGGTTTTAGTAATAAGACAAATTGTGTGCTGTTCAGAGAACCCACACTATAAACATTTTGTTATTATTTTTAAAGGGCTCTCTCTCTCTTTTTTCTTTTTTCTTTTTTTTTGGTAAAACAACCCTAATCTTATTGGGAGAAGGAGTTTGCTGTCTTTTAGTTGAGTAAATTGTGTCATAAATCTGCTATGTCAAATATGGTTTGTCATTCATGCTTAATAATGCTAAGACTGGCAAAATGTATGCATGTGGTTGTGTGATATAGCCCCGAGTGTTAGCTCAGAATTTTAACCTCACTTTGAAAAAGGAGTGATGGAAAATGTCAGGTAATTGCTACCTAGTAGGCTTATTATTTTCAGAGCAGCTTAGACCCAGATGTATGTGAAGGATCTCTTTGGTTTCCTTGATTTATTTTTTGCCTTTTGTGAATGTTAAATGTGAGGCTGGGTTCAGATTCAGCTTTGTAAAGGCCAGCAGAATGGAAGCTTGTTATGGATAGAGTCCTGTCATGGTAGTCAACAATACCTAGTGTCTCTTCTTGACTCTACCACTTGTTCAGTGGATGCCATAAATCAAGGTGTTTCACATATCTTCACCCTACCTAAATCCTCTATAAGTTTGTGCCAATAATACTAGCTTCTTTAGTCAAACACTTCGATGTAAACTAAGTTATCACTATATTTATCTTGAAGTTGTTTAAAATAAATTCTTATTTCCTGTTCCCCCAAATGCAAACATAATGAGTTTCCACTTTAATGTCATGCTTATGGTGTAACACTGCTTCTGTATAATTTTGAAAATGGGTGCTCCTCTATAATTTTGGGGAGTTTGGTTTTGTTTTGTTTTTAAAATGGAGGGGCTTTAATCTTTTTAAGCAATCCATGTCATGTTCTTGTACATCATGGAAGAGGGCTGAAACTTTTTTTTCATCTTGTATGTTTTCCTTAATCCTCTTGGGTCTTTTGCCACTCTCAAGTCTGCCCCTGTTCGTGACATTAGTATTTTAATTTAGCTTCTGTTACAATAGCACTAATTTTTTGAACACAGAACAGCAATTTTGAAACTATTCTGATGGCCAGAAGGAGACAACAGTTAACAAGGTGAAGAGGCGAAACCAGTAGTGAAGAAAACAGTGGGCTGAACTGAGCTGTAAGAAAAACACTATTAATTGTAACTTTGTTAGACATGAGCTATTTTATGCAAAGTTGCATTGAGTGGTAGTCCCAGAATAAATAATATGAAACTCCTAAGCCATTACACTGAACACTGTGCTCTTGGGAGCTCTGCTTGTGTCAGTGCAGACCCGCTGATTCCAGCAGGTTCCCCAGGCACCCCAGTGGCGGAGTGGATCTCTGTCATTTTTAGTTGTGTACTGAAGATTTGCATGTGTCTAAGCTGTTTGCTATTGCTGTCATCATCATTCTGGTGTTTTACTAATGGTAAGAGCATGTTGCTAATAGTGCCAAGGTCGTGGGCTCAATTAATGTATGGGCCATTCACTTAAGAGTTGGACTTGATGATCCTTGTGGGTCCTTTCCAACTCAGAATATTCTGTGACTCTGTATACCTCTAGCGACCTGCATGCCAAGGGATTTTATTTTAATATGGGCACTAAGTCTGTGGGTACTAACATATGCATAACATGCACTAAACAGAATAGGGTTTTACAATATGTTCATTGGACTAATTAGCACGCAGTAGTTAATGAAACTAAAATTTAATTTGCATAAAAGAAAATAGCAAGGGTGGACTATGCTTGCCTTATGGCATTATAAGATGTGAATGATCAGTTTATACTGACTGGATGAAAATTAAGTGAAATACTTGTTCTGGTTTTGTTTTAGAACGTGTTATAGTGTCTTTTAGACAGCACAGGTTCAACAACAGTTTGACAGAGTTGTTTCTAATTGTTAAGTAGATTCTTCACTGTCTTTCCATACTTTTATCTGCATTATTAATATGTTCAGTACATGTGCCCACTGTAGGTTCTGTTGTTGAGCTGTTTTTCATAAATGGTGTTATATAAATATTTAAAGAAAAGTTGTGCCTTTTAATTCTGGCATTCATTTTCATGGCTTTGACTATTATGAAGTAGTCAGAGAGAATTATGCTTTTTCAGAAAACAGAAGGTTACTTGCCTTTCTTCATTTTGTTTCATAGATGCCTGTGACAGATCATTTGCAGCTACAGCATTTCAGAGTAATGAAGGATCCTTAGTGGGAAGAATGTAGTTTGAATAGGCCACACATGTAAGTTCCCTATATATTGGGAAACTCATGTGGAGAGGCTGTGCTGTACTAGGTGTCCTATAAAATAGGACAGTCATAACAGAACTCAGTGGGATATCTGCAGACAAAGCGAACAGATGATGTGTGTATTTATGTTGAAGAAGGGTTATACAGACAGGAGCAAATACTGTCATGCAGAATCCTCAAGGTACATAAAGTGCTGCCGATAGTTTGTTCATGATCCAAATCCGCAAAAATAAGTGTTTGAGGTACTGTATTAGTCTTAAGTGTCTAGGGTACTGTTGAGTTAGGGAAAACAAAACATATGGAATTCAGTAGAGTAGAATATTTTCACTAAGGGAGGGAGGAAATAGTTTCATAAAGTTTCCCATATGAAGTTTTTTAATATCTTTTAAGTAATAGCTCCATATTTCAAGCTTCTATTAGCTTGAGTTGGAATGTTAGTCGTGTTACTGATGGCAAGATGAATGAATACACTTTTTAAAACATCGGAAAGTCTAGTAGTTGCTGTGGCCTACCTTCAAGATCCAAGGAGTTAAATGTATTCTTAATACTTAATTTACTGCAACAAGTGACTTAACCATGGAAAAATGTGTAGGTGCCAAGGAAACGCTCACAAGCTGAATAAGCTGCTAGCCTCTGGGAATTTCATCTTGATACACATGGTACATATTAGAGACTCTTGTGGGAAAGTTGTATTTTATAGAATGTGAGGGGATAAAACAGTATAATTCACAAGATGATCAGAATATAAATGCTTTGCTGAAGGAATTTTTACTGTAGCGAAGAGCAGACAGGGTGGCAATCAAATTCAGTGGGAACAGATGAATTAAAACTTAGGTTATACCATAAACAATGCCTAAGTGAATCTTAAACAGCATGTCTGGCAGCAAGGAGTATGTAAGCTATACCAACTTTCCTTAAGGACCAGAGCTTTTTTCTCACTTTTACATATCCCTGTAAAAGACCTGAGATTCATGAGAATGTTAACTTTTTTCGTATTTTATGAAAATTGCAATCTTGTAGAGGTGAGGACAGACCCAAATTAGTGCCACCAGTGTAGGACAGGCAACACAGATGTTGATAGTGGCTTTTCCCACTGACCCTCTTCCTGACTCATCATCCTAGATACACATCAGCACTTGTTAACTCCTCCTTGGAAGTGTTTACTTGACTGCTTTACCCTGCCACAAGGTACTGAAAGACATCCCTGGAGAGGAGCTTTGGGAACAGGTAAAGATGCCCAAGGCATGCAGGCCACACCTCATACAATATCTGGATGACATAATGGCTGCTTCAAGAACTTCTTGCTGTGGTTAGTCAAGCAGAGACCTTCCTTCTGCTTCATGTGAGGCATTTAAGCTTTAAGGGTATGGAATCTTTTTTTTTTCCTGTGGTCTTGTTGTGTAGACACAGTCTGACAATGTGATGGAAGAAACAGTATTACAGTTCTGTTATGTTGTGTGAAACGTTCAAGACTAAGACACTGTAGCTTTTTTCTGTAACTTCTGAAAAATCATGCTGCTTTCTTCTAATGTTAGTTTTCTCAGCATGAGCGTCACCAGATGTAATGAAGGATGAACAGATTATGCTTTGTCTGTAGTTGTTTCTCAGACCTCTTCAGAGGTGGAAAAATAAATGTTGAGTCCCATTGTTTCGAATTTCTGCTTGCGGGGCAATGAGAAGAACTGGGAAACAAAAGCGTGCACACAGTTTGTCTGTCCTTGCTTTCTGCTGAAGCCAGTTTGCTGCTAGCAGTAAGAGGATAAATGAGCTGTCTTTATAGAGAATGTGAGCTTGAACACGCATTACATGGTCAAAGTATGTCACTACAGCTAGAGGGAAGTGAACAAACCAAGAACTTCTCAAAAGGTAACAATGATTGCAAAGAGTAAGAGTTGGGAGGTAGGAAGAGTTGCTGGTAACTCCATATCTAGATGTTACTCGCAAGTGAATAACTATTTAGAAAAATAATAGCAAAAAAAAAATCTCGATTAATTTAATTTGGTAACAGATTGCCAGTCATAGCCATTAATGTGAATTATTTCCCAAATAATTTTGGGAAAGTTTGATGTGTGCCAAACAATAAGTGGCTCCACCATTTTTATCATATTCTCATTTAAAAGTGCAGTGAAAAAGATCCTTCTTTGTGCCCCCTGGAAGCAGACAACATGAAATGAATGAGCTGTCCTAGTTCAAAGCATTAAAGGAATAAAAACCAAAAGGTTTGTTTAGAAATATGTAATAAGCAACTCCTGTCTTCTTCAGTTATTAAATGAAATTGTTTCCAGGGGAGGAAGTGGGATATTAGTGAGGCTTTTAGACTGTGCTCCAAAAGAGCAGTGTTTTTAGTCACTACCTCTGTTCTAGGAGAGGCAATCAGAATCCGGTTTATTCCATGCCCTCTGAACTCCCAGCCACAAACTGAGGGAACAAGAATGTTGAAAACTGTTTATCAGACAATTACTCAGGCATTTGGGGTAACCCTGTAAGAAGATAGGAGCAACAAACCAAAGGTTTTTTAGCCTTTGAAAACTTAATGCAGATGTAGTCTTGTTGGAGGAGCTGGATGGACTGACTTTCAGTCCAGACATCATGTTTCCTACACAGTGTATGCTTTCAATGGCTGAAATGTACTGGTGGCTGTCAACTGTTCCATGTTGTATGATGATGGTTATCTGAACACTTAGAGTAGTCATAGCTGTATTTGTTTTTTGGCTGTTCATACAAGAAACAGAAGTGTCAGAGGCAGAAGTATGAATTATTGTACATACTTATGTACTTTTCCTGGGAATAGAGTTGATTGAGGGATGAGAAAAGAAGAGCAGAAACAAGCCGAAGAAAATGTTCGGTACAAGTCAAACTACCAGTGTAAAGCCAGGCTTTTTTTTCTGTAGCTCCATGCAAATTATCCATTTAATTAATGGTGTTGAAGTTATACTCCAAAGTCTCTGCCAAATACTTAGGTCACTGGCAGACATAGCTTGGGGGTTTCCTGGAAAAGTCTCTGTTCTAAAAGCAATCAGTAAGGTGAAAACTGCATAGTTCAATAGTTATGATATTTACATGAACGTATAAAAGGAGATCCTTCAATTTAAGGTAGCAAATATATGTGTTTTCTACAAGTAAGTTTGAACATAAACATTTTCACAAGATGTATTTTGTAGTTTCACAGACAATATGGTATATATTGTCTTCCAGCATTAAAACTGAGGCTAGGTAACGAGCATCTGCTTATGGTAGCCCCATGCAGGATACTATGAAGAAATGTAAGTCTATCCCAGCCAAAAACAGTACAGAAATGCTATACACCTCTTTCCTAGAATATTGAAGGTTATCCAGTGAAAGTTCCACTGCCACTATATGTTCAAGCTGGGTCAATGGCATTTATGAGCATGTGATTGAGCACCCCATTTATGTTATTTGAATAAAGGTTGTCACAGATTTATTTAAACTCTTCTCAGTGTTGCAATTTTTGCCTTTTAGTACTTCGTTTGAGGTTTCTCAGCTTTTCCTGATTTTATGTTCTGTTTTTTTGAGGGGTGGGAAGTTAACATCTCATGAGTGTTATAGCAATTCACTTACCCAGAGTAATTATGTTCTGCAGAAGAGCAGATAATGTATTTATCTGAAATAGTCAGTTATCCAGTTACTGGATTCATACTGAGATAGTCTTGACTTCTTCATGTTTGTAAGTAGGTTTTACTATTAAGTGATTCTTACGTAAAATGAAATTACACTTTAAATGCAGTCCTTTTAAAATTCATATTATGTTTCTCTCTGCATTGAGTTACATTTATTATTATCTTGTTAATGTAGGAAGTTAAGTCACCGGGTTTTCTTCATTATGCTCAGCTGGAGCTTAACCTAGTTTTCTTATATCAAGATGTTTTCTTCCCTGTAGGCTACCTCTCTTGCATTCAGTCATTAATAAATGTGAATACCATTTTCATATTGAAAAATATCTCATTAGGAATTGTGAAAGTACAATCAACTGTTTAATGAATAAATAAATTTAAGATTGCTGGCTTGAGTGTTTCTTACTCGTTCTGTTTCATGAAGACTTTTTTTCCTGCAGTGCACTCTCTGTCTGTGGGCTACTTCTCCAGCTACCCTGACACGTTAATTGGTTCTGATATCTTCAAATAGAAGCAGGTTGTACCATTGTGACTCTGCATTCAAGTTTTAGCCTTGTTTTTATATTTGCCATATATTCTTTATTGTGGGGCAGTTCTCATCTGATGCATACTGCTGCCTGTAAAGTAGCTATCCCTACTGTCGCCAAAGCCTCTTTGCTGTTGTAAGTATTTAAGCTGACTTTGTCAGTGGGAAAGCTTAAGAGTGTCTGTTGTTTGTGATTGCTCATGAAGGAAAAGTTCAATCAGGGCACTCATGGCTCAGTGTTAATTTCAGTCTCGGTCTTTACTTTCACTCTTAATTGAAGCAAAATGTTTCCTGCAAGGAAAAGATACTGTTAATTTCTCCTTTCCTCAAAATCTACCCTGGAGCAGGAGGTTGTTTCATCCTTTGTCCTGTCCTCAGGGGAATAAAAACAGTTGTGGAAAACCAAGAATGTTCCATTTTTACTATTATGTGGATCATAAAACAAATTAATTGTTTTTTGTCATGCTGTCTTTTGTGTACATAAGTAAATATTCTGCATAAAGTAACTTCAGGAAGGTTTGGAAAGTGAATTCTAGAAGTAGTTCATTTGCTGTTTTCATTGTCTGTCCTTTCATTGCTTCTCTTAGTCCTGCTTACATTAACAAGGTTTGGCTTGGAGGTCTATTAAAAGCAAATAATTATCAAATAGCAGAGATCTTCGTGTGTGTCATCTCAAAACCCGCAGAAAGCCTGTTTAGCCATTCCTAGAGGTGACAACCGCATGACAGATTTATTCCATCTTCTTGAACATTTCCTGTAATCTCAGTCTGTGTCTTAACATGAGGTATCCTGACAAACAGCCACTGTAGCATTTTTACTTTCTGAAGCATGTGACTGAAGTTCTGCTGACAACAGCCAGGTTCTGAAGGTGAAGGTGGAAGTTGTGTACTAGAACAAAAGCCTTCTCCTTGCCCCACTCCATCTCATGGTTCTCTGCACCTTTCAGCTGTGGGGCTTGTACTGGCATGCTACTGGCTTCCGTCCAGGTTTTTGTACTAAGGCATACTGGAGAATCCTCAGCCTCAATTTTGTTAGTGTTTTCTTTAGTTATATTAGTTTCTCCTGGGGAGGGTTCTTCAGTGCTCACTCAACATGAGGCTGTGGACTGGCATGTTTCTGACACAGGTTTTGTTACTGAAGAAAAAGGGTCTGCCTTTGTTGTTGTATTCATTTCTCTCAGACTAATTAGAAGTAGCCCTTTATATGACTGGTGGCAGGGAAGCAAATGGGGAGCACGTGAGTGCTTCTGGGTGGTGTGGAGTGAAGAGGTGATCCTGAGTGTGGGTCCTGGCTGAATGGGTGCTGGTGATTGCTGCTGGAGGGGAGGATGTGTGGTGGTAGAGATTCAGCCCTCACTTGCTGAGTTCTGCCTTAGAGGAGAAGTATTAGGGTGTATGTGAGTTTATAGCAGATAGAGTGCTCCCTGAAGGGGATGTGTGGGGCAGAGCAACACCTCCACATGGGAACCCCTTTCCAGTGCCTGTATACCCAAACCAAGAGCTTGCAGCTTGTGATGCTACTTGTCCAACTTCTGCACCAAATGGGTGTGGGGAGGGGGTTGCTGCTATTTGTTGCATCTTCCTCTTCTGTTTGTCTGGAATGGACACGTGCTTTTAAGCCACAAGTTGTGGCTTCCTTACCAATCATATAAATATTGGTAGCTACACTTAAGGCTTGCTGTCCCTGGGTCTAGGTGTTCTGTGATGTCTGCCATCCCTTACAAGTCTCCAAAAGTGCTCAGATGTACCTGTGTACCCTACTTGCAGGGTAGCTGTGGTAAATAGGAGCAGAACACCATGTTACAACAAAAAAAAGCAGGGAAGGGTGGTGTTTTAGGAGGCAAGTTTCCCATTATGTTGTCTAGCTTTGGAGTTGTAGCTTAGGGTTGAAAGGCAGTTTTAAAGAAAGTCAAAGACAAACAGATGCTCTAAAAATATGACAGTCATAATTGTGCCTGATGTTTGTTGAGTTTCATGCTTACCTCTGCATTTCCCTTTCTTTTTGTTTCTTAATTGAACAGTTTGCATGCACACTCTGCTTAGGGGTGTTCTTTTCTCAAATCTGTGAAGATCAGACTGGGAACGAAATCTAAGAGGTATCTATTTACACAGTTTCTGGGAGGAACTAGGCTAGGAAAAAACCCCACCAAAAAAAAACCAACGAACCAAAAACAAATACCCAAACAAGCTAAACCAAACAGAAACCAACAAATCAAAAATTAGAAAGGTAAGGAACCCCCAGAATTAAACATGCCAGATTTTGAAAACCCTTCTTGTGCAGTTAATTATTGTCAGTCAAATCTAATATGGGGAAGTAAAGCTTTGGATAAGTTGTGTTCCAGCAAGGAAATCTGCTTTGATAAAGGAAAGTCGAGAGCATGACTCCTTTGAAAACAGCTGATAATGGTAGTATGAAATGGTGATTTCCATTTTGATTAATGTCTAGACAGTCTAATTCCTGAAAGAATTTTAAATAACAAGTGGGAGATGTTTTGTTAGATTGAAGCAAATTATTGTCAGGCACACATAATTTTGCAGGTTTGATTTGCTTTTCTTCTCCCAAAGTAAGTCATTGCATTCCCCTCATCAAAACTGAAGAGAACTGTTAAGTTTTCTGTTCTTCTGCAGTCTTTTTGAGTCATGACCACTAATGATGTAGTGGTGACTTAGTTTTTGCATGTCTGGTGGGTGTCATGCACTTTGATTTTGTTCGAGGTGTTTATACTGAATTATTTCTTTTCTCTGTTTTTCAAGCTGTTAATTAATCAAATACAACCTATGTAGAATACATGAGCCAGAGGCATACCAATAAACAAGAAATACATTGCAAAGAGCAAATGAAAAGTTTAGTGTTAAAGTGATGCCATTGGAATGTGGCATAATTTCTTCACAAAACCAAACTTTGCTTTGCCATGATTCTAAAAATACTTTTGATATGATAATGCCGTCTGAATAAAAACTGGGATGTTTGGTTGAAAAAAAAAAATCAATGTTATCAGTTCGCATGTGTAAACATTACTAGGAAGCACTTAATTTTTTCCCAGATCTGGAGAACTGAAATAGTTAAGAGCCCCAAAAGGGTTCTTCCAGAATTATCAACAAAATTATTTCCTTATTGTTGAATGCTTACAACTCAACACTCAAAGATGTCACTGACTGGAAAATGGAAACAATGTTCTGTGTTGCTTCTCTCAGAAACAAGCAGAGGCTAGGGATTGCAGATGAAATTATTTATTCTGTACTATGTGAACAAGTAAAACATTACTAATGTTTCTAATTCATTTTATGGTGTTTTTTAAAAGAAAAAAGACCAATTTGCAAATGCAATTTTGTCCACTTTTCCCCTGACATTTTTAAAAGAGCAAAGTTGAAATACTGCATGATGAATGGCTTTCATGCATTAGAAAACAGTTAGCTTTCTTAGGCAAAACCCTGACTATGATCTATCAAAAGTGTATTTGGGTGACTTAGTCACTTTATTGTTTTACAGATTTCCATCAGATTAGTAGTGCAAACAGAATTTCATGAATGTAGTATTTTTTAAGGTGAGTATGCATAAAAACTAGTTCACTTCATGTTGGAATTGTCCTAGAACAAAACCAATTATTCAGGGTTAGACCATGTGCCACTTTGAAGATTTTCTGCCTTTATGACCCAGTCTGTAATTTTTTCCTTCCCCTTTTTCATTTCATATATGAAGAAGAGTTTATCAGCTACATAGAAAGTAGAGCTGCAGCTACATAGAAAGTAGAGCTGCAGAGCTTGAGAAGAAATGTACTGTGACTAGCTTTCAGGAATTTATATATCATAGCTTTCAGTGTATATATATCCATATAGATATATATCTTCCAGTGTATCTGAAATGCTTGTACACCCACACATTACAGTGTGAGAAACAAATAGGATGAACTGGAAGTATTGGTCAGGTACCAGTAGCAAAAGCTCACTGTGAGTCAGCAGTGTGCCCTGGCAGCCCAGAGGGCAGAGCCCATCCTGGGGAGCATCAGATGCAGCATCACCAGCTGGTCAAAGGATGGGATCATCCCACTGTATGCAACATTGTTGCAGCCTCACCCTGAGCCCTGTGTGTAGTGCAGGGCCCCACAATTTTAAGAGGGATGTGAAGGTGCCTGAATGTGTCCAGAGTGGGGGGGAAAAAACTGGGGAAAGGGCTGGAAGGAGTGTCCTGTAAGGAGCGGCTGAGGACTCTGGGTTTATCTAGCTTGGAGAGAAGCAGCCTGAGGGGTGGCCTCATTGCTCTATTCTTCCTGAAGAGGGTAGGTGGAGAGGGAGATTCTGATCTCTTCTCCCTGGGATCCATTAATAGGATCTGTGTGAATAGTTCAAAAGTGTGCCAGAGCAGATTCAGACCAACCATTTGGAAGTATTTTTTTTAACAAGAGAGTAGTCAAATACTAGAATAGGCTTACTAGAGTTGTGGTCAATACCCTAAGCCTGTCAGTCTGTAAGAGGCATTTGGACAATGGCCTTAATAACGTACTTGAACTTTGTCCTGAAGGGTTCACACAGTTGTTCCAGATGATCATTGTAGGTCCCTCCCAATTGAAATAGTTTGTTCTATTCTACCTCTCTTATGCAGAAAAATAAAGCTGTAGGTGTGTACTAATCAGAAACAGTAGTGCAATTTTAATTATTTCTGTTTGAAAAAGGTCTCAGTTTTCTATGCCCCTTTTTTATGAATCACTCATCATTAGCCTCATGTGGCTGTTCTTTTCCCTCAAAATTATAAACAGCTTAATAGTATAATTGTTGTGATAATTGCATGCATGCCAACATATACAACATCTGCATCACCTGCATGCAAACACAACTCTTAAACTGGATTTATGCCTGGAGCATACATTTACATTATAATAATTATAAACATGTTAGCACACAGACTGCAAGTCTCTGTATTTCAGGATATTTTTGATTGTAGAGCTTTGTATTGGTCTGTCACACAAGTAGTGCCAAATGAAAGGCAGAAAAATCAGACAGATTCATTTAAACACACTATTTACAATAAATAATTGTTCCAGCCTTAGCAGTATCCTTCTATAGCTTAAGCTCATATACTATTAATACATCTATGTTTTGCTTAGCTCAGATAACATACTTTATTGTATTTTTCCATTTGCTAGTGAATGCTATGACTAAAATGTGTTTGAAGAAGTGCTTTTCTTTTCTTGCACTTAGTCCCAGTCTCCAGTTGCTAAAATAATTCTGAAATGTAGAGTAGTATTCATTCATGATCTTAAGTAGAGCCACTCTTAACAGCTTCAGGAAGACAATCAGGTAGATGAAAGAAGTGGTACTGATTGTTTTTCAGTATAGTGCAACTGAAGCAAGAAGAAATGTCGAAATTCAACAAAGGCAAGTGCAGGATCCTGCCCTTGGGGTAAAATAACCCCAGGCACCAGTACAGGTTGGGGGCTGACCTGCTGGAGAGCAGCTCTGCAAAAAAGGCCCTGGGGGTCCTGGTGGACAGCAAGCTGTCTGTGAGCCAGCAGTGTGTCCTTGTGGCCAAAAAGGGCAATGTAGTCCTGGGATGCATTGGAAAGAGCACTGTCAGCAGTTTGAGGCAGGTGATCCTGTCCCTCTACTCAGCCCTAGTGAGGCCACATCTGGAGTGCTCTGGGCTCCTCAGGACAAGAGAGACATGGAATCAATGTGTGTAAATATCTGAAGAGAGGGTGCCAAGAGGATGGAGCTAGGCTCTTCTCAGTGGTGCCCAGCAACAGGACAGGAGGCAATGGGCAAAAAGTGATGTACAGGAAATTCTCCTGATTATGAAGAAGAACTTCTTCATTGTGCAAGTAATTGTGCACAGGAACAGATTACTTGGAGAGGTTGTGGAGTCTCCCTCACTGGATATGCAAGAGCCACCTGAAGGTGATCCTGCATATTGTGCTCTAGGACAACTCTGCTTGAGCAGGGAGGTTGGACCAGGTGACCCACTGTAGTCCCTTCCAACCTGTTCAGTTCAGTGATTAATGAAGTAAAATAACCATGAAGGATGGAGGTGTGATGAAAAAAAATTAGCCTTGTCTTGCTTGTCAAACTTTTTTGACCAAAAAACTTGACATAAGTATCGTTACTAGAATGCAGAGTGATTTTGGTAGCTCTGAAATGCTTATTCCCAGTTGGATCTTTTTATAGCATAATGAAGTGAAAATAGAGAAGGAGGGATTTTTCTTTTTTTTAAATATGTGCCTGGAATTTAAGAAAAAATATTCCCTATGTGAAGTCTTTTTATTGAGAGGAAGAGCTTATAATTAATAAGCTAGAAAGAAATTACTTCCAATCCTGCAATTGTGGGACCTATTTTTCTCAGTAGAAGAGAAAATCCCAAGAGCTGCAGCTTCTATACAAATATAAGAACATATTAATGCACAACTACTGTACATTTTTATTACTCTTAAAATACTGATGGTATCTACAGGGCAAATTGATGTTTATTGTCAAAGGTTTTGATGTTAATGTCTTTTCCACCAAAGTTAATTGTTTGGCTTATTATGTTATTGTCCAAGCAGCCTTAGCTGCAGTTCAGTTGTTTAAGGGGTTTTCTTTTGCTCTTTTGTCATGCTTTTCTAAGGAAGACTTCCAGACCGGGTACTTCCTGGAAGTCGTTTGCTCCAGTCCATTGATACTGGAGACATATATACATGTATTTTTTAACAGTTTTTTTTTGAGAACTGCTTTGTATTGAAGGAAATAGCATCTAGAATGAAAAGGTGAAATGTAGTGCAGGAATAACTTCAGCCTAAAAATGTGCTTTCTCCCTCTTTTCCATTGTCTTTCTCATTCCCATCTTGGTGGAACCCTGAGAGATCAGACAGAAGGGATGAGAGTCATAAACTATGAATGGCCCTAGACATCTGCAGTAATTTCCATATGTTTCATTAAGGATTGTTGCTTGTGTGTGCAGTGCAGAATATAGCTAACAGCTTTTTGTGTCCTTCAGTCAACAGGAGGGGCTTCTGCACCATCTGTGATGTGCACTGAAGTTTGAAAGTTTGCAGGTGCCTGAGAGTCTTTCAATATTAAGAAAAAGGCTCCTTCTGCTGCAAGTCCTGGAAGGGATGGATTTTATCCCCAGCTAGCATCTGAGCACCACCCAGCAGGTTACTCACTTCCCCACAATGGGATGGGGCAGAGAATTGGAAGGGTAAAAGTAGGAAAACTTGTGGGTTGAGATAAAGACCGTTTCATAGGTAAAGCGAAAGCTCTACCTACAAGCAAAGTGAAACAAGGAATTCATTCACTTCTTGCCATGGGCAGGCAGGTGTTCAACCACCCCAGGGAAGCAGGGCTCCGTCATGCATAATAGTGACTTGGGAAAATGTTGCAAATGAGTGGTTTAGGTCCCTTAAAAAATCACTGGCAAAGGTATTGGCAAAGACAGGTTTAATATAAATTTGTGAAAGTGTGACTTAACAAAGATCAATCATACAGTTCACTCTGTTACTTACTGCATGGATGAAATGCACAATGGAAAATCAGATTAGAATCAGCTTAGAATAATTTATGTGGAGGCCACAGATAGAAAAGGATGCAAAAGGGAAAGGGAGACCCTCACACTGAATCACAGGGTTCAGAGAGGACCCCCTTGCTTTCTAAATTCTTGCTAGGCCCTAGGTGTTTCTGAGTCCAAACTTAGTCCTGGACTTGGAGACTTTCCTGCCCTCCTATCTTGTGTATTAGATAGTTCTTAATTGATGAAGAAGCTATTCAGTGGTTGGGTAATATACAGAAAATGTCACTCTAAAACTTAGTTAGGGTTCACTTTATTTCAGGGGCTAAAAGTTGTATCTTGCTATCCTGTCCAACTGCTAGAAGTGGTGGGAACCTGGACACTCAGTATGTGAGGCAGAGAATTTAGTAGGATTGAAAATGAAACACTGAAAGCTCAGTCTTAGTTCTTTCATAGTGCCTTTTGTTCTTTCATTTCAGGGTTTTATCTTTCTTATGAAATGAGTGTCAGCATAAGGTGTTAAGCAAATAGGCACTCCTTATTCGTAGTGGAGGAAGTACCATTAACCCCCACTCACCTTTGCGATTTTTTCTAGCTTCTGTTTGAACCTACATAGAAATCTTTTAGGTATTCATGGCTGAGATGTACCTGAAGTTAGGACATAAGAGAGCCGTTCTCTTTCTGACTGTTCTTTTTAAAGAATCCAAATACTGGACCTCACCAGCTGGCCAGGTGAGCTGTGGAGTAGTAGAGTCAAAGAGCTTTTGTAGAAATCACAGCTGAATATTTAAAGCTGACTTATTGCTGTGAAAGGGAGTTGGTACCACAGTCTGCCTTCCTCTGAAAATGAATGCCACCCCTATGTTTTGAGACTTATTTTAATGAAGATGGCATTGAGTAGAGGGAAAAGTTGGTTGAAGGGTGACCAATATGAGCAAATAGTAGGAAAGAATCTATAAACTAGCACTATGAAAAACTTAAAATTAAACCATTTCTCTATAAGAAGGCTTCACTTTTGACAAACACCCACTTGGAGTATCATGCAGGATGCACAAAATATATGTGAATTGTTGCAGACACTGTTCCGCATTATCCTGATGTTCTTGTATCAGCATCTGCCTAAAAGGCACTTCTGTCTTTCCTGTCTTCATTCTGACTGTATTTTTAATAAAGAAAAGTATCTATTCACAATGAAGTGTTCAATAGTGTCGGACTGACAAATGAATCTCATGTTAAAGCTTTTAAGACAGCTTTTAACTAGAATTTTGTTATTGCTTTCTTCAAAGGCCTCAGTGTAGTCACTGTTAGTAAAATGCATCCTTATAGCTTGATTGCATCTGTTCCCCTTCAGTGTCAGTGTGTGATATAACATGGGAATGCATGTATGAAAGAAAAAGAAGTGCTTCACTTGTGGGACAAAGAAACAAAACACTTGAGATGAATGATTTAAGCAATTTATGTGAGTTGTAGAGAAGGCATATTCACCTGACAAAACAATGGACAGATAATTGTGAGTTTCTGTTCTGCCTTGATGTGATCATGGGTAACTCATTATGCTGGCATTATCAAAAGAACTCAGTTTTAAATTGCATTGGATGAAAACTGAGCACTCTCATCACTTTCTTATGTGTAGAATGAGTATCACAGAATCATAGGCTATCCTGAGCTGTACAGTCCCTTTCTGCAATGCTGCTCTCCATCTCATTCTCCAGTATGTCTGTTCATCTGGGGTTGCCTCATCCCAGGTTCAGAATGTGGCACTTGTCTTTGTTAAACTTCATATGGTTGCCCAACCTTCTACTTTGTCACGGTCTCTCTGCAGGGCCTCTCTGCCTTTGGTAGCATGATTAGGCAATGTAACCTAAACAGATACTGAATTGTTATTGAGAAGAAAATCTTATTAGTAAAATCACAATTTTAACAGTAATGTTATTATTGATGTGCATTGATATTTTTCAGTTGGTCTCTGGGAGACAGGTTTTGTTTGAGGAGCATTTCAGTAATTTTTTCTAATCTGCAAATTATTGCAACTTGTATGTATGGGAAGGCAGTTCAAAATGAATGGATTGGTATGCTTCTGACTATTCCTGTTTGTGACATGTTTGTAATACAGTTAGGATTGCAGCTGAGAGCCTGAAAAATCTTTTGTCAAGGGAAGTCAAGGGTCAGTATGACTGTAGGTGAGCACCTGGGGTGTATACAGTATTGAAATTCATTACCTGTGCAGTTGTACGTGTGTGTACATGTGTATGCTTCTTCAGCATTAAGAAAACATT
Source organism: Acropternis orthonyx (assembly GCA_035583155.1). Taxonomy (NCBI): domain Eukaryota; kingdom Metazoa; phylum Chordata; class Aves; order Passeriformes; family Rhinocryptidae; genus Acropternis; species Acropternis orthonyx. Next base: position 38,588,101 of record JAWWEU010000091.1, read on the forward strand.
AGTTTCCACATGGGAGAACTACCTCTTGTCCTAGGACCTGAGCCTGCTTGCCCCAGCTTTTACACATTCCCCTATTCCTTCTATCTTTTAACAACTTGACTGGTCTTTTAGTTTCACCTATGCAATGCAGCATTTGAAAACAGCTTCAGCTACACTTAGGAGGTATGTTTGATCCAAGTTCTGCTCTGTGGCCTCAAACATACCAGTGTTCCTGTTTGTTAGAGCAATATTCACCCCATAGTACAATGAAACATAATGAACATAAGAGACAGACTCTGGCTGTATAATTGTATTTCATGAACTCCTATTTTTATTTCAAAATTCACCTAAAATTATTTTAGGGAGCTGATCTGTCTGTGTTTAGCAAAGGTATTTGCAAATACCTAATACTAAAGCTGTCATTTATAGAAGAAAAGAAATTATCATTCTGACAAAGATACAATAAAAGTTAAGTACTGTGAACCCCTTTTCTTGCCTTGCACAGGCAAGAAAAAAACCCAGATTTTATTCTCTGGCCTAAAAAAATATACATAGTTTAAGTTATGTGTTTTATTTCTCTTCTACTGGACCTGCAGTTTGCATGGCAAGAGACACTGTTACAATTGGTTTGTTATTCTGTATATTGTTGCCTGTTTCTTCCTGCATCTCAGTGCAGGAACTGCCTTCTCAGACACCAATTTTTAACTGGATATGTTGGAATCTGTGGAGCCTTAATTGTCATAGAGACTGTCTTGAGTTTGGACCACCTAGTCAAAAGATCAAGGAGAGAGGGAGAAAATGCATTGTGATCATACAAGCTTATTCCATAGTGAAAAGAAACCTGACCATTATAATTAAGTCTTAGTGATAATGTTGTGTAAGACACTTTATCTGGTGCTTAAAATGTGCTTTTAGGTGCCACTTCAAAGGTGGTGTAATGCCCCTCTCCCTCTGGATCAAGAGAAAATTGTTTGTAAGGGGTAGTGTTTTCTGTTTATCTACCTGGTCTAGTGTAGCTGCTTTTTTTAATGAGCTTTGGGAAGACTTTTAGGTTTTCCATGCTTCTTATTTGAAAATCACTGCTTTCTAATTTCTGTTGTTGGTTTTGATCTGTTGGTCTGCATTTTCAATTTGCTTTTGTTTCTCTTCCTTCTCCAGTGCAGGTTTGGTTTTTTTCTTCCTCAGCTGTTTTTTTTTTTTTCCTTACTACCTTTTCTGTAGTTTACCTAACTCTTGCCACTTCTCTAGCTTAGTTGATTAGAGCCTGGTCATAGTAATGCCAATGTTGTACATTTGATCCCTCTCTGGGCCATTTACTTAAGAGTTGGACTCAGTTTGGGTCCCTTCCAACTCAGAATATTCTGCGATTCTCCACTCAGGAACCTTGCTAGCATGGTTGCCTGTTGGCTTGGCTAAACCACACTTGTCATTGCAGGCCTGGTTACTCCTCATGACAGTTCAATGAAACAAAAAGAACTTAGGCCAGGGAGTGCTGGTTCAGAGTGCACAGAGATACTGATTCTGCCAGTAGTGGCTTCCACAAGAAATGTGAGGAAAATGTAATAGCTGCAGTCTATACATACACAGCAGCATAGAGCTTTCCTCAAGCACTCCTGTTTCTGTCGAGAAGGTTTCATACACAAGATTGTAGAATTTTACTAATGTTAGAAGCCCATCTTTCAGTTTGAGAAGACGCAGGAAGTAGTTTCATGGTGATTGTTTTGTAACCCATTACCCAGGTTTAAACAAAACTGGCAACTGTAACAGACTCTTAAGAACTGTAATGTGAGACTTTGATAAGCTACTAGTCAGCACAGCAAACGCTGTGTAAATCTGAAAGAAGAGTGACATGAGGGAGGGAAGGGAGTGAACAATATTTGTGCTAACAGTGTTTTCTGCACCAGTTAAGTGCTCAGAAAGTAGCTGATGTGGTATTTGTGACTTGTCATGTAATGCAGCCGATAATAGTTAATATATTATCATTGTTTCTAAAGTGTCCGTGTTTTCATCTGGATAAATATCTCCTGTATAATCGTTCCCTGTTTGTATATAAGTGAATTTCAGTCCTCTGAACATGACCATTCAAAAAATACTGGGAATGCTTTCTCCTCAAATTGTCTTCTGAAGACAGAGGAGAAGCAGGAGTGCTCCTCTATCATTGACTGAAAAGTTATCAGTATGTATTACTGTAACCTGTCTCTGTGCTTAACTAGGACTATTATATTTTGCAGATACTGGCAAGCCTTCTCAAGACATGTAAATATAAGGTGAAATTCTACTTCTATGAGGTTCTAACACAAAATACTCTGTTTCCAACTGAAGACCTTAGTCTGTTTGAAATCACCTCTCAGATTTGACCAATCATTGTAACACTTTCCTTCAAAATCTTTTAAATCCCACTTTACCATAGATCCTCTTTTTTTCCTGCTAAATTTCCAAACTAAATTCTGTAGCTGCAAGAGGACAGTGTAGCACAAGAGTCTCTAAAAGAGATTATTCTTTCTCTGTTTTTGCCATATTTTTCCCTTTCCATTGATTGCATGAAGTGAACTGGGTAGTGATAGCCAACTGCAGTAGGTGAGCAAGGACTTGAAATCTTCCTCACCCTCAGAAGGTTTTGTGATAGCAAAGCAGGAGGGGAATGGCAAAGTAGTAGGAGAAAATTCTGCTGTGTTCATTTACTTGGGAATTACCCAAGCTTACATGTCCTCAGAAAGCTGATGTGCTGATTATACTATTGGGAATGTAGCAGTGCTTATATTCCCTTGTAATGTTTTTGGTATGGCGGAGGGTTGAAAGTGCCCATCTGTGCTGCTTTGCTAAAAAGTATAATTTTGGTAATCAGGTGCTGTACAATTAATTACAAGACTTGCTTTTGTAAACTACCAGGCAGTTCTGAAAGAAACATACATCTGAACAAATGGTGATTCATCTGGGATTTCGGTTCTTTTCGCAGTCAGCTAGACTGACAGAGCTAGAGCAAATGTTTCTGAAGAAGTCAACTCATTGTATATAAATTGCGTCATTCTAACAGTCTACAGTAGAGAAACTGTCATGGAGATGGTAGTGCCTTAAACATGATTTGTGTTGTATAGCAGTGCAGCATTTGGAAGCATCTGAGTTGATGCTGCAGAAGGTGTGTAGTTTCTCAAGCTCAGCCTACCTTTGTGCTTATGCATTACATGGACTTGAATTATGTAATGAGATTGTCATGCGGTCAGCCAGGAGAAGGCAGAGGTGACTTCTCTTCCAAGTTCCGTAACAACCTGCTTTTTTGACACTGTCTGGAGTTGATAGGCTAGTGTCACTTTCCTCAGAGAGCTTGTGTTCAGTATTGTGGGGATTCAAAGTAAGTAAAAGCCCTTGCATTAATCTGAAAACTTGAAGTGTTGCCTAAAATCAAGGTAAAAAAGGACTTTAGAGACAATATTAGTATAGGGAGAGACAAATTCTTTAATGAAAGCTTTCTCGTACACAAAGTATATAGATGCACATGCCCAGTAATGGGTTCTTACAAATTTATAATGCTACTTAATTACCATATCTAATTGATACATCTAACCCAAGAACCTTTTGCCCTTGGTACTGTCCTCAGAACTGCCCCATTGGAGTGCCTCCAAAGGTTCTGGACCTTCTAGCTTGTTTTGCCTTGTTTTTCTGGTCCAGGTGCATGTGTCCCAAACACAATTCTTCCTGCTATCTTCTCTGTTGAAAAGACAGTTAAACAGAAATTCAGGAATGTGGCACAAACCATGAGAAACTGTTAGAAACTGTCAGCTGCTACCTTAAGTGTGAGAAACTATATAGCTATATAAAAATCTGCAAATACATAAAAATCTTAAGGCATCAGAATGAAAACATTTTATATTGGAGCTACTAATAGTCAATGTAATGTTACAGAATTCTGAATCCTATAAGGAAAATCTGGATATTGTTTTAGCGTAATACAATAGTTAACCTTCCTGAGGTTCTCCACTATATACTGGAATATTGTGTTGTGTCTCCCCCTTCCCCCAGTTATGAAGATTTCAAATTAATTAGCATTAATCCTAATTTAATGTATTTGTTTTAAATTACATTTATCAGAATTAGGATTTAATAGTAGTAGATTGTGAGTACATGAATGGCAGTTCTTCCCTCTACATGATGAAGAACAAAAAGAAGAAAAAAAGATTTGCTTTCCCTAAACTGCAGTTTTTATGCTGCCACGAATGATTTTTGCTTGCAAAATTCAGATTGAGTTGTGCACAGCTATGTCCTACTGTGTGTGTGCAGTTTTCTAATGGTGCCACATGGAGCTATTGTCACAGATCTATTCATGTGGTTTGCTTATGCATTTAAAACATTAAGTTTTTGTATTAAATACATGTTTTTCTCTCTTTCAGTGTGCAAGGATCCACCCTATAAAGTTGAAGAATCTGGGTATGCTGGTTTCATTTTACCAATTGAAGTTTACTTCAAAAACAAGGTACAGAATCTCATATTTTTCATTAAAAGAATAAATTTAAAGATTGTGTGTAAGTGAGGTTTGTTTTAAAGTTTCATTTCTTGACTTGGTTAAAAACAAGGCTTACAGCTATCTTTGTCAGTGCTGTTCCTCAACTCAGTATTACTGTATCTTTCAGAAATGTGTAATTGCGTTTCACAGAATGGTTCAGGTTGGAATACATCACAGCAGATCATCTGGTTCAACCTCCCTGCTCAAGCAGGGTTGTCCTAGAGCTCATTGTTCAGAATTACATCCAGGTGGTTCTTGAGTATCTCCAGTGAGGGAGACTCCACTACCTCTCTGGGCAATCTGTTCCAGTGCATGGTCACTGGCACAGTAAAGAAGTTCTTCATATTCAGGTGGAACTTCCTGTGCACCAGTTTTTTCTCTGTTGCTTCTTGGCCTATTGCTCAGCACCACTTAGAAGAGCCTGACTCCATCTTCTTGACACACTCTCTTCTGATATTTACATATGTTGATGAGATCCCCTCTCAGTCATCCCTTCTCAAGTCTGAGCTGGCCCAACTCTCTCAGCCTTTCCGCATAAGATAGTCCCTTAATCATTTTTGCCACTCTCCAGGGGACCTGCTCCAGGAGCTTCATGTCTCTCTTGTACTGAAGAGCCCAGAACTGGGCTCAGCACTCCAGATGTGTCCTCACCAGGGCTGAGCTGAGCGACAGGATTACCTCCCTCAAACTGCTGGCAGTGATTTTTATAATGCACCCCAGGATGCCATTGGCCTTCTTGGTCACAAGGACACACTGCTGACTCACAGACAGCTTGTTGTCCATCAGGTCCGTCCCATCCTT
>JAWWEU010000091.1:38605494-38620182 GCA_035583155.1 Acropternis orthonyx
TTTTCAAATGCAAAAGACTATAAGACTATAAAACTATATAAAAATCTACAGCTATATTAAGGCTTACGGCAACAATAGTAGCAATGTGGAAATAGGGACTTCTTATAAAAGCTGGTGAAAGTACATCTGGCACCCTGTGTGTGTTTCTGTGTGTGGCTAATGGGGGCACAAAGGGCAGTTACCCACTGCAGAAATTACTGTACTTCTGTCAGTTGAGCTTTTTCAGTAAATTTAAACTTAATCTGGGTGTATAGTTGCCTCTTCCCTAAATTTAGCCAAAAGGGAAACGCATCTTAATTCAAAAAAGTGTTGGTAATATAGGGGCTTTTTACATAGATGATCTTGACAAAGAAAACAAACATATTAGAAGTGTTCCTGAAGAATTACTTAATGATAATATTAACTTTTTTCTTTCTGAGGGAGAAGAAAGCAAGTAGGTTATTTTTGGTGTGGGTTGTTTTTTTTTTCCCCTGGGTGTAAGGGACTTTAATGAGTAATGTATCATTTTTGTAAGAGATAAGTTTGGAAGAGAGGTGTGTAGTTTTTATCATAGGGGTCAAATATTAATTTAACAGGAGACTTTCTTGGTCTTTAAAGATGGTATAGTCTGTAATCTGAAGTTCTGTCTTAGTGATATACTCTTAATCACATTAAAGTTTTGTATCTACAGTTGCCATTTTTAGTAGGGTTTATAATGAAATAGGCTGCAGGATTCAGTTCACTGGAATTTTTAGGGCTCAAGGTTTGGTATGTCCAGATTTTGTTTTCTAATGCTGTATGGGATTTATTTTCTCTTTGTATATAACTAGATTTGCCCAATCAGACCTCACATGGTACTAATGCTGGTCATCCCTTCTCTGCAAATCTTTCTGTAGACTCTCAATGTGTTTTGAAACATGGTTTGTAATATTGAGGCTGTTAATGGTCCAAATACTTGCTCAGAAAGTGAGATATCATAGAAGTCCATACTCTTTTTTAAAGTGTCAGCTTTCTAAGAATGTCTGTCTATAATGATGAATATATAAATATTTCTGAACTATAATGTTTCTGAATTTTAAGAAGAAAATTTATGCAGTGGTTAAACTTCAGTTTATTTTAGTGAGTCAGACTTCTATGTTTCAGGGAGAAAGTGGCAGCTTCCAACCATAAGAGAAAGAATTTTTTGGCAGAATATTTTGTTTCTTCACTTTTAATTTCAGGGTATGGCAAACTCTGATTCTCCTGATTATATTTCTCTTCCACATGGATGTGCATCTTTTTGTCATATGAGTGTATGAACAAAAGTATTTGGGGCAATAAAATATCTGCTTAAACTCTGAAATTAATGTTATGTTTACTTTTACATGTAAACTTTTACATTTACTTTTACATGTAAACTTACGTTTACTTTTTCTGAAAGATGATTTGATTTTATGGAAATGCTATGTTCTATTAAGTTTATGGGATTGGAAAACATTGCAGAATTCAATTTCGAGAACAATATTATTTAACCACTCATTTGACATCATCTGTGAGAGGAAATAATCATAGACACATGCATTTTTTTCCTCTGCTTTTGTGCAGATTTATCCTCTGCACATGTGACTACAAATTTTCCTTGTGGCTGATGGTTCTTTGTTAGCTTGCGCTTTCTCCTGCTTTCAGCTGGGCTGAATGCAGTGAAAGCCCTCGACAAGTTGAGGTTAAAAAGTGTTCATCAGGGGAAAGGATCACTTTTAAAATTTTTTATTTTAAATTTTAATGCATGAACTTTTGATCAAGGAAGAAAAACAACTTTATTACCTTCTTTCTCTACCTTTGGATTCTAGCTGCATTGTTGAAGACAAGGTTGGTAAAAGTAATTTTTATTACCTAGACATGTCCCTTAATATTCTCTAGGCTACCAAACGATCTTCTGAACAAAGTTGTGTGCAAAAAGATTCATTTGGAACAGTATTTAAGTAATTTATATTTTTAAATTGAAATCCTGTCTTCAAAAAGCTTTAGGCAGTAAAATATCATCCTGACTTGGAGAGGTAAAGTGCGGACTATATGTATCTATATCCTAGACTTCCCAATTTTGCACTTTCCATTTTTTTAATAATGTAATGTGCATGAGGCATGCCATGGGTCAACTCCTTCCTGTCCCCTGAGTCAGAGATGTTTTGTTCATCTGAAGAGGCAAGGCTAACCATACAGGACATCCACAAAACCAGTGTGACTTTGTGCATGGGAGCCCGTGGGAAGAGAGAGATGTTTCCTTGCAGGTGCAGAGTTCTGCATCCTCTCTCTGGCTTTGCAGGGTTTGTCAGACAACAGGTAAGCTGTTTCTGGCTGGCATTTAGTGCTTTGAAACAGTGGATAAATGAATGGCAGTGCTAGGAATCTGTAAAATCCAGGCACAGCAGCACTGGAGTAAAGACAAGATCTTAGCTGGGTTTTCCTCAGATGGAAGGCATAACCTTTACATGTCTGGTAACTGCTCTGTAATGGAATATTTACCTGTGGTTTCTGGTAATGATCTGTTTGTACTTAAGTCTTTAAAATCAAGAAAGGGAGCTAGATCCTTTCTATTGTTAAACTGCTGCTTGCTTACCAGCCACGCAGTTTACTGTACTCCAGATAGCACAGAAGATGAAATTAGAGACACACTTCTTTTACTTTAAAACCTCAGACTGTTTTTAGAGTGGATCTTTGTGGTGAGTTAATCTTGGCTAAGGGCTGAACTCCCACCCAGAAGCTTGGTCACTCACTCACCCTGCCTCCTCAGTAGGGCAAGGGGAGAAAATAGGATGGGAAAGCTCCTAGGTGAGGATACACATGGGGAAATTGTTTGCCAGTTAGTGTCATAAGCAAAACAGCCTCTACTTGGAGACAATTAATTAACAGTGTAGTTTCTCTAACCCATCCCATATTGAGAAGAAACATGGCTACTGTTTGTTGTTTTTTTATTCTTCTACCAGTGTGATTTTTTAGTTCTTAGGCAGGTGAGACTCTCTCTGTTCTTGTTGGTAATGTTTGAGTGACGGGCCTTTCATCTTGCAACAGATCACAGTAATGTCAGATGGCACATCGTTCTCTACAGGACAGAGCCTTCATCTCCCCAGCCTTCCGAGTAACTCCCTGTCTTTTTCTGAAGTGAAGAAGAAGTCATCTCATGGGCCAAAGGTGAGACTTACCTTGCTAGAAGACACTTGAGCCAGTGGTGCTTTTTCTGGGAATTACCTTGAGAGGAAAAAAAATGATTTCTAGTTATTTCTGCAATCCTTCCAATGACAGCAGGTCTTGACATTTCTTTGCTGTGAACTTACTGTTTGCCTCATGAAAATACTTCAGGACAAGGATGGCAGTGGAACAGGTGTCAGTAAAGGTTCTCTTGTTTTTGTACCTGCACAATTGTTTTCCTAATTTTGCAGAAGGAATTGTAATGGTCTGTTGTAGTATTAGGGGATTCCAGTAATGGAAGTGTGATCTGCAGAAATTTAAAGAACTGAACCTTTTGAGTAATACAAATGGACCTTTCTGAAAGAGCAGATAGTTTCCTGTCTGACAAAGTGAATTGATGGTATGGGAAAATAGCATGTTGTTGTTGTTGTTTATGCAAATAAGAAATGCAACACAAGGACTTTCTTTGTAAGTGAATTAAGATATAAGCCTTTTTCCCATTATGTTACGTTGTTTGGGTTTTTATTTTCTTTGCATCTTGTCAATTTGAAATATATTACTTAATCTTGCACTGCATGTACTGCAAGGGGAAATACCAATTTTTATTAATAACTTTCATGTTCAGGATCTGTGCCAAATCTCATATCTCTAGTTTTTTTGTAAGCAAATGCTAACCTGACCTGTCATTTTCCAAACAGCATTTGGATGGTGAACTTCTGTCTGATGTAGAAAATTGACAAGTGTGGAGTGTGATTAGGGTGAAACAAAGTGAAGTGCATGTTTACTGCACTCATCCATGTAAACTAGTGTTTGAAATCTTTCATTTTTACTGAAGCAACTGAAACACCTGCAGAGAGTTTGATTTGTAGCAGGCAGTTAGGTGAGTCAGTAGGAGTTTGGAGGTGCATCACATCTCAGGATCCATGCACTTGGGATCCATAAAAAAAAAATAAGATTAGTTACCTAGCCAGGAATGCTTGTCCTTCCTCATCTGTCACAGTGCAGGCATCCCCCCCGTATCACAGTGGAAAGCATGAAAGTCTGAACAGTACAGCTGGTAATGAATCAGCTTCAAAAGTTGGGTGGTTTTTGGTAAGCTGCTGTTTTATGTCTTCCACATTGGAGGTTTGGTGTATGTAATTTCAGTAAATTAGCGGGTTCTGATGAAACTGCTAAAGATGATGGCTGCAGGAGACAACAATTTCCAGATGTTGATAGCAGCATAATGGCCCTTTGACTCTTTCCGGCCACCTGTCCTGCCTACAATATGCTCTCTCAGCTCCCAGAATGCATCTCAGGCCTTAGCAGGAGCTGTGTTGGCCTAAATCTGAGCAGAAGATGAGTACAAGTCACAATAGCACAGTTTTTTCCCTGCTGGTAAGACTTTGGATTTTTATCGTGCTTTTATTTTTAAAGCTATGTTAGCCATTTCATAGAGCACCACTATGTGCCTTGAAGTACTGTATGTACTTAGTGTTACTTGGCTGAAGGAAGGAAAACATACACAGGTATTTTAACATGCCTATGATCCTCTGTATTATTTTTGTTCCTCTTGCTGTTTCCTTTATGTCTTTGTGGGCCTCTTTTTGGGTAGTTACAGAAATTTAGGAAGTAAGAAAAGATACTCTTTTACTCAGAGAATGAAGGCAGATATAAAAGCAATGGATTGGCTGTCTTAATGAAAGGGTAATTCTAAGAGACCATGTAAGAATGGTATGTATGGTACGTAAATATGTCTATGTCATAAATATGTCAAATATGATCTCTATGTAAACATCATCTTTCATGTTGTAGAAGAGGAAAGAAGTCCAGTTTCAAATTTGAGAAGACAAGATAAATTTCAGGTTCCTGTTGGTTTTAATACTACTGTGCCCCAGGACCTTTTTCATAGCTCTCATCTCTTGGAAAACCTCTAAAATGAGACTCTCCTTTGAAACAGTTTAAAATAACATGGTAAGGAGACCAGTAAGAAAAATAAGGAGTCCACCTAGTTTAGTAACAGCATGTGTTTTATTCCTCCTCAGGGCAACATGTACAGTTATGGTATGATAGAGCAAGACATGAAGCTAAAAGCATTAGTAATTAGTTCATATGTCAAACATATGGCATCAAACAAATAGGCAACTTTTTTTTTTTTTAATAATTTTGAAGAAAAGCACCAGAAAAGGAATTATGACTAAAGTAAAACATTTCAAGGAATGATTAGTACTTTTTATTTCTGTTTTTTAATTACTGCTCTGGGAAATGGAGAAGTGCTTTATGTTCAGACATTCAGATGTCATTATAGTATTGTTCATTGTTAATGCTTCCGCTCATTGTTAATGTTGATGCATATATATTATATAGTTACATTGTTTGATTCCCACATCTGACTCATAAATACATTTGCAGCACTGATGCAAGAAGTGTCTGAAGATAAAGCACAATTAAATAATTTGGGCAGCACTGTGTGAAAATTCAGGGTTTCACTAAATAAGATACTGAGAAGGGAAGAACATTTCAAAGTAATTATTTTTACTTAATTGTTCCCACCTCCTGCTACAGAGAAGGGAGATGCTGCAGTTTTTGCACATGTTTTATGTGTAAACGGTTCAGGTCCTACAGCATTAAATACTGGCTTAATACATCCTGATTGGACAAGTATGAGTAGTTATCTACTTGCCTGGAGCATGTCAGTGGATGTAGTCTCAGTCTTAACTTCTCTAATTGATGCAACTTCCATTAAGCAGGTTAATTTTGCTTTATTTTCTTGCCTAGCTTTTTTTTTCAGAGCAGTTCTACTGAGTACATTACCTTAGATTAGTCAGCCCTGCTAGAGAATGAGTCTGTCCTTGTCCTTCTTTGGTCCTTTATTGTTCTACTGCACTTCCGCTGTCCCATCTATGTTTTGCATAGAAGGGTGATTAAGTAAGGGGTAAGAATAGCTAAATATGTTTTCTCCTCTGCAGTTTTGTAAACCTGGGGCAGTGTTAGATAGCCAAATATACCATACTTAAATGCTCATGTGTTCTAGGTAAAGAAATAGTAAATCAATGGGTATATGTGATCCACATCGAAGTGTTTCTAAAGGTTTCTCACATGCGAGACAACATTTACGTAGAAATCCTTATAATCAGCTTGGAAGAAAGTAAACAAACTTTTTGACCGTGGGGTTCCTGTAAATTGAAATATCACTTTGCAGGTTTGAAGTAGTATAAAACGAAACTTGTCTTGTAGGGAGTGCTGCAGGTGTTTAGAACAGTGCAATGTTCTGGGTCGTTTTGCAATACTGAGAGCCCACTGCTGGCAGTTTCAGTGCAAGTGGGTGGTGCTGGAACTATTCTTGTGTTTTGAAAATTCTGGGGTGTCAATTCTCAGAAGAAAAAATCCCATATGACCCAGTCTGGATGATTCCTTTATTTCTGGTTCCCCCCTTCTCAGTTCTTTTATTGCCAGTTCTAGCTGTAGGTCACCACTTCCCTTGCCCCTTCAACTTTTCAGATTTAACTGAGTGAGAACTGATACTGCTCTGATTTTTCTGGTTTAACCTGTCTTATAGTACGTCAGAGTCATCACCTTCTCAGAAACACTTCTCACTCACAACAGTTAAATGTAAAAAAAGAAAAAGTAATCAAATGCTCAGCAGAAACACCAGAAATATATATAAAGAAGGAAGCTTTTGTAGTAAAGGAGGTTTTCCATAAGAAGACATTAACTATTGCCCATCCAATCAAGTCTTCCATATCTGGGCTGGACCCACAATAGTTACTGTGTATAAGAAAAAAGACCTGGCAAAAGCTGGAGAGGGTATCACACTACAAGAAGTCAAACTTAACCTGAAATGTCATCAGGAGCACATGTTTTGCTCTGATTGTGTAGTAGTTCTGTTAATGTCATATGGTTCATATCTGCATCTTTCCTTATGATTTTTTTTCTGATAGCCAATGGTGATGGTAACCATTATGTGACCTGCCTTTATGTTCGTCTTATGATACTTCTTTAAAAAAAATTATAATACATAAGGTTAAAACTAGCTTGTCTTGCAGATATTGAGAAGCAGTAGTAACTGTTCATGTTCAACCAGTTTGTAACAGATATTTTGACCAAAATGTTGGGGGTTGTATCTATTCTTATGTAGGTATTTCTGTTTCTGGTTTTCCACCTGCAGTTTCGTGTTCTGACTGTGACTCCTATGTCCATATTGTGTCTGCCTTTTGAGTCTTTAAGGGTTCTTTCTTCTTTTTTTAAGTAAAATTTTGCATCTGCTTTTTGCAGGACTCAACTAGGATTCTGAACACAAATAGCAGCAGCAGTAGTAACAGTTTTTCAAAGACCCACAAATTGTCAAAGGAGCACAAAGAAAAAACTTCTAAAGACTCAAAAGAACATAAAAGTGCCTTCAAAGAACCTTCCAGGGAACATAACAAATCTTCCAAAGAATCCTCTAAGAAACCCAAAGAAAACAAACCACTGAAAGACAAAAAAGTTGTTCCTAAGATGGCCTTCAAGGAACCCAAACCCATGTCCAAGGAGCCAAAATCTGAAAACACCCCCATCCTTACCATAACATGTGGGCAGCAGCAAGAAAAGAAGACTCTCACAAAAAGGCCCTCTGTACTGGACTCTGATGAACCTTCTGCTAAAAAAAGAAAAAGAACCAGCTCAGATTCATTATTTAAAAGTTTTTCTAGCACCCCGTCATTGATTCTTACTTGTTCAGCTGACAAAAAACAGACAAAAGATAAATCTCAACTCAGGGTGGGGAGAGTCAAAGTTGAAAATGACACACTGGAAGAGAAGACACCTACTCTGCCACCTTTTAATGATATTGTAGATCCCAGTGATTCTGACGGGGAGGAAAACACATCCTCCAAATCTGAAGTAAGTGGTTGTTTGGTTTTGCTTAACATGTCTTGAATACTCCCAGTCTGTGGGATTGTGCACCATATTTGTGCTTTCCCCTTCCTTTCTCCTGTCTGCTGCCAGATTTTCCAGACTGAAGGATGTTGATTGAGATGTTCAAACTTGATGCTCTTGTTGAATTATATTGCCTTTTCAAGTCAAGTAATAAATATCAACATTATGATGAATGAGCGTATGGGAGATGGCTATGAACAATACTGCTCTTTTGATGTTCTTCTGAATTTCATGCTTCTTTTGAGAGGAAAGGAAATGGATTTAAATGTTTGAATTTCACACTCTAAATCTTTGTTTTCAGGTGTTAGTTTCAATAAATCCAGGAATGAGTTTCTGTTATGTCAGAGTTATATCAGTTACTTGTTATTTTTTTCCTAGAGGAAAGAGGCAGTTCTGTGAACTATGTCAGTTTTGTGGAGGAGAAGGAGTTCCTAGAATCTCTCTCTCATGAGAAGAATCTATTCAAAGTAGCAGGCTTACAAAGAAGAAAGACTGTTTTTTATGGAAATTTGCTTTTCTGAAAATATTTGGGTACTCGTTTATTTCAAGCATGATTTTCTTTTGATAACTAGGATTTTAATCATTTTTCTAGGAAACTTTGGTTTTCAGAAGCATCTTTTATAGGCACATGAGTAGAGAAGGAGAGGTGTGGCAGGAAAAGCCTTGTTTGGTGCCATTATTTGTGCTTATGGTGAGAGGTAGTGTGCATGACGGAGAGGAATTCTTCCCAGCCCTGCCTGTTCAGTTTTCTCATTTTTCTGTTTCCTTATTTCTGCCTCTGTTACTGTATACATCTGTGATCAAATGCATAACCCTGCTTGCCTTCTCTGCAACAGGCAATAAATGCCCTGCTATGGGGAGGTGTCAGCATTGTTTTTACTTCATAGAAACTACCCACAAGGGAGAAGATAATTTACTTCTGAAGTGACCTTTTAACAACTGGCCCCTTGGAGCATGCAAAGGCTGTAAAATTTAGAAGGTATGGAGTAGGACAGGCCCTGCTTTACAGCATGACACTGGTGATATTCTGTGGTTGGAGTGTGGTGGAGGCATTCTCATTATGGCTTAGAACTTAATTAGTTTGTCTTTAAACCTGAAAATGCACACACGTGCCACCCTTAGTGTGAATTTTTTTTTCATGTCTTCAAAAGAATCTGAATCTTCTTGTTTAATTTATGTCACTTGCTACCTATCCTCACTATAGCCGGTTATTTAGAATAGATTTTTGTATTTCCTATATATTGAAAAAGGTGCCATGTAGTGGCAGCACTGGTTCTCCATTTTTTTTCAAAGACAGAATAATTGAGAGAAACAACTGCAATGTAACTGAAATTTTACAAATGCAGGCTCTACAGAGATGTGTGCTGCAGAGCAACTTGCAAATGATATGTGAAAGATATGGATGATGCTTAAAACTGATCCCTTTTAATTGCTGATATATGTTTTCCCCTGTATTTTCTTGCAATCTCTTGCCCACTACCACACCTCTGTGTTTTTCACAGGCTGACACAAACCCACTTTCGCTGCTATTCTTCATCCCTCTGCAGTTGACCTAAGGAGTTCCTTAATTCTGTACTAAAGCTAAAAAGCAGATTCAGTGTTTTCTAGGTCTGCGAGCCACTGTTACTGAAAGTGTAAACTACTGGAGTCCGCTCCAAGAGAAGCAAATCCTGTTGGTCTGGCTCTCCTGTATTTTAATGTTGGTATTCTGGATCATGGAACACACATGGGAGGGCCAGTGTGGTCCCCATCTGAACAGGTGAAAAAGATGTCTGCCACTTTTGGACTGTGCTCCTTTATAAATAAGGCTGAGTATGGCTCCAGTCAGTGATGGGATACTATTTAGAAAGTCAATAATATGCATAAGTTTAAGAAGAACTATCCAGAAAACACAGACTAATTCCCGAAGGTGCCTGTGGATTCACACCATTGTTAGCACTGTGGGAGGAAGACCTGGGCATCCTGGTTAATGAGTGTCTCCAGAACTTCACAAAGTTGTTCCTTCTACATTGTACTAGTTTTAAGCAGAGAACCTAACAAAAGGCAGTGAGGCAGTGTAACATAGATAATTTTGTATGTTAGAAAAAATAGGCTGAACTTTTTTGTGTGTCTTGGTAAGTTTCTAAGCATTTGAGGTAAAGGAATATACTTTACAGCTAGATCCGTAGAAGGTATATCCTGTAAATATAATCATATTAAGAAAAAAAAAGGTGAGAAGTTGCAGTGTTGCACAGAGAGTAAGGGAAGTGAACGTGTGATAATGCTTTTGCTATACAGAAAGTTATTTCAGGTCGGTTAAGGCTTCATGATACTAACCAACATAGTTGCCTGAAGCTGCGAAGATGCTTCTTCAGTGGCACATCCTGGCATAATAATATGCTGTAAAATTCAGTAAAATGTTATTTCTTACTCTGATACAGTTACAGTGGTGTGTATTGTAGCATAGATGAACAAAGAATGTATGGTTATAAGGGAATGTGTTCGGTAGTAGAGTATCTAGATTTATTCCTAAAGTGCCTTTAAAAAAACAAAACCACAGTATCCAATTCAGCAGATTTGGGTTAGATATAATAAATCATGTTGCAAATCAATACCTAAAAGAAAATTGTTAGGATACTACAAAAGTGCTAACTTTGAGTGGAGTGCATTTTTTTCTAGTGTTACATTTATGACATAGTGCAAGCCTAACATTGTGTGGATTGTTGTAATGAAATTATTGATAACTTTCCTAAGAATTTTGTAGTTTCTTCACTTTATGGAGTAAGGGATGGTCTCATTCTCAAACATATATATGTCCCGAAATGGTGACTGTTCTTGTTACTGGTATTAGTTCATATGCATAACTTTGCATATCAGAATGATAAATTCATAATGAAAAGTGCAATATAGGGTTTAGAATTTCATGCAAAGCCAAGTTTCTTTACTGTTGCTGTTCATACCTGAGACCATTTTCAGAGTTAGAGGCTGTCCATCATAAGTTCTCAGCTGCAAAGGCTGGGTTTGGGATTGTAAAATAAGGAGGGCATTCTGGGAAGTCCTCATGGTACAGGAATCTTACAAGCGTCATTAAAGGGAGGTACTATTTCATGGGGTAGGTGTGCTACAGGATGGCAATGCTGCTGCTCCTCTGATTTCTTCGGATGAGGACCCTGTTCAGTGAATTGGGGTGGGGTGTATTGTATCAATGGGCTTAAATTTCAGACAGAAAAGGAGAGTGTGCTCAACCCTTCTCTGTATTGGCATCATGCTTTACCTACTTCTGAGCATTCAGATGAAATACTGGCCTTTGTCTTCCCAAAGTAGAGGGAGTAGAGGTTTAGCACCCTCTGAGACAGGTGCATTATTTTTCTTCATGTGATAGAGCATGTCTGCCAATGGCTAATCTACTCTCTGAGCTGTCCCTTGAAACTCACCTTTCAAAATCCAGACAGGTTAGCATGGTGTTGTCTTGAGGGATTTCAGAAAGCCAGACACTGTCCTCTGATGTCTTCTAGTCAGTCCCATTCTGAGCTTCAAATGCCTTTGTAAAATTCTGTGGGAAATAAAGGGAATCACACTCTTGCTTAGTGTTAAACTTTCTGCCCTTCTTCAATTGCCTTTCTGTGTGTGACTTTAAGAGCACATAAGGTCATTCCTCTGTGGTCTGTTTGGCATAGGCTGTAGTGTGGTTCACTGCTGTATTTATTTTAACTTTGCTTTTCTGTTGGCTTCGAGATGTTGGCAAGTGAAACAAGTGTCCATTTCTCTTCATGCTGCTTTGTTAAGTATCACTTTTCAAATACGTCTGTGATTTAAGTATGTTGAACTTTGGTAATAGTGATACACTTTGTGTTCAAAAGAGCGTGGGGTCTTTTTTGAGTGGTATCAGCTAGCAAAGCGAGTTGGGAGCAACATGCATACTCAGAAATCAAGCAGAAAGGCTGAAAAACTATTTTGCTGGCTTTGGTATGAAGCATGCAAAGTAAGTTACAGAGTGAAAGCATGCAGATTTATGGTTTTATTGAGGCATAGACATATTAGCACATTCCACTTCAAAACTCCGAAGATTTTACTTTTAAATACAGTTACATGATGTTTTAGTTAAAGAAAACTCCAGCTGTTTGCTGTGTGTGGGACAGTGCAGCAACATGATAAAAAAAAGGACTTAACTTTGATTTTGCTGCCAGTCTGAGCCATAAAATATGATGAAGCTGTTACAACATTTGCGTGAGCTGCAAACTGGTGTGTGAGATGAGGAAATACAGAATTTTGTATCTGAGTGAGGCATTTTACATGGTTGGAGCTACGCCTTTTGAGCTGTGGAGCCATTGCAGAAGGGATTCTCAGGTACTTCTTGTTCAGTGGTTTTGCTGGACTGGGTACGGAGGAGAAAATGGTTCATGGCTCTTGGTGAAGCACAGAGATCAGGCAAATCATGCATACGTGTTCAGGTGTTAACAAATGTTCTCAGTATACCTCCAGTTGCAGTGAACTGAACAACAACTCTTTAAGTGCCATGCATGACAGTGGGTTAGTGGATTTTTAGAGAGTGCATATGTGTCTTTTGGATGAATTTCTTCTTCTAGTGTGATTATTTTGCATCTGGTGTGTATTGGTTTTTCTCTTCCTGCCTGTGTATGTCACTGCAGTTGCATGTGTCCCTGCATTAATAATAGTAGCAGCCTTTTGGCATGTCAAAACCTATTGAAATGCAAACTGAATGGGAATGGATGCTAGCAAGATGTGACCGCTAAGGGGTAAGGAGTTTCAGTTATTAAGAGCAGAGTACATTAGCGTGTATTTTACATTTGGGAAAAAAAAACAGCTCCTTTTTAGGAAGGCCTTTACAGAACAATGAAAATAAAGTAGTGATCACCCAGACTATGCTTTTGCAATTAATTAACTGCTTGCATGTCCTAATGCAGTCTTAAAGCTAGAATATGAATACCTTTTTAAAGTAATCCATAAAATGCCACTTTGAATCTGGCCCATAAGTATTAATTTGATTGTTACAAAAGTGAAAGAACATCTTGAAAACCCTTGTGGTCTTGTAAAACCTCCAGGCCCCTGTTAGCTGAAAAAGCCTGCTTTCTGCCGGGGCTCAGAGCCAAAGTCATAGCCTTTTCAGGCAATATTTAAAGTTAGAAATAACAGTAGTGAGATAGAGCTCCATGTGCCATTTTCATGTAGTTACCAAGGGAAAAAAAAACCAGAATACAGATTTGTTTTTTTTAATGAAACTGTGGCTCTATTAAAGATCTTTAATGATGCAGAATAGGGTTGATACTGATCATGTCTTTCATTGCAGACTGGGCCTTATGAGTTTGCAGCCTGTCATGTTCTTAGAATCTTTACATTTTGCTTGATAATTTAATGCATTTTTTTTCTGCTTTTCGTTACTTTTAGTTCAGTAGTTAATGCTGCTCTTAAAACCATGCCAACCACTTGTGGTATTGTTGGACATAGTATTCCTGTGTTGAGGAGGTTATTTAGTAGTTGCAAATGGGAAAATACTGTACAGTCTGAGGTTTGTGCTTCCTTATATGTGCTCAGAGAGAAACAGTGGCTGAAGATAATCAGACCTCTTTAGAGGAGTGACAGTAGGCTGTCAGCATCTACTGTAGTATGGCATCATTTAGCTGCTATATTTTTCCTATTGTAATTAGATATTACTATGAAGGGAAAAATGTTCTGCCTTCAGTCATAAAAGCTTACGTGCTTATTAGGCTGCTCTCTATGGGGTGAGATGGACCATTGCTGGATGAGGAAGCAGCGAGGCAGACAGGTAGTGATCCTCTCTGGCAGTAAGCTTGAGTGGTAAACTCAGATACTTACTCTGTTTGGAAATCATTGGCTTATGAAAATGTTAAGGATTTAGAAGTAAAACAGTGGAGAGAAATGGTGTAGATACAGTTAAATATCCAGGTTGCAAAAGTAATCTTGTGAGAGTCAGAAAACTGCATTCTTGAAGCAAAGTCATGGGTACTGAGGGTGGGTTTTTTTCAGTTTTAGGCAATTTCAAATTTTGTCCACAGAAATAACACCACTCATTACTAAGAAGTCCAGACTTCAGTATATTAGTTATTTGCAAGTGTTGGCTACATCTGTTTCAAGTGGGGACTACTCATGTGAATTAATGCAAATATTTCCATAAATGCAATTTTGGACTCGGGACATATTTTCTGTATTTCAGCCCTGGAAAACTCTTTTCACCTGCTATCCTGCAGAAAGTAAGGGTTTTAAGTGGGTATATGCAATGCCAATACTTTAATTGTATTCTTTCTTTTGTGGCAAAAAAGGACTGTATCCAGTAAAGTAATGACAGTTTTAGGAGGCCAAGATGGATTGCAGTTAAATTATTAAAGACAGGATATTTCATTTTAATCAGTCAGGTGAGATCTTCTTGGTACAGATTTCATTGCTTTGAAGTTGCTTTATCTTCTTCTATAAATTATGTTGTGATCCAGAAGAATGGGTGCATGTAGTTAGAATAAAGTCCAACACCTGTTAGTTATCAGCTAGAATAGTTCAACTATGTCTACAGTAGTTAGATCTATCCAAGGCCTTTATGCCTGTTTATTTTTAATGTGGAACCAGTAATTTTACAGTTCTTTTTTGGGGGCAAAAATTGCATGGTTTACTCATGTACTTTGGAAGGTTTGCTGCCCC
>JAWWEU010000091.1:38654194-38667825 GCA_035583155.1 Acropternis orthonyx
AAATTACAATTCCATCTGTAAAGAATGTTATACAATAGTAAAGGTTTCAGTTTCAAAAGGCATTTGCATTTGTCTCTACATTCTAATTAATATTCCATCTTTGGCAAGGTTTTTATTCTTTGAGATATTTCTTTTTACCACATCATTTTCCTTCAACTGCAACTTAAGTTTCTTATTTGTCTGCCTGTTCTGTGTTTAATCTAGATGTGTAAAGTATTTAGTATGGATATATTGTCTCCTTTTTTATCACTGTGACATTTGTTCCTCATACCAAAGTACTTTGTCAGAAATCACAGAATATCTTGAGTTGGAAAAGACCCATAAGGATCATCAAGTACATAACCCTGCTCCTTGCAGGACCAAGTAACAGTAAACCCTATGATTAATGGCATTGTCCAGATGCATCTTGAACTCCAACAGGCCTGGTGCTGTGACCATTTCATCATGAACCTGTTTCAGTGCCCAGCCACCCTGTTGATGAAGAACCATTTCCTAATGTTCAATATAAACTTCCCCTGATGCCACTTCGATTCCATTTCCATGTGTCCTATGCCTGTCCTATATCAACATAGTCCAGAATGGTTCAGAATGTCTGAAAGGCTTACCCAAATTTGACCTCTAAACTTAAGTGGAAGTCAGAATGAATATAAACCACTTAGAAAGAATTCAGTTGCCACTGTATCTCAGAATTGACCACAGTGAAACATCTTGTCCTCGAGCACTGAGAACTTGACTGAAATGTGTTCTAAATGAGGAAGTTATAAATGTGTAATTTGCTCTAAATTGGAAGGAGAAGACAAGAAAAGGATCTATTAGAAAATTAGTGAAACACTTCACACATGCTGCTCAAATATGAGCTGATCAGAAAGAATAGAATAAATGGGTAAGATACCCATTTGCAGTGTTGGCACAGTGTAAAGGGTAGAGGTACACAGAAGAAAGAGATGGAAGATGCTTTGTTTGAAGGTGTGAACAGTTGTAACACCAAAGTTGAAAGTTGATTAATAATGCCCTCTTGAAGTCACTGAGTTTTTCTCCTGAAGAGAAAGGAGGAACATGAAAAGGCCTCACCAAAGAGCTGTGTAAAGAACAGGGAACACTTGTCTTCACAACTGCCCTGCCTGCAGGCTGAGACAAAAGGTACTCTGTGTCTGCTAACAGGAAGGAGGGAATGAGCTTTGGTGCTGCTAATTGCTTTCAATGGGAATACCATATGAAATCATCAGGGGTTAAAACTGGGCTAGAGAAAGGCAGGAATGCAGGGTGTTGACATATATGCAACTTGAGGTGAGGGAGGATGAGGCATTAACATTAATGTTAGAATTTATTTTCACTAGAAGAAAAAAAAATCAAAGGGCTGGTATGCCTGATGGTATGTTAATTTACTAGTGGAAAGGAATAAGGGGAATGCAAACCGGTATAATGGGGTTTTGCGGGGCTAATCTTAAGGAGTATTTTTCAAGTTGAGGAATATCAGACAGGTTTGTAGACACTTTCAAAATCCCGGTACGGTGTCTCTAAATGTGGAACTGCCACAATTTTTCTGGTGTTGAAATGCTGAAACACAAGAGCAACCTGTACCCTAGGAAATTGACCCAATATAGAAAAATGACAGGTTTTTGTTGCTTGGTGAATGACAGCTGTATGGAATACATTTCCAAGAAAAGCAAGTTAAACAGTCTTTAATGAGATCAGGATAGTTTGATTTGTTCCAGGAGAGGTGAAGATGCCAAAGGAGCAAGGTGAAAAAGTTCAAAAGTGAGCTTTCGATATTTTTAAGAAGGTTTAATATATTTTCCTGTCCCTAAATTTTAGTATGCTCTTGCCTCTAATTAACCTTTCACCCCTGTTGTGTGGCAGAACAATGACCCCTTTATTAAACTCTCAGCAGAACTATTGATTCTTTGTGTCCTACTTAATGTCTATTGGTAATCATCCAGTTTATCCTTGGTCTTTTTTGTGTGTGTCTTTTCTTTATCATAGTAATAGAAACTAAAAAATAGCATTTAGACCATTCTGCCTTGTACTTCCAATTGCTGAAATATTGTAGAGAAACAGTTTCTTTTTAACATACTCTGTATTGAATATTGGCTTTAAAAGTGCCAAAAGCATTTAAAAGTCAGAGCTTGCACTTTCTTATCTGAGATAAAAGAAAAGCACTATTGGTTTTATACCTTAATGTTGTGCCGTCTCTGGAAGTGCATAGGAGTGACAACCATTTCAATATTTTTGCCAAAACAACATGGTAAAAATTTTCTGCAGTATATGAGCATCATTAACATAACTTTTCTAAAAGGTCCCCCAGTCACTGAGGCTTTTACCCTGTTTTGTTCTCCACATGCATAAGTATTTTTCATGTCGTAGTTCCAATATGTGTTCCATAGTATGGGGCCTATGGAACAACTCCCATGTGCCTCCTATTGGATGTAAGTGGCCTGAGTCTGTAACAATACTGGACCACGAGCTCTGACCTCAACGAAGATACAGCAGTAAGTCTCTATACTTTTGATATATAATCCTCACAATGGTCCCCAGAGAGGTTTGATAAACCATTAGAAAAAAGAGTAAACAATTCAATCAGAGTATATAAATATTTATTGTTTCTGTATCGCAGGGGAAGTGTACAGAAAACTAATCCAATTAGCTACACTTTCCATACAGCCTGCAAAACTAGTCGGAAAGGTAATGCACCTGAAAACATTTAGTGTTTTGTCTGCTGTTTTTTGCCTAAAGGTTTGAGGAGTTCAGCTTTTTTGCTAACTTTTCTCATGACACTGAGCCCAACCACCATCCTTTGTTAGTGCACACTTGAGGGTTTGGGGTTGTATTTTCTTATTATTGCTGAAAGCATTAGAAGTTAATTGTGTATAAGTAAATCTTTAATGAAAAATTAATGGTTATTAGTGGTTAAATTAATGGTTAATAGTGTAGTCTCTTTACAGCATCTGAAACTTTGAGGCAAATGTGTTTGTCTCCAAATTTATGTAAGTAAACACATGAGTTTTTATAGATTTGCAAAAAGCTACAGTAGCTGAAATAAATTTTGCAGGCAAGATGTTTATTGCATAGCCTACAGCTTCAACTGAAACAATTATTAAGTCACCTATTGTCACTCAGTGTAAATCACTTTTACAATACTTTGGAGGTTGAATTATCACTTACACAGCACCGTGAGTAGGCACGAGTGCCTGAACCTTGTGTAGAAATGCACCATCTAAATAATACACATGTATATTTACACACAAAAATAAAAATAAACAAAACCACCCAAAACGAAAAATTTCAGGTGCCCAGGAGGAATTGCACTGAATTTGTTGTAAGCAGTGCATCAAGTTCAAAAGCACTATTGTACCAGAGGAAGTTAGCAACGCCAAGCTATTCAGCCTGTGTGCTGCACTTGTGAAAAAAATAGATCAAATTATTGAAACAGAATCAAATACTATTCTCATTCAGTGAATCTCCATATGCTCAATGTTGGCTGGATAGTGCAGACCTGATTCCAGACAGTGCTATACCATCATAGACCTTAGAGTGGAAGTGTGAATGCAAAATTACATTCATTGAAAAAGTCTGCAAGGTAAACATTTTCCCATCTGAGATTGGAAGCCAAGGATAGTTAGACATCTTAGCAGGGAGAAAATCAGTTTATCTTTCCTGACATGTTCTCTTGTCACCCATCTGGGAAGGCATAGCTCACGTGTGATCAAAAGAATCCCCTTTCTTTGGATACAGGCCATAAACTGTTCTCATGTCTCATGGCAAGTCCTCATCAATGTAGGAGATCTGACTGGATTTTGAAGTGTGCAAGGGTCCATGGTCAGTGATTTCATCTTCCAGTTACTACAAACTTCAAACCTGTGCTATAACAAAAACCAGCTATCATGGTCAGGTTTGTGGATTTTTTTTCCCTTTCCCTTATGGAGCTGTATGGGACTACACTCATGGATCATTTATGTAGCCAACTGAGATTACGTTTTTTTAAGGATTTTGAAACCTTAGGACTGCAACTAGTCTGTTCTTGCTAATGGCTTTCTACCAAGTTACTGGTCCTGCTGAGCTGACAATGAATTTCCAGCTCACTACAAGTTTGGTGAAGAGACACAGATTTATGTGCTACAGGACGGGGTAGGAAGGACTGTTGGAACATAACACTGTTTCCACAAGCAGCTTCTCTCTGACTGTCATCAGACTCTTGGTTTTCCAATTCTGGTTTTAGTATAGTAAGACAGGATTATTCCTTTACTTTACAGGGGACTTCTGAAACTTGTTTTATTAGTAATAACAGTAAATAATGAAAAATAAATACAATTATTTATAGTCACTCTTTTCTTTCATTGCTTCTCTGTTAAATTTAGTTCAGGACTATTAGGTGTGCTCAAATGAGCTGCATAACTTCTCAAATAAGCCACCAACTCCGCAATAGCTGTTTGGCCAGCTGTTTCATCTGCTGATGCCCAGTCATTTATTGCAACTGCAGAAATCTTTAGAGATCTTGCAGTTGCCTACTGTGTCTGTTGCATAAGATGCAAAGTCTGAACCCCCAAGTAGCAATATAGGAATGCAGGAGACATGTGATGCCGTAAAATGTTGAGTAACTTTAAAGATTATATGTTGCCAACCCCAGAAAAAATTTCCTACTGAAATTCCTGTAATACTGAGAGGTGAGGACTAAAAGAAAAAAAATAATTTAAAAAGTAAAGAACTTTTTGAAGTTTGAACCTGTGTGTAAGCCTAAGCATTTATTTGGTTTGTTTATGGCACTCCTGAAATATGAATATAAATAATCTGCTAATTATTTGAGGATTGTTTTGTGACCCTCTCCTCTACCCACTCCGGAGGCATGCAGAGTATGTTTTCTGGATTGTTTTGTGACTGAAAATCATGGAGTAACAAATATTTTTTGCAGTCTATATTTTTCAGTGTGGAAGTTATTTTGTGGTCCCACATTGTGACAAGATGTGTTCATCCCATTCCTCTTCTGTGAAAAGCAATAGCAGCATGATACATAGACACAATCCTGAAAGAAAACAAAGCTTTGCAAACAGAGTTTTAAAAGTAGTAAATGTTGAGGGTTTTTTCCATCTGTGTACTATAATAAAGCACACAGTACCTCTGGTGCCAATTAGTCTAATTGGTTCAATTATTTGGGCAATGTTTTCAAGTGCCACTAAACACTCTCAGGCTTTGGCATGCAGTTAAAGGAGATAGTTTCAGTAGTTAAAAAGAAATAAAAAGAAGAAAAAGGAACAATTGCATTCTATTTAAATGTCTTTGTAAGAGTTCATGAGTAAACATGTATTCTGTTTATACAGATGAATGTGCAAATATGAATCTGTTACTGTTTTGGAATATTAAATAGTTTCAAGACTTTTGTCTTTCATTAAAATTTCTTTGAAACATTAAACATGTATTGGCTTTTAAAAAAGTTAAGATAGTTCTTTTTTCTGGCATGCTTGTTTTTCCAGTCTTGATTCCTTTCTCTTCCCTTTTCCTTTGATTCTGGCTTTTACTGTTACATTTTGCTCCTGGTTCAAAGACCAGAGTGGAAACTGTCAAGGAATAGAGTAATATTGAGGTGGAATAGAATGTGTGGCTCTCTAGGTCAGCTTGGCCTTTGCAATGCTCCTCCACCAGGAGTGGGCTGTAGACATAAAATGAACAGTAAGACACTTGTTTTCAACTTACTGTCTTTTCAAATTGCTGTTTAAGGAAAGTGCATGCCTACAGGAGACTGAAAATACTGTGTTTTGGTGTCCCAGATAGTGAGAAGCTGCAAAACAAATGCCACCACCCCCTCTTGACACTGCTAGTGGTACTTGAGTGTGTTGTCCTGAATGCGGGGTCACTACCTGATGCGCAACACCAATTCACACATGGAGGCAAGGTGTTTCAATTTCTGTTCTAGTTCTTGTGACGTAGGGAGCTAGGTGATAACCCACAGCAGGCTGACTCACTAATCATCAAAACTTTATACTATTTATACATTTTATTAAACAAAGTCATCATTCATTCATTGGTTGTGGATTACATCAAGTTTGTATTAATGACTACCCAATCCCCTATTTGCTAGTTATATCTCTTGCTTCTCTTGCTATTTATTCCTCATGTGTAATTCTTCTTTCCATTTGAGTCTGGGGTCCATTTTGAGTAGGTGGTCGACGAGTCAATGATCACAATCACCCTCTTCCAGCATTACAAATCCCCCAACTACTGCTCATTTCTGCTGCCTTCACTCCTGGTGCTTCTTGCCCAGGCAGCCCATTCACCTTGGTATTGTCTTCACTCTTCCTTAAAATAAGAGGTTATCCAGGCATACAGTGTTTGTAATGCTATTGTTTAATCCTAACTGTCCAGCTACAGCTACGGATTAAAAACTAAAAAAAGTTGCCAAGTTGTTTCAAGTCATGAGGGGCTCAAGTGTTGAGGGGCTCCATATCAGTGGCAGAGCTGAAGGCTGTTCAGATTTTGAAGAGACTGTTCTTGAATAGCTGAGGCATCCACCGTGCTTTGCCCTCTGCACAGAGGTGCTTTGCTGGTGCCAGAGAGCCCCCAGCCATGCACAGCCACCCTGTGACAGCAGGTGTCCAAAGTGGTGTTTGGAGAACTGGTGTCACCTTCCCCTTCCTTGTTCTGGTGTCCTCAGGTCTGCCTCTCTGAACACCCACCAGCCTGCTTGACTGGGTCTGACATTGCAATCTGAGGAGTGCTCCCATGCTTCTCCCATTCTCCTGCCCTCACTCCCTGCAGGATCTGTGTTTCCTTCATGCCATTCCATAAATCTAAACAAAATTAAAGTCTGAGTAAAAGTATGAAGAAAGATATAGGCACTAGGTTTTAAATTAGATGAGATGCAATAAATTCATAGTGGAAGAAAAGACTCTCCTAGTCTGCCACTGACTTTTGCAAGAATGTAGAAACTTACTGGTATCTAATAATAAAAAGCCCACACTTTCAAAGAGCAATAAAATATAATTGCAGTAGAAAATTAGGTGGGTGGTTCATGGAGTGAAATTTCATTTTAAGAAAATTATGCGTAAATATGCAGAGCAGAAGAGAAAGTTACTTCAGCTGATTACTTTTTTTCTTTTACTGGGCAATCTTGTTATGAATATTGTATCAACACTGTAAGATAGATATAGAGAATCAGCATATTTGAAGTTGGTGGCACAAAACACATACATCTATCTACTCATAGGTAGTTTTAATAATGTAAGTAATTCTATGCCAGCAAATGTCTTGTGTCCCTGTGTTACTCCCTTTAGAGCAAGTGAGAGTTCATGGTCTTAGGTTTCCTAAAATGGAATTATATATCTAGAAGCCTGCAGTTTGTTTATGCTTCTCTTCAAACCAATGGCACATTATGGTTGCCTTCAATTAAACCTTTTCTCCAGCTTTTTCAATCTTCAAAACATCGCTGTGGTTTTTAATCTCCACATAGCTGTGCTTATGCTAATTAGATTGAGCCCTGCACTGAGACTCTGGGGTATAAATGCTAAAATAAGAAAAACAACTACTTGAATGTTGCCCCATGGCAATATTAAAAGCAAGATAGCACCATAGGTTTGAGGGGTTTTGTGTGTATGTATATATATATATATATACATACATGTACATATATATGTGTTTAAAAATTCATTATATTTTGCTTGGTTACTTGCTAATTTTCACTACAACCTCTTTAAAATAATGTGAGGTGAAAGAGTCTCCCTTTTTTTTGCTTAGGCAAATGAATGATGGAGGCTGATCAGTTTGCACAAGTCAGGCCCTCACTCCTGTAAAACCAAATGTCAGAATTCTCAAGTTCTTGCCAAGGTTCCCAAATAGATGCACTTGCACTGGGTTGTTAGTTGTCTTCAGCATCTAGCTTCATGTTTAATTTTTTTCCCCTGTTTTTAAAGGCAAAGAAATCTCTTTTGCTATGGATCATAATGCAAATAATTGGATGAAACAGACATCTGCACAGTGAATAACAGTACTCAGATTTTAAATTCTCATTTTCAGCCACCTCTTATTTTATGAAAAAGGATAAGATTGGAGACACCTGCACAGGATTTGCTGTTTTTCACAAAGGAATGTACAGTGATTTGCCTTTTCAAAACATCCTTTTTTTTTTTTTTTTTTTTTAAATAATAAAAAGACAGTCAAGGATCCATTGAGACAAAGATATGTGCATTGTGCATTTTGAATTTTAAATATCACATATTCAGAAGTAGTTCTTGTTTCAGAGTCAAAAGCAAATGTTCCTAGTGTTAATGGCTAAGATCTAAACCTATTACACCTTCTGAAGTCATTGCACACTGAGGAGAATGCAATACAGTTAGACAATTGCTTGGCAATTATCACATCCAGCCCACAACAAAAATTCAAACCCCTGTGAACTAGCAACACCACAGAAAATGATCACCAAAGCAGCATGGATTATATGATAAATAAAAGCTATTTTGATAGCGCTACTGTACCTATCAGACTCAAGGCACATGGCCATAGTTTGGTAAAACTGAAGCATTTTCATGGCTTTCCATCACTTTCAGGTAGGGCACAAAGTGCTGTTTATCTGAAGGGTTAGGTTTCATTACCTCAGTTTTAAATAGGTATATGCAACTGTGTAAGGTGTAATACTGTCTTAGAGCAAGATCTTCCAATATTATTCATTGATTTAGAAAATACTTGACTTTTGTTGATACAGTAAATTTTCAGCATATCTGAAAACAAAGCTTTACATGACCAATGTGTCTGTAAAAGTCGCACACTGAAGTTCATGTAGACACGTAGCAGTGATGTAAAGGAACAAAACCATGGACTTAGGCCTCTGGAATATCTCCACCAGATCAGAATGTGAAGATAGTCTACTGTAAGCAATTCCCTCAATACTTGGCTAATGAACTAACTGCCTTCTGATAGATCCATTCCTTCTTCTATTTGCAAATAAAGAAACCCATAAATGTTAATTGAAATGTGAAAACAGTTGGAACTGTTTATAATTTCATTCTAGGAATTGAATGCAACAAATCAAGGTTAGCAGTCAGTAGGCTGTTACTGTAAATGCTTCAAAAACCGTCTTGGAAGAATGTTTACCTTGTCACTTAAGACAGTTATTATTCACTGAGGTACTACCTTACGGTAACAATGAAGTATGAATTCAGCCAGCCAATCAGAGGTCTTGGATGCTAGCCTAATGGTTTTTCAATCCATTTGTAGTACCAGAAAGAGTTATTAAATCTCCAAGTCTGATCCCCTAGTGAACAGAGATGAAAATTTTATCCAGTTAATCCTGACTTGAATCTAACAGAGAACACAATACCGCATCTGCCTGGCAAAGCTCTGAGCTATCTTTGTACTTCTTGTCTTGTGTTGATCATTTTTAGAAACTGCAAATAAGCAGCAATAATATGCAATGTGCTTTACAAAATACAGATATGACAGAGTGAAATGATATGACCTCATGAATGCATTCCTATTTTATATAAATGCAGCCTGTTTTAAACAGTAGCACAAGCTTATTGATGAAACAACTACAAGTGCTAAACACAGTGATTTTCAGAAAGATCTTTGATTATTTTTAAGTCCCTGTTAATTTAGTTCTTGGAGGTTCTTTTCTGAGATCTTATCCTTTTTAAAAGTAACTTGTGAAGTTTCATCATTGATATTTGCACCCTCCTTAGGTGCAGACTGTTGGCTGAAAGTGTTTCTATAAACAAGTGCACTCCATATGTTATTTTTGTAAATGTACATGCAGTTACAAGACAGCAGTAACCTGCAAAACAGATTGTAATGTGCAAATTTCTGTCCATATATGTTTAACAGGACTGGTAGTACATCGTGCTGCTGCCACTGAGAGAATGTGTCAGATACCATCCCATGACACGTGGAAATGAGCAGGCAAGATGAGAAACCATACCTTCAGTTATCTCTGAATGTATTTTCCTACAAAAATCATCTGTGAACCTATGCTTTTGTGCATGGCAATTCAGAATGGGTCTCTCTAGGCACACTCGAAAGATCCATACATAACTCCAGCATGCACTGTCTCCACTCTGCAACATTTTTGACCCTTACTATTGTTGGATACCCTCTCTTCCTGGTAGAAGACCTTGCTAGTCTTTCCCTTATTTGTCTTCTGCTGCTCACCTAACACTCATGTATCCTCCAAATCAAAACCTTGACATCTAATACCTTAACAGTACAACCTAGTAATAAATTGACACTCTCCTCTGCATGGGTAAAGCATCATCATCATGCAGCAATAATCCTTAGAATGGACTATGCCAAATATCGTAGTTAACAACAGACCAAAAGCAAATGGTGCCTTATTTACTTCTTTGTTTCTCATCATATACAATCTACATAAACATATTGTTTTCAAGTTACTAAAGTATTCAGTGAATCCTAGTTGTGGACATCTGTCAAACTGAAGGCTGCATTTGGATCTTTCTGTCAAGCACCACTCCTGGATAATCTATGTTCTGCCTATACAATTTCCTGTCGTACTTTAAAGGGAAATGATATGCTGTGCTTTTCTGTGGTGCTATGCACTGTTCAGCTGCTGAAATCCTGCATCCCAGACTTTGTCACATTCAAATGCTGGATGAAATTACTCAAAACTCCAAAGTCAAAGTACACTTATGTGGCTGGTACTCAGACAATGGAAAGGGTACAATTCTTAATTGAATTTATTCAGACATCTGCAATTACTTTTTGAAAACTGATGATGAGTGGCATTTAATACTTAAAATAAGATGAAAAATCAAAGAGATAAGACTTAAGCTCATGATGTTTGAAACACTCCTCAGGATTCATGCAGAAAGTCCTGACTGTTCATTTACATTTGATGAGCTTTTTCCTATACTACAAGCCTTTCTTAAAAACTATTCAGATGATTAAATATAGCATCATTTTTTCATTATATTTCCTATAACTCCTGTGCTAACAGGAGATGCAGAAATGCAGCAATTTATAAAAAGACATTGTGTTAATTTTAGCTACCCAGCTATCAACATCACACTCAGTAACACTCATGACTTGATGTATAATAAGCATGATGAACTGAATGAAACGTTTTAAAGAGCTGACATTGAAAACACACTATTTGCTTTACTAAAATGCACTGATGAAAATCTAGTAATTTCTGACTTCAGCAACAGTATTCCTCTCCATGCTGTGTTCTGATTGTATTTCAAGTGGATGAAGCATGGAAGTCAGACAGCTCTTTGGGTCCATAAAAGCAAGAGGGGCTGTAAACTTAGCTCAGCTGTACAAGCAAACCTGCTGTCTGGCATCAATTTCACTTTGTGTAAATAGGAAATCTGAAACAACTGCAGCCCTTATGGTAGAATATTCATGCACAGGGGACAGAGAAATGCCTATATTCCTTATTTAAACACAAAACATTTTTATTGTATTAGCCAGTACTGTTTAGTTTTTGAAAAAAAGGTCCCTGATAACATTCTCATCTTCACATTGTAAACTAGTAACTGTAAAGAATTTTATACATCATAACTCTTAATTTATCTGATGATTTTTCTTCTGCCTTGTTACTACTGTTTTTGGAGTCCCAGCTTCCTGGTGTGGGGCTAAGATGTCTTGATCTTGATATTGTGTACTATCTCCTTAGTCTATGGAAAAGCCTTGGTAAATCCCAGTAGAAAAGGTTATGACAGCCTTGAGTACCTAGGTCTTCATTTTGCTTCAGGAATGGTGAGCTGCTCTTGCTTGTCCTGTCCTCTGGACTACTGCTGAAGCACATGCAAATATATGCACACTATTTTAAATATGCAGGTGCCTTTTGGACAAAACCGTTCCTATGATCAGAATAAAATGAAGCATAAAATATATTCTAAGCCCTCTCCTCAAAATAACTGACAAGAAGCTTTACTTAAATAAATGAAACAGCTGTGTGCCTCAGCAGCAGATGGGTATGCTTGGAAATGTTACATAGCTGAAATCTCATTTATTGTGCTTATTTTTAAAATAGGCCCATCAAAGTGTTGATAGCAATTTTAAATGGTTAAATGTTGCATGTCAGAGCTCAGTCTTATCCCGTGTCACTGTCAAAAGTGTCAAGAAAAAAAATTTTTCTCTGCCTTTTATTTATGTCTGGAGCTACCCTGAGATGCAAATGCAATAGGGCTGGAAAACCCAAGTTGGCTGTCATAACCCAAGTTTCTGCTGTATCAGGAGGAAAGAGAACGCATTACATTATCTTTTTCTTCACTGCAGAGGGCAGGGACAAGTAGATGGTACAGTATTAAAATAAAAGGAACCAAACCAAACAAAACACAAAACCTACAGGCCTGGGAACACTGATCTCAGTTGTTTTGCCTTCAAAATAGTTACAGAGGCTTGTTATTCCCCTCTTCTTTTTCATTGCCTCAAACAGAGGAACTCATCATCCTTGCAAGCATTCATTTGCTCTGTCTCTATGCACCACCAAGCAGCGTCATGAAGTACCAATTTTGTATCCAGTCACTGAATGCTTGAAAGATGATAATTTTGAGTCGTTGACAATGTAAGGGATCCTTATGTTCACCTGCAGCCACTTCAGTTCTTCCTCACAGCAGACTGCTGCAGTGGCATGTGCCAAAGGCAGAGCCCCTACATTGTCCCAGTCTCACACACAGGATTGTAGCAAAAACTGTGATAGTTGTGTGTCTTGTGTGCTGTACGCAATCTCATTGCTGCATTATTATTGCTACAGCAATTCTAATGAGAGCTTTAAAGTATTGCTGAGGGGAGTAAAAGGCATGGTCTGTTGAGTAAAGTTGCTGCAGTTCCACAGGGATATGCTTCTCTCTAACTAGAAGTATCCTTTGTTCTTGTTTTCTAGAGTGAGCAGAAAAAAATCCTAATCCATTACAACTGGTTCCACAGGAATTAACAACTGAAGTCTTGCACAGCAGCTGGAGAGGGAAACAAAACCTTAGCAAAATTCCATGTTGGGATTGTTCAGCTTGAAGAAGAAAAGACTCCAGGGAGACCTTAGAGCAGCCTCTCAGTAATTAAAGGGGGTCTGTAAGAAAGATGGGGACAAACTTTTTGGTAGGACCTGTTGTGGTGGGACAAGGGGTAGTATTTTTAAACTAAAAGAGTGTAGATTGAGATTAAATATAAATAAGACATATTTCATGTGAAAGGTAACTGGCACAGGTTGCTCAGTGAGGTGGGAAGTACTCCATCCCTGGAAACACTGAAGGTCAGATTGGATCAAGATTTCTCAAATAGCAGTGTCTAAGATAATGTTGCTAGGAAATCAGAGCTATGTCTTAGGTAAAAAGCTTTAGAAAATCCTCTGTGACCAGTGTGGTTAACACTGCTTTGTATAAATCTGTTAATTATTTTAACAAGTCACTCAACTCTGTTAAGCCAATGGAGTTAGTTCACTTTATTCAGCAGCATTCAACAGACATGGGTCTTTGCAATGGCAGAGCTGAGAAGAGACGATTATCTTGGTGCTTCTCTTTACAGATCCTTAGGTGGGAAGTGAAAGGTCTACAAATCACATATGTATATAACATGATGCATGTGTAGAGACAGTGCTGTGGGAAAAGAGAACCTTGGAAAATAATATAAAAACAAAACCAACAAAAACCCCCAACAAAGCAAGAAACAAAAAAACCCCAACAGACAAACCCCCC
>JAWWEU010000091.1:38688622-38702189 GCA_035583155.1 Acropternis orthonyx
GAAGACAGGAAACCTTTCTTATCTCACAGAAGTTCCCAAACACCCAGCTTGTAGCCTGAGGGGTCAGCTGTGCCCTGAGCATCTGCTGCAAATGATCCATTGTTGGCAATTCATGAGAAATTACATAGAGGGTGTATAATACACAGATTTAGCCACACCCACACAGTGACAAACTGGTCCTGGTCACTATAACCAGAACAATGGGGTTTAATTGTTCTTCCTGGCTTCATCCCTCTCTTTTGTCTGCCACTATGTCAGAGATATGTTATTGTCAGGCTTTCCCCAAACAATTTCAGGTTTTCCATATTCTTCCTTTCCCTTTCCCTTTCCCTTTCCCTTTCCCTTTCCCTTTCCCTTTCCCTATTTCCCTTTCCTTTTCCTTTCCTTTTTCTTTCCTTTCCGTTCCTGCCTTGCCCTTCCCCTGCCCTTTTTTCTTTTTTTTTTTCGTTTTCCTTTTTCCTTTCCCCGACTTTCCAACCACATAAACCACCTCTGTCCCTACCGTAAATTCATTCTCCTCCCAACACATTCACATACAGAAATCTGGGTGGCAGGTTCTGACCAGGGCTGCATACAAATTAGCTTGTAGAAAATTGAATCAAGTCAGGTAAAGAACAAAAGCAAACTGACTTCAAAGGGAACTCACCAAGTGGAATCTACAGTTACTATACACTAGGGTTTTAACAGACCCTGTGTTAATGAAAACAGAAACCACCCACAAAACAAGGAGTAATCAGACCCTCCTTTCATTCTGTGATACATAGGAATTGCTTTTAGAAGTAATGACAGTCAAAAATAAGCTCTTTGGTATGTGTTGGGTTGCAACCATTGCTAACAGCACTTTGCACTTCCTGGTATTCCACAGTAATTCACTGTGACTCCCTGACTCACCGTGTCTGGACCAGTTTACAAACACAGATAGGGAGAGAGTCTCAGCTGGCAAAACTGAATTGGCTGGCTATAAACGAAATCTGGCTAGCTTCCCAAAGATTAGACACCTGGACATGCTTCCTCTTGCTGGTTTTGGGATTTTATTCTTTTTTTCCCCCTTTTCTAGTCAGTCACGGAGGTGTGTATATCCAGCAAAGACACAGTGATCTCACAAACTGTCTAGAATGTTCTCATGCTTGTTCTTGTTTCTTTTTCTTCCTTTCTTTTGAGAGGATGCAAAAGAGTTTCTAAACAGAAGATTAACAAGACTTTTGAAAAGTCTATTTCCCCTCTCTTTTACTCATCAGCTTAGCTGATCACAGTCAGAAAGATCTTATTAAAACCATGTCTGCTCTCCTTTATGAGATGGCATGTATTAAAATGCTATTACCACTTTAATTAGTCTGCCCACTTTTGGTTTTTATTATAGTTTATAAGATTCTTCCCTTTTGAAGGCAAAATTGCTTTACAGACTGGAATTCAGAGGCAGCCATTACTTGTGGGTGGGTCTTACTGGCTCTTTAACCAGAGGGGCCATGCACAGTGAGTCTTAAACCTGTATCAGACAAAAAGAAAGCATCTACTCTTGCATACGCAAAGTTCTAGGAGGGGAGTAAGAGGAGGTGAGGAAACAAAAGACAACTTTTATTCTAAATGTAGAAAGGAGTGTTTGCAGTGTGTGCCTAAGATCTGAAAAAGGCATCCATCCAGCAAGTTTGGACTTGACTGCCTGAGCTATATCACAGTCACTTCATCTTATTTTACTTTCAGGCACTCTCCTGTGTGCAGGGTATGAAGTCAAATTGCTAATATGTTAGTCACAGCTTTTATAATAACATTTTAGGGGAACCCTTTTTTCTCTCTCCCTCACTCTTTACTCCCCTTACAAAACCCATTAAAATAGTTTCTTGTCCCTGATTTGTCAGGTGCAAAAGAAATGAGTTGCATTGCTCTGGGAGATGAAAGGCACTCAGTGTGTTTGATGTGGGACTCAGGGAGGGGTACCCCATTGTCTGCATGAGGTGCAAACACAGAACACTGTTCCCAAGACAGGTTCAATATTCATTCTGTGCCTCCATGCAGTAAATGACAGTTTTTTAGACCCCTGCTTGTAGCATGGAAATGTAAGAGAGTATATGTCCATTGCAAAAATCCACTCATAGAAGTCTGTAACCACAGGAATATAAAATAATTCCCTTTGTCCAATGACGGCCTTTTTCAGCTATCCCTGACGAGTCTGCCAAACCTGGCTTTGGATACTTGTTAACGACTATAGAGTAAGCAGGGAGAAAAGATTAAAGGAAGAATACAATCTGTGTGAAACAGTGGCCCTGACTCTAAAGAAGCAGATGATCTAAGGGTAGGAAGAGCTTCCCTTTAAACAAGAGACTCCACATGCAATGCAAATGATCCCATGTGCAGCTGCCACTGGCAGGCAGCCACCCGTCTACAGAAGAATAAAGTCAAAGCAACAATTCCCCTGAACCCTGAAGCTCAGTGACTTCAAACAAGAAAAGAAGAAAAAGTGACATGTTTTTTTCCAGTGAACTCTTTCCATCTCTAAACTGTAATGATGACCTCATCACCTACAGCTGTCATCATGGAGCCTAGCTTATTTCTGTTCAATGGTCTACATCTGATACCATCTATGTATTTGTACCTAGGATGGGAAACATGTGGACCATGCTGCCTCAAAAATACATAATACAGTCTTAAAAACAAACCTTAGCTTTTGCTCACAGTGGCAAGCACATGCAAATCCATTAACTTAGTGGGAACCACATACAGAGGGGTACATTGGCACAGATAATTCAGGAACTATTGGGTCATTAGTCAAATTTTACTGACAGCTAGCTGTGAACATCTCAACTTATGTACTTGTGTAATCCCTATACAAAGTCAGAATGATAAGGAGTCTCGCAATAAACAAGGCAAGCTTACCATCCTACTGGACCCATCTATCCTCCTCTAAAGAAGACTGAAAAGTCTTGGTAGTGCATCTATATATTTTCATGCCATGGACATATTGTCCACCTTGAAAATGTGAACCTTTCCTTCCTTTAGAGAAAAATTTTCAATTCCAATAACGTACTCCAGTTTGCAATGTCTCTTACTTCCCAGACATGAAGATGCAGATGCTTGGAATAAGCTGGGACTACAGTACCAGTGCTGCTGGGAACATGGTAGAGGGCCTTCTCTCTACCATATACCAATATGTATTTTAATGTGTCACAATAGCCTTTATGACTCTCCATCAAATCCCTTCAATGTGTAAAGACATCACTGGATTCCCACTTACTTCTCTGTGGCTGGCAAACTATGAAGGTTGGCAGGTCCTGTCACTCTGATGGCTGTTCATTGACAAACACCTTCAAGTGTCCACACAGGCTTAAGTCTTGTTGTCAAGTACTTTGCAAATTCATGGAAAGAGTGGTGCCTCCACAGAAAACTTAGAGTGCTATGTCCCAGTTCAGCAAAACGTGTTCTGTAGTGCACTCATACACATGTGTGTTATGATGGGGGGGAGGCCGCTTGAGTGAGGATTAAAACCACATTTTAAAGTCAATGGCAAGTTTCAGTGCTTTACCAAATCAAAGTTTACTGTGAGACAAGGAAAAGTGAGAAGTCATGTGGCAAATTTAAAATCTGCTTGTGTGTTGTGTCTTGCTAACCTGCAGCTAGAAAGCACAATTTGTGATATCTCTCTGTTAGGTGCTTAGTTTTTATAGTATATGAAAATGGATTTGCTGACATGATTTGAGGAATTGTGGAGATTAAGATGGTTCTGGAAAAACACCCCCTGTGGAAGTAGCTGACAAGCTGGCAGCTGACAAACTCACCACTGAGACTAATACTACAAAGTGGAGGAGTAGAAACTGCCTCCTGAAAATATAGGAATTGATTAAATGGCACACAAAGCTGTGGAAGAAGCTTAGAAATGAAAAACGCTCCTGGTCTTTTCTCTCCTTCTGTTTTGGAATGTGTGACACCGTCTTCCAGAGAAGTTAAGCCTTTGGAAGTGTCTTTGCAAATGAGATTTTAAATATTAGCACATTAGTTAGTGTATCTAGCTGTGAGTGCCATTCTACTTCTCCACTTTTGTTATAGCAGGATGACCCTGGCTGGACACTGGGTACTCATTAAAGCAGATCTCTCACTCCCCTCTGCAACTGGACAGGGCTGAGAAAGGATAATGTAGGATCCATGAGCTGAGATAAGGACTGGAAGGGATTAGTCAACCGGGCAAAAGAGACTCAAAGTTGGGTTACTAATGAAATTAATTACCAACAGAATCAGAGCAGGAGAATGAGAAGTAAAATAAATCTTAAAAACACCTTTCCCCCACCCCTCCTTCCTTCCCAGTTTCTACCTCCTCTCCCACAGTGGCACAGGGAGACAGGAATGTGGGTAACAGTCAGTTCATCACAGGTTGTTTTCTGCTTCTGTCAGGGTGAGGAGTCCTTCCCCTGCTCCGCATGGGGCCCTTCCCACAGGAGACAGTCCTTCATGAACTTCACCAGTGTGAGTCTATCCCACAGGCAACAGTTCTTCACGAACTGCTGCAACATGGGTCATATTTCCACAGGGCACAGCCCTTCAGGCACAGGCTGCTCCAGCATGGGTCCCTCACAGGGCCACAAGTCCTTCCAGGAAAACCTGCTCCAGCTTGGGCTCCTCTCCCCATGGGTCAGCATATCCCTGCCAGGACCCGGTTCCAACATGGGCCTCCCATGGGGGTCTCAGCCTCCTTTGGGCATCCACCTGCTCCAGCGTGGGCTCCTCTGCTGGCATTGGCTCTACCAGACATGTCGGGGGAAGCTTCTGGCAGCTTCTCACAGAAACCTCCTCTGTAGCCTCCCTGCTACCAAAAGCTGGCCACTCAAACCCAATACACTTGCCTTTTCAAAGATCTGGATTTCATACATTTCAGATGAATGAAAAATCAGTCTAAAAATAAGTGAGATAAGCAATAAAGTGAAGGGAGGACACCTGATAAATTTGTGACTTCTTAATATCCAAAATCTTAACTGGAGAAAGGGTGCTTCTATTGTGAGGATGGAATTTGTTTGAAATAGTGGGTGAAGAATGACTGATAATTATCACATCAAGATTTGCTTATGGAAGAAGCTCTTCTCCAGAATTTGTCCTATATCATGAACCCTCTGTTGTACTGCTGAATTAAAAAAGCAGAAACAGGAATGGGCACAAACACAACCCCAGAATCTCTAATAGCTATCCTTGCTTACAAAGAATGAAACTGAATTTGAGCACTGATTATCTCAGACTTTCTGGGCTGCATTTTTGCTCACAGCCCTGCATTTGGACATCAACAGACTTCAGTGGACTTTCTGTTGTCTATGTGACTGTTTCACTGCTCTCCACACACAGGTCCAATGGATAAAGTCTGGGAGGTGAAGGGAATTCATTAATGCAGCTGAAGGCAGAAATATAAGTCCAAAATATAAGTCTGGAGTCAATTTCTCTTAATCCTTCCCATTTTTAATTACTACAATTACAAGGAAAATGGTAAATGCCTCATACAAAGAAAATTCCATGCCAAGAGCAGAACTGTTTGTCAACTATTTGTAAATTATGCATCTCATCTTAAAATTTGTGAGATGTTGGTCTTCATGAAAAATAACTATGTTATAATGTTCTAGTTGAATTCAGCAGAACAGAACTGACCCTCAAAGTGACTAAATTACGGTAATTTCCATAGAAATTTTTCTCATTTTGTATTCAATTTCTACGATTTTCTAGACATACTGGAAACAAGGTCACAATTGCTATTCACTTTAATAAGCAACATGCTACGTATGCCTTCTGTGTCATAGCTGAAACACTTTACTGGTTGTTTTTCCCATCAGTGTTCAGAACTCTTTAGCTTTGAAGTTGTTCAGTATATGTATATGTTCTTGCTGTTCTATGTAAATCCTACCTGACTGAATTAAATCTAATTAAGGTGCCTGTATATCTTTTCAGTTCATTTCACAAACTGAATTAATTTCAATTAATACACAAACACATATAATCTGTAATGATGATCTGTTTTTTATAGACAAATGCAAGTTTCATGCTTTTACTGTTACATATATAGTACACCCTGGGAAAGTGTGCAATGACAATGTGAAATTTACACTACTGACCCTTGCTGTTTACTCTCATAGTTTTGCCCAAAAACTCTCATATTTTTGTCAAAGAGGATCATCTAGGGTCAAGAGCTCGGTTTAAGTCTTTTTCAGGTGAAAATGGCATGCAATCAATCGGACATGCTTTACCAAGAATGACGGGAATTACTTTTGTGCTAACATTCTTACTTGCCTACAGTGCCACAGCTGAAATGCTATTCTGCTCCTGCTACCTCCTTCTACTCTTATCATTGCCACAAAGAAACCTGCTTTCTGGTGTGTCTTTAGATTTCCTGTTACAATTTTAGGTTCAGTATTAGAAACTTATATCACAAGAGCTATGTTTTCTAAGAGGAACAGACAAGATTCAAAGATGGTCTGCAGATGTGTACCTCATCACAAACTGAGACAGCTGTGAGCAAGTTATCTGTGATCTGACGTAAGAGCAGAAATGCAAAACCTGGGTCTTGGGGCTTTTTCCTTAGATGAAAAGAACATAGAGCTCTTTTTATCTTCTAAAACTGAACAAAAGTTCAGATATGAACAACAATATTTCCTCCTTAGTGAATTTTTTACTGGACTCTCTAGGAAATGTGCTGTATGTTATACTGATCTGATAGAGAAAATACAGTGTTAATCAACTATATGGGAAATGTCCCTAAAAACCAAACCTGCTAACAAGTAACAGTTCTTCAAAGAGGAGCTAGAAACATGTATATATAACATAGTCTAGCTTCAAGAACCAGGATTTTGAATTTCAAGAATGCTTTAGGAAGAAATGTGAAAATAATTTTAATTATGCTGATTTGATCAAAAGACTGAAGTACTGATCTTTCCATGAGATGTGTCCATGCTGTCTTGTTATGCACAATATCTTGAAATAAAAATTTTATTTTTAATTTCTGTCACGTATATTTATGAGCCCAGCCTACAGTTTTAGGCCTGACTTGTGCACTAGATTGTGCTATAGTCTTCACTGAAGTGTGTTTTTGTTTCACAGCAAAACAGAGTACTCCAGTAATGGAGTGTAATCTCACATAAATTCCCTAAACCACAAGAGAACAAATAACATTTTCTTTCTGAAAATGTCTTTGAGTTCCTATTTGGATGTTATCTATTGTCCTATTTGTTTGATTTTTTTAAATTTATTCTTCTGTTTACCAGGAAACACCAGTGCAGGGTCTTTTTCATCCTTCTGCAAAATTATCTGTTGTTGTGCTACCAGTAAATCACATTTCTTCCTTCAATGGAGATGCTCAGCAGACTGGAGAGACAGAGATTGCTAGCACACTGCGTTTGGACAGTGCAATCTACACTGCCCCTCTGGACCAGCAATGTCAAGTATATACACTTCTGGAAGACCATTTGTATGATTGTTCTAGAGTAGTAAAAGCTTGTTCCAATCCTTCTCTCTCTAGTTGTATGATCCAGTCATTACAAATGTACAACTCACAAGGCCCACAAGTTCAGTCTCAGTATAGGTATGTAAGAGCTATAAGCAAGTTATGAAAACAAGCGTGAGGTAAACTATGAGTACTGTGTGATGCTTCTCTGTGTGTGATCTCTGAATTGGTAGCATTAGGCTGATGAAAGGTTTCAGCCAGTGTCATGCACCAAAGGCAAAAGGATTGGATTTTCCGGAAGTCTTTCTAGGCCAAATGCCTACTATCTTGCAATGTGGCCATCTGTGATTCAAGAGTTTAAGTTCCTCTTAGACTTGCTCCTCCTGCATGTTATCATAAAAACACAGAATCATAGAATGGCCTGGGTTGGAAGGGACCTTAAATATCATCTGTTACAATCTCTCTGCCATGGGCAGGGACATCTTCCACTAGATCAGGTTGCTCAGGGCCCCATTCAACCCAGTGTTGGACACTTCCAGGGATAGGGCATCCACAACTTCTCTGGGCAACCTGTTCCAGTGTCCCACCCCCCTCAGAGTAAAGAATTTTTCCCTAGTATCTAATTTAAACTTACTTGCTTTTAGTCTGAAATCATTTTCCCTTTTCTGTCCCTTCATGCACTGGTAAATAATCTCTCTCCATCTTTCTTGCAGGCTCCCCTTAGGTACTGGAAGGCCTCAATTAGGTCACCACAAAGCTTTCTCTTTTCCAGGCTGTACAATCCCAAGTCTCTCAGCTTCTCCTCACAGGAGAGGTGTTCTGTCCCTCACCACGTT
The DNA here is from genome assembly GCA_035583155.1 of Acropternis orthonyx. NCBI lineage: Eukaryota > Metazoa > Chordata > Aves > Passeriformes > Rhinocryptidae > Acropternis > Acropternis orthonyx. The sequence goes on from JAWWEU010000091.1 coordinate 38,696,861, forward strand.
CATATGTGTATATGAGACTGATTCTGAGAAAGTTGAGGTATAATTCTGATCTCCCTTAATGTTTAGTGGAGTAATCACACTCATAATTGGAGTTAAAGTAGTATGAGATGATTTGCCTTACATTTATGACTAGTGACAGACACATAATTTAATTCCCTGCATGAGATCTGGTGTTGGATATACTGTGTTTTAGTGCAGCTGTGAGCCATCAGAAGATCTCACAGGAAGTAGCATGGATGTGAGACTCATTAACCTATATCACTGCTGCACAGCAGGGACTGTGATTAAGCTGTAATTCTTCCCAGTTTCATAGCTTTTCTGCAACACTCACTAATTCTAAACCATGGTTTTTGTGACCTTAACCCTACCTAGACCCAGTGATAGGACCTTAGTAATTTTAAGAATCTAAGACTTCTTTGCCTAGTCAATCAATGGTGCCCCAATCCTTCTTAGGGCACAATTTTTGGGTGAATTGAGCACAGGACTTGCATTGAAAAATGAAGAGGAGTTTCTAAGAATATGTCACTTGTATGAAAAGCTGAATTCTGTAGCAGTTTTACTTGGAGAGATAAAAGAGGGTTTAACTTTGGATGAAAAGAAGAATATGTAGTATTCAAACACTGTGGGATTCTGGTCAAGCTGAATTGTTGGCTATCCAAATGAAGTACCATGCTATGTTAAATGTAAAGCCTTTAAAAGCTTTTCTTTTGGTGAGATCTTTCAAAACAGATAGGTCAAACAATCCGTAAAATTTATAATGTCAAATGAATTTCATGGTAGACACAGATCTAACACTGCTTTTTAAGGCTTCCTCATAAACCAAGACTACTGAAAAGTTCTGAAGTTCTCATGAGAGGGCACTGACTTTTGTACTGTTATATTTTTTTTCATTCAAACTGCTATTTTTTCAAACATTTTTGCCCTAGGATTTTTCCCCTTGCATTTCTATGATGATTAGCGTTGTTGCCAAGATCCTGAAGCCTGAAACTGCTGATTTACTTCATTACAATAGATGACATCTTCATTGTTGTTATGGGAGCTTTGGCCTTCACAGAATAAATAGGGTCTGAATTATAAAGATTACATTGTAAAGCATAAGGAGTCCAAAATAGCAATGTATTTTAAAAAATAATTAACCTTAAAGTTCTGAATAAGTGGGTTGTGTGTTGCAATATCTTCTAGTTTCAGAACTTTAAGGATGAAATATTCAGGTTTTCCTGTCTCATCATACCTCAGTAGACACCTTTTTGAAACCCATACATTTTCTTTTCTACTGTCTCCTTCTCTAAGTCCCCCTTCTCATGTATTTAGGTAACAAAAGATCATAAATTTCAGATAAGACAAAAGAAATGAGCCTTAGATGCCAGCTGGAGGAACATGTCTTCTAAAACTATATCCACAGTGTAATTATTCGTAAGCTGAAAAACATGGCTGAACAGAACTTTTCTTCTCTCTAATTATTGTATTTTCTAATTTTTGTCCAGCAAGTCCATATGAAACTCCATATAGCAACATCACTTCTGTGCTAGACTGCTGAAAATTCTGGATGTAGACGGGCACATCAAAATTACTGCAGATTCTGATGGTGACTCTGCATTTTCTATTTAAAATGTCTTAGCAAGCACATCTACTTGTGGTTTTTAATGAAATAATAGACTTTTGAGACTTCTTCTACTTCTCCGCCTGTGAAGCAAAAATTTTTCTGAAGACTCAAAGACTTCATGTTTTGCACTAGTCAGATGAAAAGTGTACAGCGTGTAAGGGAGCAGGAAGTCTGTATTGCCAGCAGTGTTGGTGTGTCAAGCTTCCATTCAGCTGAATGCTGGCTGCTTTGATGAATAGATTGTGATAGGACATCACTGCTCTGAGCAGATATCTGCTGTGTGTCAGCACAGTTACATCATGGTTATCACCCAGAAAAGCTCCCTATTTTTCTTGATGGGAAGGTCCGATGATCTCTAAAGTCTGATTATTTATTTTGGTTGTCATCTAGGAGACCATTGAGTTGCTGCACATGTTTGAACAGGTAGCAATTTGTGCTCCTTTTTTTACTGCTGTTAAAGAAGGCATGCAAATGAGTAAATGCAAGTGTTAATGCTTTCTGCAGCAGGTTTGAAGATAGCAGAATGTTTACTGATGTGGTAGATTACCACTATTTCCAGAGCCTGGCTCATCGCAAATGATGCCTAAATTCAGACACCTGCTGCTAACAAATGGCTGTTTTTCACTGCAACAGTCCAGACTATAGGATTAAATCCAGACTTGGTGACAGGTTGTTTGTCACATGATTTTCCAAAGAGAAAAACAGTTGCTTTGATATGGTAAGCATAGCTATTTTCAGTGGTATGAATATGGAGATTTGTATGTTCTTGAAACATTTCCTGATTCTACTTTGAAGTATCACTTCACAAATTAACTGTTTTTCATGCACAGACAAATAGATGTCCATTGCTCTGCTAGTAATGAAAGGTTTTCCCTCAGTGCCATGAGTCTTCAGGACTCTGAAACAGGACTACAGAGAGACTCTGAGCTGTTTAACTAACCCTCAGAAAGAAGGGTCTGCCCAGGGCAAGCCACACAGATAAGTTTTTGCTGTCCAATCTGTGAGACTTGGTACTAAAAAGTTGCTTCTGCGTTATAACTTGTGATTGTCTCTTTAAACTCTTTCCAGGCACTGGGAGTCAATTAGTCACAAGTGATGCTGGGAGCCTTGTGATGGGTTCGCTGGAAGGAGTACGTTGTTAACTCTAATCTCTCCCCGTCACCTAGATAATTAAGTTCAAAGCAAGGTGAAGTCTTGCCCAGCTTCTCTAAATCACTGGATCCCAAGGACACAGGAATGAACAAATGGAGAAAGAGGACAATTTATGTTGTTCAAACTGCAATTGCCTAGGCTAAGCAGAGACACTTATCCAATAAATATTGTTCCTGGCTCAGCTCTGTGTTCACTGGATACCAAGATGTCATCAATAACCTGCTGAAATTTTTGCCTGGGTATGAACAATAAGAAAAAATTTTTTTTTCAATTATATGGACACATAATTAATTACTTAAAAGTATTTGACACATTTTTAATGTTTCAGTGAAGTTATATAAAAAAAGTTTTGACTATTTTAGAGCACAAATTAAACATTCAGAGAGTGGGCAGAAGAGAAAAAAGGCATTCTTATGCCTTTCTGACAATAAGAAGCATAAGTCTACAGATATCTCTGTGCATTGGGGAGACTAGAGAAGAAAACAGGGCTTTGGTGCGCTCAGACTGCAAGAAAAAAATTAGTTACATTTATGGAAATTACTGAAACAGTACTGGGGTATCTATGTTTTTATACAACACTGCCCTGAAATTTTACTCTGTAGTCCTTTCCCAAGTACCATGCTGGAGGGAAAGGCAGTAGGATTCTTCCATCTACTAAAAATAATCAGGTAAAAATGTACTTGCCTTTCCATGAGATGAAGGATTATAAAGAGACAAAGATTTCGAGGTTGTCAGCTAAGTTAATTTTATTCTGTATATGAACCTCCTGTAAAGAGAATAGTGTCAGCACACAGAGTTTACCACATGTAAATCCAACAAGGAGCATATCTTGGGAGTCTCTTTGTGGGAATTTAATGTGGTCACTGGGCAGGACCTCGAGTTCAAAACAAATGTGTGCAGGGTGGTTTGAGATATTCCAGAACCTGTTTTCAGAAGGCATTCAGACTAAATCCTCTGACCTCTTTATCTATATATGTGTAGAACTAGGATGACTGTATACTCTCAACTTTATCAGGCATTGTCAATAGCACTCACCTGTTGGTTTTCTTGCTATTCAAAATGGAATAATTGAATTATTTAAAGAATAATTTGTATCTTCAAGACAGGATGCTTTTTAGGTGTCTATACCGGGACTTCTATAAGCACCAAAATTTGACTTATAAGGCAACAAGATCAATTCACACTGAGCCTCCTCAAGCATTTCTAGTGCCATAAATGAAGGATCAGATTAGTAGACAAGGAGGGAAAGGCAATGAAAGGGTGAGGGAGAAACCTTTTGTCAGATCTGCCATGAAAAGAAATGAACTTTATACAGAGAATATAGGATTTAAGGAATCCTAATCCTATGCTCCATGCTTTTGATTGAATAGTTTGTCCTTTGAGCTCTTTCCCTTCTTTGTATATACATGAGAACTAAACACTCTTGTATGAGAGAAAAAAGCAGTAAGAACTTAATAACTTCAGTTTTCTAGAAAGTAGTTCCCCAATAATCTTAATATACTCATATAGGAATTCTGAATAACTGGACATATTTTATTATTTGAAATGTGATAGGTGTACTGCTTCACACTGTCTTACACAGTGATGTCACAGTATAAATGGTGTCAGCAATGTGGGGACAGAGTCCTCTAAGTTACTAATACCATACTTATGATCTCCGATTTTCCAGAACTTTTATATTTTATGTTTCCTCTTGTAAATACAGCTTTTCCTTTTTTTTTTTCTTTCCTACTTTGTTATTTCAGGACCACATAGTCCTTGTATTAACAAAGTATAGCTAGTCTCACTTTGTGATGGCCCTGGAAAACCAAATAAGTAAAAGGACATTCAGATAATGAAACTAATAAAGCATGAACATGATAGCATACTTAGTGCTTTTGTTCTTTTTTTTTCCTCTTTTTGACAGCTACAGCAATCTGAGTATCCTTTTTGTTTTATTGACATAAACTGTCAAAAGGCGCTGTAATGCAACTATCACACTCACTTTTAACATGTCCATTTACACTCAGCTAGCAGCAGAGATTATGGAGGTTTTCTTTTTATGCCATCTATGAATTAACAGTCCTTTCATATTTCTCCTTTCTTTTCTCCAATATTGCAGTGTTTTCATCAAACTATTTATTGACTATAACAATAAAATTGCTATTGAAGTGGTTTTTTAAATGGACAGCCATGTCTTCAGCCTAATCAGAATTTCATTTTCAATATGAAAATGTTTGATAACATTCCTTAGAAGTGGGAAGTTTCCTATGTTCTGAAAGTGGAATCTAGAAAATCTAAGGGAAATGTTTTTCCATTTCTTTAGACAATTTTTTATTCTCCAGATTTCTTGTTAGATTTGTGTCCCAGTTACAGCAGCCAGTACCAGCTTATCATTGTGTGGGTGTAACCAAAACTGTGTATTCTACACCCTCTCTGTCATTTCTGATGAACTGTTAGTAATGGATCACTTGCAGCAGCTGCCCAGGGCACACCTGACCCCTCAGGCTGCAAGCTGGGTGTTAAAGAGCCCTGTGAGACAGGGGAGTGTTTCTGTCTTCACACCAATGATTCAGCTGTGCTCAGCAGCTTCAC
>JAWWEU010000091.1:38718028-38729824 GCA_035583155.1 Acropternis orthonyx
TGGAGAAGAGGCCTTTTGTGCCCACAGATACCTGCTTCAACCTTCCACCTCCTACAGTGTGGGCTCAGCTGAAAGGGAGGCTGTTTGGCAAGCCCACTGCCCTCACCCAGATGTCAACAGTGAGGGATATCTTAGTGCAACCCTACACAGAAACAAGGGGCAGCCCTTAAGTGAGAGTTTCCCTTCTTGCACCCTGACCCTTGTACTGGGTGAAGTCTACCATGTTCATGTGAGACAGAAGAAAATTGTTTGTTACTCTAGGTTAGCTGGCTGAAAAAGCTCCTGTTTATTCTTCTCAGGAAAAATCTTACTAGACTTTGCCTCAAGAGCCAGATTTGGTGATGAGTTAATGATATCTGTATCTGGGACATGTTGTACTTCTCATCCTAAAAAGTCAGTGTACTTTAAAATCAGACTGTCTAAGCAAGGTATTTGTCATTCGACAGCCTGGTTGGTACAGCCCAGTCCTGAAGGCTCAGCTTGTACTGGGTATTACACTTTAAGTTCAGGCTTCAAGAGATTTTGGTTACATAAACCCTTGTAAAGCCTGTGGTCCTTTGGTACCCTGAGCTAATGTCCAGAGAATAACTACACAGTTTTCTCTAAGAGATTTTTGTTAATTTGGTGAGAAAATAGGTGTTTTGGCAAAAAGGTTTTACGGAGATAAACATGCAACTTAACAAAAGCATTACAGCAGATTACCAGGACTAGCAAGCATTGCTATAGTAAGGAACTTTTGCTACACCCAGCGAACACAAGCTTCATGCAACTTAGGTTAAGTACCTGTAACTTACAGAAAATAAGTGTTTAGGTTACCCACAAGAAGAAGGAAAGAATAAAGGAATATATATCTAGAAAATAAACAACGAAGAGAGAAAAAGAGGGGAGAAAGAACACAGTTACCATCCAGAAGGTCACATGTTGATGACTTCAAGGAGAACAGGCCAGGGCCAACACTGGGGGCAGAGGCCTCATGCTGCCTCTTTACCTGCCCTGGTCTCTGTGGCCACTCCCTCAGGCGGGACCTTTGGTTCAATGATGGCTCCCTGTCCCCTCGGCCAAAGGGAAGGTGTCACAGTCGACCAGCAGCTCCAGGAGCTGAGGTTTGGGTGTGTTACAGGCGGACCTTCCCTGCCAGCCCACCGCGAGTCCGTGGCCGTGTGTCTGTGGCTGCTGTCCTCGCCCTAGGCAGGGCTCGTCGTGGGCACCTGTGTTTCAAGTTTCTCATCTATTGTCACTACTGAGGTCAAGTTCTACCTTTGTGTCACTGTACCCTCAAGAAATATATATACTCACACTCACAAAGGCATTTTGATGGTGTGTGCAGTTTTGGTGCTGACCTTGTGAGCAATTGTTGCTCTTGTGGAGCATCAGTAATACATTTCTAAAAGAGAGATCTGAAACACTCTAACAGCAAGTGATAATTCTTACATTAGTTGTCAGTTTTTGAGAAAAATGATGTGTGCTTCCAGCACCTTCATTAGTTTTGGGTACAGTGGAAGGATGTTTGTTCTTAGAACTGAAGTACTATACTGTCTGGAGTTTCAGATTCAAAAGACTTTCCCTGTGACTGTGAGCAGCTATTTGCCATCTCTGTTCCTCACTCCCACTCTGTCAATGGATTGCAAACCATATTTTCAACAAGGTGGTTTTTTTTCTAAAAAGCTGATTTTTTTAAAAAAGTGCAAACATTTATGCCCATCATTTATGATCAAATGTTCAACAGAAAGAATTTTGAGCTGATGGACTTATCAGTACTTTGTAATGAGAGAAAAAGAGGTAAAGGACCTAAATCAAACATTTGTTATTTTCTATCTGAAATGAAGCTTTCTTTATCATTATATTTCACAGAAGCTTTTGAAAGCTTTTACTTTTTTGTCAGTTAAGAAAAAATGCTTTTGAAACATGGTGACTTACACAGAACAAAACTGTCATCCTCTAATCCATTCTTAATATGTATTTTTTTCACAATTAGTCTGTCTTGATATTCTTGACTTGGAACTCTTCTCCCTAAAACAGTCCTTGTCTTTTATCATAGTCCAGATTCTGATTAATTGGCATGACCATTTCCACAACTCTTCCAATTATCCCATTTCCTTCAACTTTCACCTTACTTTTGATGTCAGATCATTTAATGTAACTGAAAATGTTTGAAAATATATTTGCGCTGTTCATATGGAGCATGTCAGTATGAGGATAGTATTATAATAAAACTCATAAAATTTTAACAGTCTTTAAACAGAATTTGGTTTTAAACCTGATTAGTTTTCTTTGAAGCTGGTAACAGTATTTTTATACTGGTTTTAAAATCACTTTTATTTGTGTTTTAGCCTTCACTGTTATTTGCCAACACTTCTACCTTCCTCTGTGCATGTTTACAAAACACAGTCATTATGTTAGGTCACCTTTAATGCTTCCCTTTAAACTTCAGAAAGTATGAGATAAAAATGAAAAATACATTTCTGAACAAATAAAATCAAAACAGAGAGCTTATTCTGAGAGGAGTATTTCTAGAAATGCAACATCTGTAAAGAATGCAAAGCAAAAGGAAGCAACACAAGCCACATATGGTTTATGTTTGGATTTTGAAGAAAAGATGGTGTTGTGCAACAGATAGTATCCGTTCCTTCTGATACTTTATTAGACAGCTGTAACAGAAAAACTGCTGGGAGTTTTCTGCTAAGAGGCTTTGCAGAGTAGATGGACATGCTCTACATCATCTTTGCTTGAAGTTGTACAGGTGAATGTCTACCTGAGGGATGTTAGCAAAATAGATCCTTTCTCCTATAGCTATAGCCCATTTCTTTAGATGAAAAAGACTGAAATATAGGAGAAGCTATGAGTTTCAAAATCTCACTTGGGTAGTAAAACTTCCTTTTCTCAGGAGTTTCTTGTGGAGGAAAAGAAAAGGTAGAATTTGTTCATCTATATCATCCATATTCGAATCTGTTTTCAGAACTACGTGTTTCACTTTATTTTTAGAAAGTGTTTTCCAAAGGTGTCTACTAAAGTATCATCTTTGAAATTTATCCATGTTTCTGTTCTGAAGGTAAACAATAAAAGCACACACACACACACACATACTTGTTTTAGAAAGAGGTCTGTGATATTCTGTCTCTCTGATGACAAGTGAAGAAATTTCTCTGAAGGGTACTATTTGCCTGTGTTTCTGGAAAGTCCAGTGCAGGTTCTGTGCGTGTTATGGTGCTTTCAGATTAGAAAAAAATCCTTGCTTTTTCTTCTTAATGATCAAGTTTTCAGCTCACTGAATGATGGGGACCATGCCATGTGCATGAAAACACTACTATCGGTTTATATTCAGGGATGTTGAATGTTTGAAACATTTAAGCTGCCTGAAAACAAAGCCATGGACAAGCAGCTTCTTTGGATGTTGGAAGGTCCACCTAAAGACATCCACAGTTGCTGCAAAATGTCTTGAAGTATCAGGGTGGGCTCTAAACTGTTACAAAGCTTATGAGCTAGCTCACAATCTGACCAACTGCAGTTTTTATGTTTGTGTGTGGTCAGGATGTGCTTTTAAATTATATATTCCACTAACTCACTGCAGCTGGAGGTTCTTTGCTCAGCACATTTAAAAGTCAGCTCTATTTTTTTTTAATGCCTAAATATAACCTGGAAGAGCTGAGGTACCTGGGTTTTCATAAACTTTGCCAGTTGTTTAAGATTGTGTATACATCCTTCTGTCAGTGAAGATAGCACAACTCCTACCAACAACCCTCATGGTCTGCTTATGTTGGACACAGAATATGGGTGACAGTATTAGTGATGCATTCCTGACCAAATTATCCTATTAACATATGAGTGTTTCCTCTGTGATCAGTTTCAGTGGGAAAGTGATTGCATTTCTTGTCTCAGTTTTTGGACAAAAATTACGGTATAATGTTACTTAGTCAAAATCATACTTCAAACCTAGTTTATTGCACTGTTGATAGGTACTTGAGTAATGTAACTCTCCCCTTGTAAAATTCTTGCCCAGCACAGTCTATACATATGGAACTCCTATCCTTTCTACTACAGGCTTAGAAGAGCAGCTTTGCTGTTGGAGTGGAGCTTAAGGAAGTGTCAGGCTTTTCTGCTGAGGTCTGCTATTAATAGCAGATTGTAACGATGTAATTATATCCATTTGCACAGAAATAGGAAGATTATTCTCATTTGCTGGTGAAGTACCCTGCAGTGAGAAGTGCTACCACCATATTCACAGTTCCGTAAGAAAGGAAGACCTTAAAAGTAGTAACACAACAGTAAGCTAATGTTTGGGACAAACTCAGATCTGTTGCAAAGGTGTTGGGAGATAGAGGTTGTTACCCATGTGCCTCACCAGCCTGTCTGTGGTCTATGCAGAGAAAGAAACCTTATTCAAAACCTTTCTGATGGACAGCACAGGACACATGCTCAAGGAAGTCAGACTGGAAACTCCTTAGAATATTTGCTGATCCTAAGTCCAGACGCCAGCTGGCAGCTATAAAATTCCAGTGAAAATGAGTAATAAACAAATACAAACAAAATAAAAACAAAGAGAGATAAATAGAATACTAAATCCATGCTCTCCCTCAGTCTATTGCTTAGGCTGTTCATGATACTGTGTAGTGAGACAGTATTGAAACATTTGAAACATGTTTCAAACAGGTTGAGCAGGCTGTAAGTGAACAAAAGAGCTTTCACTGAAGGGAGGAACGTAAAAAAGAGGTGGGGAAGACAAACAGTAGTAGTAGCAGGCAGCTCAGCTGACTTCCAGGTTGTGGGAGCAAATGATTTTGGTGGGATATGTCAGGAATGAGAGGGAAAAGATCTCCTTTTTCTCAGGAAGGCCATAAAAGACTTGGAGGCTGGGCTGAGTAAAACAGGGATGCAGCTGTGTTCGAAGCAACAGAGAAGTAGTCAGTGCTCTTGCCCTTCCCCTCTTTTGGAAATGCAGAAGGGCTGATAGCTACAGCATTGCTTCTGAGGATAAAGTGCTTTTCTTCCCCATTCCCTCCTCAGAAAAAACCTCAGCTGAATACGTAGCAGATATCACACATCTCCTTAACCAAATGGAGACACGTGCATGAAGCTCTCACTTAAAGATCTCAGGTGTCTGGCATAAGTGCCAGCCTTGTGAGCACTCAGCCTGTATCCCCAGCATGTCTGCAGGTGGTGTCTGGAGACTGCCAGCAATCACTGAAACCTGGTCTTAAAAACTTTCCACTGGCTGGGGCACAGAACAAAACTACACTGTAAAAATTCTCTGTGGTGTAATGGAGAATTGCCATGGTTGGACCTGAGCTCCTCCAGCATCAGCATTGGCAGAGCCATTTATAAAGATTTGGGAACCAATATACCATATGAGTTGCTTTTTTATAATCCCGACAATTTAATAAAGCTGAAATCTTACTTCCCATTGTGACATTGTAACACCATTTCTGCCAGAAGATTATTGGATGCATTGCTCATTATCAAGAAAAACAAACTGGAGATTCATTCTAATAGGGTTAAGAGGTAACTGAGAAAGAAAGGAAATCACTTCTGCATCACAGTAAATATCTGAATAATGTCAGCCTCCTTAAGAGATATAAACACACATTGCCATATGTGAACAAAAACCTTCCCAAAGGACATAATGATAGTCTGAAGTACTTGATGTTCAGAGTTGAAATTAGTTAGCACCAATTTATTTGATGGTTTAGTGCACAGCAGGTTGCTCCTAAGTGATAAATTGCTAATGGATCAATCACTGGCATCATCTTTTGCAGAAAATTACTGTTCTTTCTTTGCAAGTCTCTGCAAGTATGAGTTTAATGATAATTTCAATGGGTACCATAGTATTATAAAGCCATGAACATGCCAAATTAAACTTGAAATTCTTCCTAGACAATGGGAGGCCTGACTTAATTACAGATTTGCTGTAAATGCATCTATAATCATACAGTAGAGAAGGAATCATAACAAAAGCAGCCTAGAGCAAAGTATTCTAGTAAACTGTGAGTTTTTACCCTGTTCTCTCTCCTGTCTTTTCCCAAAAGGGTCATGATTCAAGTCCAAGCTGGATGGGACTCTGAGCTACCTGGTCTAGCAGAAGGTCTTCCTGCCCATGACAAGGGCATGGAACTAGATGATCTTTAAAGTCCCTTTCAACACAAACCATTCTAAGTTTCTGATGTTCTATGCTTTATGCTTGATGTCTCTGGAACAAAAGTCTGATCTGTAAGTAAATTGGTGGTAACTGTTTGGTGCTTACCTCTGTAGAGTCCTCTTTCCCTATGATTTATTAGTTACAGTTATGAATGCTCATACTGTGTTTTCTGGGCCTGCCAAGATTGTTCCTGAGAATGCTACATGAAGAAATTTTTTGGTGCAGTGTTAATGATGCCATTGGTTCAAAACTCTGCAATCAGGAAGAAACTGGTTTTCTGAGCATTCTCCTCTGTCCTCAAAAAACTTAGCTAGAGTTTCACTAACATTAGCAAGCCTGATCTGACAAGAATGTTGTTCAAATTCTACATACTAGTAGTAACTCCCACCCTTCACACTACCAAAAGAGATAAAAATGTGTAAGATGACTGTGAAGGCAAAATGAAAAGATATTTGACTGTTGATCTCTGGCTCTGCTGACACCATCTTCTCCATCTCTACGTATCAGGAACACATGAGAAGCTACAGAGGTCAGATGTTTGTATTCCAGTTAGGAGCTGCACATGGGGTCTCCAAAAGACTGCAAATCACCTGAATGTTGAACAAATCCTTTAGCATGCCAGCAGTTAGTACAAAGACAAAGCCGTCCAGCTCAGAGTAGTTATCCAATGAAAAGGTTTGATGCTGCAGATGGAGGAATATATGAAAGGAAAATATCTCTAACACCCATCCCTTTGTTGTTTTATACTTCCTGATGATGAATGAAGTGCAAGCAATGGAAGGATATGTGCTGAAACTTGAATTATGTTGTCAGTGATGCTTTCAATGCTAACAGAAAGAAGCCTGCAGCCTCTTGCCTAGAATGTGTTTCTGGTTCCAAAACTCAGCTGCAGCTCCAGAGAACCCTTGCTGAGAAGAAGTGCGGTGAAAATGTGAATGAACACTGTCAGAGAGAAGAGCAAGCCCAATGTATTGAGTTCTGGTCAGTCTGACTCTTTCCTGATCACAACTATTGAATGTGACATTTTTTCTTGTCCAGGGCTTTCTCCATATAGTAATTTCCTTACTGATGGTCCTTCCAATCAGCTGTGTCCTTTACAACTACTTTACATGCCATGCTACCAAGAGAAACTACAAAACAATTGGTGCATTCTCATCCCATAGGACATATAGTTAGTTGTTCACTATGTGGATTTGCCGTTGAATCCCTCTGATATTAAATGACATCCACTCATAGGTCATTCATAATGCAGTGATTGGTTGTTCTAATGCTGCTTGCAGCATGACTGGTGACAGGAATAATAATATAATATAATGGCCAGACTTCATGAACAACCATCTGGGGAAAGGCTTTCCACACCTGGATGTGCCCTTCCAACCTGTAACAGTGGGTTTTTTAGGTGAGGCACAGCATGCACAGAACTGGCCCCACCATTTAAGTCCTAAGATCCATTTGCCACGGCCAAGTGAGCTCGGACAGTGACAGTGAAATCCTCAGGACTGTCTACAGCACCCAGTACTAACCGGGGCTGCCTCTGCTGAGCATCCAACATCTGACAGGATTGGATGGCAGGGAGGCATTTAACTGCCCAGGGGACAGTCCCACTGAGACTCGAACTCAGGCCCTTGGGATTCAGAGTCCAGAGTGCTAACCATCATGCCACAGGAATAGCAGTGCTTAAAAAAACTACAGTGTTTGAAGAAGCTACCCGATGGATTCATTCTTCTTCCTATGAAAAGTGGATGGAAAATAAGTGTTAGTCTTGGTGGTAGATTGACAGAGGCTCAGTTTGTAAAGTACACATCAAACATGTAGCCACAGACTGCAGCTATTTATAACTGCAGTTAGAAGGATGATTTCTGCACTTACAGGCCTAGCTTTGCTTGTTTTTCTATAGGCAGCATGGACTGTACAGCACCAGAGGTATCAGCACATGCTAGCAATATATACAACCACTCCCAGTCTGTATATGGTTTGTATTGCCTTTGCTGAAGTTCACAACAGTGTTCCTAGACCTCTTAACCAGATTAAAGTGAATCTGTGTGTTTCTATTCCTGCTGCAATCATACCTTTGAGTGCAAAGCAGCCTTAATGACATGTCTCTGGGGACTGCAGAGCCATCCAGGAGATTACAGCTTTTGTTTTCACTCTGTCATGGTTTTATGTGGTGACTTGGGACACATCCTGTATCTCAGTGTCTTTATATCTGTGATTAGGAGGATACTATAACTGCTTTTTTGGAGTGCTTTAAGGTAAGTGCTGGTGAGATGCTCAGAAAAACGTCTGAGGATGCATATAAATAAGACATAATTTTTGTGTCAGTACAGTAGTATGGAAATGAGAGTTCTAAACAAAATTCCCTTTGAGAGCGAGTACTGAAGCAAGAATGACACATTGTTGTAGTCAGTCCAAACACTACTGAGTGTAGTTGATAGCTGAATAAAAGTGACATTGGCGATGACTGTGCATTCAGAATCATATTTCTAAGTTAAAGGATCATGTTGTATTTTATTTTTCTATATAGGCACCTTAAGCAACATCTATGTGCCAGAGGACTTCTCTGTGGTTTGTATTTTTCCTCAGCTATATTGGTCCATTCAATAAAATATGCTGTCTTTTGTCTGTGAGCCATGCCTTTCTAAGACATATTATGTTATTTTAACAAAAGTCAAAAGGGACTCCAGTGTTAGAGTGCATAAGGGAGTTGGAGAGGGAAGGAGAGTTCATAAGCAAGAATATTGCACAGAACCTTTTCCCAACACAAACTGTAGGTGGTGGGGATGTGTTTAGTTAGAATTAATAACATCCATGATTGTTAGATGAAATAAAACTTAGAGCTGCCTAAAGAGCGACAATTTGGAGGATGTTCTTTTTCAGTGATAACAGCCTAACAAAATACTTATCTCAGATCCTATTTTTGTATGTTTCTTTGGATCATAAAGTCTACAGCACAACTATCACTGAGGTTTTTCCTTATTACTGATTAAACTACAGAGACTGAGTTAGTCAGTGTTAATTGTCACCGCTGTCTTGGTTTTGTGTGCTGCAGAGAGCAATTGCAGTAAGTGCAACTGTAAGTGCAACTTACTGTAAGAAGGAGACTTGCTAATAATGCTATACCACCCTGCATTCAATAGCACTATGTGTCTTTCTGTAAGAAAACACTTAAAAGCTGAAATATTCCAACTGCTCTGACCTGGACTGCTGGATGTACTACTTAAAGCATGAGTCACTTGAAATACACTGCAGCTGACTGCTGAGGGAGCAGCAAGCCTTCAGTGGAATGGATTCTTTCAGACAAAGTAACTGGGGCAGTCTAAATGGCTGCACACTCTTTTGAAGACAAGCCTGTCCTTTCAGGGTGTAAAGTGTCTCCCATTGCAGTGGCCAGCTTAAACCAAGGAGAAGCGGACAAGTCAAAGGTCACAAAAATCAAGAACAAAAGGTTCTAAAGTGATTTCAGTTTACAGAATCAAGAATCACAGAATATTTTGAGTTGAAAGGAACCCACACAGATCATCTCAGTCACGATCACCTCAAATGCTGTCATTATGTGACACCAGAAGAAGATTCTTTTATGAAAGTAGTAACAAGATTTGCATATTTTTTCAACTGACAGAGCAGGATAAAGCCTAACATCAAAGATCATACAATATAATAATGAAATTATATGTCTGTGTGTATTTCAATGATGTTTTGTGGCACATCTACTATTTCTTATCTGCCTATCTCCTTAATACTTTGCATAAGCTAGCATTCTCACTTACCTAATAATTTTATATTGCTGTTTTTAAGAAACTAACACCCTGACACAGTTTCACTGGAAGAAAGCAAGACAGGTGGGATACTGTGTCAGACAGGTAGAAATTGGACACTGTGCCAGTCTGCCTATGGATGCAGATTAATATAAACATGTATTGTTTGGCAGGATAATGCATGCTCTTTAATTTATATAAAATAAAACTCCAAGGGTGGTAAAAGCCTCTGGGTTTAGAGCCTTCTTCTGAAGTGATCATTTCTTCTAGCAGTTGTGGAGTGGAGCAAGCACCCTTCAAAGGCACAGTGTGAGTGTTTGTCTAGAGCTTTATCAAGAAGAATCTTAGGTCTTTGTACATCATCAGCATACAACATTGCTTGTGAGGTACAGTATATACATACTGAAATGCTGCTGTTGCCTATTCTCAAAAATAAGTATGTACATTTGAATGATGTCTTTGTCAAATCTCTTTTACTTGAACATCGCTGTGTGCTGAATATATCCACATTGCTATCCGTGTGCCTATAAAATCACATAATTCCTGCTGTTGGGGACAACAGAAAAGTTTTTGTTTGTTTGGCTTCACAGAGAAATTTTGTCTTTTCCCACTAAAATTAGTCACTCCTTTTTCACTGTTCTACCCGTCTGAAGCTTTTTCCTACTCGTATTGTTGTCTTTCAGACTTCTTATGTGGATTGCTGAATCAAAGTTAATTCAATTAGTTCTTTTTCAAAAATGCTCAAAACTCATTTTGTGAGATCACTTACTTAGAGACTGGTTGCCAAAAGTAAAGAAACAAAATCTTTCCACTATTTCTGGCATGTAAATAGAATTTTTTTATTTGTAGTATACTGAGATTAACCAAGATAAGGCAGCTCAAAATTACATCAGAGTAATCTTATATTCCTCAAGAGAAGGTATAAAATTTATATCCTGCTTGTCCCTTTGTTCTCATATGCTGGGTTTGGATCCAAAACCCTCTGCTCTATTTCTCCAACAAACTTCCTCATCAAAGAAAAATGTCAAATGCTACTGCACTGATGCAGGCATAGAAGTGATTTATGGTTCTCAATTTTCCAAAGTACTTTAGAAGACAAAACTCTCCAAACTTACCATAGAGCTGCTTCTTGGAAGCAGTTAAATTTAGAAATCCTTCAGTTTAGCAGTATCCACACAAACCAGAATGAAATGTTAACATTTCTGTGGCCTGAAAGTCTGCCTCTTGAGGAATGTTATCAGCAATAGTCCCATTCCGAAAACAGTATTATCCTTTTCAGGGTTCTTTCCATGTATTTTCCAGGTAACCTTTGCAGTTACATACTTGTCACTATTTATCCTGTTTTTGTTCAGGTCATATGTTCCTTAATGAATTTTTTTCATGTAATTCTGAAACTCTGGAAACACTCAGGCATAGTCTGATAGCCTGCATTCTGACATCTTATACCAACCAGAGATCTATTTCCTGAAACTTAGGTTGTAGTACTAGACTCGGTTTTGGTGGAATAAATCTAAAAGACTATCTTGTTCAGTAGTTAATGTTGAATATGAAAAACTACATGAACTGAATACAACTCACCTTTTTCCTTTTTCTGTTTTTTTTTTGTCCCATGGTATTCATTTCTGCAAGGTAGGAGCATGTGTTTATCTGTTTGTTTCTGTTTGTCTCTGTGTGTGTTCTTGACAGAACACAAAGATTTCTATGAGTTTTGTTTAACTTCACTTTGTGACGTTAGAATCCCTGGTACTTGCAAAAATACTTGTTTGAAAGCTAAGCGCTGGCTGTTTTTGAAATATAACTAGAGACACCAATGATATCTCTTTCTCTGTGAAGAAAGAAAAATATATATAGGTTGACAGAATTCCCCTAAACTGCACTTTCCTAAAGTATAGGATTATAGAGTGAAAAATA
>JAWWEU010000091.1:38789971-38811283 GCA_035583155.1 Acropternis orthonyx
CGCTCCCGGCCGCAGACTGCCGCCTCCGGGGGCGGCACCGGTGCCCCGAGCCGTCCGGTCCGTGCCTCCGGAGCTCCCCGTGCTTGGGGCTGGACCCGCTGCCCTTTCGGAGGGGCAAAAAGTTTGTGCGGCGCGGCGCGGCGCGAAGTTGTGCTGAGTTCGGCGAGGCTCTGCGGCATCCCCACGGGGGCACGGGGCGGAGGCGGGGCGGGGGGATGCGCTGCGCTTCGCTCATCTCCGCTCCGCTCCGCATGGAGCCGGGCTCCGCCGCGCTGGGAGCCGTCTGGCTGCGCTCTGCCGGGGCAGGAGACAGCCCGAGCGCCTTTCGCGTACCCGTCTCGGGTGGTGGTGGTCAGGGGAGCGCGGTCATCCGCCCGGCTGCGCACGGCAGCGGTGGTGCGGCGTCTCTCCTGCTTGGGGGTTTTGTGGCAGCCTGTCGAGCAGTAACTGAGCTGGGAAATAAAGTATCTCCGCTGTGGTGCTGTATCTTGCGCATGGAGTATGTCTTCATGACATCTTAGTATGTTTGAAAAAATGAGGAGAAACTGCAAGTTACTTAGTAACTTTTATGGAATAGCTGCATGTAATAGCTGTAATCCTGCGTTTGAGAATACAAAATCAGTATTTTACTGATTAATAGATTTTTCAGTATTCAGCTATTGCTACAGATGACTTGAATGAGAGATGTAACAAAGTTTGGGCAGTAATAGTAAAGACTAATAATCAGTCTTATTTAGCGAGTATCTTTTGTTTCATATAAAATGCAACCTCCTGTTCATGATGTGTATGTCATTAATTTCTACATTACAAATGTTTTTCAAATTCAGTAATCAAAGCACCTCTTATTGTCTAGAGGGTTTTTTTCTGTTTTAGAAGTGCTCTTGTTCCAGTATGCTCATCTGTGGCATACATGAATAGTCATTCTTGCATAATTTATCATAATTTCATTTGTTTCAGCATCAACTGTTTTGTAAATTTAAACTATTTTATTAGTGATCTGTAAGAGGAGCACTTTTAGAAGGTACCGCATAGGTATTCTTAGTAACATCCTATATTTATAGCTGTATGCTTGACATAAACCAAAGCAAAACCAGGGGTGACTGAAAATTTTGTCTTGACTTGTCCACGCTGATGTCCCAGATCTGATCAGAAGCAAGCCGAGTTCCCTCTGTAAACCTGAGTCAATTTTCCAGAGGAGCTAAAGAAAATCCATTTCTATGCTGTTCCAACATCACAGTGTTCTACATATGTGTCAATGACTGTTGCTCTCTGCATGCGTAACATTTCAATTAATGTTGCCTCAGCTGCCTAAAGGTCTGATGAGATGCCTATTAGCACTTTGATTGTTTTTTTCAGACATTATTGCCCCTGCATGTGGGATTTGGACATTACGTGATCATAGTAGAAAGTAATTACAGCAGGTGTGGTGTATTCATTCAAATAGTAGTTTCTTCATTTTTATACAACAGCTGTGGGCAGTTACTTTCTGCTAGGATTTTTTTTTGTCAGTAACTGAGGAGGGCAGTGGCTCATAGGCATATGAGAGGCATAAAATGATCAGAGTATTGATAGACTTATCAACAGGATTAGTACTTAAACATCATTGCTGTGTCTGGTGGGATGTGACAGGGCTTTATGTTACAGTTGGTAATATTTTGCTTTAAACTTTAAATTTCGCTCTGTAAAATGGTTTTAAAAGAATCTAATCACATGCTGTTCCACTAATATTAATAATATGTTTGTTCTTTTAAGGTGAATGAAGAAAATACATCCTGCGAAGAGTAGAAGTACTTGATTCTGGGAAGACTGTAAAAGCACTTTTAACTTTAAAGCTGGAAAAAAGTATGAAGGAACAGTCTATCTGACTCCCTCAGCATCTCACACAGAAGACAAAATGGCTCTTCAGAAAAAAACTATTGCTGGTGTCTTGGAGGAGTGGTGTTTAGAGGAACCGCTGTTCGGTTGCAGACGGCACCAGAACGTTCGGAAAAAACTGAGACTGATACGAATTGTAGGGCTTCTTGTCAGTGTAGTTGCCATTAGTACTTTCTCACTTTCAATGAGTGCCTTTTTCAAGATGGAACCACATAGCGTGGTGCTGGTCAGTAGCCTGGATAGCCAAAAGCTGGTGCGTGGGCAACAAAGAACTCTGTTGGATTTCACAGAACAGAATGAAAACGGCATTCCAGACCCACATGCTTCTATGAAATATGAAGCTGGGCACAACAATGAAACAGATGATCATATGAAGGGAGAGTACCCCAAGGACCTTTTTTCTCTTGAGGAGAGAAGACAGGGAGCAGTGATCCTCCATGTAATTGGAATGATTTACATGTTTATAGCCTTAGCCATAGTCTGTGATGAGTTCTTTGTTCCTTCCTTGACTGTCATCACTGAAAAACTGGCTATTTCTGATGATGTGGCAGGGGCAACCTTCATGGCTGCTGGTGGGTCAGCCCCAGAACTCTTCACTTCCTTAATAGGAGTGTTTATATCCCACAGCAACGTTGGCATTGGTACAATAGTGGGATCTGCTGTGTTCAATATCCTATTTGTTATCGGAATGTGTGCTTTATTTTCTAAAGAGATCTTGAACCTTACTTGGTGGCCACTCTTTCGAGATATGTCCTTTTACATCATTGACTTGGTCTTGCTAATCTTCTTTTTTCTGGATAACTTGATAATGTGGTGGGAAAGTGTAACACTCCTGACAGCATATTTTTTCTATGTGGCTTTCATGAAGTTCAATGTTCAAGTAGAAGAGTTGGTGAAGAAATTTTTAAACAGGAACAAGGTTGAGAAGGTAACAACAGATGCTGAAGCAAAGGTTGGTCAATTTTTAACTGAATATGTAGTAATGTCCTTGAAAGTGCTGAGCCCTTCTGTATCATAAGTAATATAGTACAGTAAGCAATACGAAAAACTTCCATATCTTGCTCAAATGTCTTTTTGTTTAATCAAAAGCAATAGGATCAAAAATTTAAAAAAAGGATAGTCTTCTAGTAAATCAATAGCTTTTTGCTCCAGAATTATTCTGATCACACAGAAAAACAGGGAAAAAAATACCAGCAAAAAGATACAAACCTTTACTAAGCATTTTGGCACATTGATGAGATCTAATCATAGCTACTATTTTTTCCCTAAGATTTTTTATTAAATGGTAACAATATCTGGGGAGGATCCTGTGATAAAATTTGGCTTTTTAAAGACTTCTAATGCACTTTCTTCCTCCAAAAAGGGCAAATTACTTAGAACAGTATACAAAGGTATTTTTATACATATTTTTCATCTACTGATGCTGATAATACAATAATAACTTCCTGTTCTAATTAGTGGCAATTACATGAAAAAAATCTTTGAAAAAACGGTGACCACAATGGCAAAAGTCATAGATCCTCAGTTTAAGGAGGATGATTTCCCATTTACGGTATTTGCAACTATGCAAACTCTTTTTGGCCTCAAGTAGTGAATAAAATTTATGCACAGAGGGCTTAGTGGGTCTTCAATCTTCAATAGCTCTATTGTTAAAGAAGGCAATATTTAAGGGACCTGTGAAGCTGAACCCATAAATGCTTATGTATGTATCAGTATTTTAATTGGATGCTTAGTTCTGAAATTGAAATGTCTGATTTTAAATGACATTGGGGTTATTCATCAGATAAGGCTGTATTATGTGGTAATTATTCAACGTATCAGGGAACTAGCTGTTCATTGTTCTATTACTTTTGTTTAGCAGTCCTGTAGGAAGGGTTTGGAATAGACACAATCCACCAATATAAATGCACAGGCATATAAACAGAAGGAGAGAGACAGACCACATATAACTGTAGAGAGGGGCTACCTTTTTGTGAGTCATGGAAACCTATATGACTAACTTTGAAGAGAGAGCTGGATATTTTAGCAGTTATGACAGGTGCATTCAGTTTTAGGGCAAGCCACAAAACGAGTCCATCAAAATTAAAATCCAAAAATTCTCATTTATTTCTTTTATTTCTAAGCAGGCTTAACAGCTGTATGCTTACTTACAACTTTAGTTTTTCCTTTTTGTTCTGTTCTTTTTTCAAAATGTGTAATTGGGATTTTATAAGTAAATGAAAAGAAAGGTCAACACCAAGAAAATACTTGCCCTAATTAGCAAAGGGCTTTTTTAACAATGTTAGTTGTTTTTTAAATAATATAAGATTTCACATTGTGTTGTAAGTACTTTGACAGATTGTTCTAAATGTGTGTAATGATAGGAAGACTATGGTATATGAAGCAATCATTTAATGCACTATCATCTGTCCATAAACTGGACAGAAATTGTAAATCTGTAACTGGTTTTAAACAATTATTACTGTGAAAAGCAACTGCCTTGTTTTCTCCAGGCTATAAGGTGAGGTAGAGTAACTACACACTGAAGTAAGTACTCAATTATTCTGAACTGAACAGAAGAATAAATCATTTGTGAGCCATTTTGAACATTATTTATATTTGAAGTACTGTGGATGGACTTGATTTAAAAAAGAAACCTTTAGAACCACTCATTTATTATTTTCTATTTTAATTAATTAGATTTTGTTCATAATTCAGGACACAATTTCCAATAGGAATGAAAAAAGTCAGAAAACTGGCTACTTCCCCTAAAACCACAAGTTTTGCATTTTATGTTTCATGAAATATTTTTCCTGAACTTACTTGAAGTTAACTAAAATGATAAAATAATGTGCTCATAATTCATTGAGGTGTAAAGGGAGATGAATGATGCTCCAATTCTGTTGCGATTTAGCTAATACATATTTTCTACTTCCTGCGAAAAACAGCTTCTGAAGGTGTCAGACCATGTTTTTCCTCTGTGAGCCATGCTGTAAAGACATATTTTTGAATATTCCACTGACACTTTGAAATTATAAGTCATTGTGAATTATTTTGTTCTTCAATGAAACAGCATTTAGCAGGATGAATTAACCAATTTTCTCAGAGCAACAATGTCACAGATTATATTCTTCGTAAAAGACTCCCTGTGAAGTTCTGTGTTCAAGTATTTACTATTACTAGACAATTGTTTTTCTTGCTTTTGAATTAAAAACAAACAAATAAAACAAAAGGGGGAAAAAAACACAAGGAAGAAAAACTGTTACATAGTTTTATGTAGTCCTAAGTCTGATAGAGATGCTTAGGATTTTTAGCTTACAAGTGATTGTCTAAAGCAAAGGATAAAATGTCCTTATAGTCTGAGATCTGGTGCCTAGTAAGGACTGCAATGTACATGGATGTTTATTTCCTAAACACTGAGGGTTGTGAAGTGTCACAGAAGTGATAGTCTTGGCTGCTGGAGGCAAAGGATACTTCGTTTCTACAGTGTTGTCAGTTTAGATTGTTCCAAGTAATCAAGAGTGTGCTTTGTCATTGCAAAATAAAATTGTATATAATCCAGTTAACATACTGAACACAGAATTTGCAATCTCAGGGTTTTTTTTGTTGGAAGCTTTTTCGTTCTCTTTTTCCCCACTAGGGTAGAGAATTGCTAGGCAGGTCTCTGAAACGCGTGGGTTAGTGTGTCTTGGAATAATTTTATTTCAGGAGAGTATAGAAAATTCTCTTTCCTCTAACCAACACTCCCTCTGCCTATCTGTTGTTGATTCTGCTACTGCCAAATTGGCAAGTGTTCTGCTAAAAAAACTTGTGTATCGTATTTATCTTTAAGTCTGTTGTAATCTGAAAGCAGCTCAAGAAATTTGAGAAGTCTAAATAAGACGTCATAAAGCTGGATAGTTGAAGCGTTAGGTGGCTTACTAGCAAACACGTATCAAAGAGTAAAAATCTGATCAAATGAAAAATGTCTTGAGATACTAAAATGTGTTTTTACATTAATTTCAGTACTTTTATTATCAGTTGTCTTGAAGGGTTGAAGAAAGTTTTACATTCTCAAGAAGGACAGTATTTCCCAAGAGAAAGTATCTCAGATGTGAAATTATTTTTCTGCTTAGCTTTCACTTGCTCTGCATGTATTCATCGGGTTGCTAGAATGCATGTGTATCGCTGTAGATGCCTTTTAGATTCTTTTCCCCATTTTTAGGAATGAAAGCACATTTTTTTTGTACTAGAAAAGTGTGACATAACTAGTTTTTCTGATCTTATATTCTTTAATGTGTTGGTTACTTGTACAACTGTGAATGCAGAGTATTCTATATGAATTGCATTGTGCTCACTGTTTTCCTTAACAAGCTTTCAAACATATACAGTCTGGATTATTAAAAGATCCAGGTTGAGGAAAATCTGGTAACTTGAATTTTTGGAACAGTTTTGTGACAATGATGAGAACAGACTACAAGCTTTTTGCATTTAGAGTTTATAGAGTGCGTTGTCAAGGTCCTGTTTGAACTGTGGATAGTTGAAGTGTGGATAGCCCCATGTAATCATGAAGGAAGCCTGATGGCAATTTGATACCGAGGAACTCCAGAGATCACTGAGAAAAGGATGAAAAAAAGGAGGATAGATGTAAAAGCAAGACAACATGAAAAGACAAAATAAAAACCAAGTGCTTTTTCAGTTCTACAATGTAGGACAGCATGTGGCAAATGCAGATCAAGATGGGTCCCTAACAAGTGATCTTGAGCCCTATGAGCTGCCCGGAATGGGTCCTACAGTAGGTAGTGCCATCCCACCACCAGATAGCCCCAGAAGTCTCTTCCTGCCTAACTTACTTTGTGGCATGATTTTTAGGTTTTATGTAACTATCCTGCAAAAAACAGGTATTTTAGGGTTGAGGTGGAAACTTTTATATTAATTTGACATCTTTCTCAGCTGAATTAAGACGTTTAAAAACAGAAGCCTGAAACTGATTATAATAGAAATAGGAGGCAGAAAATGGAAAAAGCTGATGTACAGAGTTCATAAAAATAAGACTTTTTTGACCGTCTCCTAAGGTTTTGATCTTTTCTTTGTAGTCTGCACTGGTGAAGATATGTCGAATACATTATATTGCCGTAAAATATATGTGAACCTACATTTCACTTTTTAAGTACTTTCTTTAATGTAGCATGAAGATCATTGTAGAAATACTTGAATCTGATAGTTCAGTAAATAACTCAAAACAGTTCTGTTTGGCAGCTAGGAGAACACAATGTGGGCAGCACAAGGGATATTGTGCAATGGCATCTGTTTCACTGATAGTACCATTTTAGATAAATAGCTTATGGTATATACAAGATAGTTTTTCGACATTTACTGAGAACTACATTTGGAAAATGAGCTATTTTTACCAACATGGCATAGTTATTATTTTATTGCCAATTTTCTTGTCTTAAGAAGCTTGAATAGACTGTGTGTGTTATTTTAAGATCCACATTGATCTTAAGTGTTGCCATGTTGTATTTAATGGCAGTATTTGCATTCTGATGGAAAGATTGTTAAAAGTATTTTTAGGTACTTCTCTGATCGGTGGCTGTATTAATTGTACCTGTGCACTGTCACTGTTGCAATCTATGATCTAATATGTGTTTGTTAAAGGAAAAACACAAATTACCTGCATGTGTACAGGAAAAACTGAAACTCCAAACAGTTCTTTCTCAGGGCTTCTTAATGTTGAATCCACGGTAACTGTAACTGTATCTATAGAATAAGTTTTCTTCTTTCACTGCCAACAAAAGAATTTTTTTTCATAGTTTTCATCATTCTCAGTGTTTCATGTTCTTAGGAAGATCAGAGTCTTATTCTACAGACGTTTCACAGCTGGTCTAATTGTGCAAGCATGTGTGTGAATATAGAGCTATATATCTGTATCTTGCAACATAGCTGCATTGTTTTAAGTACATGTTTGGAATGTGAGCATCATCACTGTGATTGTCCTGTCTCTTGATTTGATAGAAGTCTAGTTTTGTGTCACATTTTGTCTGCTTTCATTATCTCAGAAACTTTCAAACTATTTCTTTATTAACCTAATGTTACTCCAGGAGCGGTAAGTGTTAGTTAATTTGACTTGGGTTTTTAGCATTATTGTTTCAAGTTAGCTCTATTAACTGACATAATCGAAGGGTGGCAGTTTATATATGCAATGATTAGTACAGTGAAATGGGTACTGTTCTCAGTTTCTTTTAGCACCTGTCAGTAATTTATTGACTACAGAGCAATGATTATAGCTTTCACTACTGAAGTCTCTTGGTTTTGTATGTATGTACTCTGGTAATGAACAAAAAGTGACGGCATACAAATGTAGTGTAGACTAAATGCTCTTTAATTATGGCCATCCACTAAAATTCATTAGGCAACCCTTATTAATTATGCTGGGAAAGGGAAGGCTAAAATTGTGCCACCTTTAATTAATAAAAAGGGGACAATATATCCATCAATATATTAAAAAAATAAAAAGCATATGTAATTAAAAAGAAGTCAGACGATACAATTTAGAGACTGGACAAAACCAGCTGTATTGGCAATTGTTCACCGTGCTGTATTTCAGAACTCCAGATGTGATTAAATTTGTTGTGCCAAAAGCTGTACAAGGAGAGGAATATGCAGTTCCAAAGTCTGGAGATTTTGTAAATCTTTTTCCTTCAGTCATCTCTGTCTCGGGTACTTTGGTCCAGATCCTCAACAGAATGTGTGAACTACAGGAGACTATAAGTGGAATTTCAATCCCCAAATCAGTATACCAGATCTCAGAATATCTGCCTGCTTTGTGGTGCTTTATCTCTGAAGGAGCTTTACTTTAAAACAGAGAAAAACAGACATGCTGTTCAGATGCCATTGTTTGCTTCCAGGCTTGTTCTGAAATGCCAGAGCTAGGTGCAGCAGCATGGTGCTGCTTTTCTGTCTGACCTACACTCCTCTTCTCTTTCCTCCAAGGTAGTTAACCAGATTTACCTCACAGATAAATATTTAACAAAATCCAGTGGCTTTTACAAGATCTTCAGATTTTGGTGATGAAAGTGCTCAACTTTTATGCCATTACATACAGATTCTCCATGTTCACTGCCGACTTTAAGTGGTGCCACACTCATCACATGATGGTTTTGAGTGGCAAGGCACAGCTAACTGCCCTATTTTTCTTGTATTCTTTTAAAAGACAGTAGTGAGCCTTCCACAACATGTGTTTTAAAGTGCATATGGGGGATGTGGGTGGTGGAAGCTGCTCTAGAGCAGTGCTTGTTGCAATGTTGAGGGCGCCACACTTACAGGGATGCTCTGGGTGCTGCTGACTTTAGGGTGCCCTTGGCCTTTCTGAGTGGTGACACTCCCCAGGCAGCCAGCACTGCACTGCCAGGGCCACCGGGCCAAAAAATTAGACTTGATGAAGTGCTTTTTCTCTGCTGAAGATCTGGGAGTTTCTTGGTTTTATTAGCAGGAGTCAGTTTTTCACTGCCAACTGTAGAAGTGAGAAAACAAGTTCTCCTGTGTCCTTTCTCCTCTGAATTTTTTCCAAAGAATTCAGGGATTCTGCTTTTGCAACTGTAGAATAAGATGATAACCAGTCTGATCTTTTTACTGTGTAAGAGATAGTGCATTCATACCTGAGAAAGTCCTACAACAAGAGCAATGTAGAAGTGAAAGTCAGGCAAGCTCTTAAAAAGAACATATGTGCCCATGCTTGTCTTTAAAAGATCTGCTTGGGAAGCATATTTTAAGTGTTTTATACACAGGGTATAGAACAGATGGGAAGATGTATAAGAGAGGAGTGTAAATAAACAGCTGTAACACCTATAGCATCCAAGACATCTCTTATCTATCAACCTCATTTACTGTTTATACAATAAACTTCAATATGAAGAATAATACTTCCTAATTTCTCCCCAGACATTTACCAAATTTTGCCTAACCTGCAAACTGTTATCTGTGTGGTGTCACGATGTAGAATAAAGAATAGTGTTTCCTTGAACTTAAACTAGATTAGCCATTGTATTTCAGGCAGCTTTTATTTAAATATCATTTTTTATTATTTATTATTTAATGTAATGACTGGTTCTAGTAATCTGTGCAGCAGTAAGTGTGCTATTGGCATAAACTAGATATTCGAATTCTTTCTTGGCACTGACAACTTTTTTAGACCCTACAATGACAAGATAGAGCAAATACTGGGTAATTGTAATGAATTTGTTATGCACAGGTATGCATCATAAGAGGCGATATAGGTGATTTAAAAAAAGAAAGGTTACTGGGTTTGTGATTTTTTTTTTTTTAATTCGACCCCCTTCATTAAGTACTTATTCTGAAAATCCCTATCTTCCTTTATCAGTACAAAACAAATATCTTAGTAATACTTAGCTGTGGATTTCAAAATTCTGGAAATTTGGGCAGTCAAATAAAATTCCTTCTTATAGAATTCTCATGATGCCATATTGTTCTGTTTCAAGACAAGCACAAATGTTTCATCTATTATTAATTTTCTTACCAAAGTATTGAGATGATAATCTGGTCTCCATTCAACTGGGTGCTTAGACAACTGTATGAAATCACAGTTCTTCCCTCAGGCACTCATGGATAAAAAAAGATAAATACCACTCAGAGTACCTGGTAAGAAGAATGTGATTTATCATGCATATAATTTTATTTACATTGATATATGCTTCCCCTTCTATATAGTTAGCATACCATCAGTCTTTTCCTCCTCACCCAATCTGTGACTGAGTTGCTGATTATTTATTAAACATAGATGTCCAAGAAATAATTTAAAGAAATAGTTTATTTCTCTATATGATCTAGCAATAGATCTTTGCGAGTGTCAGTCAATGATACATCTAATAGGAGGCAGCATCTATTTTTTGTAACAGGTCCGAAGTCAACAATAAGTTGCTCTGATTTGCTTTTGGGGAAAACAGGCAGATCAAATGGTATGGGTTTAGTTTGGTTTTGTTGTAAATTTGTGTGGGTGAAATTCTTGCAATTGTATTGTTAAATGCAGGTCAGGGTCACAGGCAAACTGAAAATCCTGTTAGAGCAGCCTTAGGGCATACTTTTTGCAATCAAATTACATCTGACAGAAAATAAATTGTAGTATATTACCACAGTATATTTCATTTACAGGTAATACCTGCATCTTTGAGGAAATACAGTTGTTATTTGCTGTCATTGGTGGTTTGTTGGTTTGTATGTGTTCCTATCTGAAAAAAGGAAATGAAAAAAATGCAGTATTGGAAAAACAGCCATTGCCTTGCTAGTAACAGAACTGAGCCTCGGGTCTTGGTAGAGCAATGAGAATTTTATGTGTTGATCATGTATTTGTTTCTACAGCAGGTGGAGGGTTCAGAGTGCACATTGCCTTCAAAGCAGCTGTATCTTGCAGTATAACTACCGCTCTGCCTTAACCAACATTGGCTCGCTTTGAATGATTTTACTGTCCCTGTCAGATAAAATTTCATCAAGGCAGTTCAAAGAACAGTTACTGCTCAGTTACTGTGTTTTGCACTATTCCATTACTATTCCACTGTCCTCTGTATCGTGATTTACATGAATAGATATAAATAGCTATGTTCTTGGAGGACTGTCTTTAAGGTGAGGGTGTGAGAATAGGCTTAAAGGTGTGTTGTGCAATGATACTAAAACTGCTATGAAGTCCTGCACTTAAAGGATTAATATATTGGAGCAAAATACTTTCTTGTTTGAGGAATAATAAAAGATAGCAGGAACTTGTACTACAAACTACACTGACAAATTAATCAAAAATTTTCCTCAGGAATTAATCCTGCTTTATCACCTCTTAACTGCTTAATGCTGTGAGTCTCGTCTAAAGTCAGCAGTAATACCAGTGACATTTATTGCATAACAAACTAGTGTAAACTCTTCACCCTCTCACATTGCTGTAAAAAAGCTCTAGCGGATAGAGAGCACTAAGGAAAAGGCAGATCTGCTGTCACAGCTTGTATTGGGTGACCTTCAGGGCACCATTTGAGACCTGTCCAGTTACGTAGATTTTTGCCCAAGGGAGAAGGTTGAATTTGGCAGGGTTTGTAATGCTGGAGGATGAGCACCTCTTTGGGGATTAATCAGATGTTAATTTTGGTTGGATTTTTTTTTAATTTGTGCTGCAAGCTTTTATCAAATTACTAATTAAAGTTCTTTTGTTGCTACCACGCACAGTCACCAAGTTATTACTTAGATGAAATTTATGACAATCAAGTGTTTGAGTGGAAAAAACCCAGATTTTGGAGCTCTAAAAATCGCTTTGTTCAGTAGTTAGAAATAATTCATATTTTTACTTACACATTTTTAAAGCAGTCATCTGAAGTAATTTGAAAGCATCATGCTCTCTAGCAGCTAATTTTGTTTCTGTATATTTTTACTTAAATATTCCTATTTTTCTGCTTTATTCTTAGTATTAATTGAATTTATTTACTACACTTTCTTTTAATTTAGGATGTTTCTGGTAGAAACATATTCTGCTTGAATATTGGCTGGATTTTTAAGTGTTGCAGTGATATAAATAATTATTAAATATGCTGCAAAGTTTGGGTTAAGAAGTGGTTATTATTTCCTCTCGGTATTGAAAACCTTGAAATGCTGTTAAGTTCTCCATTTCAGAAGGAGTTTTTTTGGAAGCAGGCACAGCAATCCTCCAGATCCAATCCTCTCCAGAAGTCACAGAAAGAATATCTGAGTTTCCTCCCAAAACCAGTGGCAGAATTCCTTTAAAATTTAGTCAGAGGATGATCATAGATTACATTTTGGAGGAATATTGCCATTGGTTTTTGTGTTCAGTTTCTGAACTAAAATCACTACTTGCTGGCACTGAGAATCCTTCTCTACACATTATATTGAAGTGGTTTTGTAACCTTTTGATTGTCTCGTTCTCAGTCTGTACTGGAACCATTTACCATGTATGTGTGTGCATGTATGCACACAAAATTGTCAGTTTGAAAAGGTAAATGAGAAACAGTGCAGATCTGTGGGATGGTAATTTGCATGCTTCCTACACTGTTTCACCTGTCTTCTGCATAGTGACCCATTTCCATAAGACTTAGTCAAATATTTAAAGTTTCTGATCAACACATTTCTCGTAAGTTTTTTCAGATTAGGTACTCAGAGAAAATTGTCTGTGTTTTCTCCTCTAAATTTGGACTCCTTCCAAGCAACAAATCATTCCTGCCTGAGGCCAAGGACATGATGTACTGAGCTATTGACATATTTTATTGTACCTTAATATATCATATTAGTAATTCCCTATCCTGTATCTCTGGAGAGAAACAGGACGTCTGTGTCACTGTAGTGGGATGATTTCTTGCTTTCCAGTAAGGTAATAAGGACTTGATTCTATCATGGGAATGACCCAGAGTGCTATTCTTTACTACATGACATTTCATGCAGAGAAAACGCCATTTCTTATTCAGATGAAAGGCCAACAACTGGAATTACAGTTACTAAAATTTGTTACATAAAAAAGAAACTCTGCAGTAATTTGGGACATGAATTTAAAGTCTTCACTTAAATTTACCCAGAAAGTGTAAGTCTTTTAAAGCAAAGGATTAGAGACGTTGCAAAACCCATTTCCTAATTATTTTAGAATATATTACTGCATACATTTGCAAATATATTAGTAATTACTTGCAAATATCAGTATTGACAGTCGGTACTTTAAAATATATTAGTATTGAAATTACTTGTTGAATTATTTGGATAACTTCCTAAGTCCGTTTTTTGCTTGCAAGCAATGCCGTAAGGGTATTTAGAATGTCATCTAGAGTATATATATTTAGCATTTTTTTTTAAAAAAAAAGGATTCTTTTTAGGGCCATGGGGAAAAAATGTTGATTTATAATCTCATACATGGACATGTGTGAAAAAATA
The DNA here is from genome assembly GCA_035583155.1 of Acropternis orthonyx. NCBI lineage: Eukaryota > Metazoa > Chordata > Aves > Passeriformes > Rhinocryptidae > Acropternis > Acropternis orthonyx. The sequence goes on from JAWWEU010000091.1 coordinate 38,803,730, forward strand.
CAGACTATCATTTTAAAAGAACACCAATAGGCTCAGTAACAGGCACGGACACTGAATTGCAGACTCATGCCTTAGCTTTGGATTTTGTTGTTCTCTCTTTCATTTAATCGTCTTAGAAATCTGTGGCTTTCAAACCTTCTAGAACATTGTACAGTGTGCTGTAGGAAAGTTTTATTTCTGCTTGCTTGATTGGATTGCTGTGTGCAAATAAAAAAAAGGTCAATGCATTGATGGTCTTGAGACAAGGCAAAAACATGTGGCATCTGAGAGAAACGTGGTCAGGCTTCCTGGAAACAAACCAGATATCATACATGAGGCTGTCATTTAGTGGCATGCTATTTTTGAAGCATCTTGGTAAGCATAATCTTGTTGCCAAAGTTTTAAGTGTTAGTAAATTTTCTGCTTAAGATTCTTCCCATCATTAGTGTTATTGTCCCTCCTTAAATTCTTAGGAGAAATAGTAGGGAAAAAACATGAAATGGAACTTGAACAAACCTGTAGGTGTAGATTTTTATAATTTCAATAATTTTTTTTTAATTTTTTTTTTTTTTTTTGGTGAGGAAAAGGACTACCCTGAATAAAAGTGGATAGCAAGTTTTGCTGTTTATTTTGATGAAAGTGAAATTAAACCCAAAAGTCAGGACATTGAGAATTATGATCTTGCTTCTTCTCAGATCTCTGTGTGCCACTGTCAAAGTCCAAACCTCTGAGGTTTCCTCATTCCACATTAAATCCCCCCTAGAAAACAAAGAAAGCAATTTCTTTTTGACTTGTAGAAGCAAAACAGGCATTAACAGCTTTCTGTGCTCTTGGACTCAAACTGGAAAAGAGCACTCAGTGTTTCACAACCTGAACTGCCCTGTCATGTGATTAGTTTTTGGATTATTGGTAAATATCAAAGCAATTACTATACAGTGGAACCATAATAGTATTTTCTCGGACACATCATCCCTAGAAACCACTGCTGTCTTTGTTACTTTTAAGGGATCTATCACTTAAGGGTAATAGTGGGTATGTGTAAAGTCAGTTAAGTACTTTATGAAATATAAGAAAAGCTATTGCTCTAAAATTTGGTAATTAGTACACATACAGGCACATTTTTATGAGTGATACAGTGGAGGAAAACTTTACTTTAGTCTTCCTGTGGAAAAATACTATGCAAAAATAAAAAGACTAATTTTAAGATTTGGTTGATCTGAATTCAAAATTGCCAATGAAAAACTCAAGAGGTAGACAATTGCAGAATCCAGCTTGTAGTCCCAGATTCATTTGGCTTAGCTGTGCTGCCTGACCTATTAATATAGCCTTCTCAGGTTACTTTTGTGGTCACTGCAGAGAAATGGCTTTTTTATGGTATCACTGAGGTTGTAAAAGACACTTAAGATCATCTAGTCTATCTGTTAAACTAACACTGCCAGCTCCACCACTAAACCATGTCCCTAGGTGCCGCATCTACGCAGATTTTGAATACCTCCAGGGATGGTGACTCAACCACTTCCCTGGGCACCTTCTTCCATTGTCTGACCACCCTTTCAATGAAGAAAGTTTTCTTAATGTCATATCTAAACCTTCCCTGATGCAACTTGAGGCCATTTCCTCTTGTCCTATCCCTGTTACCTGGGAGAAGAGACCAACCCCCACCTGGCGTCAGCCTCCCTTTCAGGTAGTTGCAGAGAGCAGTAAGGTGCCTCCTGAGCCTCCTTTTCTCCAGTTAAACAACCCCAGCCTTCCCTCATAACTTTTGTGCCCCAGACCCTTCACCAGTTCCATTGCCCTTCTCTGGACACACGTCAGCACTTCGGTGTCTGTTCTGTACTGAGTGAGGGGCCTCACTGCACATGGGATTTGAGATGTGGCTGCATCAGTGCCAATACAGGAGGGTGATCAGTGTTGCTGTCTGTCTGGCTACACTATTGCTGATAGAGGCCAGGATGCCACTGGCTGCTGTGGCAACTTGGGCACACTGCTGGTGCACTCGCAGCTGGCTGTTGACCAACACTACAGCAACAGATCTTTATTGTAAGGATTAATCTTCTGACCTGAAATTGGGCAAAATTAATCTGGGCTATCACCTGCAGCAATAGGCTGGTAAAATCTGAAAAGCCATGTCCTGTGCTTTTATTGCAATACCCTGATTACTGAACCAAGTAACACCTAGAATTACTTCAGGTTGTGTGAGGGTCACAACCTGATGTCATTTTGCACAGGGTCACCTTTAAGATAGAGGTAATTAAAAGTTACTGTTTTTCTCTGCCAGCAAGCAAAATAAAATGCTTATTTAAGTGTTATTCTAGTCTGTGAATATTTCTTTTGCTTTCTTTCTCTTCAGGTCAGTATGTGGGTATCACATGTGGTTCCAAAGAGGTACATGAGGCAAATAAGCTATTAAGTGAGGCTTACTGTTATTTATAGAAAAGTCCTTGGCACTGCAGCCACAGACACCGTTAACATACATGATTCATAGCCGATTTTTCTGAATTATCCTTTAAATAAAATGAGGTATAATTTTAACTTTCCGAGAATTACAGTATTGGTTAACTATTTAACCCATTCTTTAATTAATTAAATTTCACTAACCTTCCATGTGCATGACTGAACATTTTCAATGACTGAATTCATTTGTATAGAGCTCCTAAAATAACAAGAAAACCCCTTGTTAGGATTCTGTAACTCCAGCTTGCAATGAAAAGGGAGTGATTAATTATGAAAATTCGGATTGTGTTGTTCTTGCCCCATCTGCTTTTAACTGTTTTTGGACATTTGTTCTTCACAATTAAATGATAATTATTGTTTTCAAATATTTCACAACACAGTGTGGGAATAGAGCCTGCTGTAAGGAAGCATGTGTACACACAGGCCTTAACAAAAGGAAATCAGTTTGCAGTTGTGGCTCATTCAGACTTGTTGGTTGAGTTGGGGTGAGTAATTTATTTTACAGTGTCTCAGATCTCCACAGACTTGTAAAATCCTATGCCTGCCTTATTCATTTAAAAAAGAAAAAACAAACCAGCCCTGAATGTCCTTGGAAGTCACTCCATTAAAATAACCAATGCTACAATATTTGTGTGTAGCAAGAAGATGGTGGCATTTCACTCATTAAATGTAGAGCATCATGTGTTTCTTCCTGTTTCAGTGGTTCTGGCCATCACCCTTTTTTGACACTATCAGTGAATTGTCAAGGTAATGTCATTGTGTATCAATATAAGGATACAAGAATAAGGCATAAGGGTAGGAAATTGGTAATGAGAAATGTATGGTTTTTTTAATGGCAGAATTCCTTCCATTAAGGATTTGATGCCACACCTCATTGTTATGCCTGGATTACTTCATGTTAACCAGTAATTTTGTCCATTTGCCAGAGAAAACCTGAAATTTACTATCTTCCCTTCCTTGAGAACCCCTCTGAGACATGAGTACATTCGTTCTGAGTGTAGAGGATGGGCTGTGGAGGATAGGCCAATGCTAAGCCTCAGTTCATGCTCCCTGACCTCTTCTAGGGCCAACACTGGTTGCAATTTGTGCACCAAGCCTCTTACAGCATAGGAAGGATAAGCAAAACCAGTAGGTTTTGGTCAAGGAGCTGACTTACCTGATTTCCTAATATCTATACATTTTTGTTCTGATGTGTTGAATTTGCCAGATGTGACAGGAACTGAGATTGTTGCATCACTGTTTCCTGAAGTGTGGGCCAAGAAACCCTTTCTGGCAGCCTGTGAAAGACCACATATCAAAGTGCTTCCTGATATCAAGAGCAGAAGGATTTCTTCTCTCAGCTTCAAACGTCAGCCAGGGACTGTTCGTTACAGGGAACTGGCCATTTCCTTGGGGCTGGCTTTCTATTTACAGTAGATCAATATCGGCATTGTTGGTTTTAATGAGTTTTGGATAGATTCAAAGTGCTAGAAGGACTTTATGTAATTGCAGCATTCTCTCTGCAGAAAGTGCTGACCTTACCATGTTGCTTGGCATCAAACATTGTGAAAAAGGGAAGCAGGATTTTCTACTCTTGATAACGTCCTGTACTTTGCTGACTTTTTGTGTTAGAGAGGGGCTATACTGCCCATTATTAACCCCTCTAGCAAGGAGAACTTTGCTGGAAATATCAAAGCTTTTCTAGGTTTTCTAGGCTTGAGAAAAACAGCTATTATTGTAAGATACAGACCTATTACCATAAATGCTGTGCTCCTGATTTAAGACGCTTACTTAAGTTTATGAAATTAGATGGGATTAATATAAAGCTCAGTGTTGAGTGGAATTTCTATGATCAGAAATATATATGGACTATATCTGTGTTTATGAATTTTACTTTTGGTAAAATGCAGGACCATTTCTGGTGGAAAATGCTGCTGCCTTATTTAGTGTACGTCCAAAATACAGTGCTGCTATAGACAAAGTTGATTGTCTGCTGGATGAATTTATTCCTCGTGAAATACATGAAAACTTAAAAAAGAAATACAGGATAAATGTTTTTCATGTGATTGAACTGTGTGTGGTGACTTCTGGCAGTGCTTCTCCAGGCTTGTGGTAGCTGTTCTGTTGGTTTTGATTAGTTCCACTTGGTATGGGATGTCCAGGCCAGCATGAACTCTTTAAACTGGAATTTAGGGGGAAAACTTCTGTTTGGAACATCGGTAAGATTAGATACAATACTGAAAAGAGTCCTTATCAGCGGAAACAGTCATGTTTTTGATGTTAACCAGTCCTGTTCTTTAACAAGTTTGCTAGCATCTCCAATGCAGCGTGTGTGTCAATAATACACTTGCCATGGAGTAAAACCTCTTTAATTAATTCTACTATCACATGAATCCTGTTCAAGATTATGGAGGGGTGACTGCATTTTGTGAGACAGATTCAGTCAACCGTGTGTGGTTCAGGACTTTTTGTGACAGTCAGGCATTTCAGAGTTCCTGGACTGATTTTTTTCACTGTTTCACTAGTTATGAGTTTGTTGAAGTATAAGATGTAGTCAACAAGAAATGGGATAGTGAAAGCAAAATAATAATTCACTGAGTCTATTTCTTTGTTCAGTGAGTCAGGAAAAAACTGATAGGCAATTTGTATAAGCTTCCAACAAAGCTGTATCTGAATAAAGGTAAAAAACCCCTACAACCTCAAAGCATTAGAAAGTCTAAATTACTTTTCTGATAAGCTATGGAATTAATCATGACACACATATGCGGGGATCACAAATTAGTAGCCATGAAATGAGTAGAAATGAGCAATGGTTTACTATTGTAAAGTACACATGCCAAGATTTGCTCAGGCTGTTTGTAAGTGTTTTATCAATTAGGAGTCTAGATGGTAGTATTTCTTCACATGTTTTTAAACGACAAGCCTGAGGACAATTGAGAGAGGTTCAAATGTCAGCTTTCATTGTGTGCAGTGTTTTTCTGATAGGTGTGCAGATGCATTTTAACTGGGTCCAAGATGCAGCTTGGATACGCTGGTTGTCTGGTAGTATAGTTGAGAAAAGTACATATTAAAAGTATGCCTAGGGCTTTTAATCTCTGTATAATGACAGCAGAGGGTTTCTGCTTACCAAAGAGAAGAAATCATCATAGGCAAATGTGTGTGTGTTCCTGCTGTGATGTGTTCCCATTACAGCTACATGCTAGTCCTTGAGCAGAGAGAGACATAAATAACAGAACAGTCAGTCCCTTCCTTCTTTTTATGTCTGTATTTACATCTGCGAAAGAACATCTGGTTCTCAGAGGACAACTTCTCTGGAAAAATTTGTTAAGGCTCCAGAGATTAAAACAGAGATACTACTCATCACACTTGCCCCAATTAATGTAATGGTACAGTAAAAATGCGACCAGTTCTTCCACAATTGAAAACCTTTTGTGTGTATTAAGAACCTGAAATCAGGATGACAATGTATAATAGTGCCATCTGGTGACTTTTTTTCAGATTGTGGAGTGAAAAATATGTGATTCAATATAGGACATCTCACTTTTAGAAACAAAAATCCTTTAGGTTCAATTTTTTTAGATTCAAATTCCTTTCAAAGTTCAGAGTTATCAGAAGAGAATATTGTTTCAGCCCATTAGAGATAGATGAGGGCATGCTGTTCCAGCATGAGTATAAAACACTGGAGTGTTTTGCTTGTCTTGATCAGTCTAGTGATCCTGACATTGCAAAAAAAAATGACAGTTTTTACATATTTTGATAGGCATATGTGGCTTCTCATTACAGTTGAAAACTGCAGTACCAATTCAGTTTGATGAGGAAATCAGGTTATTATTAAAACACTGTTTCTCCAGCAAGTGGAATGACAGCTTTGGTAACAGGTCAGCCTTGCTGTTGCTGATTAGAGCTGGTCTGTCATGCCATTTGTCATGAGGTGCTATCTCCTGCGGGAGCAGCAGATTCTCCACGCTGCTGCAAGCTGTGGCTCTCAGTCTCTTGCTTGATCCTGAGCTAATGGGGCTGAAGATCCTGTTCAATTTCTCAGCTGCAAAAAGCAGCCATAAAATATAAATACAGCCTCCTAGCTTTGCAGATGGATCACTTGGAGGTCTCTGTGCACCTGCTGGGCCTGCTCAGAGACATGACATGCTCAACAGGAGTTGGATAATGAAAAATGATCTTAATTTTTTTTTCTAAATATGTTTCCCAGTTTCTTCATCTTCTTGTTTTAGAGCGGGGCAGGGATAAAGGAGGTACAGTTGAGACCTTAAATAAATGAAAGCTAATGCATGTAAATGGTAATCAAAAACATCCTTCACCTGACTATACAGATAAGTAGTTATCCACACCTTAGGCCAGAAAGTAATAAATGCTGTCACAGATCTATGATTGTGTATACCATGTACAGCAGGTAAGTTCATGTAAAGGCCCAGATGTATATAGTATGACTTTTAGTAAATTACCAATGTTGCAAGTATAAACAAAAATGTACAAATAAATAAGTACTTTTATCAGGCAAGACTATACTCACAAATACGCTGGTTTTAGTTACTGGCAGTAGTAAAAAGAAGTACTGTAAGGCACACATGAACAAAAGTTTTTTGTTCTTCAGGTCCTTAAATTCTGGAAGCCCGATGCCTATGTTATATTTTTGTGAGCTTGAAAGACTAATATAAGATTAGTTTTTAGCTTTCTTTTGTTATTGAAGGAATTTGATTGTATATATTGCTCCTCTGAGCACAGAGAATATAAGAAAGCTTATTGAAATAAACAGCTTTCATTAAAGTACCTCTAATGAGGTTCTGCATTTAGAATCACACCAGGGCTGAGGCTTATGCTACCTCTGGAGATTGTCCAGTCTCACCTCATCTCAGGCAGCTTGGCTACTGCAGATCATGTCAGGGCCACACCTGGTTGGATTTAGGTATCTCCAAAGAGTGTGTCCCCACAGTGTCCCTGGGAAACTTGTACCCCTGTTTGACCACCCTCACAGTTCAAAAATATTTTCTTCCAAAGATTAAGAAACTTATTGTATTTCAGTCTGTGCCATTGCTTTCTGTCCTTTTCCTGGGCACTACTGAGAAGGGTGTGGCCTCTTCACACCCCACCTTGTCAGGTTTTTATGCACAGGTGAAATCTTGCTCT
>JAWWEU010000091.1:38811383-38832345 GCA_035583155.1 Acropternis orthonyx
CCTTGTCAGGTATTTAGGCACAGGTGAAATCGTGCTCTGTTCCAGACTGACCCGCCTCAACTCTCTCAGCCTCTCTCCCTATGACATGATCTTGCCTGCGTATTACCCTGACCACCTGGAATAGTAACAGGCAATTATTTTTCTTTCCAATGTGCAAATTCAAGAGTTCAGAGTATTTCCTGAGACTGAAAACTGTCAGCATTTTAGGTCTTTATTTTCATGTCATTAAATTTCTGTGGGTTTTCTGAGATCACCATGAATTTTATACAGAACATTCTCACATTTGTTTTGTATATGAAATGAAAAGGAAGCAAGAAATGAAATGAAGTTGAGTCATATGCACAGTCACGGCATCAAAGTAGCGAATTGTGTATCAGACAAAACTCTTGTTACTAACCTCCCAGTCCAGTTTTTAGCCAGGGCAGTGAGCATTTGTACGCTGGGTAATGTGTCTTAGACAGTCTTGTCCCAGATGAAGGTTTAAGATTTTGCAGAATAAATTCTTTCCAATATATTTCAGCTTAAATAATTGTTCAGAAAGGGATGCCTTGGCTCTGCACAGCACTAGGTTTGAGGGAAGGATATGGAGAATTGCTTTAATGTTGATCTCCTGGACTCTGTGCTGCCTATTTAAGACAGGCAACAAGATAGTGAAATAAGATAAAATAGTGAAAGCAACAAAAAAATGGATATATGGAAAGGAGTTAAAAGAACTCATTAACTGATGTCGAAAAAGAACATGATATAAGCCAAAGGAGAAACTACCTTGTCCTTCTGGTGCAGATGGAACGTGAATGAGTGGGAAACAGGGAACTTTTCTTAGGAGGCTAAAAAGTTAGAGCTGTTTGTTGAAAATGCTTGAGATATGCCACTTTATAATAGCACAAACCTCTTCCTACAGATCACTTTTGTTGTCTTGCCCAGGACAGCCTCATGTCTTCCTCTTGCTGGAGAAACCCTGAGTAGTGCAGAGCCACCAGAAGAGATTAAATTCACGAGAACAAAAAGCAAGGTGACCTAAAGCACCACTAATGCCAAGTTCTGGAAAGCTGGTGTACATTACAGAGATCTTTTCATCTCTCTGATTTTTGTTGGTGCATGAGCTGGTATGAGGTACCCTTGCAATTATGAAGAAACAAGTTTAATTGAGACTAAACCCTATTTACACAAAGGGGAAGTTTTTTAGAAGTTTTGGTAGCCCTGACTTACCAGAGCAGGTACATTGTCCATCACAGTAGGAGCTTTATGATCTGACAACAAAACCAGGAAGCTATACTCAGTCACCTGGTTTCTGGTAAGTACCTGCTTTTTGCAATAAACATGTAGTTTTGGCGTATGTTATTTGTTGTTTTTTGATTAATATTAAATCTCTGGTGAAAAACACGTAAGATTTGTGTGTAAGTGAATGAGTTATTCCAACAAAACAGATGGAAATGCAGTTTTAATGAGAATAAAGTATGAAGCGTGTGAAAAATATTTATGCAATGCTAACAGTTAATATTTTGCTTGTAGAATCATACCTTAGTACCTGTCCCAGCTATAGGAGAAAACAGATGGAACAAGGATGTGACTGTTCTAAAGATTAAGCAATTTTTTTACCATTTCTCAAGTCATAAAGAGAAACATAACAATCTCTGATGAATTTTTGTTCAGGCTCAACATAAAGAAGATGAAAATCAGTTGTTTGATTGCTTTAGACGGCCATGATGGGCTGTCAGCACTAACTGGTCACTGTGGAAGACAAACACCTTCAGTGTGAGCGATCTCTGAAGTATTTCCTAGGACTAACTGAAAGAGTCTGTTTAGCATAGGACTGACATCCCATTGAGAACTTGGACTTCCAAGCAACTCTTAAGAGCATTAAAATTCAGTGGTCTCCCTAATTTTTTGTTGAATTTACTAGTAAGATCCTGTTACTGAGCAGCTGTTATTTTTTTCTCCTGAAATAAAAATAAGTTTATTATCACTTTTATTTTTCCAACTGTTTCTTCCTCAATACGTTTATCCTGTATGCCTCACAGATCTTAAAAACCCTCACCCTTATATTTGCTTACAGCTACACCAGCATTTAGTTTTGAAGGGCAATAAAAATGCACAGAAGGTCACATCTGCTTGCTTGCATGTACAGTGAGGTGACATTATCTGGCATAAGCTCCTCCAGTATGACTGCTGTGATCTGACTATAGGCCACAAACAGAAGTAGATGCAGCTATAGTGGATATCTAAGATAAAAATTCCTGTGTTGCACCCAGCAAGTGTTTTTTTTATCTTGTGATGTGCAGGGGGAAACTATAGAACTCAGATTACTGTATTTAGACTGATGCACCCCATCTCAGTCCCTGAACAAAGTTTGTCTTTATATACTCATTGCAAGGAATAAGGTTTTAGTCAATTTTAGGGCTAATTTCAATTCATGAAACAACCCTCGCATCAGCCGATTTCCTTCCAGATACTGGACCATGTCTGACAGTCCGTAAATGTGAGGATCATTTTAAAAGAGGCAAATAACTGAGCAGATATGTGAGACATGGAGTGAGATGCAATGGGGTGCTGCACCCCACCTTTTTAAGGTCTGTCTTATTCACTGCCCCAGCAAGGCTCTTCACATATGCCAACACAGTCCTCAGAAGAGAGATGGAGGTTGCTAGTACAGGATTGTGTCTGGAGCCATTAGCTAGCAACCATGACAGGCAGGTAGGACATGGCCTTCTGCCTAATGTGTGGCAGGTACTAGGAATGCATTGCTATGAAGCCTTAAAAGCAGACTGAATTTCAGTTATTGCAAGAAAGTGGTGAATACCTTCAATACCTATATGAGAGAGCCACAAAGATTTCAAGGATTCACAAAGATTTACCACGCCCTTCATTCTCCAGCAGCAAGCACATCACCCCATCAGGAGGAGCAGAAATAATTAAAAAATTGAATAATAGTGAGTGACTGCCAAATGCACTGTAAATGATCAAGAGGCAGAAGAGGGAGTAGAAAAATCAGCTGGCAGATGTTGTAGCATTGCTATTTTCTATCTACCATGCACTGATGATAGAAAGATATCCTAAATTTTTATAAAAATAGAACTGGTTTATGGAAGAGTTAAACAAGATGAATGGCAGCTGCCAAGCAAAAGGGTTAATTGCAGTTTTCAGTGCATTGCTTTGGAGTAAGCAGGAACAGGCAGTGGCTGCTGTGGGCTTTACTGAAGTAGACATACACAACTGTTTACTTATTTCAGGTTTTTCTACCTATAGCTTTATGCCCAGTGCTAAACACAGAAGTATTTATAGATAATCCTGTTAAGAGACACCAGTGCTTAAACTTCCATAGGTATCACGGCACACTCTGTCAGCACCAGGACACGGTGCAGAGGAAAACTGAGGGCTGTGGTTGGGTCTGCCACACCAATATTCAGTGTGCTGTAGGTCTCAGTTGTCTGCAGGAGCTGCTGTGGCATTGCAGTGTTCTTTGTGTTCCATAACCAAGGGGCAATTTTAAAGCAGTTGCCTAGTTCAAATGTGAAAAAATTTAAATTGTTCTTGCAAGGAGATTTATCTGTGTAGGAGTCCTCACTGAATTACAGTTATCTAGGCACTCTGCATAAATTACAGTGGGACTAAATAGGGCATTGTGGGGTTGTTACTCAACAGGAGCAGCAGAACTGTGTTGTAATATGGATTGTGAAGCAAGAGCAATTTTATCTTCATGTATCTATAAGATAAAGGCAATAGATGAGGGTAATGTTGAGATAAGACTATGTGATACTTGACTGAAAATATCTGGGGAAAATTAATTCTTGGACAAGACCTAAATACTGCTGGATCCTATGTTTATTTCTTGTTTCGTGGAAATGAGCAAAATATCTGGGAAGAAGGTTCTTACAAATATGGAAGGCTACTTTATGTTCCTCTGGGTAGAAAACAATTTTTTGTCCTCCCAGACAGAGGGGAGTCTTTCATCCTGTATACAGAAAAATGATATGAAAACAGACATATTCAAAGCAATACAACAAAACCTTCCATTTGTGACCCTAATACAGGCCCTCCTAGACTTTTTAGTTGTTGTAAGAGGTGCTTAAGACTTTTGTATGATAGCTCAAGTATAGAATGAAGAAAAATATAGCAGTGAAGACAGCTTTATTTTAAAGGTCCATGAGGAGTCTTCATCTCCTGGTACAGGAGAAGAGACCTCAGACCCTACCTACATCATCTTATTCTATGCAGAAATCTGTGGAACAATGGTGAATAATAGGCAATTAATTTTAAGGAAGCTAGCCAACAAGGATAATGATCCCTCTGTCATATTAAAAGCTTAGAAAGCCTAGTAATTACTTCAATTGAGTATTTACATGACAGCTAGAAATTCAGAGCTGAATTGTTTTATTAACCAGCAGGTATCCACATATCTGTCAGATACCTGCTGGTTAACAAAACAGGGAAGGGAGAGAAAATCACATTTCACATAATGTTCCGTTCTGAACATGCTAGTGCATCCTGGTGATTCAAAGCAAAACTGGCTTTTAACAAACATGCCTGTGTCTTTCTGTAGAAACACCATTTCTTTCAGCCATCCAGCAAGAAGCAGAAATATTTGATTCAGTATCATTTCACTCTCTTCCTACTTTAGGCACTGCTCTTCACCTTACACAGACTTAGCATTCAGCAGCACTGTTACATAAAGGGAATTATATACCATTTTGTTGAGTAGAACTCAGTAAAACAGCTTGCAGCCACAGTTCCTGGTGCCTGCACAAGGACAGTATTGTATAGGTTTAGCTTGGCATGGAATTGTTGACACCACGAGGAGTTGGTTACTTGTTTTTTAATTAAAGTCTATACGCGGCAGCACTCTTAATTGGCAAGGGTGATTCTCTGAAAAAGTCAATTGGTGATTACTGACACTCTCAATAGAAACAAAAAAGTGTTTCATTATTAAATTGCTACATTTCAGTATCCATCATCTCATTTAGGTACTGTGCTGATTCTAGCCATCTGATAAGCCAACAACAGCACTATGATTCCTTTATATTCATGAACTGATTTTTCTGAAAACTTTAATAATCAATTAGGTAAGTGATGTTAGCCAACAGTGAATTTCTGAATTATAGCGTATATTGCTAAGAGAGTTATTTATGTAGAAGTGTCTGCACCCCGTTAAATGGGGATTAGCTGCATAAAGCATAAAATTTTGATGGTGTGGAAAATGTTTGCTAATCTTAGAAGGATCTAACACCAGCATTCCCGAACGATGTCTCTGCACATATATATAACACTTTGTTGGTACCTTTTGATAGCTGAGCAGCTAGCTTATACATGCCATGATGTCTTACACATTTCTATGAAGAATACTTCTATGATCTTTGAATTCTTCATTTTAATGGACCTGGATTGCTCTGTCTGTGGGCAAGGAGGAGGCAGAGCAAAGGGAGAACCAGTGAGGTGAACAGAAGGTCAAGGGACTATACAGCTATTTTTCCCGGGGACCTCAGCAGGGGCGGTGATTGCATGGTGCCTGTAAACTCTGACATGGCTAGCTGCACCACAGTGTGGGTGCTTCTGCATTGAAATGTGGGCACCAGTAATAGAAGTGGCTTTTCAGCATGCAGGAGCAATGCCTGCCCAGCTTTCTCAGAACAGTTACTGACATTCAGAAGCCAGCGATAAGCTGGGACACAGAAGCAAAAAAGTGCATCTTCTTGGCACCTGGGGTGAGGTACTAAAAGCTTCCTTGCTCTATGTCACTATGCTCACCATGTCCTACTCTCTGTCTCAGTAGGTTACCTGCTCATGAACATGGACTGAGCAAGACTCCATATTGATGCACTTGTTCCACACACCAAATGGGAAGCCAGTGGGCCTCAATTAGGAATTTGGTTCCAAGTTCCTGAACCTAAGATCATTCATCCACTTTTGTAAGACCTCACCTGGATTACTGTGTCTTGCTCTGGGGTCTTCAGGGAGGATATGGACTGTTGGAGTGAGTCCAGAGGAGTGCCACAGACATGATCAGAGGGCTGGAGCACCTCTCCTATGAGGAAAGGCTGAGAGAGTTTGGATTTTTGCTGGAGAAGAGAAGGCTACAAGAAGGCCTTATGGCAGCCTGCCATTACCTAAAAGGGGCCTGTAAGAAAGATGGGGAGAAACGTTTTAGCAGGGACGGTTGTGATAGGACAAGGGTAAATGGTTTTAGACTAAAAGAGGGTAGATTGGGTTAGACATTAGGGAGAAGTTTTTTTTGACAAGGAGGGTGGTGAAACACTGGAACATGGTGCCCAGAGAGGTGAATGCCCTATCCCTGGAAACATTCAAGGTCAGGTTAGACAGGACTCTAAGCAACCTCATCTAGTTGAAGGTGTCTATGCTCGTGGCAGAGGGGTTGAATTAGGTGACCTCTTAAAAGTCACTTCCAACTAAGAGTATTCTATAATTCTAAGATGTATTCAGAGACCTGAAGACTTTTCTTGGAGCTGCCCACAGGTCTGTGTAGCCTCAGCTATGTTTTTGCTCAGTGTGTATTGGAATACAGCTCACTAGCTATGCTCTGCTAAGCAAGAAATACTGACATGATGGTAAGGGAAGACGTAGAAACAGAGGTCACTGAGGATGACATTACTTTCGGTGACTGCAGAGAAAGTGCCAGACAGATTGTTTTTTATTCCCTGTTTGTTTCAAATAGGATGGTTCGATCAGGCCTCGAAGAGCTCACAATTACATTTTCTGCTACAATGCTACTGGCAGGATCGTTTAAATGAATACTTCTGTTTCAAGAAAAGAACAAGATGATGTGTTTAACCCCAGAAGTTCTTAGCTCACTTGTAGGCTGTTTTTAACTGAAGATTTTACAAATTCTGGAAAGAATTATTGATAATGCACCTTTATGAGTAATTTCTGCACATCTGAAGTATAAGTAGAATTCTTTGTAAGATGTGAAAAAAAGCGCTATCCTTATATTGTGTTTATTGTTATAATTTATCTGATTTTATAATGTTTATTTTATTTTCTAGGTCTATAAATTTTCACTTATAATTCATGAACTCAAAATTGCAAGTGAAAAGGTTTCAGTTATCTAATGTTGCTGTTTCTATACGCACTTTTTACATACAGAATATTGTAGATGTTAATTGAAATTATTTATTGCAAGGTAAAATCATTTTGCTAAAAGAAGACACACAATGCTTCATGTGATTTCCCAATTTATATTCACTGGCTGTAGTAGATTTATGCAAGTAATAAATTGGGTCCCACTATTGAAACATTTGCCATAAAATATTCTTCTAGTAATAAGATTACAATCTATTATATTAGATAATAGGCTGCAACAATGCAGTTGATTAGAGTTTGATTACTTTTATAAATTACATTAAAAACTAAATATTTTAATATCATTACATAAAACTGATTCTAAATCAGTTGCTGAAATTGTGTAAGTATTTAATTTTTGAAGATGGATTTACTATTTTTTTAAGTTTATTGTTCATTGGAATCTGTTTACCAAAGGTGTTTGTTTTAAAAGAATTAAAATTTAAAAGATTACTTTAAAATGATAGTGCAGTAGACCCACAATAATCTGCATGTTGCTAATCCACACAAAAATTGTCAGTGTCTCCCCTCTTCTCAGGAAAAGAGGGGGAAAACTTTCCCAGGAAAGACTTCACATCAGGATTCTGTAGCCAGGATTGCTAAACCATTATTTTTTACAATGTTTATTTCATACAATTAGTGCATTCTGATATATTATTATAAATAATTGCCTAACAGGGTGTAGTTCCTTGAGCAAGTGCTCTTTGTGGCACCACAGGGCACCTGTGAGCTACAATTCCCTAACGAGCTCCCCATTACCAGCTCTGATGTCACACTGGGTCACTTATTCTTCTAGAAATGTGAAATGTTATTTTTGCCAGTAGCTGAAATAATCTTTGAATATCCACATGAAAGGATGTCTCCCCTTTCTGCTCACTTCATGTATATTTTTTAGTCCCCAGGCAGTCATACTGATGATTAGTTGAAACCTTAAGCTTTACCCAAAATCATAGAATCTCAGAATGGTTTGGGCTGGAAGGGACCTTAAAGATAATCTGGTTCCACCCTCCCTGCCGTGGGGAGGGATGCTACTCACTAGATCAGGTTGAAGGTCCCATCCAGCCTTGCCTTGAATACTTCCAGGAATGGGGCATCCACAACTTGTCTGGGCAGCCTGTTGCAGCGCCTCAGTGTCCTCCAAGTAAAGAATTTCTTTCTAACATGTGACCAAAATATCTCTGTTTTTACTTTAAAACCATCACCCTTGTCTCATCGCTACCTGCCTGTGTAAAAAGTCACTTCCTCAATTTTAATAAATTTATAAAATACTGATATTATTCATGTTACAACCACAATAGGGGAAATTATATCCTGTGTGACTAAGCTGTGTTTGTACAGTATCAGATAGCTTTATTACATTCAGATGCATCAACATGCAACAGTTTTCACTCGCACATTTTATATCCCTTTTTAAAATAACACTAATGAATGGTACAGGGCTGCAATATTCTATGGGTTTAACAACACTAGGAGGTTGCTACAGGTGATACTGTGTCAGCAAAATGTCTCTGCCTGACCCCACGTAGGGCTCCTAGAGGAAGGGTGCAGAGCAGCATCAGAAAGCTATTGCACAATGGCTAATTTGTGTCTGAAGTTCATCATAAAAGTAATGAAATATGAAATCAGAATCTCTCTCCACACCTTGAAAAACAGGCATTCTAAACCATTATTTTTGTAAAAAAAAGTTGTCATAGGACATTATTTCTGCCTTGGAGATTTCATTCCTTCTCCTTTCTCAAGAGACATGACTTTTCACTGCTATAAGCTATTCTAGCTTTTATTCTTCCATCTCTATAATAGCTCTGGTACATGTTTTTTTGGCATTTTGAAAGATTAAAGTGAAGGTCACAGTTTTCTTGAGTTCCTTGTCTCTGTCTTAGCCAAAAATTTACTTACCACCATGTCACATTATCACTTGCAATGGTATTGCTGGTGAAAGAATCTAAAAGCAGTAGTGAAGGAAGTAAATTGACTATGCTTTCTTCCTAAGACTATATATGTAAATTTTAAGCAGAGTTTCTTGCTTAAAGTAATTTTCAGTAAAAGATTAAAAAGAAATTAATTATACGTTGAAATAATTCCATAGGTATGCTATGAGCAAATGCATTGATGGCATCATCAGAAAAGCTTTTTCACTAGTCAGTAACTCCCTCTTCAAAAAACAAACATAGAGTGGAAAAAAACTGGATAAAAATGGGGGAAGACACTGCTGCACAGTGAAGCAGTGCAATACCTAATTTCTGAGCTGCAGTGACTGAACTTTTGCTTCCTTCTGGAGCAGAGTGGAAGAGGAAGAGAGAGGCAAAAAGGAAAATTTTAATCATAGTTAACATCTTTTGTGATAAAACTTCACCCTTATCTTTTTTTGGTCTGAGAGATAAGACCTAAAAGAACAGTCTCTGAAGAAGTGGACTGTGACAGAAGAACATTTGGCCAATGAAGTAGGGAATATTTTCTTCTGGAATTTAATATCACAAGTTTCTGAGTCAGTTTCCTAGCCTGTCTGCTTCTTAAATCATGAGTACAATGGATTCGACTGCACAAATGGTCATGGAAGAGTTTAAGATACCTGCTACACAAGGCAAAATGGCACAATGGATTTAAGGTGTCTTTAGCCACCCAGGCTCCTTAAGGAACCCAAGATATGTTTGTGGTTTTAAATGTGATCTGATTTCCACAGCTTGATGTTGGACAGACTCCAGTGGTATGACTCAAAACAGTCCTTTGAATGCTTGCTTTTAAATAGGAAATCCAGGTTGGGAGCTGGTAATGGGATTCTCAAATGGAAAAAAAAAATGAAGAAATGGTGACATCATCTTTTAGCACTGTTTTAAGCGACGTTTTCTCAGCTTCACTTGGTCTTAAATCTAAGTACTTTGTGTTCAGTTAAGCATAATGAGGTGCTTGAATGCTTTAGCATTAGTGATTTTGAAGGATGTTTCACAAAATCAGATAAAATTAACTCACTAGAACTAAATGGCATTTTGTAAATTGGTGGGGGTTTTCGGTGTTTGGTTTGTTTTTTTTTTTTTTTTTTTTTGTTTTTTTTTTTGTTTGTTTTTTTGTTTTGTTTTTTTGACTTTTCTATCTCTTTTTAAAACCATAGACCACAGTGTGCCACTTGCCTGTGTATTACACCAGGAGTAATGGTTGCTACATCAGATTTCCAGATCTTAGAATGGTTACATAAATATTCTCATCTTCAAATATGGGTACTCAAGGAAGTATCCTCTCCTGTAGTTTTAGTAAAATGTTTTAATTTTTATTGCATTTGAAGGTGATTATTTTGTATCACAACATGCCATATCACTATGGAAATTCTGCATTCAAATAAATAGCTGCATTCTTCTTAAGTATTATACAAACTACGTTTCTTTATAAACACAGATTAAATAATCTGGCTTTAAATTGAAGCATTAGAGTAATATTTATTTGGACTTCCTGTCATGTAATTTTTAGTTCTGCCACGTAGGTGTATTTCACAAAATGTGCTAAGTGGATTTTTCACAATAATTCAGTACTAGATTGTCAAAGCATAATTTTTTAAGTAAGTCAGATTTAAAATATAATTTTTCTTGTGATTTTGTAATATTTTGCCAACATGGCTAAGTATTTTAATGAACATATATCCTGATAAATTAAATATACTATTACATTAACATACCAGGCTTAGTCAACTATATGATTTCCAAGGAAATGAATGTTGTTGCAACATACATGCATACATAAACATGTGTGCTGCTCTTAATTTTAAGTGCTAGTATAACACAGTAAAGATGGCCTTTGACAATTGCTAGGATGGAAGGATTTAAGAAGCAGTGATATGAATATTGTCCCCTGCTGAATTCTTGAAATTAGTTTCTATCTTCCTTTGCTTAAGCACAAAATATTCGATCTCAGTAGCCATGAAATTACATATAATCTTGAATTAACTTTGATTGTCTCTTCACATCTTGTTCTAATTCACTCATAGTAGTTCTGACTATATTAAATACCTGCAGAGGTGTTTGTTTCAAAAATTTCATTTATTGTACACAATGAAAGCAATTATATGAGCCTTCTTCCTCTTCCATAACAAGAATAAGCAGATTTCTCAAAGTGACACATTCACTTCACTGAGATGCAAAAATTTGCTCACTCTCTGTCATTGAGACTTACTTTTGTAGTTCACTACAAAGCTTTCTAAAATATCTTTTCTGTCCAGAGTTTCTTCTTGGGAAATAATTTACCCCAGTTTTCCAATCTTCCCCAATCCCTTGTTTGAAGTGGAGAACACTACCCACACATTCTACCATGACTCTGTAGAAGTCTATCAACAACAGTTGAAGTGTTGACTCACCAGTGAATCATGTTGGCTAGAAGATGATTCAGAAAAAAATAGGTTTTGCTTATTAAAATAAAATAATGTAGTAGTAGTAGTAGTAATAATAACAACAGCAACAACAACAACCACCCCCCTACCACCACCACCAAAACAAAACCACAAATTCTGCTTCACTGTAAAGTGTAGTATTTTTGGGGGTAGAGAGTGTGTAATTGTATTTGTTGAATTTGATGCTATAAATATCAGCCATTTTCATTTTATAATGAAGGAGAATTTTGTAACTTGCATATAACCACCAAATGGATGAAATGCAGTTTTGATAAATCCCAGTAAAATTAGAATCTCCTGATGGTTTTTCATCAGGATATGCTGCAAGTACTCATTGCAGAACCTGACAACATAGCACGGGGATGGACTTCTTTGTCCTGATGCTTGCAATTAGAGGCAATTACATTATGCTATCCTTTGTATGCACTTGTCAAAGCCAAAAGGAAAAGGCAGATATAAGTGTGGGTGCTCAGAATTTTATAATTTCCACATATAAAATCCCTTCTTATTTCAAGAGCAATTGTTTCCATAACCTGTTGATAACCTTTTGTTCTGTCCTTGTTTCACTGATAATTTTTTTAAATGCCTTTGTGTTCCCATTCTCCTGGTTTTCCTATATAATGAAATCAATCTCTGAGGTCTCCTCTTTTCTCCTATTCATGTATTCTTCCCAGCACGGGTCCTAATCAGAACCTCTGTTTTCTCTTGGCATATGACTAGAACTGTTCACCATCTTGGAGTTGAGCCTTTGTCAGTGCCTTTTTGAAGGGCTGCCAGTCTCCACTGGAAGTACTTTTATTGGCACATGCTAGTGTTTAGCTTTTCCACAGTGAAAGCATGTACATGGCTCGTCATCATCCTGTGACAGAAGATGATCGTTCTCCTTTTGCATAACTTCTTGCTGATAGTTCCTTGCAAATAGAAGAAACTATATAACTGTTATGTTATTGCTTAATGAACTGTGGGAAACATGAAAATTCTATCACCCTGGTAATGGAGTATCTTTATAAAACACCTTTCTGTATATGGATATAATTGTAAAGACCTATCCAAAATATGCAAGCTATTACCTACTTATCAATGTAATTTCAGTGATTTTCACTGTTCAGTTATGGTAGGTGACTTCTGAAATCAGATGGTGTTCCTTATTTTAACAGCAAGCTTGTGAAGTCAGTGAGGTTCATCTATGAATCAAAATGTCATTAGAAATCATGCTGAACAATTCCATTATAATTTTGTTAAATTTGAACAATGTTTAAAGACCCCCAAGAATACACAGAGTTGATTAGCATCATGTTTGGTTTCATCAGTACTGAAGGGAGTAAAAATGCTTAGGCAGTAAGATAGGGACAATATAGCTTGATTTGCAGCTTTCTGCCCCAATAAATGTCTAAGGGGCAGACAGCATGCACAGAATGTTAGATTTTTCTCGAACTGTTTTCTCACAGGTGTTGTTGCTGATGTGTATTTTGTAACCAAGGTACACTTTTTGTAAGGTTGTAAATTAGGTCCTGTGAAATTATTGAAAGCTTTACAAATAATAAAAAACCTGAGTTCATCTCTTAACTCATACACTCTTTCATTGTCACAAAACAATTCAAGTGAAAATATTGAAGTCTGAGTATGTCTCTTTCAAGGCAACATTCAGTTTCTTTCTTTGACCTTTTCATGTCAGTTGGGGAACAGCTGCACTGTTTTCGTCAGGCAAGAACAGACTGCAGTCAGTGTTGTCAGCCTGGCTGCCTTATCTGCACAGTAAGAACCATATTATAACACATGCAGGGAAGGACATGGACTGATTTCCAGTGCATCGTTAGCACAAAAAACTCATCAGTCAAATAACTGATATTACCAAACACACTACTTAAGCCTCAGCATTCTTCAGGAAGCCCAACAAACCACAAGATGATAAAAGACAGGTGAAAAAAACTTTCATTATGACTTACAGTATTTCTACAGAATGCAGAAAATACATACTCAAACAAAACAAACAAAAATAAAAAACCCTCCATTCCATTGCAGCTGATGCAATAGAAGATACTGCATCATTTAAAATTCTGCCAAGTGGGACTGGAATCAAGGAGAAAAACAGTGGATGGGAAGGCTATATAAAAGTGACAAGAAAATGACCCTTTTGAAGAAATCTTTCTCTGTAGGCTTGATAGACAAAAAAAAATCATGGTGTATACATTAAGATTTCATTTTCCTTTGAACTGTATTTTGAGTCTCCTTGACTTGAACTTGGTCAATAAGCCAAAGAACCACTCAAATAATTGGAAAATGCACTATGCATGCACCTGTAAGTATAGCCATTTTGTACAGAGCAAGAAACAGCTGTGACAATGCACATATATTTTAGTAATTGAAAAGTATATATAAAAATGCTGCTACAGCAACATCAGATCTGGGAGCAACAGTTAAATAAAGAAAAGCAGAACAGATCTTGAACTGAGATTAACAGAATCTGCTGTTTTGGCAGTCTGGCTTCATGTGTCCAACAACTAAGAAAATTTAAACTATCTGTGGCAGGGTTAATGCAATGTCAATATCCCACCCTAATACCTCATAATGTGTATGAAAATACAGGTCCATAAAAAAAAAAAGCCTGTGTGTTGATGATACTACTGTTGTAATGACTAAAAGTACCTGAAAGCAGTACATTTTTAGAGCTCTGGTAATGTCACAGAATTTCAATGGTCACCACAGTGAAAACTGTGGTATCTGAGTTTAACCAGGATATTTACTGTGGACTCAGTTCCTTGATTATCCTTAATTGCATAAGCAAAAAAGACACAAGACTTGTAAAGGAATTGTTATGTGATTTCTACTGAATTTGAGATGTATAAACTTCAAAAATGCTACATTAGCCTTGTTAGGCTATTGAATACCAGAACTCTTTCATGTAGTTTGTCAGTTAGATTTAATTCTTGTTTCATTCCAAGACTTCAGAAGCAGAACCAGCAAGTGTTCACCCAAAGGACAGGATCCTGTTCTTCTGCAGAATTCCTGAGTGGGTACAGAGAATATCAACTCCAGGGATCTCTCTCTGCTGAAATCAGTGGATGTTTTACTGTCAGTTCCAGAGATAACAAGTTCATACCTTCAGTTTGACTGGAAGGTCTTGTTCATTTTTTTTATCGTTTTGCCATTGTCCAAATAACAGTGCTCTGGCCAAGGACAGAATAAGAAAGTGTAGAAGCTAAAGGTTCTCACCATGGCCTGGATAACTGCCAGAGCCTTGCTAACATGAGCACGCATCTAGATCAGTGGAACAAAGTATACCAGAGAAGAGTTTTTAGGTGGACCTGATCCAGTTTGTCAGCAGAGTTTCCCTTTTGCTCTGCTTAGAAGGTTCCTGCCTCATGAAGTATTACCTGGAAAATTTATTTGCCAATCAGCAGAACCCTAGAAAATATGAAAGGAAGGTTTTACACATTTATTTCACCACTCTGCTGATGATTCTGATTTGGTCCTTGCTTGTTACAGGTTAACATGTTGGTACTTGTTTACTGCTGGGCTGTCTTAAAGTACAGTGTTGAAAGGATGTTTTGTTTTGCAGATTTCAAGTATGAGAAGTAAATAATTCTGAAAATATTCCAAAGACATGCTCTGTCTCTTGTGTTTGAATTTATATTTGCATTGCAACAATAAGAAACATTCTGAGCATCACTCAGAAAGAGTAACTCTTCAAATGTTTGTTTTCATCACTGACCAAAAAAACATTGCCCAAGATGCATGGGGTTAAACTAAAGGATATGGAAGCAGAAGTATCAATTGACAAGGGAATAGTGAAGATCCTGAATATCAAACCCAAATATTTAGCTCATTCTTTGAATGTTCTGTGTGTGACTGGCAAAGAACTTCACAAAAAGTCCATATTGTTGTCTTTATTTTGCAGATGGGGAAGCAAACAACAATAGAGTACATCAAATGGGGTACCCAGAATACTTAATCTTTTGACTGTTTGGTCTCAGTAACTAGTGCTTATTTTTAGGAATTTAAAACTCTGTAGTTTGTTCTACATGTACAGCAGTGATGCAGCCCTCTCTAGAGGGAAAATAATCACAGAAAAGACAATTTTATCTCTTGGTAGGTTACTCTTTTTCTTTATGTATTTTCTGTGGGTAATCAAAAAGCTGCATGTTCACTGAGGATCTGCTTAACAAAGGTTCTTAAGCAGACATTTTAGTGGGAGCAAAGATGCACCTAATAAGATTTTCACTTTCAAAATAGGCCCCTCAGTTTTCAGCATCTGGAGCAAAAATTCTGCATGGCTGCAGAGCCTGCATAGGGGGAAAGAAATATGCCAGTTTTGGGCAGAAGGCAGGTTTGGTTTTAGTTTCAACTAACACTGTATTACCTCAATACTAATGTTTTACTGTATTTTGCTATATATGTCACAAGAAGCACTTGTAAACATCCCTGTACTCTTTTCTCTTCCACCTCTCCTAGGACTGTCCAGATGATCCAAGTCTCACCCATCTCAATAAACAATAAAGCTTTCAAGAAAGCCAAGATTCTCCTGCTTTAGGTCACCATTTGCAGGACTAGAACAAGTGGCTAGAGAACATTTTGAAACTTGCCCTTTATTGGCAAATAAGGGTTTAGATCAGCTCCTGCCTTAGAGGGATATAATGGTCTTGCCTCACATAGTAATGATCATTGTTGAATCAATACCATTTTTCGTACTGCATTTTAAAGAATTAAATAAATCCATATAGAAATTCTACCTCAGTGTCTGCTTATCTACTTCCAAAGTGTAACATGAGAGCTTTCAGTGGCTTGTAGGACCATTTCCTGCCCTCAGATTTGTAGAAATTCTGTCCCTGCTTTTGGTAAAAAAGGTTGAGAAGTTATAGCATGTGTAGGATTTAGCAGTGCTAAGTGGTGCTATGCAGATCTGTTCCAACATTTAAGCCAAGAATTCAGCTGCAGTATTAACAGTGCAATTCCAATTTTCTGTCCAGAAATATGAAAACTAGACCTATATCTAGCTCAAGAAGTTGACACTTTCTTTGCTCAGACTCATATTTCTTTCTAGCTCTTCCTTATCATTTGTAACTGAGACCATTTACATGTCCAAAGTAAAGGCAACACTAAAACTCAAACCTACAAAACACTGCTATGAAGTGCTGTAGCTGCATTCCTTGCAGCCTCTTTAGGGCTTTGTCTGAACATCCCCTAAGGTGACAAATCTGTGATTCTGCCTGCACTTGGAAACAGCTCTGACCGAAATGGCAGATAAGTAATCCCATTTTAAAGACAATATTAATAAGATATCGTGTACTGAGCCAAATTCTATAACTACAATGTGGGAAATCTGTAGCTTCTTCGCTGAGGTAAATGAAGTTCCTCAGATGTGCGATTGTCTGACATCTAAGTAAACTTGTGATTTAACATAGCTTAAATAAAAATGTAGATATATTGAGGGAAAGAGACCTTTCTTATTATGGATCTAGGATTAGGCTCCCTTTTGTCCCATCAGAGCAGAAATCTAGATACATAGGGCCATAAGAAATGGATATTTTCACACAGTGTGGGAATCGTTTTCCTGTTTCAAAAGTATGTGAGTGGGTTTTAAGGCTTTTAAAAGAAAAGTGCTGTTAGTACCCAGAGAGCTATGTTAATGCAAGCTGAAAGTGTCCAGGGATGAATACACACTTGTTACAATAGAAAAAATGGAAGCTTGTCTTGTTCCCTCTATTCTGCCAGGCAGAGGTATGCCCTAGCTCTGTTCCAACAGATCACAGGGAGGAAAGAGATGTCACAAATTTGCCTGGTCAAGTGCCAGATCCTGATTATTGTTTCCATTTGCATAAAGGACAGCACAGCTGATCTAAGCTGACTGTAAAGCACCTCTGGTAAGAGCGATTTGGATAGCCTAAGGATCTTATATTTAAATGCGACTTAAGTCTACTACTAATTTTATTCCATTTGAAGTAAAGATATTTCTGCAGTTGCTTAGAACCTAACTCATCTGGCATGGCAAAGTCCACATACAGATGAAAGTGAGATTTCATAGTTGTTTCTGTAGATCCTTCAGAGAATTGCAGGAGCAGTTTGCAGTCTTCCACACTAACCTGCTGTTCCTCCTTGGTGCTTGTCATCTGTGTGGGAGAAGCAGCAGGTCAGTGTTTGGCCCAAATCCACAGAGGACTGCTGTTGTTCTCACTTTAGTGTTTTATAGTCAACTGCAGTAAAAGGCCTAAGCAAAATTTCTAGTATATTAGGCTAATCTGCTGATTTACATAGGCATTCATTGTATTAAGATGTAGGACAGGAGACAACAAGGAGAAGTCTCTAAAAATTATGAGACTCCTGCCTTTGTTTGGATGTAGCTGTATCAGGGATGCTATAAGAACCAGTACACAGCAAGGAAAGAAGATCCATTAATCATGATGTGGACATGGCCTTGCATTGAGATTTGGCTTAATCTTTCTGGGATTTATATAAAAGTCCTTTAATAATAAAACAGTGGAAAGAGATGTTACTTGTTATCCAGAAAAAGATTTTGGATGAAGAATACTTTAAATTAGATGTTGAGCACTTCACAAGCCACTTAACCTATGTGCGAAACACAGGGAAAACACAGCAGCCATGTGGCAACATATGACCACAGTGTGGCAATGTAAATAAAAATAATATAAAAAAAAATCACACTCCTCATAAATATTTAATGTAGACCACATAGCCACAGTTTCCCCAAAAGGCTTCTTGGCCTCTCCCTTTCTCAAATTAGTGTGTTGTTTTCCAATGAACTGTAGCTGTCTTTCAGCCAGAGAGAAATAAAGGCATTTCCTTTGATAGAACTAAAGGCATTAAAATCAGCAGAAGTTTGGTTTTCACTCTTTGGGAGGAAACTTAATGGTTTTCAGTCCACTTTTTGAAAAATGCTTTGTAAAATAAATACACAATCAATACAGATATTTACATAAGACTTAAATGAAATTACTGAAATTTCAATATAATAATATTTCCTCATGCACTGAACAAAGCAAAGGCTTGGTTTAAATAAGGGTACTTTATTTTAACTTGCACTGTAAAAATATTTTTATCAATTTTGTGTCATTGAGACCAAACCTGGAGTATCTATATCTGAAAAATGTGAAAAACCATCTAATTGTATCCCCAACAACTGCTTATGATATATTCTCTAGAAATCCATCACCATGCTCTCTCATTCTGAATAGTGCTCAAACATGCCTATAGTGAGCACTATTTGATGAGAATAAAAATTATGAACATGGTGAAGATATTATTTCGGTGTCCTCTCAATTCATCCTCCAAATAAACTTTCTGGACCACCAATTTCTTTTCATCTAAGATTTTCTGACATATATCTTCATTTCACATGGTGTGTAGTCATTAAACACTAGCTGGTATGAAAAAAGTAAAGGGGAAAATAATAAAATCAGCATTACTTAAGGTCAACTCTGTCCTGAGGTTGGACTCAGGCAAGATATGGCTTCTCTGCAGGTTCTGTTTATTGTTGCAGAGCCCATTTCTAATATAGTAGTTACGTTTTCACCGTGGAAACAGACTCATCTTTTTATTTCCAATCATAATCACTGTTGTTTGATTGGGTTATCTCCAAAGCATTTATAATAGTTAGTTTTGTATTATAATTGCACATGGTCATGGAAGTTAAACTTTTCCAGAGGTGGAAAAAGAAAGAAAGTTAAAATTAAAGAAAACGCAAAGAAATAGTTTGTCAAAACGGAAACTTGGCAATTAAGTGAGAAACAGTACATTATCTTATGGATTGGCTTCATTTTAACCACATTTACTAGAAGAACAAAAGAATGGTATTTCTGTGACTCTGGAAGAGTAAAATTCTTTTTAAGAGAATTAGAAGAGTAAAAGAGGTGAAAAATAACAAATGTATTTCTTCCATAAATGTTGGAGAAATTCATTAATGCCATTACAGTGTGATGAATACATTACCATTTTTTCCTGTCATTTGATTATTATTATTTTGAGATATGTGTATGAAGTCTCATGTCTGAGAATACAATTTCACATTTATAAAACCAATACTGTAAAAAGTTTTCATGCTGAAGGACGAAAGCTTGTTTTTTAATATAGATTCAATGGAGTGCTGTTGGGCATAGTGAATGTGCACCTATTTGCCTATGGCAGAAAAGCTAGGATTATTGGTTGTGGTGTTAGCACATGACACTCAATAAAAAAATTTAAGAAATATATTCTGAGCTAGCTATACCTGTGTGTTTGGCCCCACTTGATGTACCAAAAGAATATAAAGTCTAAGGACATTACCACTTCACTGAGTTAAAAACAAAATAGCTAGGGTGCAAAATAGCAACCTCCAAAGAACATTAGCTAAAACGTTCCTTTTAATTTTGTTTTGTTGGGTCATTACCTTGGTTGTTATGATGAGCACAGAAATTTGTCCTTAAGAAGATTCTGAATGAAAGGGAAAAGAATAAAAAAGAAACAAATGTTCTGGAGAGTATCTAGCCAATTGCATGGAGCAGTAGTAACAAGTAATAAGTGGAGCAGAGGTGGGTATGCGAGTGGTGTGACAATGCACTTGACAGCAGGTGAAATATTACAACCAAGTGAAAATACAAAGAGGCCAGAGGAACCAGTGTATTGTAACCTTTGTCTTAATGAATGCAGAATAGACATTTTCTAATATTTAAAGCATGCCACTGATACAGCTTGTTGTAAGAATGGAAGAAGTTTCTGGGATTTATATTCTTTTCTAACAGAAGCTGAAACAGAAAATTGTCTTACACAGAATGATTTCTTCAGCCTTTTTTATATCACTAAGGAAGGTTCATGCTGAGCATTTAGACTAGAGGCAGATCAAAATGCAGATGCTTTATTTGGTCACCTTAATAGCTTAATAGGCTTTACGGATTATTACTCTCACAAGCCTTTTTGAGCTTATAAAATCCTAATGTATTTGCTATTAGAAATTATGAGCTCAGTCCCAAAAACTCTTACTTGCATGAGCCTCCTGGTGAATTGCCTGATCTTTAAGGGTTTGCAAAACCTCCGTCCCGTGCTGATAAAAGTACTGTAGAAGACAGGAAAGGTAAGAAATTCCCAACAGGAGTCAGTTAGCCTATAAAACTCTCTTGTTCCAGTCCACTCAGTCTTTTCCTAAGGATTTTTGCCCCATTTGTATTTGTGGGCAAAAAGAAAATGGATTTATATGTGGTAGATGTTAATAAAAGCTGTATTTATTTAAAAACTGTGGGTTTGGATGACACTGACAAGGAAGAACAGCCCTCACCTAGTGCGGGTCACAGTGCAGGAGTTAGTTTCAGACTACAAAGTCTGTTCAACTGCATTCCAATTCAAATCCAGCTCCTCATAAGCAAGCACAAATCTGCTCAGCAATACCTCTCCCCAGGTGTGCCATTGTTTTCCCAGGGGTTGTTTCACTGCCTCTGTCCCACAAACTGCTGGGTGACCATCCCCTTGGGTATTCTAGCTTGCTTTTTGTTTTGATATATGATGTTGATTTTTTCATATTAGACAAAGACTCCT
>JAWWEU010000091.1:38833123-38850007 GCA_035583155.1 Acropternis orthonyx
TGTCAAATGAGAAAGAAAAAAAAAAAGAGAAAGCAAGACTGATTCAGAAAGTGTTGAGAAAAAAGATTACACAATCAAATTGTCCTTCTTCTGAGAGTATCAGTCTGAAGACCAGAAGAGAACCAGAGAAAGAATCCCGGATCAAACCTTTTCTGCAGGACATTCTGAAACCTTGTTGATTAATTGTGTGGAATGAGATTATTTCTATTTAACATACTGAAATTGTAGTTCTGTTTAAGGAGTATTAAAAAGGCATAGTAAAAGTTCATTTTTGTTTATTTGCAAGAGAGTCACCTACTGCTTAAAGCTGAAGTTTCACTTAGAAGAACCTAAGAAACAACAGCTATGAAGAAGACAATACCTTCTACCTGTAACTTTTTTAAGGAACCCTTAGTCTTGCTGCAGTCATTGCTGAAAATTTTTGCTGATACCTTGGGGAAGATAAATAAAAAAATATGGAATATAATGTGTAAGAAGAAGGTTTGCATCTCACTGCATGCTAGACTGACCCTTGCATGTGACTACAGCACCACTCTCAGCTCTTTACTGCAGAAATGAAACTTGCTTGCTTTAACTTGTTTAATCCTAGTAAGTGGTTTATGTCAATCTATGTTTACAAGATTGTCTTCACAAGGATAAAGCAGTAAAAATAGCATTTTATAAATGAAATTGAGATTCATCTTCATGGTGTAGTTTCCTTCCTGAAATCAGAAGAATTTATAAGTATTAGACATTAGGCATTACTTTGTGTAAATGATCAATAAGGCAAATTTAGAAGAGATAAATGATGAAGCAGATGAAATCCTTTTTGTCATCAGCAAAAAGCAGCTCGCAGACTTTAGATCACAGAGCAAAATTTCTCTTCAACTAATCAAATAAGAAAGGAAATTAATTAAGAAAATTGAATGTATTTTTTTCTAAAAAACTCAGACATACAGACATCAGAATAAACTGTGAGGTCCTAGGCAACAAAAACAAAGTGCAGAGATTATACTGATTCTCCTTTCTCTATAGAGTGACACATTGTGAGAGACAAAATTCCTAAAATAATTAAACAAATTAGTTCTCCAATTACCTGTTGAAAGAATTACATGAAAATTGATAGTGAAAGATTTGCTGCAAAGGCTTTAAATCACTCTGTTTCAATTAAATAGCAAACAGGGTGTGATTATAGGAAATTCATAGTGCAGTAATGCCAGTGAAGAAACTTGTCTAAGTAAATTTTATGTTGTTAAGTGGAATCCACATTGTTGCACCAGACTTTCACAATTCTATGCAACATGACTTCTATTTGCAGAAGTAGTGATGAAAGTGATTGGGTTTTGTTTGTTTGGAACATTGCTACTTCTATTTCTTTGGTGTTCTGATTTACTTAATTGTCTTTAGCTGTAAAATGTACAGTGTCTTTCCATTATTAGGTTTTCACAGTACTTTCATCAGAGACATATGAAAGTCCCTTTGTTGGGTATCCTTTTGTTGGCCTGGAAGGCAGTTAACTTGTGCCACAGATGTTTTGTGATCACTATGATTTGTATGGAAAAAGATGCAGTCTTAGATCTAAAGATTAGTTTTACTTGGCAAGTCATAGTTGGAAAGATTTACCCAACAGTTCTACATTTCTCTGGAATATTTCTGTTCTGTGTTTTCAAGTGGTAAATAACATAAATGCAGTGCCTTCCCCAATAAATCAGTATTAGAATTCAGTCTGCTGCTGGGTCTGTGACTGCTTCTTGGTCAGAAAAGAAAGCCTTTATAGACAGAATTTTCAGGCAGTCATTTGATGTTTTATTTAATACAAAGATAAATAAGAGAAAAGCATCACTGATTCTGTGGGTAGCACGTTATGTTCATGCTCAAAGAAATTTGTACTTTCTGTGTTTTGGCATAATTTTTTGCCTTTTATATCTCTTGACTTGTTTTCATCCAAGATACCATGTCATTGTCTGTGGTCTAAACCAAAGGATGAACTTTTTCTGTTTTAATAAAATAGTAAACAAAGCTTGTATAGTTGTATTAGCCAATTTATTTGTATCAGTGGAATTTATAGATGTAGCTTTTTCACAGGAGTGATAAGAATCTATAGAGCATTTTTTCCAAAGGGTGCACAAAAACTTTGGTGGCTTTTAGGTCCAAGGTCTTTGGTGAAATGACCAGTCCATCCCCATGCAGATGTATGTTTTGCTATTCTACAGCTGTGCCCAGAAGTTTGCTAGGGATTGGCAATGCTGCAGTAGATTCTGTTAGTACACCCAAATCTGCTATCACTCAGGTCAATTCTGCAGTCCTTTTTCCACAGATGGCACTATTAATCCAGCAGGCAGGAGCAGCTCTTGTTTATATCCAACCTGAACAAGCTTTCAGCTAGAAATGAGGGACAAAAGGGTTTGAATCCTGTTATAGTTCCTGCTTTGCCATCCTTTAATGAGCTCAGAGAGTAGTTTATAATGTTGTCCTTACTTGCCTGTGAGTGGCTGTGGTGGAAGCCAGGAGTGAAAGCAGTGAGTGGTGTGGAGCGTGGCTGAGGCACAGCGTGACTGCGGTGGTGGTGGGTAACACTGCTGACAAGACTGGCCAGGCAATCCTTCATTTGGGATAAACAGTGGCACAACACCATAATTTACTATGAAAATTAGGGAAGCAATTTTAAGCATGTATTGTTTTTGCAAATGGCTGTTGCTGTGAGAGCGGAGTGATATAAGTGGGATATGAAGTGACTTAAATGCTTTTTACAAAAATATTCAGGCAATTGATCTTGTTGGAGCAATTGAACTCCCTAGATGGTCAATGCATTCAGGTCTTTCTTGTCAGGGTAAGTAACTGGATCTCGAGCCCCTCATCTTCTCAGCTCTCAGTGTTGCATGTCAGAGATAGGTGACTTGAAACTACACCAAGGTCTCAAGGTTTTTGCATTTGGCTATTTTCTGGGAGAGGCTCCAGGCTGAGCTGGCAAAATCCTGGCAATCTACAGGGTGGACATGCAGCCTGTCTGTATGACTGCAAAAGCCCTTGGCAGGAAAAGTCTGGGAGAAGGTGTAAATAGGAAGACGTCCTACAGATAAACTGTAACTCAATATGCAAGCAGTAACACCCAGAGAAAGACACTTTTTATGTAGTAGCTTGTGATGGTTAGTACTTTAGTGATTCTTATACCTGCAAATGCAGTATGATCTGCTAGCTAGTAGACCACTGCGGGTGGAAAACATTTGCGTTGCAAAACACATCTTTTATTTTTACTGTATTTTGCTTTATATGTAACAAATTATAAAATGGACACGTTTGAGTGTGCTGTGGAATAAAATCACATTTCTTCCTGTATGTGCAACCAGATTCTGCTATCAATTAATTTAGTTTTATGCTAATGCCATGGAATTAATTCACAGTGGTGTGAAATCACACTTTGGCCTGGGCTTTTTCTGCTATTTTGATCTGTTGGAGGTTTTCCATGCCAGTGTTCCCTGCACTTGTTATTTCTTTATTAAGATCATGCTTTTACCCAACCCTGTTAATGTTTGTCATGTAATTGCTAAATCTATGTGAACCAGAATGAAAAAGTTTTGGGAATTCAGATTTGACTAGAACATTGAAAACCATGAATGGTTTGAGAGGAGATTATTGTGGGTGTCTATAGGAAAGTTCAGTTTGCAACAGAACACTGTTAGCAGGAATTGGACAGTGACAGTTCTAATGATGCTTTCCCATTCAGTAAGCACAGTTCTGTATCAAAAGAAAAAAAAAATTAATATAACAAATAGTCTTCAGATATTTCTATAGACATCCACAGCAGAACTGCAGGAATACTATTTATGAAGCATATTAAAAATGTATGTACACAGAGATAGCTACAGTAAAATTGCCAGTAAAGCAAACGGGACACAGACAGACTAAGGGAGTTTCAATCCATGTTTATTCTCATGCTGGCCACATGCTGTTTTACAAATGGAAAGAAATATTACAAGATTCAAATATGTTTATTCTTTTTAGTCTTTTGGTCAGCAGTGCAAGCATAAAAGCTTGTTAACATAAAAGACCATGTATAAAGCCCCATATAAGAAAAAGTGACTTGAATTCATGGAATCCTGATCGGAGACTCGCAAACTCCCACACAAAAGAACCATGTTTACTGACAATTTAGCTTGATAGGAACTGCAGTTACCTGAATTTCAGGTGAATATTGTGAAGATAGTCATGTGTGCATTGTTTACTGAAGTTTTTATGTGCTTGCAGAATCATGTTGAAATAGAAATGTGTAGATTCGTGGAAAGGGGAATTTTCTAGTTTTTGGGTTACTTCCAGATAGATTAAGACTGCAAAGCATATAATGATTTGTGGCTTACTTTGCCATAAAGTTTTGGGGGGTTTCATGACTAATTTAGTTGCATATAAGGTTTATCCTAGGGTGCTAGGTTGTTCCCTTCTGGAGCAGACAGATTTTTTTCATAGATCCAGTCATATGTGTATTACCTGAAAAGAGGGATTTACTATCATTTAAGCAAAAAAAAATGGCAACCTGGAATGTAGGCACAGGAACTATTAAAGAATCAGCAAATATTTATACCAAGGCTCAGAAAGTATTCTTATTTGTTTTAATGGAATTAATAAACAGTATATTTCATTATGAGGGCCCAGCTTTGCGATGCAAGTTCAAATCTTAGTTTCAAATCTCCTCTGTTTTGGTGACTTAATGCAAGGGCGTAGTTTTTGTTATAAACTTTCACTGATTTGGTGTACCTTTCACATTGAAAAAAAAGTCTAGTTGGGCTGGACAATGTTGAAAGCAGTGGGGTGTAACAGGCCTCTCTGTGGTAAGTGGAGTTATGACCGCACTTCATATGGAAAGCAGATAGCTGAAACAGTAGGAGCATCCCTCTTCAACACAAAGGTGTGTCAGTTCCTGAAGCAGAAGTGTTCTTGGTGGGCTGGGTTTCCATGGTTATTATGGTATGTGCCTGCCAAAGGGATAGGAGAAAAAAGGACCGCAGAAAAGTCAAAGATACGATGAAAGAACCGCAGGTTCTGGGAGAAAAATCATGAGAGGAAACAATCTCATTGCAGTCTATAACTTCCTCATGAGAGGAAGAGGAGGGGCAGGCACTGATCTCTTCTCTGTGGTGACCAGTGACAGGACCCGAGGGAATGGCCTGAAGTTGTGTCAGGGAAGGTTTAGACTGGACATCAGGAAAAGGTTCTTCACCCAGAGGGTGGTTGGACACTGGCACAGGCTCCCAATGGAAGTGGTCACAGCACCAAGCCTGGCAGAGCTCAAGAAGCATTTGGATGATACTCTCAGGCACATGGTGTGACTCTTGGGGCTGTCCTGTGCAGGGCTAAGGGTTGGAGTCAATCCTTGTGAGTTCCTTCCAACTCAGGGTATTCTGTTATTCTGTGATTCTATGACAGACAATTGTGCATTTGGGGAGTAACTGTTGGGTAAAAGGAGGCTTACGTCTGGGAACAATGGCATGGTCTTGTGCTTGTGACTCCCACAGTCCTTAGAGAAACAAAACTTTAGTTTTTATTGTAGTGGAATGGAATTACATAAAAGATGGATGAAGTTACTGTGAGTTTCTTTTCTCTCTCTAATTGAAAGATCTTGCAGACT
Source organism: Acropternis orthonyx (assembly GCA_035583155.1). NCBI lineage: Eukaryota > Metazoa > Chordata > Aves > Passeriformes > Rhinocryptidae > Acropternis > Acropternis orthonyx. The sequence goes on from JAWWEU010000091.1 coordinate 38,838,723, forward strand.
ATGATTTTGATGGGTGTCAAAAGTAGTATTTTTCAGCAAAAATTTCAGAGAAATTTCATTTTTTACAATGAAGCTCTCCTGGCAGATTAGAGGTGAAGAAGTGCATTTATCATAGGCTGTAAATAGGAAAGAGAGGTGGAAGGCAGATGCAAGCCTGAGGTAGGCCCCATAGCTGCTTAGGCTGCCACCCTCACTACTTCACCATGCTTTCGTTAAGCTACAGTCTTCTATTACACCCTTTCATGATCCTCCCTAGCACTAGCACATCTGCTTCCCCCAGTGCCTTATTCTCTTTGATCACAAGGGAAATTATCCTTGAAGCTGTACATTTACCTTAAATATTAATTAGGAAGCTGTTCTGGGAGGATCAGGCTTTGCAGAGGAGTTCAACAGACTTGCTGCTTCTGCATTGGCGTTGGGTTGCCTGCAAGCATCTGGTTCATAGTTGCAGGGACAAATCAGCAGTATGAAAGGCAATGTGAAATAGCAGACTGATGGAGGACGGTGACTGCAAAGATTTTCTCTCTATCCTTTGCTATGCCATGTAAGACATAATTTTTCAAATTAAATTCTGGACACTGAGAACCAAAATGGGGAAGGTCTGATTTAAAGTCTTAATGTTGTAACTGCATTACAAACAGTGCCATTCAGGTCTTTCTGCCTCGGTTTCATCTCTTGGCTCCAAAGTTAAAAGTAACCTGGTATGTGTATACTGCAGATTCTCCAGAACATGTTCCTGGTGGTCTCCAGAATCCCAGCATGCATAAATGTTCTTGATTTCAGAGCCACAAATCTTAGATCTCTTTCTTCTTAATGCCAAGCAAAACACTGTAGAAAAATAGTTAAAGGGCAGGAGTAATCAGAGTAAGATGGAAACTGATGTGTTCCTTTCTTTTCTTCACTTAAGAAAACTATTTGGTTTACTTTATGGTTGTGGATGAAATTCGAAAAATCTGACTTGCTTTTATCTCCACAGCTCTATCAGGCACACTGGCAGTGCTGGTTTCTTAACTGCAGATTGTTGTATAAAATTTCTTTTCTATTTCTTCTCAAGAGGTTTTCTGTCGACCATTTCTCACACCCCCAACAGGTATAAAACAAACCCTTGGATATAATTTTGATGTTTCGTATGATAAGAAGGACCTAGAAAGTAGTTGTAAAAAAGCTAAAAATGGTTATCTGGAGGATGAATATGGAGGCAGACGGTATTCAATGTCAGTTATAAGGACTGAGCCTGAAATACTGTTGAGTGAAACAGGCAAAATGAAGGCATTTTCTCTTAGTAATACTTTGTTTTGCCTGGACCTTAATGCCTACTTTCACATTTTAAAACTGAGACCATATAATACAACCCAGTCAAGTAGGTAAAAAAAATACATCAAACGATCATATTTGTATTGGTTTTTCTTTTACAGTGTTGAAGAATCAGTGTAATAGCCTGTGGAATGTAAAAAGCACAAGTGTTCTGTGTGCTTTGGGTACATGAATTCTCATACAATCTTGTAAACAATGTCTCAGACCTCTTAGAAATATGAATAGTCCAAAAATTATTTTGAAAAATCTTTTATGTTTGTTAGCTAACAAAACATTTTAAGAGGTACATTTCAATCCTTTACCTGTACCTAGTGGAGATGATGCTCTCAAACAAGTTCTCTTGTAGCTTTTTTGGAATGAACCTCTATGTTGTGTTCAGTCAGAGACGCAAAACTGAACGAGCACAGTTAATTACTGAAGGGACGGCAGCCGTGCCCAGTAACTTGCCCTTAAAGCAATTAGCCCTCTTCATAAGAACAAAGTCCTACATAAACAGTGTCTCTCTTCCTGGTTTACAACTGGGGCAATGAAGAAACAGAAGCCAGCTGCTCGATTTTGCCTGTTACACTAGTGTAAAACTGTCACCCATAATGCTGCAGCCTAGAGCTGCTAGTGTGCTCCCAGGAGATGAGGATTTTATGTTTTGAGCCACAATTATTTGACTTTTGTACCTTAATCCTAACTGTATTTGTGATGCTCTCTCCTTTTTTAAAATATATGAATTAGACCACCTTAAATGTTCTATGGAAAAGATAGTCACACAGGACAGATAGAGCATGCCAAGGCTTTCCCTTTGTCTCATTTAAGGTACCTTCTATTCTCTGTCCCCTTCTGACATTCTGGGAAACATTAACTGTTAGCAGTGCTCAGCTAGCTTTCTCGATATCATTGAGTACTTTATATGCCTCTCACACATTTGATTATATTCTTCCTGATAGCTAGATCAGGTATGAGTTTTCTGCCAGCTGACAATAAAGTCAGCAGAGATCCTGATGACAAAAAAGGCACCTGGACAGGAAAGGCAGCCACGAAATAAAATCAGAGAAGCGAGCAGAATTTGGTGGAACAGGGACATGACAAGGAGGGGGCGGGGCTGCTGAGGGTGTGCTGAGTCATCATTTCAGCCCTATGGGCCATGCAGCCTCATTGCTTCCCTAGAATTGAGCTGCCTATGTCTTTCAGGATCTGCAGGGTGTTGGAGATGGAAAACTGCAGCCTTTTTGCCCTTGTGATGAGTCCTCTGCAGCATACAGCCAACTAACTGCAGTGAAATATATTTAGGAGTTGCAAATCAGCATAGCAACAGCCACAGTTGAGATTTGTCAAACACTTTACTCTCTGGGAATTATTGTGACTATTTTTAAGGCAAACTCTAAAACGTCTCCATAATCTGTAGCAGATCCTTTGTGTATTTAGGTAAGCAGAACTCCTAGGAAATGCCTTGTTTGCTGACTTCTCACTAAGCCATTCACATTTGATTGAGTTCTAAGAAGTGAAGACCAGGCATATCCTGTCAGTAGGGTCTAGGGTGTAGTTGGAGTTCAGCTGAAAACCTTCCCAGCCTTCTCCCTAGAATTTGCACCTTGTTTCATGAGTGATTTTAATTCCAAAATTTCTTAAATTTTGAGAACTTATTCTGGGAACACTCGCTAATGCTTTCCTATGTAATGTTGTTGATAAAGCAGCAGCTTATTAAAGACTTTAAATCCAGGTATTTTAAAGTTAGCCACATAAATCCATACTGAAGTACTTAAACTGTCACTTGTGGACAAATGTTTTGTGTGCACCTAATGACTGCTAAGTAGCTAGCTTTAGCCTTTTTTTTAAATTATTTTTTTAAGAATTCTTTTGCCCTCCTGAAAGTTACCCAGGCATATAGTGCCCTGGTGCTAAATTATATGACTCAAAAAATAGCAAAAGGTGACTTCATTGATAAGTCTTGAAATGAGGATAAGAGGACAACTTAAAACTGCATAATTACTTCTGACATTAAGGTGATTACAAACTCATGAAGTCTTTAAGCTTGAGCTATTACATTGCCCCCCTAAGCCAAGGATACCTGCCTTTAAGCAAGTTCAGAGAAGGTAAGAGACATGGGACAGACTCTTTCTTACATATGTTGAGTAACTAAATACTGAGTCCTGCACACTGACTGACAAAGCCTTATTTCATACAATGAGATGCACAAATATCTGAGATTAAATCAGTTGACCTAACTTAAGCATGTGAGTTAGCAACTGATGGCTTAAATCATCTGTTTTTCACCACTCAAATCAGCTAAGATGCATCTCTTCTGAACACTTACAAGAATTTCACTATGTGTCTGCACATTGGGCAATTGCATGAACAGACTGACATAAAAAAGCCAACTGATCTGAATTAACAAAGCTATTCTACTTTGTCTAGCACTACAACTTTCACACTAGGTGCCTGTAAACAAGCGCTTGTAAATGGAGCCAGATATTCCATTTTGATGGTCCAGCTTAATGTCTTGGGAAGTTCAAGCTCTAATTTGATAAACTTTTCATTTTTATAAGCAAGATTACCACCTCAATTTAATTTTGTGTGTGGTTCTTGTGATAATATTTCTTCAACAATACAGAAATCTGATTCTTTAGATAGAACCCCCTTTTTTATTTTGCTTTTAGGAAAGAGGTGAAAGAAATTAAGAAGGCAAAGTGAAAGAGAATGCTAAATTTATTCTTCTGCAGTGTACTTGCTAAGGATTTTTCTTCCTCTCTTTTAAATAAGATCCAAGGTTCTGTATGCAGTGTTAGTTTACAGTCTGGATTCAGGAACTGATCTACTAAGCAGTAATAATACATGAGTTAAAATCCTTAGCATCAGTTTACTATATCTTAAATATGGAAACTTAAAAGCTACTTGCAGCCTTTCAATCTAGAAAGTGGGGTAATGAGGTGCATAACCTTCAGTTAGAAACCTGTACTGGCCCCATTTCAGTACCTGACAGAGCTTCTGTAGACTGTGATAGTGATGGTTAATCTTTCTTGACATGGATATCTAGAAGAATATTAGTTTACCTATACTGAGACCATGAGAATTTGCTCTTGCCAGCCAACCATATAAAGCTACCCAGCAAGTAGACAAAGGTTGCAGCTTTGGATTGGTTTGGGATTTTCACAGAAGGGAGCTCTTAAGGGATTTTAATTTTGTAAAATCCAAAGTTGTATATATTAAGAGAACTAGGTAAAATAATGTCTTCATTTTCTTGTTCTTTCACTGAGCTCATTAGGCTTATTTCTGAAATCTAGCTAGCTGAATTTGTTGCTTGGATTTTAGTAGTGCCTTAACCTGACTTAGGTAATTTCAAATAAATTCAAAACAGTTCTATTCCACGTATGTTGCTAGCACTCATTAGGATACTGGTTTTTAGAAATTGCCTAAACTGTTTTAAGGTTAACTAGATTAACTTCAGTGGCTGCCTTTGAAATGTATCTCATTTTTCTACAGTTCAGTATAACAAAAAACATCACAGATCTTAAGTGTAAGTGTCTTGCAAAGATTACAGAATTCTAGAAAAATGCTCCAAGAAAACTTACCTCCTGTAATTTACTTCAGGACTGACAAGCAGTGACTCACTGTTAGGTATAAAGTTGCAGTATCCAGATTCCACTTTTGAGAATAGATATAAGAGAAAGCAGAAGTCCTTCACTATAAAACAACTTGATACAGGCAAATCTCTATCTGTTCTCATATTATATGATAAATGGAAAAACAATATTGCATTCAACACCACACTGCCAGCCACCAAACATCATGAAATGCCATTATTGCCATAAAAGCTGATTTTTAATTTTTTTTTTTGTAATATCTTTTAGTTATTATATCTGGAAAATATTTATCTAGCAGAAAAGAGATGTGAACCACATTGTAGAAAGGGTGTTGAAATCCCAAAAGGTTTTTGCCAGCTGTTGTTTGACAACCTGCTTTTCTTGTGTTAGGAGAACAGAATGGGCAGTCCAGTTCACTGATTTTTTTTCTGGCTATTGAACCTGTAACATGGAAGCTTCATCTACAGCAACGACTGCTAGACCTCAGGCAGTTAGCTGTCCAGTTCTAGTTTTAGAATACTCAATCTAATAGGTGATTCAAGTTATCAGCCATCTTTTATTAACAAAAGTTGTTTATAGATTCTGCTCCTTTGCCTGTCATGCCCTTTATTTTAAAGGAAAGCATGAGGAGACTCAGCAGGTGGTTGGTCATCTCTTCCATGAATTACTTGAGAAGCTTGTTTTTCAAGAACATATGTTCCCAAACAAGGCAAGGAAGTTGTCAGGCTCAATGACTGATGGATTTAGGTTACTGAGGAAAAGAGTTATGTGAAAACTATACCAGAGACCATTTTTTCATAGCAAGTAGACATTTTTTTACTATTTCTGAAAAAAAAAATGCTTTAAGACATTTAGCTCAGGTGAAGAAAATGAATACATGATCATCAATATAGGCAGGAGGACAAATTCTTACATGCTACCATTACATAGAGGAGAAACAAAGAGTACTTCGTTAAATTCTCTAAAAGAATTAGTGATTTGTCTAATGATTAGTCATTTTATAATTCTGATAAAAGCATAATAATGGACTGTGTCCAGACACCATTGAATAAGAAAGTACACTAGAATGAATTGTTTTCACTTTCTGGAATTATAATAAATTCATTACTTTAAAGAAATTATAACATATAATTGCAAAAGATAATTTTTACTAGTAAATTCTTTAGAAATATGTACTGCATAGGTGGGATAGAATTTTTCTCTCTTTCTCATCCTGAGAGAACTAGTATGCAACAGTTGCCATGATTTAAGAACAAACTTAGCTTACAGGAAATGTGTTTTTTCATTAAAATATCATTATTGAGTGTGTCCAAAATTACAATATTCACTCCAAATACAAAGAAACACCAGTGTTTTAACCTTGGGCCAGTTTTTAAGTGTTTTCTTAAATTAAAGGTCTGCATAAAATGCCTGAATACCAAATGTTTCTATAAGGGAAAAATGATACCTTAGAATACTTTACCATGCAGTGTATGATACCAAAACTAAATAGGAAAGACCATGTAAATGCAAAACTCACTGTAAACAACAGGAAAATAATTTAATTTGACATCCTAACAAAATGTCATCAAAGTGTAGGCAGCAACACAACTGAATTTTTCACTGCCATAGTTTAAAACACTGTTTTAAGGTGTTATTATTGTTCTTCCAAAAGGTAATCCCGGAATTATAATTACTTAGCATCACCAAAATGTCAAAGCATTGTTTACAATCTGGTTTTTGTAATGGTGGAGGCATTTCTGCATTGAAATTTTGTTTTTATTCCAGTCTTGAACATTTCTGATAGAATGTAACTTGACTGGCAAGTTAAACTCAGGAACAATTGTATTGCTAATCATATCTGGAAAAAATTATTTAAAAAATCCATTTCATGGTGTATACCTCTTTCTGTACTGGCAAATAATTATTTCACACTTTTATTTCTTTAATGTATATACAAAATGTACTTCATTATTCTTTCTCTTTATAATTTAATTGTGTTCTACTAATTAAATGATATGGTACAAATTATCATCTGGTTGTTTTCATACATTCCTGCAGCTTCACCCCATTCCCTTTCAAGTAAATGACAAGTGTTTCCTTCAACATGATTTCTTTTTTCTTGGCTATAAGAAAAGTGATATTCTTCAGCCCTTGTCAGGTAGAATCTATAAACTACTCCGTTTTATTAATTATATATTCTTGTGTCTTTCAATATTAAAAATAAGAAATAGATTTCCTATCTTCAGAAGTTCAAAGTCCCACCTAGTAATTTTTTTTAAACTTTTTATTAAGGTTCCAGTTCTACACATGCATCCAAGTATCACAGCCTTTAGTTCTGTTACTATAGCCACTGATCCTTGGGAGTCACCTGTCCTAAACTGCTTCTTTGGAGACAAGAAAAGTTTTTCCTGGCTTGTCATTTTTGCTTTCTTGCAAATTTTGCTGCAAGATGATTTTCCTTTCCTGTGAAGTTCCCTCAAAATATTCACAAGTAAATAATGGATTTACTAGTTTGTGTGGATTTGCACCTGAAAGACACATATGTATCTATACTATATAACTATATAGACACATTATGCAAACATTTTCAAAGATGATGCATCTACTGTTTTAATGACATTTTAGAACACAGATTTTGCATTTGCTTTTTGTTTCTTTTTCTTTTTGTTTGTTTAAAAGTTCATTCTGTGCTAGCTGTCTTCCATAGAGGCTGGGGTTTTTTTTCCCTAACATTTTCTCCTGTGAGGGCAGATTTATTTTAGAGATGACAGGTAGTTCCTTTATCAGAACAAGGATCTTTTTGATGTCTCATTAGCTTCTCTTCAGGTTAGTTTTCACAGCTGTGGTGGTACATTTTTAACAAAAAGTTCAGTTCTGGTTATTCTTTTATTTATTATGGAACAGAAGGGATTTGCTCTGTCATCAGTGTTTGTTCATAGTTGCTTGTCTTCAGTTTAACCTTCAAGGTTAATTAACTCAAAAGGCTTGTCCAAAAAGTTAATGCTGAGGTGTGACCAAAAACTGGGTTTCACTGAACAGGGGAGATTGTTCCATAGGACAGTTGTGATGTAGTTTGTTTTCTGTGTATTACATAGTGCTAAACAGGAGTCCTTGAGGTGGAGGAAATGATTTAAGACTCATTCAGAGTCTCATTTTCCTTCATGGCAGAGCAGAGTGTGCCATGTTTCTTGTCCTTAGCCAGAGCTGCCATTCTGGGCTAGTGGTTGTTGGTGGTGTGTGGTTAAACTGAAGCGTCTTTATTCATTTCTTGCCTAGTCTCTTCCTGCAAAATACTGAGGTAATGTTACTCCTTTCTAGGCTTTTCATGGAACAGTTGGTCAATCCTGAGTTTCTTACTGCTGTTTAATCTTCAGTCCTCACTCTCTAAAACTGATTGACACACTGCAAGTTTGCCTCCCTGCGTAATTTGTATGAAGTGAACATTGTGATCTGCAGCCCAGATGCTGTGTGCCAGGCCCTGAAATGATAACAGTTCCTCTCCAAGAAACTAACAAGAGAAAATAAGACTCCTGCAACACTGCAGTGTGAATTTACTCTGATTTGCCTGACCCACTAGGATGCTTTGATTTGAGTGGTTCAAAAACCTATGAAAACAGCATTCATAGGATCAGACATCTGTGATGTTCTGCTGCCTTTCCATTCTATGTATGCTTCATCTGACACTTCTTTTTGTTCTTTTTCCCATTCATGCAGTCACCTAATCCTGGAGACAAGGATGACCAAACATTGACGGTAGGCAGCAATTACTATGCATCTAAGCATTTGTTTCTTAGGAGGGTGGTGAGGCAAGCCTTGCTTTGGTTTGGCACACATTGATATTTTTCTAAATTACTGGGATTTCTTTCCCCTCCTATGCTGCTATAGAATTTAAGTAATTTATTTCCAAAGATAAAGGAGTGAATTAATTTTCTTGTACAGTTTTTATGTGACACCAAAGATTAAGCCATGTACCATTATTGCAAAATATTATTTTCTTCAGTGTTATTTTTTTTCCTCTAATTGGATTTCAGGGTCTTACTAGTCAGCAGTCTGTTGGCTCTCACTATTCTTTTTATTGGAACAAGCAGCCAACCAGCCACGAAACAGTGTTACCGTATGGAATATAGCAAATGCATCCATTATGGTACTAGACAATTGTATGGGGAAAAAGAACCTCAGAGTATGTTTTATATTTCTTTAGAAGCATGGAAAAGATGATTGCATGGAGATGTTAGATCCATTGCTGTAAATGTCTGTATTGCCTTACCACATGCACAGTCTGCTTTTGCAATGAGTACTTAATTGAACCAAAGCAAGGTGCATATTTCACTCTTACTGAGTACCATTATAAAAGAGTACTCTCTGGCCTTTTTATCCGTAATTTTGATCATATGCATTTTTGAAATGTAGTAAGTCTATAAAAATTATAGCTTACTTCAGGAATTCAAACCCAAGGTCCTATAATGAAACAAATTATGGATTCTTCCTGATGCAAGTGTGAAGTTTTCATTTTCCTAATGCTTTATGAGTTTTCACAAAGAATTCTTTTTTTCCCTATGTCTTGGGAGACTGATGACACCTCCAGAGAAATTGTCTATACCTATGGCAATGTTTGATACAGTCTGTAGTTTAATATAATCTACTATAGGTGATGGTTGAAAATGTTTCACTGTGTAGGGAGATGTGAGGTTAATTCATACTGTTTCAGACCTCTTCCCACACAAACAATGAAAAATGCCTTTCCCGTCTATTTCACCCTAGACGAAGCCACGTCTCCAGCGGGGAGGAAGCTCTGCATCCCTCCACAACAGTCTAATGAGGAACAGCATCTTCCAGCTCATGATTCACACCCTTGACCCGCTTGCAGAAGGTATGCCTATTATTCTTTTTTTTTTTTTTGTTTTGGCTTTTCTGATGCAAAAGCAAACAAATGTTTTCTTTCCCCCTTCTCCCAGGAAACTGTTTTTTGCATTTCTCTTGCTTTCATGAGTCCTTTCTGAATGTGTCTGAATTTTCTGAGAGAGTTCTGTGCTCTTATGGTGTGATATACTTACTCCCACCAAGATTTTCAACTTAAGAAATGTATACCTTGCAGTGATAACTAAAACTGATCACTTGGTTGATGCACATTATAACTACTGATTTTCTTCACTTCTAGCTTCAGTAGAAATCCTCTTGTATTTTCGTAAAGATTTTTGTTTCCGTTCCTGGTTTTGATTTTAGTAAGTCAGAAAAAAACATCAAAATGTTGGATAATTTATCATGTTGATTGTAGAAAAGAATGAGACTCTGCTGGGTTGACTTCAGGTGGTTTAATGCTGACATTAATAAAAATGTGACAAACATCCCTCTGTGTTATATGTATGTTAATGATTTGCTTGCTTTATCCAAGTGTAGTGTAATTTTTATTTTTTTTTTTGAGAAACTAATAGGAAGACCGTGATTGCTTTGATATGAGAAGTTGACAGGAAAACCCTGATGGCTTTGCATTTGTGGTGTAATTTGACTCTCTGTTTCTGGTACAAGATCCAAAAAAATTCAAGGCCAGGTGTTTATTTGGTGACTGTGTGTAGGACTTTTCTTGCTGCTGTAATAAGTGTCTTGAGAAATAGCACTTGGGAAGGAATTGGGAAGGGCTAGAGACCTAAAATATTACTGATAGACCTTCCAAATTTCAGTGACCGTAAACTATATATAGCACTTCACATGAACATTCGTTACAGATTGAAGACCACAATAAAGCTGACTGGAGCTCAATTTCAACCTAACAAAGACTGAGAAAAAAAAATCATCTCTCAGGTATTTTTCCATTGCTCAAGATATTTCTCTGGTTTCCCAGACACAGCTTGTTCAGCATTCAGATCTCTCCTACTTTTTGCCTCTAGCAGGCTTGCACTGTGTACTGTGATCCAGAGGCTTCACGCTTCACAACAGTGCAGGACAAAAGGGGTTTGAATTCTGAAATTCATCTTCGGGAGAGATAGAAGCCCAGCACTACTGAAAACTGGGTATTAATTATAAGTAATTTTATCAGGTAACTGAAGCCTGCTCTTTGTTATACTATAAAAATGCTTGAGATCAGTGTGGATTGGTAGACATGTTTGCAATACATAAATCTTATTTAAATTATTCTAGTACCATTTTCTTCAGGGTTTGTTCTTTCGTAATAGTTCACTGTTTGTTTAATTTTTTTTTCTTTCTGAACTTCTATATTTGTCCTGCAGTACTTCAGAAAATTGAATATAAATATATTGGGGCCTTCAAATAAGTGCAAGGCAGTAAACATCTGTTCATCTGTACATTTTGTTAAAACTGACCCACTGACTTAAAATTTACAAAGAGGGGAAATCTACCTACATTTGCAGTAAATATTTATTTTAATGCTAAACTTTCATGTTGAAATAACCAAGAGAACGC
>JAWWEU010000091.1:38850105-38862500 GCA_035583155.1 Acropternis orthonyx
GACATTTAATCTGGTGTTAATATCAGAGGCCAGTATTTCAAGTTTTTGCTGACTTCACAGAACTCAAATTTTAGTTCATAAGAGCATGAAAGTGCAATTCAATAATTTTTCTTGCACACTCTGATTTTAGCTTTTTATAAGTAGGCCCAGATGTGTACGAAAAATCCACCCATGTTTCTCATTTGTACACTTAGCTTTCAACATGGTTTGCATTGCAGGCAGTTTGGAGGGCAGATATGGGGAGTATTGGATATCCCTACTGAACACTCATAGTATTTCCTGAGATTCTGAGTTTTTAAGTGTCCATTTTCATTATTTGGTATTCAGCTAATTCTGCAAACCTCCATAAAAGAAAAAGTATTTTAGTTTTATGTAAATACTGTGACTGGCCAAGGTAGTAATACTAAATAATAAATTTGTATGACATTTCACTTGAATCTTGCATTCAGTTATAAAGAATGTATGATAATGGATATGGCTGCCTGCTGTATAAAATATTTATTTATTTATTTGGCTCTGTATGAATTTTACCTACCAAACTCTCAGCATGTTTTTGTGTTTTAATCTACATGTGTATAATGACATTGAACAACCAAATTACTGTATCATGTTTACTTCAAGAGACTTTTACCCTACTAGGTAAATGTTTTAAGCTGATAGCATTTGTCACAAATTAAAAGAGATAGTATTTATTAAAAGTGTCTGAGAAGTGCAGTCCTGTGCTCTACAAACCCATCATTTAAGGGGATGTAGAAATGTAAAGGATTCCTTGATGTGTTCTCTGGCCCATGTGGCTTTCTCCACCTCACCTGCCCTCTCCTACCACCCAAAAACCCCACATCAGTCTTGAGTTTTCTGTAAGCAAAGAAAATTAGCTATGTTGCACTCACATAATGAATGATGATGGACCTGGTGCATGACCTGTTAGGTTAATGGATTTCTTCCAAAATATTTGACATGAGTATGGATCAGACTCAGGAATAGCAGAAAGAAGTTCTGGGCATTTTTCAGTCCTGTTTTACTCAGCTTAGATTTCCTCAGTATTTCTGCCAGATGATGATTTAGATCAATAGGTCAAAATCATTGCATCATCTGCTGTATATGTTGGATTTGCGGAAAAAGAACAGTTTATGAGAACATTAAAAAGCGCCATTCTCAAAGGAAAAGTTTCAAAGGTGTGTATCACAGATGACACATACACAGGGACTCTGGCACACCCTCCTCTTGGTCAAACTCCTTCTGTCCTGCTCCCCGTCTCGTTTCCTTCTTCCACATTTTACTAGTGTTTACTGCCTTTGCCTTTCTCATACTGCATCACAGTCACCTGCACCCACCTTCTTTCAGCCTCTTCCCGTAAGATGGGTTCTTCAGCACTTGCTCTTCTCCCTGGACTGCCAGGTCCATTAGTCAAATTACTTCCAGATCAGATACCAGCAGCCCTGCAGCTGTCACAGCTGAGTGAACTGGGTTTTCAGTCTCTGGAAAAGCATTCATAAAGTCTTGGAGCTCTGTGCTTGACTCTTCAGAGCTTCCCGATCAAATCTTGCCTTTAGAAGTTAAATTTCTAGCTGTTGCACTCTGCGGGAGATCCACCTTTTCCTTCTCTTTAAGTCAATAATTAAGTTCACTGTTACATTCTCTTGAATAATTGCAAGGGAAATGGGGACATCAAAAGACACACTGCTCTGTCATTTGAAGTTCTGTGGGCTTTGCAAAGCTTACAGAGAAGAAGTCCCATCTATGTCCTCTTGATAGCGTAAGCATTATAGAATGTATAAACAGGCTCTGTGACTATTAAAGGTCAGCTTGACCTACTCACTGTTATTATTGCATTAACATTGAATGTATTTATAGAAAAGCAGTTCATCAAATTTACTCCTGAATAATTCATTTGTAAAGTCAGAACCAACCTCTACTGCAATTGAAAACATCTTAAAAATGCCAAGTAGGATAATATGAAATAAGGGACTCAGATTTACCTTCCACAAAATGTAGATAAACAGGGCAATTCCAATATATGATTATACACTCATGAACGTGTCCTTCCTTTTCCCTTCTCACACATATATGGTTTTGTATGGCTTGTGCCTGTCTTGCGAAAGCCAGCTTGTAAACGCTTCAGCATCAGTGGGCTTGCAAGGTGTTCAGCCCACCTCTGACAGATGAGTAATATATGAGATCAGTGGGAGCTGCTGGATATTTGGCACTTTGTATTCAGGCAGGTGTGCAGTCATGCTGTGGATTTAACAGTCTAGACAAGGAAGGCTTCTCCCCTTCAAAATCTCAGTCTCAGAATAAAGCTTCTAAGAAGATAAGAGTTCAGCCACTCTAACAGGTGAATGTGTAGGATATTTGTTAATGGGACATGAACTTTACAGTTGAAAGCTCATCATTCATTAAAAATATAAATACCTGTGTGACATTAGGTTTTTGTTTGCTTTTATCTTACTACAGAAATAATGACCTTGATACGGATCATTTCCTGAAGATTAAGATTAATGACTGCCTGTGCATCAGGCTATCATCAACTCCCAGCCAGTCATTAATCCACAGGAAATCCTATGCCATATTTGCTTCTGCTTAAGTGCTGGTCTGGCAATCCAGCTGAGTAGTCAGCTGGTCTGTTCATAACAATGTTGCCCGTATGAATAAGGATGGCATCCTCCGAGCTGCTTTGTTGGTCAGGCCCCAATCCAAAATCCAAGTAACCTGAACATAAATCATGGCAATCATTGATCATTTCTGGCAGTTTTCTTCTGAGCCTTGTACCTCAGATAGCTTTGTCTTAGTTTTGAAAGGGACATTCCAGGTTTTACAGATTTTTTTACTTGTTTTGATAGAAGAAGGCTGTTGAGCAGTGAGAGCAGGGCAAGAAAAACATGGTAAGTATTTTGTATGAAAGTTTCTGCTATGAATAGTAATCCCACCTTCTCCCTACAAGCTGTAGGTTACTTTGAAGAGTGATTCAGGATTGTGGAGGAAGCATTTTCTCTCTGGAGACTTCTACGTGTATTCTATTGAAAAGTGAAGATACCGGTGATGAAGTGAGGCTTCAGAGTACCAGAGGCTAAGTAGAGACTCACTGCAACCAGAGTCTACCTTGCTTTTCTGGCACAGCTTTATCAGGGTACAGGAATAAAGAGATCTTTTTGTTATCATGGGACCCATTTTCTGCCTGCTGGTAAGATCCCACAGGCCAGCAAAATATCTCCCACAAGTGAAGATTAGGTAGTTGCTGACTTTCTTGCTCCTGTGTGACAAGGCTATAACTCATATGCAAATACCATCCTCTGTCTGAAAATGAGTGTGATATAAATCTCTGTTATGGCTCAGTCCTGAGTCAGAAGTAGGTATCTTTGGTAATTCTCTCTGAGTACCATTTTGGGTCAGAAAACTAAAGGATGTACTTATGCAGAAAAGGTATTGTTTATCTCATATGCTGCACTTTTTTTAAAAAAATGTAAATATGGTGCTTGTTATTTGTGAGAGAAGTAACCTTCTGTTACATAAAGCTGAGCTTACAATTCTGTCACTTCCTTAACTGAATGTAGAAGAATACAGTATGTTGCTGTTCTGACAAAAAAAAAAAAAGGGAAACCTGCATTTATGCTTCTCAGGAAAATAAGAATGTGATCCTCAAAGTTTTTGATATAATAGTGAATTATAATTACTTGCTAGATCCTGTTGTGTTCCTAGATACCAGTCTTAAGAATTTCCCAACTTTTTGTTTCACCTCAAACTGTTTTGCTTCATTTGTTGGTGCTTCTTGGGGTATTTTTCTTAGATGTCATGAGTAATGTCATCCTACCCCAAACACAGCTAACACAGACTGAGTTACCTTTGCCTGCCTGGTGACTTAGCAGACTCCCAGCTTTAGTCTCATTTTGCAAAACCCTTGTGTTCTTGTTCTTCCAGTGGCCTAGGTGAGCTGGCCCATCATGTCTGTGCTCAATGTCCCTGGAAACCTTGTTTAGCTGATGCTCTGTATTTGTTATGTCCTCAGTAAGGCCAGGCAGTTCAGTTTACACCAACTCATGGGTAATGCTCAGCTCCTGCATTGCTGAAGTAACCTGAGCACTGTCACTTTCCTCAGCTTCATAGTGTAGATCTTAGAGGTCTTTTCCAATCTTAACAATTTGATTCTATGATGCTCTTCCTAGCACCATGCCATAGATGAAAGAAATAATTCTTCAGAGCTTTTTAAGCACAACGGTATTTTATCTAACATGAGGAAATATGCAAATCTAGAAAAAATTGATAAAAATAATTATGTATGTTGCCTGCTCAATATCCTTCATCATTCTTGGGCATCCTTTAGACATACCCATGGGTGTGCAACAAAGCTCAGCATTCTTCTTGCACTCTTGTTCTTACCCACCTTGTTAACAGTCCTTGGTTTCTTTTCTGGCCCACCAAGGTAAAACAGCCCACTGGGTACAGTGCTAGCTGCATTTTGGCTTTCTTCTCTGCTGAAGACTGAAATGTTTACAGGGGACTTCTGTCAGAGAAGATGGGGGCTCCCTGCCAGGCTCACATTCAAATTAGTAGCAATTAGTTATAATACAGTGTCTGCTCTTTAACTCTCTAACCAGGTCTTCTTTCACCTTTCTGTATGCTTCAGCTACAGTAAAGACCACCAAAATTGTGTTCCTAATTTAGATACCTGAGTTTGTTTGATAAATGTAGATTAGATGAGAATTTTTAAAATATCTCCAACATCAAACTGGATTCAGAAACTGTAGGTAAAACACTTTACACTGCCAGAGAGAGCAACAGCATAGACAGAGTAGAAATCCTGGGTTATGTGCATCTAAGGGCAGGTCTCTTTAAATAGGCAGAGAACATATTTTAGATAGCCCAGTTAATATCTGTCAGAAAGCTGAGAAAGAAAGAGATTATATAGCTGTCTTAAGACTTCAAAGCCAAAAATGGATAGCAGTATTATTTACAAACTTCCATGTAACACACAGAAGATATAAATGTCACTATAACAACTGTGGAACCTGAGCTGTCTACCAAAATGTGTACTTTTAAATACTGGAAGTTTTCTGATGCGTTTTTAGTGTAGTTGTGACAATCTGAAATATAATCCTTGTGTTAGTTTTTTTTGGTTGGTTGGTTGGTGGTTGGTTTTTTTGGTCTTAGTTTTGGCAGCAATTTACTTCGGCAAGCCCTGTTTTGCGGTTTTAACTAGAATCTACTCAAGGTGCTCACTGCAGTCAAAGTTGTTGTCTCTCTTCTCCATGATGTTTTCCAGTGATGCCTTGTTCTTCAGACAGTGTATTCTTCTCAGGACACCCTATAGAGTATGCAAGGATGACATGAATATTTAAATACAAGCATGATCCCAGAGCAGGGTACAGCTGTCCTGACTATGTATTTACATGCTTAATGACTTTAGTTTCATTTTAAGTTTCTTCCTAACTCAAAATTTCTTTGTTAAAATATGAACAACAAGGAACATGAATAATTTATAAATCTGTACAGATGAGGGAATAATGTGAGGCTGTGAGGGGCTTTCCACTGAAGCTGGAAGTGAGAGATTTCCTTTAGCACAATTTGCACATGACAGATGACTTCACCCTCCACAGATTGGTTGGATTTTATAGCTGGATAGTGAGAAGAATGCTTGCTGCCCTTCCATTATTCTCCTTGGTCATGCTGAAAAACAGAACAACTGGAATTTATTCAGATGGAGTTTTAGGTGTTCAGTACCCTACAGTGCCTGGCCCAGCAGACATTCAGGAAAATCCTGATCCCGCCAGAATCAGTGGTAAAACTCCCAATCTCATCAGTCAGGTTTTCATTTCTACACCTTGGAATTCCTATTTTTGTGAATATATGAAAATTCTTTGAGGACAAATACCATCTTCAAAGACAGCAAAATCATATTTGATCCAGGCTGGGTCCATTCTCTTATGTATTGGTTGTCTTTTGGTGCTACTACATTCTAGAGAATATATGGCACTTGTCTTCAAGAGTTTGATTGCAGATAGCACAAAGGTAACTTATAAGTGAAAGAAGAAACAAAGCTCTCAGGAATAAGCAATTTCATGCTTTTCTTAAACTTAAGAGAAATAATATCACCTAAAAATACCAAAATCTGTGTCTGTCAGACAATAATAATTTAACTTAGTTTCTGCTCCATTGCATATGTGTGTAAATAGATTGTCATTTGATCACCTCCTTAAAAATATTTGCTCTTCAACTCATATCAGTTAAAGCCCTAGCAAATTTCTCTTTGTCACCACAAGAAGATTTGCTAGACAGTATGGACTGAAAACAGTGGGGTTTCACTCTGCATTTTAAATGTTGCACTAAGAGCAAAGTAATAGCCAGATTTAGCTTTTGGGTGTTGTGACTAACCTAAGCCACCCAGAACTCTACTGATGTGATTGTATAAATTTTTAATTATATTTCTATTCACATTCCAATTTGATAAAATTGCAATAAACCAATTATATAGAAGCAGACCACTTTAATAAGATTATTATCAGGACAAGACTATCTACAATAAAAAACAGAGTAGGAACACGTGAGGAGGGAGAACAAGAGCAGGAGGCTTGCAATTTAAAGCCAAGATGAAAGGTGACCACGTGTGTTTTTAGACCTCAGATGCACAAAGTAGTAAATAATTTAGTTACTCCTAATGCACTGCCTACTAGCCAGGTAACTGAAAGACTTCATTTATATTATTGTCTTACTTTGTTTAGAAGTGTTATTGAAGCAGTACTGGTAGCAGTATAACAAAACAAAACAAAAAAATTGTAATTCTGAAATGCAATGCAATCTTTTACTGTATTGCTCAGTTCCAAAAGAGGTCCTTTTGTTTTTTCCATGGCGACGGCTCAGTGGCAAAGCCTCCATTTTTGAAGAACTGGCAGCTGGCAAGTTCACAAGTGAATATGTAGGCTACAATATTTGATCATCTGGAGGTAGTAGGAGAAAAAGTATTTTGACTTTTAAAAGAACATTTGTTTTCTCTCCTCTGCTTTCTGCAGTGATATTACATACAAACTCCCTCAGCAGTCCCAGTCTATCCTGGATGCTCAGTAGCAAAGTTAAGAGGTTTACAAAGCTCATAAAAGGTGGGACTCAGAATAAGATGAAATTCACTGAATGAAACTTATTTCAAGTTATTCTTCCTTTTTAAAATCCACAATTCCTGATAGTCTTCAATTGATGATATTTTTTTGTGTTTTACCTCAAATAGTGGATGTACAAAGGCATTACCTTTCATTAAAGATCTGCTAGAGGTTAGGACTCTCATTTTACATCTGTAATGTTAATCTCCACTAGATCTTTCAGAAGCTTTTAGCACAGAGAGATCTTTGTTCCTAATCTAGTGTCATTGATGAAACCAAATCAAGCTTTGATTAAAATTTAGTTTGAATAGTCACTACAACTCATTTTAAAGTAGCCTCCTTTTTCTGTTTATGGATGAGACTCTGACTTTCTAACTGAATTTTCTCAAGACCATGAGATGAATTCCTCTGGTTCCTTTGGCCTAACTTGTCAGCCTTCTTTAAAAAAATTCAAATAAAAAGAGGACATCCTGTTAAGCATGATGACAACAGTAAGTGCAAATCAGAAGTCATATCAGAAAGGTTTAATGAGATATAGTGTTATCAAAAGAATGTCTTTGATTGTCAGGAACTTGCTGACTTTCAGAATGACGTGTGCAACTTCTCACACAATCTCCAATACTCAGACTTTTTAAGTTTACCATCTTTTTGCAGTTATTTACTTGCTTTTTAAAGTTGAAGTCTGGCTGCATGCATATTCTCAATTTCATTGCCAGTCTTGAGCCCTCTTATGTCTTAGATATTCAACCTTTTGGTAGTTTGAATTCATGAGTATGAAAACTCAGGAAAAAAAATACGCTTTCCATCTGCTTGTTTCAGAATGCCTTAAAATTTCTTTTAAGCCAGGCTCCCAGTGATGCTGATAAAGGATTATGCCTTGACACCTTCATGACTGTGGAAGTCAAACACAAGGATTGTCTAGTAAATGCAACAGTGGAATTGTACTAAAAATTCAGGGATTGCCATCAGTAGTTTCTCTTTAGCAGTTTTGTTTTGAATAAAGTTATATCAACTTTGAAGCTTTTTAATTGTCTCAGAGGAGTGTGACATGAATTCTCGTACAAATATATTTTTCTTGCAAAGTGAAAGTCTTACACATGTTGAAGAAATCCACAATGCGTGTCTTTCATTTGAGAGTCTGAGTTCACATTTTTAATGGAGGAATACATACTCTTGGCAATGCAGGTTGCTATCTCTAAAATAGCTGTATGGCTTATGAGTAGTTTAAAAAACTCTGAGACAGGCTCATTTCTGACATAACTAGAGGCAACTTCAGTCTGTATCTGAGATCTTAGTTGCAGGAGAGCAAAGAGAAATATTGGCTCTACTTTTCTTTTGTGGCAGTCTGGGGCTATACACTTAAAAGACAGAAATAAGTATATCACAGACTGTATTTACAATCTTAGTGAACACTGAAAATAAACTGAATAATTAGCTATATTATTTCATAAAACCATGGAATAGTATGGGTTGGAAGAGATCTTTAAAGGTTATCTAATCCAACCCCCCTGCAATGAGCAGGGAAATCTTCTATTAGATCAGGTTCCTCAGAGCCCTGTCCAATCTGACCTTGAATGTTTCCAGGTATGAGGCATCCACCACTTCTCTGAGCAACCCGTGCCAGTGTTTCTGCATTCTCCATGTAAAAAATGTCTTTCTTATATCTTGTCTGAATCTACCCTCTTTCTATCACAACAGGTCCTACTAAAACGTTTGTCCCCATCTTTTTTATAGTTCCCCTTTAAGTGTTGACAGGCTGCTCTACAGTCTCCTCAGAGTCTTTTCTTCTATGGGCTGAACAGCCCCAATATTCTAAGCCTGTCTTCGTAGGAGAGGTGTTTCAGGCCTCTGACCAGTTTTGTGGTGCTCCTCTGCACTCATCCAATAGGTACATGCCCTTCCTGGGGACCCCAGGGCTGGATGCAGTACTCTGGGTGGGGTCTCACCAGAGCAAGAGTGGAAGGGCAGAATCACCTCTCTCAGTCTGCTGGCCATGCTGCTTTTGATGCAGCTGAGGATACAGTTTGCTTTCTGGTCTGCTAGAGCACATTGCCAGGTCATGTCCAGCCTCTCATCCACCAGCACCTTCAAGTCTTTTTTGGCAGAGCTACTCAATCTGTTCATCCCCCAGCCTGTGTTGATACTGAGAGTTGCCCTGACCCAGATGCAGCACCTTGCACTTGCTCTTGTTAAACCTATTGAGGTTCCCACGGGCTCAGTTCTTGAGCTTGTCCAAGTCCCTCTGGATGGTATCCTGTCCTTCAGGTGTGTCAACTGCACCACCCAGCTTGGTGTCATCTACAAACTTGCTCAGGGTGCACTTGACCCCTTCATCTATGTTGTTAATGAAGATACTAAATTCATTAAATAACACTGGTTTCAATATGGACCCCTGAGGGACACCACTTTTCACTAGTGTCAATTGGGACTCCTAGCTGTTGACTGCTACCCTCTGGATGTGACTGTCCAACCAATTCCTTTTTCACTGAACAGTCCACCCATCAAATCAATCTCTCTCCAATTTAGAGAGAGGGACCTTGAGGGATCTTACAGGAGTCCAGATAAATCACATCTGTAGCCCTTCCCTTGTCCACTGTTGTAGGCACTCCATTGTAGAAGGCCCACTAGATTGATCAGGCAGGACTTTCCCTTGTTGAAGCCATGATGACTGTCTTAAATGTAATTTAAAATCATAAATAATATGGCCCCATTGGCTAACAACATTATTCTTTCAGTTTGCTTTGATGTGGTGTGACACCTACAAACACAGCAGAGAACAGCAGGTATTAAGGCAAATGTTGTAATACTTCAGGAATGTCAGACAGGATTACCAGGAACCTTCTGTTCTCTTATGGTGTAAAAATAAGCAGAAGGGAACAAGTTACTTCAGTGACTCTCTAACTGTTGAGGATCAGCTGTTAAACTGCAGCTCTCAATCCTCTTTGTTTCATGCCACCAGCAGGGATGCAGATACTGGCTGTCATCCAGTCTGCCTACTATGACAATTGCATGGCATGTTCACAAATATGGAATTGTCAAATTTTAAGAGTGTTGGATTTGGGAATACTTTTTCAAGTAGCCTGCATCACAATATTTTAGATTTTCAATTCAATTTAAAATGTTTATTTTAATAGCTGTTAAACTTTCCTAATACAATATTTTTTTTCAAACAGTACTTAATTTTGAGTTTATTGAAAGTCATATTGAACAGAATTTTTCTCATTATAACAGGAAAACCCAAGAACAGAAGCCAGTGCAGTATAGCCAGGCTGTACAGAGGCAGATCTGTCATACTGCTGAACAGCACTGACCCAAGTAATCTTGAAACCCACAAAAATAATTCATGTGAATACGTGCAGCTGGGATCATTGTTGTGTATTGCAGTCAGGGGGCTGATGATTGAATAAAATGTTCCACTTTGGGTATAGGACTATAAGCTTTGGAGAATGTAATCTCACCAGCAAGATTAGAGTTTTCCTGGAAATAATTTTGCTAACTGCAAGAATTAACCTAGTTTAATCCTTGGTGTGTTGATTTGCCCAAGTGCCCAGAACATGACTATCATCAGCATCACACACTGTCATGCGTCACCTTGTTTATCTTCTTTTTTTGATCTCTGTAAGGTCAGATTCACCTTTTTTTTGTTTCCTGTCTGTGTTTCCTCACTTCAGATGTAAGCAAATAGATCTAAATATGAGCACAAGTACGTGTTTGGGCGTTTTTAATTTATTGTTTTTACTATTTAGATTTAGAATCACCATTGGTTTTGGTTTCCGCTGAAACCTCTTCTGCTTCATCCATTAGGTCAGAAGTCTCATGGTGTTGTTCTGTTAATTCTGAGGTTGTTGCTGTGTTGCAGCCTTTTTCACAACTCAGTTTATGCAGCTCCTCTCCAGCAATGCTGTCTTCTCCATGTACCTCCAGTTCTTTATTTACTCTTAGATTCCCAGATTTTTCCAATCCTGTCCTCAATCCCTAGTGGAAGCCTCAGCCCAGGTTCTAGCAAAGCAGACCCCAGATACATCAAGGCAGAGATCAGTGAGAATAAGTATAAGCAAAGGTGCTGGCTGTAGAGTCAGCAGATACTGGGCCCTAATTAAACAGGACAAGTGGTTCCAAATGCTGTATGCAGGGAAGTCCATATTGAAGTTATTGGAGGCTCTTTCCAGGTAAGGAATTTAAATCTTAGCACTAAAGTCAAGATGTTATGACAATAACTTCTTGTATGCTCTAGCAGCTACAAAGATACTGTTGCAACACTAAGAACATGTTTACAAAACAGTATATGAACTCTATATTACTGTAAAACAACATATTAAATTCTGTCTTTAAGTTACATCTTTTTTTGCTTTAAGAGAGATTTAATCTCCTAGTCTATTGGGAATACTTATGTTCAAGACACTGCAGTGTACAAGCAAGAATATTTAAATATTTGTAACTGCTTTTGATAAACTGTCTATGAAAAATCGTTACAATCCAATCACAATTACTTTTGAAAAAGTAAAAATTAGAATATCCTGTATTTTTTAGTAAGACAGTATAACATGTTCTCTGTCTCTGCAAATGATGTAAAAAATGTCAGTTTGGCAGACCCAAGCTTTTTATTAAAAATAAAAAGAAAAGGATCTTTGAAAAGGTTTGCATATCATCACAGTATTTTTCAGTAAAAAACTAATAGCCAGGCCTCTACTGAAATTCACCTCTGTGAAAAATTGTTGAAAGATCATGAGGTGCAACAGCTAAAAACAAAATAATTGAGAAACATTTGCACATTTAATTGCTTAAGCTGTTTCATAAATATGAATAGAGGTTATTTCCAATGAAGAGAGAACTGCCGAAGTGTTATGTATCTGTTTTTTAATAGTTACATTCTGTCAAATGTTGGATGCTCAGAAGCTCAGTTGTAAAACTTTACATAAAAGTGATTAGTAAAATCATCCACAAATTCATCAGACAGATCATTTACTAATTCCTCCTTGGGCTTTTCACTGGCCTGTTCTGTAGACTTGCATTATTTACTGTTGTTATGCATATATTTACATATATGCCAAATTATAAGAAAAAAGCATTTCGAGAAAAGAAATGTAAAACAATATCTGGAGTAAAAAGGTGATTTCATGAAAGGTTGTATCACACAGAAAAAAATAGTAGTAGCCATAAAGATCTGGAGATCTTTGCATTCCATTCTTTGCTCTGCTAGAATATAGTAATGCAATATATTCAGATCAATTTAGTGATATAATTAATTTAGGTCTCATACCACTGATGAAGTAAGTACTTTTTTCTGATTTCACAAGTGACAAGAGAGTG
>JAWWEU010000091.1:38893005-38909798 GCA_035583155.1 Acropternis orthonyx
CCTAAAAGTGAGGCTGTTCCATATAAATGCCTCTTGTGTCTGTTATACAAGAAAAGTTGTGCAGTTCTGTAAACTCCCTAAAAAAGCAGTATTTATCATGCCTTGAGCAATCTAAATTGGCAAAATACAAACAGTGTTTTCTCTCCAAAAGTCACATTCAGGGAAAGCCCTGCAATCCTATCTTCTCCTGCAACACCTAGGAATGATCCAGAGGCTAATGAGTCTCCTCATGAAGCAGGGGCATGACCTGCAGTGAAGGTGGGCACAAAAATTCTGGAGTGGAAGTGGATGTATTGAGGACCTAAAGGATTAAGTAGTGCAGGATTGAGCAGCAGCTGGAACAGGTATTCAGAGTGGTATAAATTACTTCCACAGGCAGTCCTAGTGGTTATTCATGAAAATTTGCAGGTCTCTAGTCATCACATGTCAGAAATCATCTGGGAGAGAGATCTGTGTCCAGAAGGTCCATGACCATAAAGACAGTAGTTTCATACAAGACATTCATTCATTGTACAAATTTAATTTTAAATACTGATTTGATTTAGATAGTGATTGCCTGGTGCAGCACTGCAGTCATGTTTCCTTTCTTTAGTAGTTAGTTCAATCTGTTTTTGTTACCTAGATCCAGCAGGAAATATGGAAGATGCAAACGATAGGAAAGAACATAAACCAAAATAAATCATTAATCTCAATAGAATCCAGTCATTGGCTGCAAGAACACTATTCAAAATTTGACATTAATAAGGGAGACAGTGAAAATGGAAATTAAGTTACTTTGTTGTTGCACAGAGTTTTGAATTCACTGAAGGGCCTCACTGTGTTTTGCATGTTTTTATAACAAATTTCTCTACAAAACAAAGCATGGAAAATAGAGTTTTTGCATATCCTCTATTGTAACATAGAAAGTGAGCGTTTTTTCACAAGAAAACTAAATACTGTCATAAATTTTAGATAGGTATGTTTTTAGCTATGCCATGTGGCAGTCTTTGTTATACTGACTGAAAGGTGTTGCACCAAGTTATTAATGTATGAAGAAAAGGTATGGATATCTCTTTTATCAATTTGAAAACATTCATTCTTAATAAGCTTGAAATTATTCATAAATTTAGAAGTAAACCCACTATTCAGCTAAACACATATGCAAACTGCATCACAACAAATTATGATACAAATGACAACCCCAAACTTGCCATTTATAATGCAAGTTGTTAGGAGGTCTTATTTTATGACTGAAGCAATTGGAAGAATAAGGCATAGGTAAGTACCTACAAGTCTAGCCATTCAGTTTCTTACCCTTCTGGACATGTATTTTGGTCATCTAATTGTGACCAAAATAGTTGGTCAGAACAAGTCATCAGAAAAAATTACAAGCCACTCTCATTTTGAGAAGCAAAGAAGAGTATGGTATGTCAGCCTTCAACATAGGTTTTCACTGTTTCTCTTTGTTTCTGTTTCAGACATCAAGCAAATTTTTTCCCATCACGTTTTTTGGCGCTATTAGCTGGATTGCCTTCTTTTCTTACTTAATGGTCTGGTGGGCACACCAGGTAAGGAGCTGATACTGGTACAAAATAAAAGCCCTGCATTATGTTTTGCACTGTGAGAGATCATTTAGCATCAGAGTCCATCATCTATCTCATGCTGAGTAGTGCTTATTTTAGGAGCTGCAACCATGGATGAAGGAAATCACTACTCACTAAGTGGAAAGCAGTTCAGAGAGCTGTGGTTCTCCTGTCCACAGGACTTGGCCATTCTTGTTACATCAGAGCCATCAGCAACCATCTGTCAATACCTTATACTTCTATTTGACACTCTTATCTTTCTCCTGATGATATATGTGGAGATCCGTGAAAATAAGTATTTCTTCAATCTTGCCTGTTATTCTTCAAGATAGTTGACAACTCCAGGATAATATTTCTGATTAAACAGATTTGCAGAAGAAAATGTTTCTTCACTGCAGGACACTTTTCTGCTTTTGCTTAAACCCTTTTAGGTTGGAGAGACCATTGGTATTAGCGAAGAAATCATGGGATTGACTATTTTAGCTGCTGGCACATCCATTCCTGACCTTATTACCAGTGTTATTGTAGCACGCAAAGGTCTGGGGGACATGGCTGTATCCAGTTCTGTTGGAAGCAACATATTTGACATCACAGTGGGGTAAGTCCTACAGCAAGAAAATTGTGTCTCTTTTAAACAAGTCTTTTGTTCTTAGCACATTGCCATAGTGTTGCCCACAAGCAGCAATACTTCAAAAAGAGAGGGATGCAAATACGCCATGAGTGTTACTGTAGCAAGTGCTCTGAAGTTTATAGACATTTGCTTGACAGAATTGTTATTCATTTGTTGCCTAATTCTTGCTTTGATATATTACAGAGGTGCCTAGGCAAGTGAATTGCATTTTAGAAAGTGTGCAAGAGCATTTTTCCAGAAAGGAATTTCAAAGCTTTTAATGGTTTTGTCAGGTTGCTGTTTGCTTTCTGTTACCACTCATTGTGCTTATACTAGAGCTTCTTTATAAATGATGGTCAGGAACAATTCATTTCGTCTGCAGTATTCAGCATGTTTGCTGTAATAACAACGTAATGTCATTGTCTTGTGTGGCTTGTTTAAGCTGCTGTTGACATTATGATTTATTTTTTTATATACCTGACAAGTCCCAAATTACAAACCAATTTCCTGTTAATAGAAAGGACCTTCACCTTTACCTCTTGACGACGTGAGACTGCATGAGATTGTGTAGAAGTTTGCTGTTTACACTTTACTGCTTCACTAATATAATAATGTGTGGCACAAGGTTGGAATTCAAATTCCATTTTGACGTTTTGAGGCCAAGGTAGATCAGGTTCAGAAATAATGTAATCTATGCCTCACTGTTTCAAAAATGTGGCGGAAGTACACAGGTGAATTCTGTCTTTATTCCCACATTCCGATCTTCAACACTGGAAGATGGAGGCCCTGAGAATTGTGTCCATACTCTCAGTTTCTCCATCTTTGGTTGTTTCTTGCTGTCACACAAACAGAAGAATCAGTCTAGTCAATAGTCATAATGGCAAATAGCCTAGTCAGAGAAGAGATCATGGTTTTCACTGCTGAAAACACACTAGCAACTGAGCAAGTATGAAAATGGATGTCGAAGTGAGTGGATAGTAAACGTCTTTTTTACTTCTTGTGTTAGCTAATGACAGTACATCTAGACATAGTGGGAAAACAGGGCCCTCTTTTTCTATTAATCCAGAAGCTGGAAATGATTGAAATCATACCTATATACAGCAAACCTGTAAAATATGAGACAACCTTGTGCTTCAATTTGGAGTACATAGGGTGTATTACAAAGCTTTTCTCTCTTGCAATACTTTCTTACTTTTTAAAAAATATCTAGCCTCTTCCTGCCAATGGAAATGGGTTTGTCCTGCACCAGTCTGCTAGACCTAGTATATTTACAGCCGAAATGGCACAGTTGAGCTGTGATGTAGTTAGTACTGCAGCTGTAATAAATTATTCTCTCTTGAGCTGCTTATTCAAAGTTTTAATGTTGTGAGCTCCTGACAACTCACTTCATGCTTTCTAAGCCTGCTAAGCTCCAATCAGCTTCTTAAATATTTATTTCAGCTTGACATCTTGCAGAGGGATATTTCCTCATTCTGTCTCTGTGATATTTCCTCTCTGTGATATGAGAGATGAGAAGCACAATGACAGCAAACACAGAAATAGAAATTAAGCTGAAGTTCAAATGAAGTTCACATTTTAACACAAATTTATACAGTAAATGTGGATTTAAGGGCTAAATTAAAGGCATTTAAAGGCCAAATTTTGTGGGCAGTGCCTTGCAGAGTGCCATTTTTTCACGGCAAGGACATGTTTCTATGTAACCCATCCTCCTGTCATACAGGGTCTTAGAGAGTGTGAATAGCTTCTCACACAGATGGTGTGAAATCCAGAAAAAAATGAGAGAGGTCTCCCTGCTCACAGACACAATGCCAGTTGATTTGTCAGCCAAGGGAAATACAGTTCACTGGTGTAACTGGTTGAAGAGTGGGGAGCATAAATCCCATGTGTTCTCCCCAAGAATCATGAGCAAGCTGACAATTTAGGTTTGTGTACTTAAGAGAAGAGTAGAAACTCTTTCTACCTCACTTTATGCAGAAAGCCTCTGGTTCTGTTTTGAATTGTCTTCAGAAACTGTCTTGTGCCTCTTTCTGGACTTCTGCAATAATGTTTAAGATTAATTTTTCTCTTTCTTAACAGCCTTCCTCTTCCGTGGCTCCTGTATGCTGTGATTAACAGTTTTGCCCCAGTGACAGTCAGCAGCAATGGTCTGTTCTGTGCGATTGTCCTCCTCTTCATCATGCTGCTCTTTGTCATCCTCTCCATTGCTTCCTGCAAGTGGAGGATGAATAAAATCCTGGGTTTCTTCATGTTTGGGCTTTATTTTGTGTTCCTGATTGTCAGTGTTCTCCTGGAGGACAAAGTGATCCAGTGTCCTGTCTCCATCTAATGGAATGTGCTCAACAGAAAAACCCAAAAAATGTTATTTATTTATTAAAGAAAAAAAAAAGTATATCAAAAGAAGACACCAAAAAAACCACGGTGGAAAGCTTCAATGAGAATAACCCATGGATCTGTAAATTTCCTGTTCCTCGATTTTAAAAGAGCGAAAGAAAGAAAATGACACAAAGGGTGGATCTTGGAGCTGAAGAATAGCAGCTGCTGGACAGTGCAGTTATGCATGAAGGGCTGAGTTCAGCTGCACTGAGGTTTTCTTTGCTGCAGAACATCCATGCTGCCCAGTACTGGACACGCTACACATGCTCAGAAACAGTGCAAGTTACTGCTTCTCCTATGCCTGTGGTACATATCCACAGACTTCTTATTCTCTGTAGTAGTATATACAGACACACAGTGTGCTCAGTTCTTAAAGCTCTCCTCTTCTAAGAGGAATGCTAATATTAACTTTGTGGAGGCACCACCCCCCCACACACCCTGGTGCAGGATTTTTCCGATGATCTGCTGAAACTCCTGAGTGGAAAGCATACGCCAGGCAGATGAGTCACAGACAGGGAAGAGCTTGTACGTCCCTTCATACAAGTGGATTTATACGATGTGATTTCAGCAAAGCCAGGGAATTTTGTGTTTTGATCATCTGCATCACAGGTCTATAAAGGCAAACAGCAGGATGTTAATGGTGGTTTTTTGCATCTTGCAAAACTCTTCAGGTTCCAGAAGCTCTGTCTCTGGCACTGAAGGGAGCCATGATGCCTGACCATTTTGTAACTGGTGCAGATTTTCATTGCATTCTCATGCAAAGACCAGAATGGGGATACTCTTTCTTCTCTAATAGCAACGCAGCATGCAGTGATATAATACAGCTATGTGAACACATCATTTTTTTCTAATGCAGCAATATCAACAGTACCAATGGCTTTCAGATGCTGTTATGAGTTTGCCTTTTCATGCCAGAATTAAAAGGCTAATTTACTTATGCATAGTATTTTATACAGAAAATAGAAGTAAGTAGTTATAAAGTGACAGCCTAATAGCTAAGTGAATATGTATTTTACTGGCTTTCACTATGACTTGGATTGTAAGGACCTTCACAGCTACATATAGTTATTGCTGGAAGAGATCCCCAGCTGTTGTACAAAGCTGGGGCAGTTCACATTTACTGTTATAAGTCTTGAAACTAGGTAGAAGAAACACAATTTAAATATAGTGGAGCTGCAGGAAGCTTACATGAAAATTCTTCAGTATTGCTGGAACTGTAAATGTCTAAAGAAGCCCAGGAAGGAGTGAAAATGCAACATCCTTTTACTGATATACTGAGAAAAGTAGAAGGTCCAAACCTAGAACAAAAAAAATAAGAAGGGAGAAAACAACTAATGTTTATCTTCCCTGTAGTTTGGATGATTTTTTAAAAAATGGGATGACTGGAATGAGTGTTAAGAAATTACTTCAGATAATCATCATTTGTGTGTTCAAGTATTTTGTGCAGTTAGAGTTCCTGAGGTCTCAGTGCATTTCTGTGACCTGTTTCAGCATTGTTTTATATGCATATTGTGCTCACAATGGCAACGCCATGCTCACAGCTGTGTAACGGAAGGCTCAGCACATTTTGTCTTGTCTGTTTTTCTCTGCTCCATGCTGTTTGTTTCTCACTCATCCTCTTTGTCCTTTACTGTTTTCCTGTTATATGTGTTTGTATGTAATGGTATATGCTTAGAGAATAAGGACTTGACAGAAAACAGTGGTAGAGAAAAAAGTACAAAATTCACATTAGGAATATTAATATTATGTTATATCATAAAGAAAAAAGTGAGATAATAATGGACAAAATGAAGGAAACTAGGACTTATGGCAGTCTGCTACTCGTATCTTGTCCTGAGGAAATAAGTCCTAGCTACATACAGAATCAGTATGTGATCTTAACTATACATTTGCAACCTCTCTTGCTTTTTAGTGCTTTTTACAATGAGCTTCTCTCATTGTGAGCAAAAACTTTCCAGTGCATTTAAGATCCTTCATTGCTCCAGAATCCTTACCTGTCTTAACAGTAGTGCTACCCACCTCTCTAACATTGTTTCCAATGGGTGTACACCATGGAAAGGTACATGTACATCTGTATGTACATACCTGCAGTGCCCTCTACTGACAGGAACACCAACCTTGCTTAAGCAAATCTATACCCCAAAATCTGAGCTCAAATGAAATGTGTCCCAAAATACAGAGCTGAATCCACAGTATAATCTATTCCAGGGGAGTCACCAAATGCTTTTTCTTCTGATGACAATGCTCAAAACAGGTGATCCTTTCCCAAGTGAGTAGAATAAGACAGAGTGATCTAAAGGAGTGCGTGCAGGATCATGAGAGGGCTGTGTATATGGATGCTTACAAAATACTAACACATCTCTGTGCACTGATTGAACATTTCAAATAAAGAAACCTCATCTCTCTTCAGTACTCCATTACTCCTTTTTTTTTTTTTTTTCTTTTTTTGTTTTCTTTTTTTCCCCCTACATGCCAGTATGGTGTAACAACTCCGACACTGGAAAGCAAAAAGCCCTACTTGACCTGCAGAGCTGTAAGAGCACTCTGGTGCACTCTGAAAAATTGGGGCAGCAGGTGCAGAGACTGCAGCTCCACTGAGGGGAGATAGAGAGAAGAGAGTAACTAATTGAAAGCTCTACACACTGGGAATATTTCAGTCTAAAACTGGTATAACAACTTAAAGGAAGAATTTTATGTGTAGGGTTAAGGACTGGTGTCCTATAATGGCATTTGTATATTTTCTTCCCCATGTCTGCTTGTCCCTATCAACATATTTATCTTGGAAGGCATTAAAAATATTTCTTTCCTCTCCAGAATAAGACACCTCATGGCTCCCACTGCCTTACATCTGTTGGGCAGATCATTTTTCAAATGGCTGAATAGCTGTGCAGTCAGTGGCAACTCAGGTCCCCAGGTAATAGGACAGATTTCAGTTGTGTGGTGCTTTCTGTGGAGACTGGTTGTGAAAGATGGTTATACTTACCAAGGTAGCCTTCTACTGCTGTTTAAAGATACTTGCATGCTGATGTGCCCTTTGATTACAAAACAACAGCTGTGCTCACTGGTAGAGAAAAGAGAGGAATGGGATGGAGAGAGAAGCTTACTCCCATATCCTGTGCAGTAGGAGTTCAGTCTTTAGCTGGAATCCTCAGAGAACAGCCAAAAGCTGCTGCAACCCAGTGACTTGATGTCCATGAGCTGTCCAGGCCCAATGCTGTCAGAAATGCACACCACCTGTTATGACACTGCTATTTTACAACGACAGCAAATTTCCCAGCATAAAGTGTTTCTCATTGTTCATAATTATTTCTGTGTGGAATCATGAACATTTCTCGACATTGCATACGTAGAAGTCAAAATTCAGTTTCTGTTTTTTTTCCTTCAAGAGTTCTGCATGGCTTCGCTAGGTATCTCGTTCTGCACACTGCCCAAATTCTACAGCAAGTTGGTTGGTGTTGAAGCCTCTTCCACCTCCCTGTATGCCTGTGCTCCCTTACTCAATTGATGCTGCTGTCTGCATAATCCTTATGAAACATAAATGAATAATAGAAAAATGGATGTTATGATAAAGATCCTTTTCTAGCTTCATATTTTCAGGACACCAGCTTGGTAACACAAAAAGAATGCAACATCAGAATAAATAGCAAACTCTCTATGGCACCATTGTATCTGAACAGAACCAGTGCTGGACATGATTTTTGAAGGGGATTTCTGGTAACATTTGAGTAGGATCATGATTTAAAGTGTAACCTGTTGTAAACATTTTCTGCACTGGCTTCATTGGAATTAAACATGAGAATGGATCCCATTGGTACAAAATACCACTGGAGTCCTGTAGCTATTCACTGGTTTATACTCCCACACACTCCCTGAAAAAAGAAACAAAAAAGGAGAAAAAAAACCAAAAGCTGCCTTCCCTTTGCAGAATCCACCCTGGTCACATCTGTAGGGTAAATGATATGAAATTGTGATAAAAAGTATGGAATGAGGATGATCTCCTCAGGCACTACATGCAGACATGCAAAAATCTTTCAGCAAAGCTCTATGTTTTTTTAAATTAACTTTCTTACTGAAAGCTAGTGCTTTCTTGTAGTGCAAACAGGCTCCTGTGTCTGTATGCTTCTGCTTATGTATCCAATTGATGTGGCTGACTGCATAAACTTCATGAAGCATAAAATACAGTGGGTGACAAGGAATCTTATCTAGATGTCATTTGATGTTTGTAATGCCAGTGAACCTACCATGTAATTTCCACATATACTACTTCTAAGTAGTTTATGGTCACTGTCATTCATGATACTGTTGTGTGTGGATATGAAGGTCTACAAAGCAGTAAGTTAAACATGTAGTTAATCCGAGTACAGTGAAAAAATAGATGCTTAGAAATATTATTAATGTTTGGGTGTTTTTTAAGGGATTATTTCTCTGGTTGTCTTTTACTTCATTATGTATTTTGCAAGAAAAAAAAAAGGGGATATACAATGTTTTTTAATTAGTATTCTTTCAGCAGTATTTCCTTAAAATAGCATCTTATGGTCCATATAATGTAAGTTCTGAATCAAGTATGAGTCCGTATCAGATGGTTTTATAACAAAGAAATAATCCCTTCTCCAACAACTGACCCAATGAAATACAGAAGATTTCTGCCATTAACCTGGACAGGATAGAGACTTTTATCTTAGGTCCCGTATTTCACAAATGCAATTGTGTAACAAGCCTAGTTGTCCTGGGAGCTATGTACAAAGAGAAAAATTGCATTCACTTGTATTCTTGGAAACAATTTTACCTCTTGTAAATAACAATGACACAACTATATAAGAAAGAGGAGTGGTTTGAGCAGGTGATTCTTGTTTTCCTGCTGTTCCTGGAGAGTTACACTGAAGAGTTTGCACCTGGAAAAATACTTCCAGAAAGTGATTATGAGATTAGCAAATGGGATAGTTTGCACTCAGCAGTGTGGAGAGGAGTCCTGCTCTAGTCCTCCAGCAGCCATGGATTTCATTACTGGTTGATGTTAAAATTACCCATCTTGGGTCTGTTGCCATCAGTTACAGGTGCATCAGTATTTCCATTGGAACTGGGGAGACTAACTTTCAAATTGAAGTTACACAGTTCAGTGTAGCCATCAGATACAAAAGTCAATTATGGATCACAGTTCCATAGTTCAGGCAAGTCATCCTGTAGATCTGCTGTGTGTTGCTAGAAGCCAATGAAAGGCATCTCAGGACTTGTCTGCCTGGATGGGTGCAGCTATTTTGCATTTTCCCACACCCATGCTCCTGCCTGACCAGATGCAAGCCATGTCTTCTCCAGAAGCCATGTACTCACGTTAGCATGGCACTGAGCCCATGCTCCAGCCAGCCAGGTGCGGGTCGGCCCCAGCCTAGAAACGAGTTAGTCACTTGGAGTGTGGGTAGACCAGACACACACTTGGCCACATTTGTTCCTACATGAGCCATAAGTGAAGTGGTGCAGGACAAGACTGAGTATTTCAAGACTGGTAATTGAACTGTATATTCATGTAGATTTATTGTAAATTCACCACTCATGAAAGACAAAACCAACCCCAACAATGAAATTTGTACACGTTTTTAAAGATCTTGCACTTTACTTTTTTTTTTTTTATTTTTATTTTGTGTCACATAGTTGTCTTAATGCAAAAAGAAGCCATAAAAAACCCAGAAGACTACTATGGGGTATCTAAATAAGGGGATCATTAATTTTAAAGTAAAGAATCAATTTCATGTCTCTGTTTAAGGTGTAATGTAAAATACTGGCAAGTAAATGTACAGAAAGCAGGATCTGGTTTTGCCTTAGTGAAGCTGTAAGTCAGGGGGAGTTTGCTCCTCATATTCTTGAGTTTTCCTGTGGGGCTGTACAAAATGCTGCACACTACCTTTGCAGCAGGGACACAGTCCTGCCATCCTTGTTCACCCCAGGAGAAGGAATACAATGCTTGCAGAGTCAGGCCCAATGAAACTATTAAATCATTCTGCTAGTCCAATGTTTTCTCCCACCGAGATCACAGTAAAGAAAGCTCCTTATGTTTTAGTAAGTTTGTAAAAGATGAGCTACTTCTATCACTTTTTCAAAAAGTTTTCAGGGTCAGGTTATCCAACAGAAATCAACTGTTTCATTTAATCCCCCATCAAAATTTTACAATGCCAAAGGATTTCACTTGGGTTTGTGTTCATTTTATTATCAAGATCTCTGTTGCACAGCTTTAATTTTGCAATCCTGACTCTGAAGAGTTGACTTTAAGTGAGTTGAAATTATTTCCGTCACTTAAGATGGCAAGATCAGAACACTGTATTGTCATGTGAAAATCAGATGCTATTTTTGTAATAAAGCTTTTTTAGCTTGCTTATTTCACTTTGTAGTTTTCATACTCCGTAATGTTTCATTTTCAACTTACTGTAAGAAAAATCTAAAGTCCCCCATTTTTACTAATTTAAAACTTTAAAAATAAAAATACATTACCATGTATTTTTTATTTTGCAAGTCCAGGGAATCCCCTGAAAATTCCAGTTTTTCTCATGTGTATGGATCATTATTCACTAGATGAAACTCTTTTATCTCTTAATCAGTATATTCTCTGTGAATATAAGTTTGTATATAGTATGAAAGTTACCTTTATTTGTATATAGGCTCTTGGAAATAATCCCTTCTATCAAAGGTCCTACTTCACTGTATCTACAGAATATTTCACTGTGGTGTGTACACTTTCTCACCTTATGATAACTATACAGACCTCTTCATGTAAATCACTTTAGGTAATCGAATTGTCTAGGTGTGAATAACAACAATAAATACTAATAAAAAGACTGAAGAGTGTGTCATTTTGTTCAGTGTCTTTTGTCTTAATTGTCTTGGAATTGCTGTGGCTCTGAAAACAGTGTTTTAACTACCATCTCTGGGCTGAATGATGATCTGCAGTGCTACTCATCATTATCAGTGTTCAGGCAGTGCTAATTGCTCTTGCCATTTCACAATGCACAGAGTAAGGAAAAAAATCTGTGTTTCAGTGAGAAAATTTAGTTAGACAAGGATTTTTCATCTACAGACCAATGTGAATCCAAACTTCCTGGAGCTGTGTATGTCTGCAGCTCTAGTTCTTTTCTAAGTTCCCTTATATTTCTTTACTGACACATTTGATCACAAGTTGTTTTGAATGCCATTCTTTAGTTTGACACCTTGTATAATCTTTAGGCTGCAGTCTGTTGTGCTTGCCAGCTAGACTTTGTTCTTAGTCTGTCCTTGGATGAATTACACTTTTAAACAAAAGAATCATCTTCAATAAACAAAAGCAAAAGAGAGTCAGTAATGCTAAAAATTTCCCATAATTAACCAAACTTTCCATCTTCACTAGTTTTAAAGGATTGCAAATTGACATTATTACTTAGTATTTCTCCCATAGTAGCCCCAGGAAGTCATCCTCCACAGTGAATTAAGGCATTTTTTCTGAGGCATTTTGCCAACCCTAAAGGCATAAGCTTAGGACAGAGAATTTTCATTCACTTCTCCAGAGCTTTAAAATTTTAGATTGGAAACAACATGAGAAATTTGCAAATAGACTGAAAGTTGAGAATAGTGATTGTCCTGAGACATTCGTGTCTGCCAAATGGGAAAAACAACAAGGTCAAGCACATCTTACAAAAAAACAATATTGGTGTATGCTCCAAGTCATAGAGCCATAGAGTCATGTGGGATGCTTTGAAATTTAGTTTGGAGATACAGAGCTTGAAAGAAAGACAAGTTTTATCTCAGAAGTGAACGTGTATACACACACATACACACATACACAGAGGGGTGCTCATGGCTCTGCTTTATGGGTGTGTGTTATCTTACCCCACTGCTTGCTAACCTTTGATCCCTTTCTCAACTTCAGCAACTTTTGAAAGAAAGCAGAGGATATTAAATCCTTCAGTACCACAGGAGGCCTTAAAGGCATATGACTGGTGTCATATACTGATTGAGCAGGAAAAAGAGAAAAAACATACTAAATATCCACCACAATCCTGTCTGGGGGAACAAAGGCAAATTTCCTTGCCATGTGTTTCCCCATTCACAAGCAAGTACTTCACTGCCTTACCCATAGTGCCTGAAAAAGCATTCAATATTACTTTTTTCATTTACAAGTAGTTATATTTGGAGTGTTTATTGACAAGAAGAAAAGTGAGGTGTGTGTTAAAACCAAGTTAAAACACACCTTCCCTGAAAAGTCAACACCTTCCTATCAACACGTATCTCAGGGAAATGAATATTTGTGCCAGAAACTTGCAAAGAGTAGAGAGAGATAGACTACTGATTATAGCCCTAAAGAGATATTTTATCATCCCTTCATCGGTTATTTATGCAAACTTTCTCATCATGGTTTGAACAACATACATTTGTTGGGGACAAGGTTTGGGGGTTTTTTCAGCAACGTGATGAGGTACTAGCAATTAGATGTAAATCTACTGTTTTCCCTCTGCATCAAACACAAACTGGACCATTTCTTGCAAGCTAAATATGAGGCTCGTAGGCAAAGAAGTTAACAACATCCCAAAGTTTAAAGCACAACTACTTGGATGTTTGAGCAACAATTTTACAAGGATCTTTGAGTGAACATGAGGTGTCCCACAAAGCTTTGGGTTAATTGCAAACACTTTTCTTCGCCTATCCACGAACAACGATGAGTAAATACCAGCCCTTTGCTACAACTTTCCACTAACTATTGCTATAAATGTGTGAAACTGCATATGCTGACTCTGCTGTATTGGAGGACTGCCTGCAGAGGGGCTGGGTCAGAGGAGGAGGAGGTCTGGCTCAGGCTTGCTGTCTGAGGCAGAGGGTGAGGTGGGTGGGAGGGTATGTTTGTGTGTGCTGCTTCACTGGACCTTACATTTCATGCTGCATTACAGAGAGCAGGGCAGGATGGGAAGACAGTGAGGAAAACTGACAGGAAAATTATCAGTTACAATTTATGCCTAAAAGGACAAATAATAGACTGTTTTCCTTCCTGTCTCCCTGCAGCCCAGTTTAATTGTATTGTAAAAGTGAGGAATTACAACCCTGACTGACATTCTCTAGGGAGCCATACTTAAGCAGGGAGTTTGGACTAGATGACGTCAACAGTGATTCCTTCCAATTCTACCCACATTGTGATTCTGTGAATGGTTTAGTGAACTGTTTGATAACAATGAAAACAGCTGCTCCCACTGCCCCCTCCCTGCTCCTGCTTATTTCCTATTCTTTGTTACTAACTAGGATGAAGGAAAAGGGAAACTACATCCGGAATTTTCAAAGCCTCTGTAATGATCTAGACCTGCTCTTGTCATCCTGTACTGCCTGCCTTGATTGCATAGCATATTGCTGATCAGAATTTGCCTCTCACGGCAGTGAACAGCTCTTGTTAATCTGCTATCTGCATTTTCATGACAAAGGTATTATAGCCTGATTGTCTGCAACTATGAGATACTGCTAGCTAAAACCAGCTCTAGAGAGTGTGACTTAATCTAACAACATGCAAGACTACTCAAGAAATGTTAGTTTGTGTGATGGTCAGAAACACACAGTCTCTGTTTTGGGGTAAACAAAGACATATATTGAAACTACGTCTCACAATATATAGTGTTAGAAAGTAAATCATTACAATTCAGAGTCTGGGTTATGCTAAAGATGGGACAGAACATTATAATTAAGAGAATACATTATGTTAACTAAGGGGGGACAGAGGAAAGCAGAGTTAATCCATATTTATGAACATGAGATAGAGGGGACAAAGGGAATGATAAAGCAGGTCTCCATCCAGGCTAGGGAATACACAGAAACTCAAGTCCTGCCACATGCAAACAGATTTGGAGATGCTGTGATGGCAGATGTCTGCAGGCTGGATTAAGTCTTACCATCTCAGGAAAGCTCTCTCAACCTTCTCGCAAGGATTTGTAGACATCCCAGACAGGCTCCTTGCCGCCAGGCTGGCTTCTGTCTGTGAGAAAAATCTCATTTATTAAATTTAGAAAACGGCAAAAAAAAAAAAATCATCTGTGAAACAAGGAAATAAAACGAGCAAGGAAAGTTCTAATACAGCACGCGCTGGGTGCTCAGGTCCCGAAGGTCCCAAGAACACACCTCTTAATTCAAAAATCGCGCTTTTTAAGGTTCCCAGGGTCCCGCGCTATTTACGTAACAGAAGAAGAACTCCTCTCTCCATGGTTGGCTGTGCCGTGCTGGGAGGTGGGCTCCCCAGGCAGCATGGCAGCCCCCAGGACAAGCCATGTGGCATGAGGGGTTTCCTTACCAGTATTTTACAGTCCTCTTATTCCTGGCTGCATGTTACCCTGGCACAAGCTCCTGACAGGATCATGTGCCTTACAACTCCACGATACGCCTTACAGGTTAGTAAAAAACCCTCTTAAGTTAGTGACTCATTTAATCTATTTGCTTGTAATAAAACCGGTTTTCTTATTTCTCATACGTCCCTTCAAGTTTGGGTGTTAGGAACATTAGTGCATTCCAGGCTAACGAGCTATATTGTTCAGCATTTGTGCCTCTGTCAAATTGTCAGTAAAGCAATTTTCTGTTATATTTTATAGCCAATTTTAAAAAAATTATTCCCTAAAATCCAGTGTACTCTCCACACAGAACAACATTTTTCAGCAAAGCTCTTGTCAGCAACTCACTGAAAAGCAGAAATTCCTTAAGGTTCACAATTGTTAATACACAATTTTCTGAAAATAAATTCCCTGAACAACTTTTCCCCATCACCATCACCTGTCCTGCTAAAAATCCATTTAGAACATGCCAGGGTATTGTCTTGAGACAGGACAAGCATGGTGGAGCCAAGTCCTCCCTGCCCTCAGGCCTTCCACACTCATGTCCTCTTTCTTTCTTACCTGTGGGGATACAAAACTTGATTACTAACAAGAAATCTGGCAAGCTGAGTGAAACAGGGGTCCACCAGAAACCCCCAGGCCAGTAAGACTTAATCTTTTCACGAGAAGTTAATTCCATTCCAGACACGCCTAAAAGACTCTATTTGCATTTGACAAGGTTGTAGCTTCTCTGTCTCCACTAAGGAGGTAAGATGTATCCCTTGGCTCAAACCGAAACCAGTGTGGCAATATTCTATTGTTTCCCTCTGCTCTTGTGTTCACGAATATGGATTAACTCTGCATTCCTTTCTCCCCCTTAGTTAACATAATGTATTCTCTAAATCACCATGTTCCATCCCACGTGTAACTCGGCCTCCTTATTGTAATAACTGTATAAACATCAAAACGTGTGTGTAATAAATGGATTTTGTTCATGCCTCTAAGAACTGAGTTTGGTTTAGTGACTGTTACACTCACCCTGCCCAGCATCTAAAATAATTGCTGTCACAAGCTGTGTCCCGGCAAGTGGAGGCAGGCGATACTCAGAGCTTGAAGGTCTCAAGCTTCTTTTACCCCTCATGAGGGCCAGGCAGCAGGAAGGATTCCCATCTAGAAGTAAATCCACAGCCCTGGCTAAGCTAAGAAACAGCCTAGACATAACTCAGGTTCTCTCTTGGAAGTTTTGTTTTATATAATTAATACCTTAATTAGTATCTCACTAGGCCATTTGTACTTTTGTAACCCCTCATACCTCTGGGAGAACTGTGGTTTTGCTTGCAGAAAATAGCAGCCTAAGGTACTAATGGCAACATGATGCTCTTTCAAGTACATGGCTGATGCTGCCAGTTTGCCCGACCTGGCAGCACAACTGACACCACTTTAGCTGTCTGTGGTATCACTTGGCAGCTGAACACAGAGTGGCAAGGTCAGCTCTGCAGGCACCACCAGGCATCATGGAAGGAACAGAGAGCAACTGGCATAAGCAGGGCATTTTCAGTAATGTTGTAGTGGGTTTGTGCAAAGTCTTGATATCAACAGAAAGGTGATGCTATGTATAGGTGTTATAGAAGCCCGTGACAAATTGGAGGAGCCAATTTGTATTAAATAAAAATTGAATTTATTAGCAAGCGATAAAAGAGCAAAACAGTGCGCTGGGCAGCTGGGGAGACAATGCTCTGCAAAAGGCTGCGCCCAAAATGGAGAAGAGTCCCTATATTTATACAGTCTCTAGTTCCTGTATCTGTGTCAGCTGGTATCTTCTGCAATGTGTGTGTGCCTGCGCCGTCAGTTGTTAGGTGGTCGTAATCTGCCTCCAGGTGGTCGCTGGGATGAAGGCCGAAGTCTTCCTCAGCTGTTCTTTAGGTGACCTAAGTCTCATCTGTGCTCTTGTGA
>JAWWEU010000091.1:38909898-38920948 GCA_035583155.1 Acropternis orthonyx
ATGTTTCTACCCCCACATGGTTTTAGATAACCAAGAATGTCCCTACCCCACATGCGATTTCATGAACAAAGTTAACCCATTCATTACATAGGCACTCACTGCTTCACCTGCCCTGGTGAGCTTTACCACTCCTGCCTTACAGAGGGAAACTGGAACAATTTATAGGTGCAAAGGTGCTTTGTCACCTGTTCTAGTTTGGCTAGAGCTGCTAAAGTCACAGACCCCAAAATGCAGGCCTTGTGAGCAGACATTCTGGGAAGGACCAAAAAAATTAAAATCTGCTATCCACCATGTCTGCCACAAACTGCATCACGAAGTGGTGGGCACGGTGATCTCCCATAAAGGCACTGGTCTTTGGAAGTGTCAAGGGAAATGGGTGGACTGAAACACAAACAGGTCATGTCTTCTGTCCTTGGAAGTGGCTTATCTGGATCAATAACTGGTGCCAGAATGGTTGCTGAAGCTCCCACTTTCTTGGAATTACACTGATACCAAAGTTTCTGGTAGCAGGTGTGCTTGCGGACATTTGCAGGCAATTATCTCTGCTGACAACAAGGAGATAATAATAAAACCCCTAATGCACGAGAGAGCAAGTCACAGCCAAGCAAGTACATTAAGCAGGGCAGTACACCTCATTGTGTCCTTGTTCCAAATATATACTTCTCTTAGCATTGTAGCAGCTGTTCTCCTCCCCAGTCAAAATCCCTGCTGGCCTTCCTTCCAACAAAAGCATCCTCCTTTGGGCTGATTCCAATTCTGGATATAAAGAATAAGGGCAGTGATAAAGATAAGAAAGAATGTAATAAATACCGACTACACTTGCCAATACAGGGCAGGTGCCTAAACAAAGCTCTAGGTTTCTCTAGGCTCCTGCACCAGTCCCAGGTAGAGCAGCTGGGCTTATATAGAACTTTCCCTTTCATCATCAACCACGTAGAGACTGGCTTTTCACTTATGCCTCACACAGGGTGAATTTCCTCCCCACCACATGCCTGTGAAGAGCTGTGGATTATGTTTTCCTTCTACACTAAAGAATTCAACAGATTTCTTCCTTTACACTATGTGTCCTGGTTGCATGCCAAGTAACAGAACGTATCCCATCATTTTCTGAGGAAGGGATGGTGAAGGTCTCCGCACCTGCAGGAGGGCTCTGGGTGAAAGCACACATCTGTTCAGCATTCAGAGCTACACAAAGTCACTGTGCAACCCACAGCCTGCCAGCAGGCTGCAGGGAGCAACTTGTCCAGACTGACTGCATCTGAAAGCATGGGTCTTGCTGATTTTTTTTTCCCTGTGGATCACCAGTGAATCAGCAGCAGAGTGAAAATTGATTTGATGTCTTTGAGAAGCTTGGAAGGGAATTATGTCAGGCTTCACAGAGCTAGAAACAGCAAAGGGAGGAGGCTGTGTACCTCTTTCTTTCTCTTAGGTTGAAGTCTGGTTTTATTCTCTGTTAATATACCGCTAATTTGAATGAAATAACAACCAGGAAAGTAGAATTCATATAGGACAGGTCATTTTTCTAGCCTAAACTTTACTTCTTCCTTGACTTCTCATTTACTGTGAGTAGAGTTAGTCTGAGAAGTTAAAACCTTTATCTGGCTCCAGAAAAAGCAGTCTAACCAGAACTAGGAGAAATCAAGTGTATTTAGACGGGAATCTCTGTGGAATTGGGAGGAAACATCTGAGTATGTGAATTTGTTGCTAGGATGGTTGGCTTTGCATGTTAATCTGGTGGTATTTGCTGTGGGGTAAGATAAATGCAGTCCACTTTGTGATACCAAAATTGCAAACAAAAACAGCCAAGGATCTCATCTATTTGGAATACTTTAAATAGTGAAAAATGTATGTTTGTTTCAACCAGAATTAAAAAATAGTTATTCAAATATTTCTAGTCCTTATTGTATTTAGTGTCCTTCACTTGAAGCAAGTCTTGTCCTTATGTAAAAATGTTCCTTTAATTTATGGCCTCCCCTAGCCCTGCATCTCATAATAGAAGATGTAGTTACAGGATATCTGACAACTTGTTTTGCATACACTCCTGGAATATAGCCTATGCTGCAATTTTCAGGTATTCAGTGCCGATGTCTTTGCTTTCCTTGTATTACCTTCATCAGACTGCTGTAGTAAATGTTTTGGTGATGTAACTTGTCTTGCTTCTTTTTTTCACAAGTGAACAGTACTACAGTGAAATTCCGAGGTTACAGTTCCTCCTCTGCTTTTGTCCTCCAGCCTATGAAATGCTTAATCACTTGTTTTGTTCTGTTGAAAGTCATCTTACAGGGGTGCTCAGCTTTATCAGCTGTGAGCATTTGCTTTAGAGCAAAACCCTACCCTGACATGAGGTGTCTGTTCTCTGCAGACTATGACAAGAAGAGATACAGAGAAGATGGGAAAGGAACACTTGGGTCCCATGCATTGGCAGGCCCTGTTAATATCTTTCTGTCCTTACACCCTACTAACTGGGATGTGGTAGCTAACACAGGATGAAAATTTAGCTGAACAAACATACATTTTTATTAGACTGATACAGTTTTTATACAATAATGCTGCTGGAAATCAGTGTATATTTAATTTTCCACCTCAACATATGGTAAATAACAGAACTTCCTCTGCTGAAACAGGTTTGAGGTAGATGACTTGACTAATAGCATTCTTGCTACTGACTGCTCTTTAATCTAATACCAGAGACTCTAGTGTGCATTTCAGCTTTTTGTTTACAGCAGCATGAGTGAGAACCCATAAGAACTGGAGGGAGAACCCATAAGAACTGATGATCTCTCCTGAGACACCTACCCAAAGCAATACTTTGTACGTTTCCATAGTTGCCACTGGTTCTATATGACTGCCTAAAGGAAGGTATTTCTATAATGGATAAACCATGTTACGA
Organism: Acropternis orthonyx; assembly: GCA_035583155.1. Classification (NCBI taxonomy): domain Eukaryota; kingdom Metazoa; phylum Chordata; class Aves; order Passeriformes; family Rhinocryptidae; genus Acropternis; species Acropternis orthonyx. The sequence goes on from JAWWEU010000091.1 coordinate 38,912,789, forward strand.
CCTTGAAGCTGAAGAAGCATTGTGAGTTTTCCAAACTTCGAAATGTTATCTGGGTCAAGGGCAATACTGGTAATCATACAATTCACAGAAGGAAGGAATAAATTACCCCTTGAGTAGCTCTGATGGACAATCTATTCACTTTACCTTCCGTGCTTTTGTCAGGAGGACAACGGGGAAAAGTTCAGGCAGGAGACTTCAATGACAGAGCTCTCTATAGCCCTCAGATCAAAGCCAAAGACAGCATAGCTCTGCTGCTTGAGTGATGATCATCCCATAGTTGCAAATAGAAGAGGTCAGTGAGAGAATACAAAAGGGAAAGAGATTTCTTCGTGACACAGTTGCTTGTCTTGTTTCTGTCAGGACTATAGTTCTTTATCCCCTTTGACTGGTCTGCATTACTCCCACTGGAATTTGTATTCTCTTTAATTTTGTATTGCAGCCTGAGTTAACAACCAAGCTAGCTTATTTCATATTCTAAACAGCCTCTACAGGACTGGCCTTGCCCTCAGTGATAGCAAAATTTCCATGTCTTCACACTGGGAGATGAAGAACATACATGAACAGAGAGCCTAAAGGAATGACTTTATGTCTTAGTTGTTGGACTGCTGCTTTCACAGATTGTATAAAGGAACTAAAAGCAAGATAAATCCATTAGAGCTGACAAAAGATTAAAACTACCCACAGAAGGGTACAATTTGTGCAGTGCTTCTTGATGAACTAAAGGGCTGGAGAGACAGTACATTCAGTTCTAATTCATTATAAAAGAAAAGATAAAATGCATCCTGTGGAATGGTAATTGCTGATTTTAGACAATTACCTTAGTCTTCCAAGGTATAATGAAATATCCTGAGAGTACGAAGTCTACTGCAGTCAAAAAACCAGAGAATCAATTGCAAACACATTTCCCAACATCCCAGTTGTCCTTGCTTCCTTTAAAAGTCTAATATGATTTCCTTAGAAAACATAACAGAATGCATGCTCTTCTGCCTCTCCCAGTCAGGACTTTTTCTTGTATTTTACTCATTGACTAGTTTCACTCAGGTTTGACAGACAAGTGAAGATCTCAAAGACAATTCAGTTCCCATGACCTTCATGGAAGCAGCTACCTTAGTGAAAATAGTTGCTATCAAGTGCCTCTGTTTTAAAAAATATGTAAATGACCTTCTGCACTTTTAGGCATATAGAATACATGGAATGAAGAGCTCGATACATTATATATAGCTCAACAATATGAAGTCTTTCAATTTGTAAGGCAGAGAATAGTTTTAAGTTCAACTTCCTCAGCTTATGGAGCTCCACATGTCCACTTTCCCTGGCTGGCTGGCTGATTGGCTTGCTTTCACAGTAACTAAAGTCTTGTCTGTAACAGCAGTCATACAAGTAGTGTATGTAGGTTAGCCAAACTGTGGAGCATTGGAGGGTATGGTTCTAAAGACCCGGGTTGCCTGCCACAAGATCCTGCCCAGAGTCCCCAGACTGGGGCTGAGGCAGGCATCAGCCCGGTGGCACTGCCAGCCATAAACAGGCAGCAAGGGGAGGAGAACTGCTAGTTTTTACAGGTGATTGTTCCCCAGCAGACCTAACAGTTTAGCAGTGCTGTGTAAGCAGTCAGTGTTCTGAGAGGAAGAACTGTAAGAACTTTTGATCAAGAGTAATCGTATCGTGCTCCATTGCAATGGAGTAACTGAACTAACCAGGTGCCAGAGCCAGCAAAAGATGTCCAGAGGCTGGAGTGGGTACACAGGTCTGCAGGAGAACACCTGAAAGACAGCACTAAGGAATTCCAGCCACTTCAGACAGAAAGTCAGCTTCACTGGGGGCCCAATTTAAATGCCTTTTTGCTAATGCACACAACATGAGGAATAAACAGGAGGACCTAGAAATGTGTGTGCACCTGCAAGGCATCACAGAAAAATGCTGGGATGACTCCTATGACTGGAGTGTTGGCATGGAAGAAACAGGTTCTTTCAGAAGGATGGGCAGGGGAGACAGGGAGGAAGTGTTGCCCTCTGTGTTAATGACCAGATGGAGTGCATAGAACGCAACCTGGAGCTCAATGAGGAGCTGACTTAGAGCTTACAGGTCAGGACTAAAGGGAGGGCAGGGACAGGTGACTTTATATTGGAGGTCTGCTACAGGCCACCTGACCAGGAAGACTGAACCAGTGAAGCCCTCTAAGAAAGACAGTAGCAGCTTCACATTCACAAGTCCTGGTCCTCATGGTGTTATAAACATGACTACCCAAACGACCGAATTATAAAAAAAAGGTAGTTTAATTTTATAAGCTGCAAAAATTACACAGTAAAAATCAGCGCTGGGTGCTGCTCAGAGTCACCGCTCTGAGGACAGCACAATTTGAGAACTCGCAGGTTCCCTTTATATACAGTTAGAAACACACATATTATTTATTTCTGGCTTAATTACTATCTTTTCGGTTTTCCCATTGAGTTCGGTGGGGTGTCTTTGTAACGTTAGAATCTTCAGAGAGGACTGTAGTCTATTAACATAATTAGTTTAGGTGCTCAAGTGTTATCTTTCTTTCCTTGAAGCACTTTTCCTTATCTTGATTGCGTCTGGCTGCTCCTCTTGTGCTGAGTTGATTAGCTTACTTTAGTCCACCTTGCATCTCAAAAGGCTGCTTAGCCATTAACTTTAGTTTACGGCTTTAAACTGAAACCTTATGTCTTACATTGTTAGTCTTTCACTATCTGATGGCTTTTTGCCTGCAACTTGCAGGAGTCTTGGTGCTACAACACTCAGAGGTACAATTTTTAATACCTTTAGAATCTCCAAAAACAATTTTTGGCAATTCACACAAAATGCTTCATCATAATCTCGACACGAATTAAGCTTTATAGTTCTCACAATGGGAGACTTCAACCACCCTGACATCTGATGGAGGGACAGCACAGCAGGGCACAGACACTTCAGAAGGTTCCTAGAATGCCTTGATGACAACTTCCTTCTCTAAGTGACAGGGGAGACAATGAGGAGAGGTGCTATGACGTACCTCAGTCTCACCAATGAGGAGGGGCTGGTAGGCAACATGAAGCTCAAGGGCAGCCTGGGGTACAGTGACCATGAAGCAGTGGAGACAGAGATTCTTGGGGCAGGGAGGAGGGAATGCAAAAAGCTCACTGCCCCGGACATCAGTAGAGCAGACTTTGATCTCTTCAGGGATCTCCTTAGTAGAGTGCAGTGGAATAGAGGTCTGGAGGGAAGAGGGGTCAAAGAGATCTGGATTATATTCAAGGATTGTCTCCTCCAGGCTCATGAACAATGTACCCCTACAAAGAGGAAATAAGTGTAGAATGACAGTAGGCCTGCATGGATGAACAAGGGGCTCCTGGATGAACTTAAACACAAGCAGGTAGCCTACAGAGGGTGGAAGCAAGGAAAGGTAGCCAGGGGGGAATATAGAGACATTGTCCAAACAGCCAAGGATCTGGTCAGGAAAGTTAAAGCACTGACTTCCCTGAGCCTCCTTGCCTCCAAACTAAACAACCTGAGCTCCCACATGCTTCTCATGTGACTTGTGCTCCAGACCCTTCACCAGCTTCCTTGTCCTTCTCTGAACATGCTCCAGCACCTCAATGTCTTTCTTGTCATGAGGGGCCCAAAACTGAACACAGAACTCAAGGTGAGGCCTCACCATTTCCAACAACAGCAAAATGATCACTGCCCTGGTCTTGCTGGCCACACTATTCTTGATACAAGCCAGAAAGCCATTGGCTGCCTTGGCCACCTGGGCATACTGCTGGTTCAAGCCACTGTCAACCAGCACCTCCAAGTCCTTTCCCATCAGGGAGCTTTCCAGCCACTCTGCCCCAAGCCTGCAGCGTAGCTTGGGATTGTGACACAGTGGTAGGACCTGGCACTTGGTCTTGTTGAACCTCATACCATTGTCCTCAGCCCATGGATCAAGCCTGTCCAGATCTTAACAGCTTTCCTGCACCCTGCTTGGTGTCGTTCGTGAGTTTACCGAAGGTACACTCAATTCCCTCATCCAGATCATCAACAGAGATATTGAACAGGACTGGGCCCAATACCAAGCCCTGGGAGACCCCACTAATGACTGGACTCCAACAGGATACAGCACCATTCATCACCACTCCTTGGGCCCAGCCATCCAGCCAGTTTTTAACCCACCGAAGCCCAAGCCATGGGCTGCCAGCTTTTCCAGAAGACTGCTGTGCGAGACAATATCCAAGACTTTGCTGAAGCCCAGGTAGACAACATCCCCAACCTTCTCTTTGTCCACAAGGCAGGTCACCTGATCATAAAAGCAGATCAGGTTGGCTGTTCAGGCAGGAATTGCCTTTCCAAAACCTGTGCTAGCTGGGTCTGACCCCCTGGTTGTCCTGTGTTTGCTGTATGATTGCCCTCAAGATGATCTGTTCCATACCCTTCTCAGCACTGAGACCAGGCTGACAGGCTTGTAGTTCCCTGGATCCTTCTTCTGGCCCTTTTTGTGGATTAGTGTCTCACTGGCCAACCTCCACTCCTCTGGAACCTCCCTGGTTAGCCAGGACTGGTGATAAATGATGGAAAGCGTTCTAGTGAGCTCTTCTGCCAGCTTTCTCAGTACCCTTGGATATCCAGTCCCATTGTCTTTTGAGTGTCTAAATAGCTCAGCAGGTCACTAATTACTCCCTCCTGGAGTACATGGGCTCTATTCTGCTCCCTGTCCCTGTCTACCAGCTCAGAGGTCCAGTTGCTCTGAGGTTAACTGATCTTGCTGTTAAAGACCAAGTTAAAGGAGGCACTGAGTACCTCAGCCTTCTCCTCACCGTTGGTGACAATGTTCCCCTTTGCATTGAATAGAGAACGGAGATTTTCCTTGGCCCTCCTTTTGTTGTTAATGTATTTATAAAAACATGTTTTATTACCTTTTACAGCTGTAGGCAGATTGAGTGCTTGTTGTCTGGGGGGGTGTGTTTTCTAATTTTCACTCTATGCATCCTATTTGGTACTGATAAGGTTCATGTTAAGATAACAGAGACTTAAATTATAAAATGTTTGAATTATTTGGATGGAACTGGAAAGGTCTGTCAGACTGAACCATTCCCTCTTATTCTTACTCTCTGATTAACAACAGCATCCATATGACTGATGATAAATGTAGTGCAGGTAAACTCACAGACTGTGCCAAAGAAGAGTCAACAGTACCGTAATGACCTCCTTGTTGCTTGGATTCAACCCTCCACTGAACATCTGCCATTTAGTCAGAAACCCAAACCACTATGGTCTTTACAGCCTGCCATGATCATATGCAAGGTCAAGTTCCCAGGTTTGTCTGTTCTCTCCAGAGACATTTCATGAAATAGGAGTGACATCTGCAGGATCCCATTCTCACAGAGCAAGTGTCTTCTCCTGGAACTGTGGATGGCAACAGTTAACAACAAGAGTTTTGGGAGGGTAGGTGGAGTGACTGGGCTATGTGTAGTGTTCAGATGCCACAGCAGTTAACTGCTATCAATCCCATCCTTTTCCTCCCCATACAGCTAATACAAAACAAAGAGCTGCCCCACACTTCCTCTGGGGTTTGTAAGGCAAGATGCAGAAAGAAACACTTTTGAAGGCCTGAATCCTATATACCATAGCAGGGTCCCTGTCAGTGACTTTCATAGCTGAGTGATGAGAGATAGCACAAGTACTTCTGTATTTATCAGGAGTGTAAAATAATCCAATTCTAAAACCCCCCAAACTTCTGCTTTGAGAAAAATGGAAGTATTTATGTTAGATGATACAAATATCATAGAGAAGTTTCATCATGTCTATCAGCTAGCATAAATTTTGGTACTCAGACACTGTGGCATACACAGAAAACAATGTCTCACCCATCTTTCTAAATGCTTTGACCTTATAAAATCTTTCTGCTTTTAGAGCAAGGTCAAGGACTGTGCAGTCTATTCAGATGCACATTTATACAGTCACAAATAATGCCATATATATGCTTGCATTCAGCTCAGACGGTTTTCTATTGTAAAAGTCATCCTTTTCCCAGAATGAACATTTGGGGATCAGATAAGAAGGACCAGTGGGAACAGGAAAAAATGAGATCACTGCAGAATATTTCAAAGTTTTTTCAATTAGGATGGCCACTTTTTCATGACAGTGAGGTTATTGCTAGGTACAATTTAAGGGTCAATTACATATTCCATTCCAGTTTTGCACGAAAAAGGAACAGAGTTGGCTCCTTGCAGAGAGAGCCTGACATAAGCTCTCATGAAGTACCTAAGCTGGCATTCAACTACAAAGCTGTCATTGATTTCAAAGTTGTTTGTACAGTCAAGGGATTTTTTTCTATGTATTTTTTCACACTATAAAGATGCTATCATCCCCCCATTATAGTTAAAAAATATAGACAAAAGTAGTTCTTACTGCAGTTCTGCCCTTTCCATTTCTGATTCCAGCTGAGATACTAAACGGGCTGAAATTCCCAAGGTTGCAATTACTTCCTAACAGCTGTTTAGGTTCAAGAAATAACATGACTAATTCTGTATATGGGGCCTTTTCTCTGACATAATACTTTTATCTGCCACAAATGTCTGTCAGGTCTGGCAGGTGAAAAGTTTTTTGTGATTTTTCCTTGGTCTGTTTTTCACTCTATGTTACATTTGTCAATGTCCTGCTTATGCTATAGGTTTGATTGCTGCAGTGACCAGCGAGATCACAGGCAATGAATTGTATTACTAATGCCATCTAAGCTTCTAAGCTTCCCAAAAGGAAATAGTAATATTAACAGATGATACACTTCTCTACTGTAAATAAGTTGTGGTTAATTAAAATTTTAAGAAATATTTGCTTATCTAAATGCTCAGCTTTATTAGAAAAAAGCCACAGAGCCTTAGAGCAAAAACTAATCCTTGCATCCAATTGCTGACCAGGATAAAACATGTATTTTTAAGTTACCTTTATTATTCTTCATTCTTGTAGATAATTCTCAACTATAAAACAGCATGCTACAGTCTGAGGATAGACAGATCTTGACTTGCATTCCTCAGTTTTCTGAGTATAAAAATATTGTAATAACAACAAACTCATACTTTACAATTAAATTCTGATGCTCATAGTTACAAGGTATATTTGAGGTCAGGCGTTTATCACAGTTCAAGGACTGGCCCTTTGTATAAATGACAGCAATGTGAAGCATTAAGATAACACAGTGTTTTGCAGAAGTTGATTCCCTTTCACTTTAGGCAAAGCACCCCTTGTAGAAAGGTCTTTATACGATGGCTTAAAGTTACTATCTTTTTTATACTCAGGTCCAATGTACATTAGTGTATTTAAGCATTTCTATGATGCTGAACACTGCAGCCACAAACTGCCACCAGGTATCAGCAGGTTAAAGGGTATCATGTAGCTTTGCTGTCTGTATTAGTTTTCAGTGCTGCAATTACTGACAGTGTTTCCACAGAAAGAGAATTTAAGATTGAATAACTGCTAGCACCGTTATTAGTTTGAAAGCCAGGACATGGCAGTGAAAAAGAGAAAGAGGAAAAGAGGAGAAATACAAAGATGTTGAATTGTGAAAGCACATGCCAGGTTAATATGTAAAATAGATAACCAGCATGGGGAGATTTGAAGAAAAAGCACCAAGCAGTGAGATCAAAGCACAAGGCTGCTATGACACATGGTCTCTGATTGCAAAATACCACAGAAATGCTCGCCAACATTAGTTACAATAACATGGGTTATTTTCCTTTCCTACGTATTTTACTCCTTGCAGCACTTCTCCCTTTCTGTAGACAATCTAAAACTGGTATTGGCAACACACATCACAGCTCTTTTCTGGAGCACCAGGCTTCTTTCCTTCCCAGGCTAATTATCCTTTTCCCTCAGTGGTAATACATAGTACTGTCCATTACAGTTTAGGAAGTGACATAAAATGAACAGAGAGTATGAAGAAAGACATGAGCATTTGATAGACCAAGAGCAGATGCAGCCTTGCCTTTGCTGGGTGCTCTCTTAAGTGTTGCAGTGTCATTAACCCTGTTCTCTCCTTGTGCCTGAGGAGAAGACATGGGCCACTTCTCCAGCCTGCTCCTTGTGATCTTACCTGAGCAAAGACTTCCTGTGGTGGTGTGCTGGTTTAAGGTAAACCGGCAGGAGAAAAGAACCCAACTCACAAAAAGACTGCAAGTCAGAACTACAATT
>JAWWEU010000091.1:38956204-38971771 GCA_035583155.1 Acropternis orthonyx
CAGCACTGAGACAGTGGCACAGCCACCACTATGACAGAGGTGCAGCCAGTACTATAACAGGAGCACAGCCAGCACTGAGGGGAAAGATCACCATTCATGTGGCTAAAGCCTAGGTCACCCCACCCCACTGTTGACTTCCTTTGCTGTGAGGTCCCCTTGGTGGCCACCAGAACATGAAGCCTTTCCTTGCTCAGCTGCTTTCCAGCCACTCTGCTCCCAGCCTGCACTGATACATGAGGTTATTCCTACACAGAGGCAGGACCTTTGTGATTACTTGTGGACCCCATCAGTTCTCCAGCTTGGCAAGTTAGTGACATTTCTTTTACTGCTCTCTGTAGACAGTAGAAGTTTGTTCATACAGAGATAGGGAGAGCTACCACTAATGAATACTCTGATGGTAGCTCTGAACCTATGAAGGATCAGAGCTTTCTTAAGCCAGCATCTTCTGCTTTTGCCTTCTACCACCACATTTCCTCAAATTTCCCATCTGATTCTGGCAAAGGAGAGGGGGTGGTTCCTTCCCTCTCTACAGCTTCAAACCCAAACCCTGTGCTTGTTCTTCTCTGGGTATTCCTCAAATGCAAGCTTTTCCTGTGTTAACACCCTCCCTCCTCCAGCCTCCTCCCTTGAACAGGCCAAATGAAGGGTAAAATTCAAAGACTGTCACATTCACAGCAATCAGCATTGCTGAGAAAGACAGCAGTGAGGGAAACAAGGGAAGTCAGCAGGATGCTGACAAGATTACTGAAGTTGAAAAAACTTGGCTTCTTCAGCTCTCTATCTAAAAACAGGCCTGAAAAAGAGTTTATGAATCTTCTCCACATGTACCCGTTTGTGTTATGCATATCAGTCTCTGTAGAGAGAAAGGTTTTTAAGGTCTGGTATTATTTTTACTGTCAGAATAATGAAGTGACTGCCACACATGAGGGAGTTTGAAAGATACTCGATGGTGAAGGTGATGAAGACCTGAAGCACATTTTACTGGTAATTCCACTGCTTAAATTTCATCCCAGCCTAACTCCTATGCCCATGGTTGTCCACTTTAAAAATAAATATCCTGGAAACTGCATGTAAACCTGCAAAGAATGAGTGTTTCTTGCAAGCTAGGATACATCAACTGAAAAGCACCACTCTGCCCCCATTACGAAGCCACTGAGAAAACAGAACCTGGGAAGTGTATTTCCAAGTACAGCCAGCAGCCTGTTCCTTTCCCTTGGTTAATGACTCTTCGGGGTCAGCAGAGAACAGCAGATCTGCCATCAGGAAGCCAGGGGCCATGACTTCCCTACAAACAAAATCTTCAGGGATTCTGTCTCCCCTGAGCCTGTTTTTCAACTCTTATGTCTGCTGATCCCTGTTACTTGCTTAAGGTGCCACAAAGACATGCTCTCTCATGAACCAAATCTCCACAAATTAACCCCATCTTTTATTTCCCCATGCCCCTGTTCTTTCCCCACCTTTCAGAAGTCACTGAGGTATTGTGAAACAATTACTCAAGAAGGTGGTCGAAAGTCTTTGCTTTTATCAAGCTATAGGCTGAATTTCATTTAATATTAAGTTCTGTCAGGCATGTAAATTCCAACAGCAAAAAGACTGAACAATTGAAATTTTTATATAGGATGCATACATATTTTATTTGGGAAATACATTAAAAATTGTTTCTTAATCTAGAATACCTATACAGAATTCAGAATATGCAGTGCCCTTTTAAAGTCAAATTTTTGTCAAATGTACAAAAACATTACAGAGAAACACTTGTTAATCAAAGCACAGTAAACGGATGCCATTTTTCAACAGTTCAAAACAGTCTCTAAACCAGTGCAAACTTTATAGCAATAAACTTCCCATCTCACTTAATTCATAATTTATTCACATGATTTCATTTCATCCTCACTACAATACAGTTTAAGCTCCTAAAAGGAGTTTAATGTGCTTCTAAAAAACAGCAAACAATCCCTTTTATTTGCACCACTGGTTGATGCAGACTGAAAGAACAAGAACACCACCCGTTTCTCTCATCATACACATCCCAATATACAGCACAGGAGAGCAGAGAACTAGAGTCCATTTAGTTTCAACATTTAAAAGTTGCAAGGGTGTCTGTTTCTTAAAAAGGTCCATAATGAAAAGGTGATATACAGAATGCATTTTAAGGTTTTTATTAGTTGGAAAAAACCCCAAACACCTTTGTTGAAAATGTACAGTTATGTGTGAATAAGATGACCTGCTTACACTGTTTAATGAAATAAAAGTTACCTGCATTGAAATAATTGTTGAATTAAGAGTTTTAAAAAGAGAAAAACTACTGAGTGGATTCTTCAATTACTTAAAATTTCCTTTAAAAATATAATTTCTATGATCTAATTTAATATACATTTTTAAAATATCCCCTATGTTGCAGTTATTCAAGGAAAGCAGTAAACTCAATGAAAGTTTCTTTTAGCTGCAGCAATACAGAAAGCCATTAATTCACAGTTAAAATGGAAAAAATTACTCATTCACAAGTGCAATGTAGGTTGAGCTTAACTAATGTGAAAATCTGCCATGAGCGAGACTAGGTTACCTGCAAAACAAATTAGTTTGAAACACATACACTAAATAAAATATCTTCCATTATAATTGTATTATCTTTCTTCACTTGAGTTATATAAAATGTGAAGATGGGGTATGACTTTAAGTAACATACAGATGCTTCTAGTAACACATAAAAGCTGTTACCAATTACTGTGCCAATACTGTAGCTACATCAGTCTCCTACACCTAAGGGGTTTTCAGAGTTGTTAGGTTTTTGTGATGCACCAGAATATAATTAATAAAGAAAAACTCTGTAACTAGGAATCCTGATTTTAAACAATAAAGGCCTCATTTGTTGTTTTAATTCTACAAAAAATAGCTATTTTCATATGAGCACACAAGCTTTATATGTAACTGTTTTATAGCTGTGTGAAAGGTGCAAGACAGTATGTTCTCAGCAAAACTGACTGCAGTTCAACATCCTTAGAGCAACAATTCAAGGAACCCTCTCTTTGATAATTGTTATTCCGATGCAAACTTCCTAACTTCTTGGGTGTACCTGAAATTCATTGTTTGCATCCACATATGTAATCAGATTGTTTTATACCCCCACACTTTGTGCACACATTGCAGGTTTTGAAGTTAATGCTGATCTGCAAACATTTACTTTAGGTTATAGGTGAGAATTCCAAAATACACACAGAAGAGCCATCTCCTCCTGAACAACAGCTGTTCAGCTACTGGAAAGAGTATTTAGGGGTAAGAGTTTTGCAAGTGAGAAAATTGCTACTTTTTCTGTTTGAACTGAGAGAAAAACAGAACGAAAATCAAGCTTTTCCACACCACTCCTTCACATCACAACACTTTGCGCAGATCAGTCATGTATTATGGATTGAGATAAATCTGGATTGCTAGGAGTGAAGTTTCAAACAAGTTAGAAGCATCTGTAGGTAACTCAGTCATTCCCATAAAGCCCAAAACATTCCTGCTGTCAACTAACTTGCGGAGAAGTGTGCCGGTTTTCAGAAAAACAAAAGTGTTTGCAATGCACTCACAAAAAACTTTTGATATTTTTCCCCTGCTTATTTTTGACCAGATTTTCAACCGTATAAATACTGAGCAATGCCAAGCTACTTTATGCCATGCCCTTGTCTTATGCACACTCACAGTTCTTTCAGCATTCAAATTAGGGAAGCCTACATCTCAGAAAGTTTGTGCAGGAAAACCTGCAGTCTCTACCTATTTGTAAGAGAAGACCTAGAAGTCAAAGGAAAAACAGCAAGTGCCATTGTGCATTTGAAAGGTGAGAAATCACCTAGGAAAAACTATTCAGTTCTTCTTTAAAATTTTTGTGAACTCTTTTTTTCCCCTGACAAAAGCATCTTCTGAGATGAAAACTTGATAAACAAACTGCTTTCAGAGATCTCCCTTTTCATTTGAGCTATGAATTACATTCAAGAACCAAGTAATCATTCAGTTTTTAAAAACTAAGCATTAAAAACTCCTTGTTAAAAAGAGTAAACTCTTACTTTTTTCATTCTGTATTAGAGAATCAATTCCAATATGCAGACTCAAGATTTCAAGTAGTTACATGCAGGACTTCTACCACTCTGAAATCCACATGCATACAAGAGCAATAGAAGTTAATTTGTAGTGTACAAGAATGTCAATGTGCAGGAGCAAATCAAAGCAAGTTCAGACTTGCAGCTGTCCTTTTCCTCTCAGGCTTAAGTTTTGTTGGGGATTCTTTGCTTCTGTGTTTAGTGTGTTTACCTGGGGAAATTTTACATTTAGCACTAGATATTGTGACACAATCAGCTTTGCTGTCTCTACAACAAAACTACCTGATTAATCTGTATTTTCAACAACAGATGAGAAAGCTGTTTTGCAACAAAGGTGATGTGCTTAAAAAATTTAGTTCATACTAATATTATTTACTAGATTTTAAAACCAATCATTTAAAACAGCACTCACTAGACAGATTTGCCTTGTAATTTAATGAGCTGGGAGAATTTAAGGGTAAAAACAACTTGATTCCTTGCACATTGCATCACATAATCACATCGTTTGTCCATTTAACACTAAAAAATTGTCTTTGTGTAGCTCCCTGTTAAAGATTAAATGTATAGAATTATACAGTAAAATCTGCTGATTTGATTTGTAGAAGTATTCAGTTGTTTGGATGAATGCTTCAGACAGACTTTTACTTTAAAAGGATGGGACCATGAAAGTCAGTTACGTAATAAGAGAAGAGAGGAAAAGATGAAGAATCAAGGCCTACTCTTTCATTGTGATGTAGATCAGATATCAGCAAGCATAAACCCAAAGAATAAGGAATTTTAAAAACAGTGTTGCTTTCTCACTTTTAATTGTTGAGAAAACACAATAGTTTCATCAGGAGAGAATCTGTCCAGGTAATATCCCCATATTAACTTAGGATCAGCACTTTTAGATAAAATACAAGGCATCGGTCTATGATGCATATGTATTTTGTCACAAATAGTTCAAATCCTTTATCTCATGAAAAAGCAAAAGTTGGTTTTGCTTTTTCATATAGAAGTTTTTCCAGACAGATCTTCAACCCTCATCATTTTCAAGAATGAAAACGTTTAAAAGACTAGTATGAAGTAAATAGATTCATACCCAAATAAAATTAATATTTTTAGCTATGCTCCTTTTACTTGCTATAAATCTCTTATTTTTCTTCTAGGAATTATTCCATCATAAAAGTCACACCATTAAATTTCAGCTAAAACCTGGAATAAATCTTATCATATTGTTCAAGTAACAGAAGCATTTAAACTGTTGACCAGTATCCAGGCTCTCCTTGCCAAGATTGTATCTACTGTAGTCAGTTAAATATGTGAGGTGAGGAAGTGTCTTATCTACTAGAAGCAATCCAAAAGATGAATCCATCTTTTCAGATCATACATATAAGCACTTCATTTCTGCTAATATACACCTTGAAGACTGCATTTATAAATACATTTGAATTGAAATATTGAATTTGGACTATCAGTGCAAAATAACTAACCCATAGGCTAGCGTGAAATCAGCGGAGAGGGTGACAAGGAATTCAAGGAAGACACTTTTTAAGCATACATGCATATAGTAAAAGCATAATTTTTTTCAGACAGTATCTGTTGATAATCCTTGTATGTATCCTAATGCCATTTGAGCTTCTTACCTAACTTTTTAGAAAGCCATCCATTTCTGAGCTGCTTAGTGTAGAAGCCTATCCTCCTTTTGGAGAAAGAGGCCAGTAGGTTTACAGGATCTTACAGTTTGTCAGATAGAGAATACTGGAAAGTTGAGTCTAAGTTTCTGTTTTTTTCACAACTATAGACATCATTTATGGAAAGGTCAGCCAAAGATAATTTAGACTACTGATTGTGTCAAGTCTCAGGAGAAGGGTAGCGATTTCAGGAACTGTGATCTGACAAAAGCAACTGCACTGCAGCTTCCAATCCAAGGTTTCAAATATTTACATTCATACAACCATACCACACACTCACAAAATATGCCTCTTTAGATAAAGGTAATTTTAAAGAAGCAGTGAAGAATCTTACGTATTTTGTGGCAGGAAAGGTATTTCATTAAAACACACAAATATTGGTGGCCCTCAAGAAAGCCATTGACTATAGGCTGCTGTTTAATCATCACCTTTTTGAACAGCTTGATACTGTGTGAGAAAAACTTGAGTAAAGAAGAATATACAGGGGGGGAAAGCAGATCAACCACTGAAACAAAGTCACCCTATTAATATGGTTTTAAAACATTTTGATGTACTTTACAATGTGTCTCATGAGACAAAAGACAAGAATATATGTTGCAGCTCAATGAAATTTGACAAATTGCTCAATTACCACCTTTTGGGATTCAAAGTGTATATATCACCATTTTCCTGGTTTGTTCACCTCTACTTTTGTCCCTCTGAAGTTTAGTGTGTGTCTTTCTCATTTTTATACCAAGGGTGCTCCAAAGCACTTCCTGCAACACTCAACCCGGCTGCTTGGTGGAGCATCTATTTTCTGCATCTTTTCAAGAACTTCCTTTGGTAGTTTTTTAAGTGCAAGTCTGTATTCACTATCAAAGACCTCTGAAATAGAAAAAGCATAGTTGAGGTTATTTAAGAAACATGGTACAGTGCACGCTACTGTTCCTATAAAATGCTTTTGGTCATTTCTATATAATAACAAAATTATCTTCACTAACTAGCTGCTGCTTTTTTCTTTTTTAAAAATGGACCTTCTCACAGGACCAGAAAAGCGTCTTCATAGCATGTATGGCATCACAATACATCACACTGGATGCCCATTATTTCTATCATGGTTCAGTTTGCCTGCTCCCAAGATATATCCCCTATCACATCCCATAAGGGAGTCTCTGTGCTTGCACAGTACCAAATAGAAGACAGGGTAGAGGAGATCAGGAGGGGATGGGAAATTACATGGCTAGATGACACAGGTTTAATATGTGGGTCAGAGAAAGACGGACAAGGCTGAAAACATGCTTTGATACTTGAGAAATCAAAACTTCAAGCCAGTACTCTTTGTTTAAAATAACTGATTACTGGTTTCAAACAAAGTCAAAACTAATAGTGCCATCTGAACTACATTTACATAAAAGCAACCCCTACTTGAAGACTGACGGCCCAGTACTTTTCACTCAAACACAACAATTGAAACTTAGAGACTCATGGATGAAAGGTCAGTTTTATACCCTAGTTTTTATGTAAACCACACACAGGCACTATGCATTTCACAGTATTTTTTTACTTACCAATGTCAATGTTTTCTCTCCCAAGAGACACCAAAGACAGGAAAAGAATTTCCCTGTAAAAACTCCTAGGAGAATATTTTGAAGCGTGAGTTAATGAAAGCACCAATCCTAAGTTTACAAAGTCAATATCAAAGATACTAATCTTCATTATGTAGTTTCTGCAACTGTTCTGTTAACCTTGCTTGGTTAGAAAGTAAAGGATCTACATGACTACCACGTTTAGGTTTTCTAATGCCTGAATACTTTTACTTAATGCAGAAAGCTGTATTATTGCCAAATCCTAGCAGTTACATTTTCCATGAAAAATTCCTCCGCCAAACATGCCATAAAAGCTCCAAACAAACAAGAACTATGAAAGTAATCACCACTTATTTATTATTTATTAACTCATTCCTGCCTGAGGGTGAAGCACTGGGTGTGGGTTTATTTCAGATCATCCATATTTTGATTTTTGCTTCAGAATGTCATGATCTATCTCAGAACATATCACTAAATATTCAGATATTAATTTTTCCCCTTGTGGAAGTAAGTCATAAAGATGCTTCTCTAGGCAGGCAGTTTCTGCTTCCTCTTAGGAACTACAAAACACAGAAGCAGAGATGGCTTAGCATGACAAACCTCAAACACATCTTGTATCCCCTGTAATTTACAGCTCTGCTTTTGTACAAAGCCCTTGAATTCAGTGCAGATGACAAAATGCACCATACAAGAGTTATTTACGTGTCTTTGTGGATCATGCTGCATCTTCTTTTCAACTTACTTCAGGTTGCTAGAATTTCAAGAGATATAACTAGGGAGAATATTCTACACACTGCAACAGAATATTGTACACTACACTTGTATTTATCAATTTGCCATATCTGGAGCAATGTTAAAATCTGCGCAGTTAATATTGTCATTTTTCTTACTCAGTTGTAAAATTTGATTAACGAATCCCATTCATTCATTTGATCTGGTTGAACTATTCACAGGGTTACAGAATGCATGTTTGTACCAATAGGCATAAACAAATAAAACTCTGGTGTTTGGTGGACACAAATGAAAGCAAATATTCCCCAGAGGTCCTTATGAAATTATCACTATGAAAGATATATGGTCTGATCTTGTTTAATTTTTAGTGGGGAAAAAGTAAGAAAAGATTATCCCTTTACCTCTGTCGTTTCACATCTAGCTTAACTTTTTGTAGGAGAAGGTTGATTGGCTTAACAACATCATTGTGTTGAATACTTAGTTTGATATTCTCTAACAAAGTGTTTGTTGCCTGCTGATCTTCTGTCAGTGTAGAGGGTCTCTTTTCAGAAGAATCTGGGAAGTGTGACAATATAAACTGTTAAAGCAGTGAAGATTATTTTTTTACTTTAATAAGCAGAAGGTATTTCAAAAAGTGAGATACATATAGAGAACCTCTACTCAATCTATAGCATTTTGTTAAAATGGAAGGGCTTTGTCAGAATTAACTTTTTCATACAAATCAGTAAGGTATTTTCGCACGTAATTTGATACCCAGACTACGGCAATTACCTAAAGGATTGCAGATGTTCCACGCTCTCAAAAAAGCTTTCAAATTGATGCGCTGTGCACACTTCAACCTCTACAAAACAACTGTTTCTTTCCATAGTGTCTCTGCTCCCTCTATTTTCTGTAACATGTTTTACTTACTGAGATTTCTCCAAGATATGTACAGGGGCTCCCCTGGCTCTTGGTGGAGGTTGATATTGTCCCACAGCAGATGGATATATACTAGCTTGCTATCTTGAGCAAGAGATGTCAAAGGAAGCTAAAAAACATGAGAAAAGGGAAAAAGTTTTGAAAACATCAGTACAGTGTTACATTATTTTAAAAACCTGCTCTTTTACTTATTTTGCACACAAAGATTTACTTTATTTATGTTGAAGCCAACATAAAGGAGCAGATGATGTCTTCTAGAGTAAACTGCACTCAACCAGAGCAATCACAACTACTGCAATATTTAATTGCCATTTCTAGTTTATCCTATGTATGAAGACCATTTGGTTTTCTACAGACATCTGAAGAAAATATTTATGAGCATGTTTCTGGAAATATTTTTTGTGCACCAAACACCTTACTTGATCTGACCTGATGAAGATTTGGTATTATGCATGTCTGTGTGCTGGCCTTTCCAAAAAACAGAAAGAATCTTCATATGTATACCAATATGAACTGTTTATTTCCTAAAAATATATGGCAGTCAAAACAATAGTTCTGTAATTATATTATAAAATTCAGTGCTTCTGAAAGCACTAATACAATAAGAATTACCAGGCAAGAAAAATTTACTCTTTAAATAGACACACTGAGTGGTAATTATGAAATATTATGTCCCATCTTGCATTTTTCACTACTAATGCATTGTGGTTTTCCAATACGCTTTAGACTTTGTAAGTATTGTCTTCAACTACGTTTCTTGGAAAATTGTTCTTGATTCTATGTGGGTGTTTTTTTAAAAACTGAAGGAAAGAATTTTACAACTGAAATGCATACAAGCAGGTAGAAAAATACTACTTTTTTTGCATGCACCATATACAAATACGTATTTCATTTGGTATCTACATCCACAAATCATATAGATTTCAGAAAAACATCTATTCCTTAAAATGAGAAAAAGCAAACTACTAGAAAGATCCACCTGTTCTATATGCTTTTGTTCTAGTCATATAGTAATGAAACTCCGTGGTGTTTCAATAGCAAAACCTATTACTGGAAGAGAGCAAAAAATACTGACCAGTAACTTAAAAAGTTATAAAGTCAAGTATATAACCCACTGCATGGGTATTGCAATATACTGCAATTTATGACTTTTTTGCAGACACATCTTGTTTCCTTCTACATATCCGCCTTCTCTTTAATGAACCTTACTCTCTGGCTTGACTAGAGAGTAAGAGACCAGCTTGACTAGAATTTGAAGGCTGTTTTCACTCATCTCCCTTCAAGATTCCTTGTGGAAAACAAATCTATCTACTTGTTTTATAAAAAACAAGAAGCTAGATTCAAGCTATTCAGAAATTACTTACCCACTTTTTTTGAATCAAACTCTCCAATTTACCTTACTGTAATATCTAATACGAGGAAGCCACTCACCTGCACTCCATCATTACAGTGCTCAGATGTTAGAATGAGTCCAGGTAAGTTGCTAGGTAGATCCAACCGTTGGAAATACCAGACTAGGTTCCAGAAAATTATGGGGTGTTGATTGATGAATTTGGATGTATGAATTACTTGCTCTCCTTCATTCTCCAACAGTGATTCAAGCTCCTTATGCAGTACCAAAGGGCTCAAGTAGGGTACAGATACAGGGAGAGGGTTAGGTCTTTTTACTAAAGGATCCTAAAAACAGAACAACACACACACAAAAATTGGTTGGTTTTTTTTTAAAAAAAATCAAAGACTTTTCTTCCAGAAATACTCTTCAGGATTACTTGCCCTGGAAACCTCCATTGCACAGTTTCTTTTCATATTTGTAAGAAGCCTCTGGAACCACTAACACAGTGACTTTAACAGCAGCAGCAGTTTTCAATGTGGAAGTGAAGAACAATTACTTAGGTTCTCTCTAGTATATAAACCAGCAAAAAATGCCAATTTCTTAGAACTTCCTCCCGATTGTGCAGTTTCAAACTGTCTAAACTAGAAGCTGGTACTAAGCCAGCAGCTCAAAATTGCAGAAATATGCTAGTAATTATATCAGCTGTGGGACTGAATCACAAGTTCACATGTTAAGACAGCTTCCAGACAATAAAAAGCACTGAGAGGAGAAATACTTTGTTTCACAAGAATAATGTAAGAGTCTCAGTATTGACTCTTACCTTCTTCCATCCACTCAGCAGGTAAACGTAACAGAATATACAGCAGGAGTGTAAGTAAATGCACAGAAGTGGAAGAATTTTCACTCTTGCAACATTGTGTTGTTTGCACTATTGTGTTTAGTCTGCTGCAGAAGTTGTTTTGTTATTAAAATAAACATCCAGTTTTAGAAAGACAAGGACCAGCTTCATTCCACTAGAGAGAACATGTCAAACTGAACAGAACCATTTGTAAAATGTATCCAAAAAGCAATTTCAGATTAAGAACCACAATTTTTTTCAGTCATAAGAACACAGAAATATGCTTGGCCATTTCCAATCCCCAAATAGACAAAAATGCAGTAGAATATTATTAAGTTCATTGTATTCAATATTCTTCTGTCAACTGAATATGCAGCTTCTAAACTTACCACAGCTTCTTGCAAACTATTGGGAAGACTAACTGTTGAAACACCATGAGATGGTCTCTGGGAAAGATCAATGTTTTGCAGAGGACCTCCAACACTGTGGCTCCGAGTCAAGGACACTCCCCTTTTTGGTGGATTACTGGTATGTGTCTTCATGGTTGTGGGATCTGTAGTCTGTTCCTCTTCACGACTGTATGAATTTTAGAAGAAAATATGCTAATACGAAACTATTCAGCATTTCTATGGCAACAGGAAAAAAGCAGAGAAAGGTTGCCAAGTAAAGATCCCAATTTTCTGTTAAAAAGGAATTGTATTTGCCCTTTTAGCTCCACTGTTTAGTGAACACAAACCAAAATGCCTCTCAGAATGGTTTAAACATCCCTCCAGAAAAGTAGCCAGGTATAACGTAAGATATGAATCTGAAAGCACTGCAGTTCTGTACCAGGTACCATTGCTCTGGTACAGCTTTACTTTGCTTAGAAAACAGCAATGTACAGTTCTGCCAGCCTACAAAGATTATCTTGTTCTGACTGCTTACTTTTACTTCCTCCTCCCTTTAATGTTTACTTTCTCCAAGTGTAATAAGCAGAACAAAAATATAAAGGAAAACAATTTATAAATTTCATGCCAAAAGAATTGGGGAAAAAAAAAAAGTCAAACTCATCCAGTGAGATAATTTAAGCAAAGTCAGGCTTGTTTGTCGCATTTAACCCACGCAATCAAGCTGCTTGCAGATCTGGAAATACTCATTTTGCTCTCCTTATAACTGAAATAATGGATAAAAATACTTCAACTATAATACAGAAGAAAAACCAAAGTGAAACAGAAAGTGTCTGCTCCCAAATAATCTCCAAAGGGAAGAAATTAATTTACATGTGACCTTCATTCTAAGTTTTACTTTAGTGAAAAATGTATGTCATCAAAATAAGACATTAACAAAAGCAATACCACTTTTAATTTTGAGTGTATTGAGACTATCACATTGATTTTAGTTTTAATTGTCTGACACAGGCATTACCTCGTTAGTTCCCAAGCACTAATTCTCCAGAATTCCAAACTAAGTAACACATTAAAACTATTGTAACAAAATGTAACCAATCCCACCAGAAAGGTCACAGTTCATAGCAGCATTATTTCAGGTCTTCCCTCTTCCAGCTGACACCTTCCCCTTAATGCTTTTTTCCTCTCAAACTGTTTCAAAAGTGGTACTGTTTTTTGGAGTTTCAGTTTTACTTCGGTTTTGTCATAGAACACACTCAGCACAACTGTTTAGTGCTCTGAGACCTTTCTCTCAAATAAGACTGTTCCAGAAAACAGACTTATTTTTACTCATAATGCAGTGTCCTTCTTGTTAAATCATACATACAAGGAAAAAAGTAATGCTTGAATTTCTGTGTGACTTTAAAAGGTAATTGTGTTTTAACAACACTGAGTGGAGGCTTTAACTATTAATCAAGAACAGAAGGACACAAAGTTTTGTTTCTATACCTGTATCTCTAAAACCTACATGTTTTGTGGAACAAGTTTACTTCAAACTGATGAAAACTTGCTTAAAATATGCAAAAAGAGTGGGAGGAAACAGATGATCCTCAAGTTAAAAGTGTATTGTACTGTATTTAGTAGGAAAGTCAGCCTTCAGTTTAGAAGTACGGAATTACTGATACATTTCTGAAAGAGCTAACAATCCTACCTACCTCTGCTCAGCTGCAGAGCTGGTTTCTTCAGCAATGATGTAGCTGGACTGCAGGTGATCGGAAAAACTGATCAAGTCAGCAACTGCTGGACTGGACAACAGTTTCTGCTCCAGGGGATCCGTGGTTAATGGAAGGGTACCACTCTGTAAACTATCTCCTGAGGTACTCTGCTTCAGGAAAAAGCTAAGTTCCAACATCAATGGGAGGAGAGAAAAATACAGAGTAAGATACAAGCACTAAATAATAAAGTTACTATTTTCTACATTTATTTTTCAAAAGTAGCAAAAACAAGCCCATGCAACATTATAGAGCTTGACAACAGGACACAAATTCCATACTCCTGAAGCCTATATATGCAGAGTAAATGAACAGAGAGAGATCTGAACTGCAGAAGAACAAATCCTACACTGGACATAAAGTGACCTTGGTTTGTCATGGTTCCCAGGATCAGAAAGAGTGTATCAATAGCTGACACATCACTGAAAATGGCTATTGTAATGTGACATTATAGACTACACGATAATACACCATTATAGGCGCAAGGTAACAAGAGTATGTCTTGCTTTGCTAAATTTTTTAACTACACACTCTACAGCTGCTACAAATGTACAATTTCTGCATTAGAGAACAGTAATGGAAGCTCTTTTTCACAGCAATATCCCCTACAGTGAGAACTGGAACATTAAAGTAAGTTCCAGTTTTCACAGTGCAGCTAAAAGAGATAAATATACTAAGTAGAGAAGCTTAAACTGCAGAAACAATAAACTGGAACATGTGTAACTAAAAGCTGTTAGCAAATTTAATCTGGGAAAAATTATTTGCTGACATTTAAAAATTTCTTCACATGCTTTTAACAGTTCAAATCCATAAGCTTTGTTTTAAAATCTAAACAAAACAGACCTAAATCTTTGGTACAGTTAATGCTTATAAAGAAAGTATGAAATAAAAATTGTTAAAAAGGCAACTGTTTCTTTGGGGTTTGGCTGTTTCACAATGAAACTAGATAGTTTACACAACTTTTAATTTCCCTCAGTATAATCACGACTGTCGAACAGGGAGTGACACTCTTGTAATCACTTAGACTGGGAAAGATCCTTTTGTGAAAAAATCTAATCATGTACATGTGCAAAGGCAGAAAGAGTGTCTATAAAACCCACTGACCTTGCAGAGCCACGCAAGTCTTTAAATTCAACATTAAGTAAAGGTAGAAAGGTACTTTTGCAGAAAGGACAGGTAGTGTTCAAGTTTGAATCATCTGCAGTCCATCCAGCCATAATTTCTTCATCATAAACCAAAGCACCACAAGCTCTACACTGAGAGCAGCTTGACATCAATACCTAGAATAGCAAAGAATGAATATTATCAGTCTGGTTTCAGGGTTCTTTTATAGCTGTTTTTGACAGACTCACTATCCACAGGAATTCAACAGGTATCAGAATGCCAATGGGGAGAAATGAGTTCACCACTACTTTCTCACCATCCTCAGAGTTACCTCATTCACATAATGTAGGGTGATAGACCAATTTAAGGCCCTGATGACCGTCCTGATGTTGATGGGACACACCTCAGCACTCGGAGGGGGCAGTCCCAGAAATCTATTATCAGAGGATAATGGGTTAGACAAAAAGGGACAAAGAGACCCCAGTGGCTTTCTGGAAGTCCTCAACAAAGTGAGGAGACTCCCCTGATAAGATTAACAAAGAATGGAGTGTTATGGAAGTAGTGGCCTTTCTTTGCAACATCCTAAGGGAACACAGGGAGCTGACCCTCAGGCCTATGTGATCTGTGTATCACCCCAAAATTATTATTGACTATAGGCACTCAAACTGCCTACAAGAAAAAAAAAAGTATAAAAAGAGATCGGACACAAGCAAAATCAGGGAGAAGTTCCATCATCTCTGTGGCATAACAAACAAGCTGCTCAGTCTCCTCCCAGTCCAGATGCTGTAGGGGTGAGCAACAATTTACTCTGCTTTTCTGTACCTTGACCTTACCTTATGCTTTATGCTTTAGGCCTTATGCCTTATAGATTACCTTCTTTCACCTTTGCCCCATAGATACCTTATTTACTAATTGTACTTCACTACTTTTATACTAATTTTACCTTGCCCTACACCTCGTAGCTTACCGGATGTATGTCTTACTTTATATTCTTTGTTTTTTGTTATCCTACACTGTACTTTATTGCCGACTTGTTGCTCGTGGTTTTGCTTTAAGGTGTGCAGTGCCTCATCTTAGTGAGTTGTCATGTGTGTTAGTGGGAAGGGCTCTATTCTTTCTTTTTTGCTTTGTGTTAATGAGTGTGTTTAGATTTTGTTCCAGTCTTTGCTGATTTGTCTGTCATGGGGGGAG
>JAWWEU010000091.1:38975418-38986325 GCA_035583155.1 Acropternis orthonyx
TTTCACATCCATTATTTGACTTCCACCTTTATCTTAAATAATAAATAATTAAACTAGCAGATTAAGATGAAATCCTGATGTAAAAAAATTCTAGATGTAAGATAAATCTATGTAACCCCAAAGCGTGCAGATACTGGACAAAGGAGGATGATATTGAAAAAATGACAGACTTTAGCAATGAAAATATTTTAGCTCAGGATCAAACTGAGTGACAAAATGACAGAGAAATAAACTTACTCATTACACAAAATGAAGGAATTATCATAAAAAAGGTTCAAGTTAAACTCATATTTTCAGAAGTAAAGATAGGAGTGAAACATACCAGCTTAAATGATGCAGCACTAACACAGTCACCAAGACACAAGATGCAAAAGAGTACAATAATTAGGATATTAAAAAAAAGGTAATTTTTAGAAATAAAATAGAAGAGAATGAAAGGATGCTTGAACAAAATTAAAATAAGTCATATCAATGGAATTATGTGCCATTAAACAAAATTCTTACAATAGGTCAGTGTAATAAATAGGCACAGAAGGTTCCTAGATCACTGGAAAAAAACACAGGAAAGAAAGGCCGTGAGTTTTCACTGTCACAGGCAAAATCTGGTTAGAAGCAAAATTAAGAATTATTTTTTTAATTTATTTAATAGTAGAGACCCTATTAGTAACATCAGTTAAATGTGTTTCATGTAGCAATAACAGACACCTATCTTCTCCTCTACCTTCTATGAAGACTGGGCAAAGAGGAGAGAATTTGAAAAAAGCAACAAGAATCTGTCAGCCTGAAGAGAGAAGACAAAATACCCTTAAACCAAAGACTAGATCAAGAGGTTAACTGGATCAAGTAGAGGCCTTTAAGTAGATAAAACTGTGTTTGAAGGCACAATAACAAGACATGTAGAAAAGAGGAAGTTACAATATTCATCCCTCTATCTCCTCTTTTGTCTTGTAACTAGACCCTGAAATGTTTTACTCTGAAAATTACTTTGTTAGGCACACAAGAAATGTAACATCTAGCTTCCAAATTCCCAATAGTAAATGAAAAAATAAATTTACTAGCTCTCAGGCTCTACCTTACAACTTTCAACTTTAATTCTCATCAATCTGATTTCTTCGGTCTAGGATTTGTTTTCACAGCCTTAAGTTTTTTAAAATACGACAGGAAATATGGCATCATTTAAGGTAACAAAATTTTGCTCTTACTAGGATTTCTTGGTTCAGCTTCTTTAAATAAAAGTAAATAAATAAACGGGGGGAATGTTAAGAACAAAAAGTTAAAACTTACTGCATCAAGATTACTTAATTTGCTTTTGTCTGAAAAGTGTTTTTTTAATGGCAAGGGAAAACACCATATGTAAAGCATAATATTAGCTAATATAGGTCAATAATTAATAAAAACCACCTCCTTGAGAAGTGATCTTCTGGACACAGAACTTAACCCTCTAACTTTGACCAAATTTTTCATATTGAAAAACACTTACCTCATCATCTGAGTAACTATATGCTGAAGTTACAACTCCCCACATCTTACTGGCTACATTGGCAGCCTGCTTCATGCCTGATTTCAAAACATCCATTTTTGGTCCAGACAGTATATTGTCTAACTTCAGATTGGATAAAGTTGTTACGACCGTTCCTAATGAGCCATGCGGAGCAGAACGACCCAGTCCTGTCAAAGATGAAGACCTCTCCTTTTGGACTTGTGGATGAGTTTGTTGCTTTGATCGTCCAGTTAATGTTCTGGATTTGGATACAGAAGGACTTTTCTGGTTTTCATAAGACTTAGCGGATGGCACGATGGGATCCAAAGGCAGGCTTGACCTCCTTTCTTGGGAGTGATCCAGTGTACCTGAAGCTTCTGCTTCCTTATCCAGCTTGTGCAGTTCCATGCTGGGAAACTTACTAGCCAGTGGGTTCTTCAGATTCATATAGCTCTCTATTTCATCTGCCAAATTACGTGCTGCAACTGGTGATGTCAACTTCTCCCCAGGTTCTGAATAACTTGGCTGTGTGCTGTCAGTAGCTAGCAAAGATAAAGGGTCCAAGCCTACTTCAACATCTTCCCTTTCGACAGGCTTAACCACTCCATAAAAGCTATTTCTTTTGGCAGTTGCATCTTTGGATTCTGGTTTCTGGGTTTTGGACTCAGTTGACTGTTCAAGGTTCATGTCTTCCACTGCAGGTATGTTTTTATCTCTTCCATTCTCAAGATGCTCCTGCCCTTCACCGGGTTCTTCCAGCACTGGTGAAGACTTATGCTCTAGTTCCCAGTCACTCTCAGTCACACAACTCCAAATGCCACTTGTATCAGAAACCTGCTGGTCAATGGTATTTTCAAAGCTGTGCGATTTATTCATATGGCAGGGTGAAGTGCTGGCTCCTGATAGAGCTGCTGTTAGGATCTTGGCATCTGCTCCCATCATTATTGCTACTTCTTTAGAATGCAAGTCCAAGCTACGTTTTTTCAGCAGCATTCCTGCTCTACTTTCACTGCTGAAACTGCAGCTTCTCTCTGAAAACAGTTTCTGCCTCTTCTGTCTTTTCTCACTTGTT
Source organism: Acropternis orthonyx (assembly GCA_035583155.1). Lineage (NCBI taxonomy): Eukaryota > Metazoa > Chordata > Aves > Passeriformes > Rhinocryptidae > Acropternis > Acropternis orthonyx. The sequence continues at coordinate 38,977,971 of JAWWEU010000091.1, forward strand.
TTCTTAGGAAGCACATCACCAAAGACTACGTCTTCGACTGAATCCTGAGTTATAAACAGTCGGCTAGAAACAGTTTCTAAAAGAGAAAATGCATTAATATTGTATCTATAGCCACCAAAAATGTTTATTTCCTGAAATTATGTGAAATCTCCTTTATCTCCTTATCAGTGAGAAGACTGTGAGTACCACAGTCTCAGGTTTTCCATCAAGAAGTTATACTCGCATTAGCAAGTTATTTCACTGCCTGCAAAGGCATCCTGCAGACCAAAAGCTATCTACTCTTTGGAGTCAAAGACATTTATGGCTTCTACCTCCTTTCCACGTACCAACACCCAGTAGAGAGTAGGTACTACACCTGTGAAGTTAAGGAGAGTAAAATTCTAAGTAAAAAGTACTTTGGTTGTTTGTGGTTTTTCTGTTTGGTTGGTTGGTTTTGTGTGTGTAGTTGTTTGTTTTCTTTTTGGTTTCTTCTGTTTGTATTTTTCCCCCAAGAGCTATAGTCAAATTCCACAGTTCATTCTGGTTCTGAAAAAAACCTCTTGTGTTTTTGCCCAATACAGATGCATTATTTCATTTATGACAGAGCAGTATATTTAGAAAACACCAATGAAATTTAGCAAGTGGAAGATAGAAACTGATCTTACAAATAGTCATATTTCCTCAAGGAAATTTGGAATATTAAATGCCTAGATAAACTTTATGTTAGCTAGGTAAAAGCCTCCATAAGTATGGAAGTTCTATGATATTAGAATCTCAACATAGGACCCATTGTACCATATCCACAGCTGGAGGATGTTTGAGTGTCACATCAATGCTGCTTCTTGGCTAGCCATCAGTTCTCATAATTGCCAGAAAGGTTCTGGGCAACTTTTTACCTGAAACTCAATTCTCTGCTATCAAGCTACACTGAAACTGGACTACCTTGTCCTAGTAAATGACAGATACAAAGGCAGAAAAAAATTGAGGCTCAAGCTTTGGCTTTTATATACCCATAAATCTTTCTCATCATAAATCTCCAGATAAGTAAATAAATTTTGTATAGCACAAAGACAACACGCATTGTTCCATTATACACTGGCACTATAAACTACAGGAATCTAGAGACTTGTCCAAGATGAGCAAGGTTTAGATGACAAAATCCAAGAGTAGAGACACTTAATCCTCTTATATTTCTAGAACATTACTGAAATACTCTCAGTGCAGGACAGGGAAAATCTTGATTTTAATCTACTCAACAGTAATTTTCAACATTAGAATCCAGAGATTCCTTCTAAGTCACCTGTAAATGATAATGTTGAAATGCAAACATGCAAGATATCTCCACCTTGAGCAGAAGTTTTGTTTCTTTCCGTAACACAAAACAGATTACAAAACACTATAGCACAAGAAGAGGACTTTAGCAAGCTCTGTTTCACCCAGCGACTTACCACCACTGCTTTTCCTTCCATTACTATCAAAAATGCCAGATGGAACTTTTACAATACTGTTACCCCAAGCAGGTGGATCAGTTAGACTCAGAATTTCTGTATTCAGCTGTTGCTTTTCGTAAGATTTCTCTGCAGAAACCTCTGCAAGAAAGAGAATGTGAACTTTAGTAGGTTTAACGAAATAATTTCATTTGCATTGTTAGGTAAAATATAAACTCCAACACTTATATAATAACAACCTAAAGGGTCAGCCCTACTAGATACTGAGCATTTCTGAAAGTAATACCCAGAGAGGTGACAGTTACCAGCATCATGTAGAGTGCTTAACCATTCACAGGCGTAGAGCATTTGACAATATCTCCTCTTGGTAATTTTTCAACTAACCGAAGTAGAGTAAGAATAGTAGTTCACTGATTTTCATGCATGACTATTTGTTTAAGAGAGCCTTAGAAGACCTGACTCACACAAAGAATCTAGTAATCCAGATATGAAACAAATTCAGTATTGAAAACAACAAAATACAGAAAAACTAAGAGCAAAATCTGGATAGAAGACAGGAGATTCACCATAGGGTCATCTATAGCTGAGAAGAGTTTGTAAGAAAAAGCAGTGCCTTTTATTAGGTTAACTGGTATAGATAAAAAAAGAGTCAAGATATCAAATATATAAATGAGAGGAATGGAATGTAAAATACTGTGTGCCCCAGCACTTTTCCACTTTTTCCATCTATATTAAATTAGTCTAAAAAAGACTGTTTCTGCCTATATGTGTTCCACTGCCATTCTTTAGGGCACAGAAGTAATATAACAGAGTTCATACAGTTATATTTTGAACTTGGCAACATTATTAATTGAATACATTGGGTATTTGTGGTAGTCTAATGCATGAAGCCCATTTATTACCAAAAGGCTTCATCCACATAAACATGCATACTTAACCTCCTATTAAGTCTCCAGCTTTAGAAGAAATATCTTTGTCTCGTTGTGTTTCAGCTGCAGGAAGACTATCCCCATCATCTTTTAAAAGTTCATCCTTCGATCCGTAACCTTGGTCTGACTGACCACCTGTTTAAAGAAATACATATATGTACCTCAAATTTGTTTCTCCTTCCTAAATTTGTTTTTCAGTAAGAAAATAAAAGAACTGAAATCAATTTATTTCACATGTTATTTCCCCAGGGAAGTTCATAAAAAGTTCTTCAAAATGCCTAATTAGTGGACAGATCTACTTGGTGATGATGACAGCAGAAATAATTAGGCTATAGCAATCCAAATTTATTTTTCTAATTAAACCAAATACCAGTTTTTCCCCCAGAAATGCTATGGTGACTAAATACTTTTAATGCACAGTATCCCCTTTCATTCCTTTTCTATCTCATTAGCATGAAATACTTAACTGCTGGCCTAGCTAAATTCTCAAATGCATCTACAAAAGAAATTCAGATGAGCACAACAGTAATTGAGCAAGCTTCTAACAACAAACATAGCCCAAAAAAAAATGTACCATAAACTGTGCTTTGTCTTTGTGCTCTGGGGCAAAGTATAAATTGTAATACGAAAAAACCAAAAATGTAAAAAATTTTTTATAAGTCTGTTCCTCCACAATACCAGTTAAATTTGACACCTGTAACTCAGTCACTTAAATAAAAAGGAAGTTTATAGTAGGTAAAAAAATCAGTCATAGGACACATCCAGAAAAACTCTCTTTTCTGTATTATTTTTATCTGAAGAGCTGCTGCACATGCAAAGACAAAAATACTATATGGCACATACTGTTCAGCAACATGTTAAACAGGATTGTTCATACACTTTAGAGTACCCCTCAGAATACATTACTATACCAAAAAAGATCAAAGTGGAAGTTACTGAGTGTGAAAGTTGTTAAGAAGCTCCATAAAACCTGAGTGAGAGGCACAATTAATTTACCATACGTATTACTGCTGTTTATTTTACGAACAATTAACATATACAAAAAAAAAAATTAAGTTTGAGCAGACATCAATTAATACATTTGGCTACTAAATTAAAAACTTATTATATGGAAAATTAAGTTCTGAAATTCTTTGGTTCTTATTTTCTCTCTATCACAATTTCAATAATGTTAGTATCCCTGCTTTGCACAGAAGTGAAAACACCCTATCAATAAATGGGTGAATTACCTGCAGAAGTAACATTCAAGGGCAGAAATAATGCACACGTGCATCCAAGGCTTCACACCATATGTCTGCACCGCACACCGTGATAGCCAAGGACAAATGCGGCACCCAAGAGACAGCAAAGAGCAAAAAAGCAGAGCAACAAAGAGCAGAGAGAAGGGTAGTTCAGTAATCTAGGCAGACGTATCAGACGAAGCACAGGAATCAGACTCAAAGTTCTCTTTACAGAAGGGCTCAAGATATTAAAAACATGAAGAGTGTGCAAGAACCATTTATACATTAAGTTTTGAAGTACACACAGAAACGAAGTTTAGTTGAGACTGCACAAGTAGGATATGATCACGACCAAAGCAGATACGAAGAACCATGCATTTTGTCTTGGCATCTCAAATGATTAACTTCCTGTGCACTCTTTTTAATTCAGTTTTTCTGGAAGAGTGCACAACATGTGTAAGGTGGAGTTTTCTCCAGCCTATCCCCTGTCTTTCCATTCCCATGGTGTCTCATAAAAACTGTATGACAACGTTCTGATAATTTCTATATTTATTTCAAAGTTTAGCAACTACCATTAAGAAAACGGTCTTTAAAAGCATGTTTTACTACAACCAAACATATTAATTCCATGAATGCTGATGAAGCCTTTCTGGAATATCATCAAGGAAAAACATTTTCAAGTGTTACCTTCTAATCACCTCAGCAACTATCATTCCTGTCCTTTAATGCAGAGCAAGATTTTACTGACAGAGACTATCACTTCTATGACTAAATGACAACATGCAAAAATTAAACAGCTTCGTATGTCAGAGGCTTCATACCTTTTCTGAAGATGAACACGAAAAGCAAGGTTCATGAGACCACAGCATGACATTTATTGTAACCTAACAGTATTTCTGCTATGGTTCATTCTAAACTAAAGCTTGACCTGCAGTAAAGCAGTAATATTCAACAACAGTGTATTTCTTTTCTACACACATAAACTCCGTGCTTCAGTTGCTACAGTTTCAAGAGAGGAAGGTGGTCGTTGTGGAGGGGAAATTAACAGGAGACTAAAAATATTTAGCCTTTTGGGGAACTGTTAGTAGTGAAACCCAGTAGAGTCCAGTACCTGTGCTAGAGTGATTATCAATGGAATCAAGCCTGACTAAGTCACTGACGAAGAGGGTGTGCTCCCCACTGTTAGCATCATTAGAACTATCCACGCTACCATGGCTCACCATGTCCCCATCACTTCCACCCGTGGGACTCCGCAGAGCTAAAGACATGAATGAGAGCTGGTTAGTAAGAGAGGACTTAACTTTTCAGGTTTTTAAACAAATCTAACCTTTTCAGGCAACTGTAAATACTTCTGCTTGCACATATAAAATAGGAATATGAAATTCTAGCAACATAATTCAGACAATTAACTCCTCAGTGTGCAAAAGACATTCTAATATTGTTTAAAGCATCAAGTTGGCAATTATGAATTTTTATATAAAGAGAGATTTTCCACGTTTAAAAGCCACAATTTTAGCTGCAATCCCTCAGAAAGCATGTCATGCTCTTGTTCAGCAGAAATAAATCCATTTCAACTAACTTATTACCTGATATCACAGGCACTTGTGGGCTCCTCGTTGAATTCTTTAAGCACTGCCTAAATTGTGCTGTGCCATGAACTACGTTTCGTACCTTTGTCCACAGGAATATGCCACTGCGGTTACTGCTAGGCCAAGAAGACTCTAAAACCGCCTACAAAAAGTGACATTGCAATAACAAAAATGGTAAGAAAGTTACACTGAAGAAACATGGTATGGTGAGCAGCCTTTTTTTCCCCAATCAACACATTTCCTGTAAACCATGTAAAGCAGGACAGATACTTGAACTATTATGAGCTCTTCTCTATTATTCCACAGTTCACTATACAATAAAGGAAAAACAATGGATCAAGATGTCTTGAAGTAAACAAGGTGGGTTTTGTTCTCATTTATACATTTTGATAGCAACAAAAGACCAAAGTAGCACCTCTTTTCTGATTACTTCACACAGTTTACTATGAAGTTTCATCAGCATATTACAAGAACTCGGAAGCAAGGAAAAGAGAAGGAGACTACTTCAACTAGCCCAATTCCAGCCTTCATCAATCTTGGATCCTGCTACCTTAAAGAATATACTTTGGAACAGACGTATTTCACATGGAAACACTAGACAGTCCAAAACTTGCAAACAGAGACACTATAAATGTGTATTTCAATAGAATTTCCCGTTAGCCAAACAGCACAGGAATGTAGATTTAGCAGTGTAAAACCACAGTGTAGATCCAGTGAACTGTAAGCAAGACCAAAAGGATTGCTTGACTAACAGAATGAGCAAATTCAAGTGAAGAGCTGTAAGAAACAATCTTCAAAACATGTTACCAGATATTGGGAGTGACACTGGTCTTACCTTATTGTAATAACCATAGGTGATGGCATTTGGCTGTATTCCAGCATTTTTCATTTCAAAAAGTACTCTCACTGCCTGAACAGGCTGCCCCCACAGTCCACACAGCTGCATGACTACTCTGTAGCAGACCTGACAAGATACAGAAATGCAGACATGGACTGATGACAGGAATTGTAAAGGAGCTTAAGCTCTTCCCTGGTTTCCAGCTTTTACACATGTAAACGGGAAAGCAACTGTTACACATGTGACAGCACCTACATCCTCCATACACTCCACAGAAGAGGGAGCAAAAATTAAACAGGAAATCACAGGAGCCGAAATGACATCAGCAGTCATATCGTTGAAGGTGCTGATTTTTTTCTTTCCATTTCACTCTTCTATTTGAGAAATAATGGAGGTAAGAAAACACCCATGCAAAAAGTAGAATAAGTTGCTGCTGTGTGCCTGTGGATACTACTGGAAGAACAGTATCCTGCACAGAAACCCATTATGCCATCAGTGCAATAGCGCTGGAAGGCAGACTTATTTGAGATGATTTTGAGGTGGCTTTCAGGAAGGTCAAACCATAAGTACGCTTAACCTGGTGACGGCAGCAAAAACACACTGTATTTGCACCTTCTGATCTATTCCATGTTCATAGTAGCTTTTTTTTGATTTGCACTTACCTCATCCAGTGGTTCCACATCAGTTTTCCTCATTTTAATTAGAACATCATATGCCTGCTGGAGTGCTTTGACCTTGGGATGTGCAACTCTGACATAGGCTGGCAGACAAATAAACCATAGGCTGTAACTATGACTGAAGAGACACTTAGCCCACTGTGGGGGGCTTACGTAATACTTCTTGGCTAATTTATGGGCTGTTTTTATCTCCTGTGAAGGTAAAACAAAACAAAAAAGCACACAAAAGATATAACATCCTGAATCTAGAAGTCATTACTAACTCAGATACTGGCTTCTTAAAAGCAAGCATTTAATAATAATGGACACACAATTCAACTGAAGATTCCGCCTTATCACTCTCTAAGACTCTCTGCAAGCAAAAACTAGCATCAGGATTAACCTTTTTTCCCCCATTAAAGCATTAATTATTTTTAATTGAATTATATAATACAATCTAAAGATTAAAAATGCACTTGACAATAAACTGTAATCTCAGATGCCAATTTGCTAATTTATCTGTTCTCTTGTTTCTTCTGTTTGGAAGTGTTCCTTTTCAATAGTTAGAAAGACTGAACCTCTAAAAACATTAATTTATAGTATAAACAGGTAGCGGCAGTTTTACAAAAAAAAAATCCTATCTTTCAGTGTTCATCCCGTGATTACAGTGAGACTCATCTGACCTGTTTTGTCCTCTTTGCCATGAGTGCTGGACTATTTGAAATGCTGCTTCCAGCTGGGTGTCTGCTGAAGGAGAGCTTGAGCTCCTGTGGCCTGTCAAAGAGCTTGAAATCTAGTCGTGGGAAGTTTTTATAGCTATATAGATGATTAAAAAAAACAGAAAATAAAAGCTTTTCACGTAAAGTCATACAAAGGCACTGGTGTGGAAAGAACTGACAAAGAGGAGAATAAAGAACCAGAAATAAAAAAGAAGACAGCAAAGTCTTTTTAGCCTTATTCACAAAGATACCACAAGATAACTTGGACCTTAAACTTTCAGAGTCAGTAAGAACCAGACTGCTATCCAGGTCATGAAAGTCAGGAAAGCACAGCCCATGATTAACGAGGACAACAGCTGAAAAAAGAACCTTCATGATCTTCAAGAGAGTCAGGAAGAAAAAAAATTATACCCAGAGAGTCTCAAACTCCGTATTTCCTGCACAGGGCGGAAAAATACTGAATTCAACAAGCCTGAAAAGTGGAGTGCACATTTTGTTCTTTTGGTTTATCATCTGCAGATCAGTAGTACTGGGTAGATTCATAATCCACCCTTCATCATTCCCCTCAAGGAACAAAGTGCACTGCACCTTGCTACAAAATAGACATAAATAGCTTAAACAGGACTAAAGACATTGAATACATGTAGCAAAGTATTACTCTGAAGTTGGCAAGAAGTTACTGAAAAAATTAATACCATAATCCACATGCCCTCAAGTATACAGGCAAAAGCCACTGACTTCTAGAGCTTCAGAAACTTACCAGAATCTAGGCAACTATCTTTTTATGGGATCTTCTGAACATGGTATTAAAGCAAGTCTTGCACCAACATGGAACATCTGCCCTGCTAAACATCATAAGCATTCTAGTTTCACTCCCCGTGGCTTTTTAATTTGTACCTGTATTTTGGCACTCGGTCCTGTCCGTCATCACTGGGAGGCTCTGGTGGCATAACGAACACTGTGTGTTCACTTTTTTG
>JAWWEU010000091.1:38987075-39008186 GCA_035583155.1 Acropternis orthonyx
ACATTATCTACTTATATTAAAAAATCCTAAATCCGTCAAACAAAGAGTGTTTTCCTTTAGTTAGTTGAAAGAAACTGCCATTTTGCAGATATGACAACCTGCAGCCATATCAAATTATTAACAAAGTATTCTCTAGATGTGTACCCCATACTTAGCAGAGAGAGGAAAACAAAGGCAAATAAGCTTTTAAACACGTATTTTATTGTCTTTTTACAAGTGTTAATTAGATTAGAATCAATACTGAATCAAAGACTCAATCTGTAAGAACTTGGTATTAAAATGAAGGTCCTTCCCAGAAAGAATCTTCTATAAATAATAAATGTAATTCTTCAGCTCGTAAGCTTTGCATTGTAAACTTCACATTCTAAAGATGAAGCTGTAGATTTCATAACCCATCTTGACCAGAACCATACGGAAGAGATTTAAAAAAAAAAAAAAGAACAGGACACAGCAATCTTTCTCCTACAACAAGCATGCAACAAAAAGGGAACCTACCTATACAAATCAGTTTTGACCATAACTGGACCACTACGCACATTTTAAGTTGAAATTTTGTGAAAAAGAACAACAGCGCAGATGACCGCTGGTAGAATGCCATATCAGAGGAAGGAAAATTAACATTTAAAGAGAAGACATAGATGGCAGTTTGCTTAAGTGTTAGCTACTAGTATTTCTGGCATTATCTTATGGATTAAAATCCTACAGGGCTTTAATGAAAGTTTCCTGCAGCAACACGGAAAATTATTACCATGCAAGAAGACGAAGAAAAGAAAATGATTCTGCAATAACCATGAAGCATTCAACTCCCTTTGTACATTTCCTGCAGAGGGTATCTACCTTCTCAACTAGAAGCCAGGACAATAACACAAAATGAACAGAAGTATATAATTTAGTAGTATTGCTATATTTTTCACCTTTTCTATGCAGTCATCAAAAAATGCCAAGCCAGTATCCTTGTCACTCACAAAACTGCACTCTTCAATAAAGCGGCTGAATATCTGTGTTTTCGTGAGATGCATGTAGAACTTTGTATAGGCACGGTCTCTGCTTTTTAAAAATCCTGGTTATAAAAGGGAGCACACAACTAAATACCAGTTATGAGTTCCATATAAAATTAACATATAAATGGTTCATATAAAGTATTTAAGGTGCTAAACATAAAGTATTGGCTTTATCAATAAAAACAACTACTTATATCTACTTGCATTTGAAAGACTAAAATTGCAGAATTTTTTTAGTAACTAGTTTTTTACCATAGTTAACTACACTTGGCAATCAATCACCTTCAAGAAATCTGCTCGTGCTTGTTGATTCTTTGTGCAAGAAAAAGATTATGACCATGTACAAAAGCACCTAACAGTTAAAGCAATTATAAAATAAAAATTATGTAATCCTAAGAGGTGATGGGCCTGATAATATTTAAGACTCTCCAAACCATGGACTAAAAATCTCTTCTCAAATCTCCCATCCAGTAATATAAAAAAAAATAAATCAACCCCACCAAAAAAGAAACCCCAAAACCCTGCCATGTACAAAACACCTATGACATTTTATGCAGCATTCAACTCACAAACAGATATGACGACAGTGATGAGGCCAATGACATTTGCTGACTACTGCTTTATTACATTTCTGATCTTTGCCCCATTCTCTAATATTTTCCCACTTATTACCAAGATCATTACTTCATGTTTCATTACTGGGCTTTTAGCATTTTTGCTCTGTATAAATTGAGAAATATTTTTCCATTTCCAAGAGGTGCCCTTAAAGAATATGCCATAAAGAGAGGGCATCATGCTACTCAAAGAAAGCTTTTCTAACATCAGAGTTAGTGCAAAACTGCAGTTCTATTTGTATATATCTGTGTCGTAATCAACTTTAAATGGTTCAACTTTATACAGCTGCAATCTTAAATATTGCCAAGGATTGTACAATCAAAGGGAACTTTGACCTTTTAAAGTTACACAGCTCCTCAACCCTAAAGTTGTAACACTGCCAATACTATCAGCAGCTGGTTTGCCTCACCCTCACCTTGATGATCAAACAAGGAATCAGCAGCAGTTGCTTTATTTGAAGGTGCCTGCGTGATAGGCTTGAGGAATGTTCTGTAACCCTTTAAAATAGATGCCATGAAGCGGAGAAAAGCTTCCTGGATCTCCATCTCAAGTTCTATCATCTTCTTCTGCCAGGAGAAATCTGCCTCTATAGGGGTCATTTCCACTGCAGAGCCTTCTTGAGTTTTCCTGTGAACTAGGAATGAGCAACATGTACAGTCCTTTACTAGAAATCCAGTGTATTCAAAATTTTTTTCTACTTGCCCATACTCAGACATGACAAGCACTAGAAATCCTATGATTACTTTTCAATTGACGTAGTCCATATAAAAGGCAGGTTACCTTAAGACTCGATTGTCTATTTTTCTAACTCATGCACCAGTCTGGACATAAAGGGAGGATGGATGTCAGCTCAGTTAATATTACTCTATACCCAACTGAATGTAGTCTTTCAGTAATAAACCCACAGAATCACAAAGCACTGTGTGTGGTAGTGCATTCTCCTCCCTGAACCCAGCCAGCTCCTTTTTGGGTTGCTCTACAGTCTCCAGTCTCCACAGGAATTCTCTTTAGACCCTGGCCTTGATTAATGACTCCTGAGCAGTTAAACTCCCCTTGAGCTTATAAGAAACATTATTCTCAGCAACTGCTGCTGCCTAAAGAACAGCTGTTGTCTAATGGAAAGTCTTGGAACACTCTTTGCCTGAATCATAGCCTGAACAGAAGAATATTATTATAACCAAACTTTTGAGGAAAATTCCAGTAGTTATGAATCTCCGGAATGGAGACTGGTAGACAACTGAAGCCAATCACTTTGTGACACTATGAAGACCAGTCCTGAGCCATTCCCTCTGAGGTCTTCTGGGTCACTGCAACTGCACAGGCAACTCCTTCTCCGTGGGACCTCTTGGAGCTCACCAGCTTTCCAGCTCGTGATACTCCAAGGACCACTGCCAAAAGCTGCCAGCAGGACCTGTGCTAATACCTCCCCACTCCTCAACGCTCAACCCACCACATGCTGAAAATTGCCAAGGCTGAGCTCAAGGTAAATTTTTAATGGGTATACACATCTTTGTACACAATTCTTCATGTCTGCGTGCATGCGTGAATGCATTTAAACATCCAACAGCAAGTACAGTATGAGTATTGCTATCTCAGACCTGTAATTAAGTTACTGTGGTGCTTACAGTAAGTCTTATTAAATAACTTCATAAATGTTATATTAGTCAATTATTAAATGTCATTAACTCCTTTAGACATAAACCAGGGGCTTAGTTTGGACTTAGCTCCTTAGTCTAGGGCTAAGTTTGGACTCAGTCGCACCTAGGCTCTATCAGGAGTTTAGAAAGCAAGGGGGTCCTCTCTGCACCTCTTGACTCAAGAGGAGGGTCTCCCTTAGTTCTTTGCACCCTTGTCACTTTGCATTGCCAGTGTCTGCTAAAATCATTCTATATCGATTCTAATGTGATTTTCCTTTGTGTGCTTCATCCATGTAGTAAGTAATAGTGTGAAGCTTACTACTGAACATCATCATGCTTTCACAAATTTATATTAAACCTGCTTTTGCTGATACCTTTGCTGGTGACTCTTTTCTAAACCACTCACCTGTGACACCATGTTTTCTCTATTCTGAAGACTGCACATCAGAAACTATTTTTCTGACAAAAATTCTAACATTTTAGTGCAGCAAAAGGTAGAAACAAAAAGGTGACATTCCGAGTTTATTCTTGCATTCTTAAAAAAAAACCAGCAGCAGGTATGCTGAAAATTATAGTTCCACAATTTATAACAAAAGTATCAATTATAGTAATACAAATATTTCTACCTAAGTATGAATAAATAACTATTATAAGACCGCCAAAATAGAAAAATATCTTAGAGAGACCACTAGCTCTGCTCAAATTACAATTAGGAAGTAGTTCTATATCAGGTATATTGAATGATATACCCTGCTGATAAAAGAAAAAGAAGAGTTGAGACTTTCTAACAGATGAAGTAAGGGCTATATGAAAAAAAAAAAAAAACAAAAAATCCACTATAGAAGACTAAGGCAAGAACACCTACCTCTTCATTAATACCATTTTCTCCTTCTGTAATTTACAGATTTTGTTTATCTTGTGTACCTATGAGGTTATCATTATCTCCTTCCCCATAATGATGTAACCCTGAACGAGCTTACCTGAAAGAACCTATCTACACAGTTAGAAAGAAGCTATAGCCAAAAACTGTTAGGTCAGTTAGAACTTTGCTCTTATCCATTCAAGTCATTAGGCTGAAAATGGTCAGTTTTCATTTTCCTTTTGACAAAACACTTTGTCAAAATTTTCTGGTAGAAACATCATTACGTAAGAAATTCACCAGTACTGGACCCTGGGAATTACCAACCTGTCAGCCTTCCCTCTGTGCCTGGGAAGATCATGGAACAGACTCTCCTAAGAAGCTATGCTAAGGCACATAGAGGACAGGAAGGTGATTTGGGACAGCCAGCACAGCTTTACAGAGGGCAAGTCCTGCCTGACCAACCCAGTGGCTTTCTGTGATAGAGTGAATACATCAGTGGACAAGGAAAGGGCTGCAGATATCATTTATCTGGGCTTCTGTGAAGCCTTTGACACAGTCTTCCACACCGTTCTTCTCTCTAAATTTGAGAGATGAATTTAATGAGTGTACTCATAGATGGGTAAGAAATTGGTTGGCCGCTGGCATTCAGAGGGTAGTGACCAGTGGCTCAGGGCCCTGATGGACATCAGTGACAAGCAGTGCTCCTCAGGATCTGTACTGGGACCACTCTTATTCAACATCTTCAACAATGACACAGACAGAGGGATTGAGTGCACCCTCAGTAAATTTGGAGATGACACCAAGCTGAGTGGTGCGGTTGACACAACTGACAGAAGTGATGCCATCCAGAGGGTCCTGGACAAGCTCAAGAAGTGGGCCCAGGGGAATCTCACAGGACCAAGTGCAAGATGTTGCAATCTGGGCTGGGGAAACCTTTGGTATCAATACAGACTGGGGGATGAACAGATGTCTGCCTAAGGACTTGAGGGTGCTGGTGGATGAGCGGCTGGACATGACTATGAGGAGACGCGGGGAAAAAAAAAAAACTTAAAATTTAAGAAGTCACAGGGGAAAAAAAAGGTCTAAAAAATAAAATTCACACCTCATGTGATAGAAGGAAGTCCTTACATTTATATACTAATTACAATTCATTTTATTTTTTCTATTTTCACCTGCTGCCAGCTGTGGGTGCAGTTTCTTTAAGGTGCTGAGAAGACTTTTACATGGCTTTTTTGGAAACTGCTTCCAGTTCGTGCTCTTCTTATCATCTGATCTATAACACAAGAGATAAAAAAAAGAACATATAAAATACAGATAGTATGAAAAAGAATAACTTCAACTGCCCTAAGTTGCTTCATTTACAGAAGGCAGTACCTAAAAAAAATTATTTTGCAATTTTGTCACTTTCCCTATTTGTTACAAAGAAAAAAAATGGGAGTGACATAACTCAGAATTTAATTTCCTGAGATAAAAGAACAGTAGAAATTGAATAATGAGTAGAGTTTTCTCCAGTCTGTAAGGAGGATGTGCATTAAGATTTAATTTAGATTTCTTAAATGATTTTCCTTTCAGATTTTTTAATTAGTCTTGCTACTATACGTGACTATTATGCAAGGTCTATTCCACCATAAACCTGCCATACTGCTACTCATACAAATAAAAACAGTTCTGAATACAACATGAAATTGTTACTGCAAAATGCTGGAAGATCAATCTGATAACTGTATGGTTTTATGGCAAATCAGTCCCATCTTCAACATGTCTAGGAATATTGGGAATTGAGTTCACAGCTAGAAAATTATGTGTTTGATTGAGCAATGGGTAAAATGCCTAAAGGGATGCTCATCTTCTTTAAGAAGAACAACAGATACAAAGCTAGACCTCAAGCAGCTGGATATAAACAGAGAGAGTGTAAGAAGTAAATCCTGAAAACCTCTATGTCTCTTTCTGGAAAACAGAAAATGGGGGGGGAATTGCTATTTCAGATAATACAACAAACCCTCTGGCCATGAGACTGAACCAGTTATTACTATCCAAACTGATACTGTCACTAGCTGGTTTTGCACTTTGCATTTATGATATCCTTGTTCCATTATTATTTGCCCTACTCATGAACACAGAAATATCTTAGGAAGGAAGCCAAAGTTCATGAGTTAAAGAAAAATTGTACGCTTACGAATGCCTTTGCTCATTCCTCCCCCACAACAATGGTATGCCTATAAAAAATGTAAGTGGTACCATTCCAAAAATGCCAGGAGAAAAATTCCACTATAAAAATAAAACAAACTCAGAAACCTTTGCCCTAAAAAGGCTATTCAATGAACTTTCAATGTTAACTTTCACTGAGACAGTTGAAAATACATTTTAGAAAGCATTAAAGAAGATGCTGAATGAGTAGAAGGCCTTCAGTATTTTTCAGCATAGTGCAAGAAAGATAGCAGCAAACTTGCTCTAGAAAGACACTAGACAGACTGATACACCAGAAAATACTGAATTTTTCAAAAGTTATTGTCCTGGTTATAGTGGCCAGGATCAGTTTAGCACTGTCTGGGTTTGGCCAGGGCTGTGTATTCTACACCCTCTAAGCCATTTCTCATGAACTGCTAACAATTAATTGTTTGCAGCAGCTTCCCAGGGCACACCTGACCCCTTAGGTTACAGGGTGGGTGTTTAGGAACTTCTCTGAGGTAAGAAAGGTTTCCTGTTTTCACACCAGTGACTCAGCTGTGATAACGCCCCACCAGAGAGCCATTAACACCTTCACACCCAGCCTGAGGGGTCATGTCTGCTAACGGGCGATCAAGGATTCAAAAAATATGCCATGACTCATCTCACAGAGTAAATCACCCATTGTGAGACTCCCCACCCTGGGGGAGGTATTGGGCACTCCCACCTGAGCCTAACCATATATAATCTTGGGGTTTGGGGATTTGGGGCACCATTTGTCGGATCCATGTGGTGCTTAGCACAGGGGCTGATGAACACTATTCTGTTCATGCCCCAGGGTGCTGGGTTACACATCTGTTTCTGTGGGTCAAACAGGCTTTTTCCTCTGTACCCTTGCACTTATTGTGATCTTTTTATTCTATTGTAATTTTGACTTGTAATCTTTCTGTGAGTTGGGTTCATTGCTCCTGCTGGTTTACCTTTAAACCAGCAGGTATTTTTCTGTTAAGCAGTCTTTCAACAGTGCTGTTAAATGCATTTCCACGTAAAAAAAAAAAAAGGAAAAAAAAAAGAAAAAATACCCGCAAGCAAGCAGTATTGCCAAGGAAATACAAAGGGGCAGAAACAGACGCAAATAAAATTAAATGAAACATCAATCTTTATTCACTAATAACAGGATTCTGTATGACTCTCAACAAAAAGTGCTTCATGGACATTTGGGTTTACATACATGTCTCCAAAAGTGAAAGATATGCTCACTTCCAGGTTAAGAAAGTTTTATAATGCAGGCAACAATATCTCACATTTACCTAACTCAAATGTTATACATGTCAAATTCCTCTGGAAGTCAACTATGTCAGACAGATAAGATAAATACAAAATGTGCAGCAGCAAAAAAAAAAAAAATCACATCTACTGAAAGAGAAATAGACTTCTAAGACAGCACAAGAAAAGGTGTGAAAGTCTTTCCAGTTGATTGCCTCAGGGAGCTCTTTAATTCAACAACCAATACATGTAATGTGGTTACTTCGTCTTTCCAACAATCATGCCAACAGAATCTTGACATACTTAAATGCCTGCAAAATCTCCTGTTGCTCTATTTTTTTGCAACCCAATCTTCAACTTCCATTCTACTTATAAAGAAAAACACTGAAGTACTTTTCACTGCAAAGATTTTCAAATAAATAAGCTATCTTCCTTGACTTTCTTCAATACATTTTTCTTTCACAACACCTACAGTTATTATTTTGGTGGCATAACACCAAATACTAAACTGTATGGCATAATGCCATACAGTGAGGAAAATGCTTTTTGCAGTTTTTCTAATGGGGACCTAGGGGAAGGACGCAAAAAAATGCAACCAACCAAAACCCCCCACGATCTGCTCCACTGTTTACCATTTCCTGTGATGTTACTAATAAAACAAAGCCTTTCAGTAATATAAAGGAAACATTTGCTTTGTTAGAGGAAGGAACCTTCTAAGATAATAAAAATCAAGCAAGCATTCCAGTGGCCCACAGATCAAATGACTAAGTCTAATTCAAGTTAGTAAAAGCAAAAGTCAGGAGTTAAAAAGGGACATGAAATTTGAGTAAAACTAGATTTTCCCAGAGAACAGGTGTGCACTTTAGTTAACAATGTTCACACTCACCTTGAACTAGCTTAGACACCTCTTTACGTTTATGATTTAATTAATTTAAAATAGAAAGGTAGTTAATAAAGTTACTAAACACCTGAAAAAAACAAACTTTACACTCAGTTATCTTACACACGTACGAGAAAACCAGGCTCTGAACTAGCCTCTCCTCAAGTAAGTGGAAAGAAACTGTTCATGCAATACTATCAATTTAAGAAAAGTATTAAAAATATAATAATTAAGTGAAAATATTTTAGAATCAATGCAGTGAAGACACCAGATTTTGCTTGATCAGTCTCACAAAAAATTTGGTCCTTGTAACTTAAGAAATATTTATTAACACTAACATAAAGTAGCCCAATTGCAAGACAGTATCAGGATGTCATGAAGGGTCCCAAAGCATTCATGGTCATCTTGTTGGAAAAGACCTTCAAGATCATCAAGTCCAATCACTTACGTAACACTGCCAAGGCCACTGCAAAACCACAACTACCACTAAAGCAAGCACCACCTCTACATGCCTTTTAAATGCCTCTAGGGTTGGTGACTCAACAGCTTCCCTGAGCAGGTCTGTTCCAATGCCTGTCTTTCAGTGAAGGAAGTTTTTCCTACTACCCAATCTAAGCCTTCCCTGGTCCAACTTGAAGCCGTTTCCTTTCATCCTGCTGCTTTTTGCCTGGGCAAAGAGACTGACCTCCATCTGACTACAATCTTCTTTCAGGCAGTTGTAGAGAGTGATAAGGTCTCCCCCAGGCTCCTTTCCTACAGAATGAACACTTCAGCTGCTCCTCAAAACACTTGTTCTCCAGACCCTCCAGCTTTGTTGCCCTTCTCTGGACTCACTCCAGCACCTCAATGTCCTTTTTGTCATGAGGGGTGCAAAACTGAACACAGGATTTGAGATGTGGTCTCACCAGTACCAAGTACAGGGGGATGATGCCTTCCCTAGTCAGTTATCATTATTACTAAACTTATAGCAACATCTGTGTCACATTTTTATAGGAAGTACCAAGTGTTGATCCTTACTTAGCAAGTTTCAATTTGCTGTGAAGCATTAGAAATAAGAAAAAGAAGAGGGGACGGTAAGGAACAAACCATACTGGATAAAAGAGCATTTAGCAGTTTCATCTGCTGAGCATTTCAGCAATCTCTCCATCTACAGATAAACGTAAAATCTCCATAGAACTTACATATACACCATGTTTGTGTCTAAGTCAATGCACACAATATCCTGTGGTGGATCGTACAGATCAAAGTATCGCGAGTCAACTCCAACAATAAACGGAAGAGGTGCACTGAGTACGGTGGCCAGAGACAAAGGACAGAGGGGGATATATGGACATTGCCACTGAAATGGAAATATCATCTAAAGGAAAAATTAAATGAAATAAACATATTAAAAACAAGACAACAGATACGGTATAATAAAACCCAAGAAGTTACATGCAGCACATTGAAATGAAATTGCTAAAAGCCTTGTAACACCGTCAGACAAATGTCCTCACATTTGATCACTTACATGCAGCACATCTCTCATGCAAAAATTACCATCTTTCTAATAGTTATTAACTAGGGCACTTGAACTAAATCCTATTGCTGGGGAAAATATCCTTCTAGCACATCAACCATTTTAACTTAAAGAAGGCCATGTAACAACTGCTGTTTAAACTGATTTCTCTCCTTGCTGTACAGAATACTTTGTACTTACAGCTACTACAGCTTCAGCAACTCCCGTCAACACAGCTGGTCTAAGAGAATGGAGCAGGATTTTGCCTTCTAGTAATACAAAGAGTAACAGAGTGGCACAGTTTTCTGGTCCAAGATTCATGAGCAGAGTGCTAAAATTTGCTCCACTAAGGAATGCACGGGAAGGGGGAAGAAAAGAAGAATGTTACAGGGTTTAAAAAGAAAAAAAGTCACACTATTAGACTGCTGACAACTGTTTGGAATCAACTAGTTGAATGGTACTAGTATTAACACACATCAAATATCTACCTATCTAACTAACAGCATGTTAGTTATCGTGCTATTATAAGACTTGTACTACCACAAAGAAACCTAAATTCAAATTGTACTGCTAAAGAAACATACACTAACCCATGATACTACTGAACTTCTGTTGTTTATGGCACACTCTCTCACAGATGCACAGGCATCTTGTCTTTACAACAGTAAAACAAATCTAACTGGTTAACAACTAATTCAAATACACCAGCAGTTTCATACAATGGGTTAATTTACGCAAAAATTATGAAGTATCCATCTGATCTTAGAATCACAGTATCAAATTTTAATATGAATCAAGTAAAATTAATCAATTATTTTGATAGCAACATGACTTTATTTTCTACCATTTAGACTCCATTTCATTTGTTGGGACTGTATGCATTTAGGAATTGTAATGACATCTATTAGAGCACAAGAATGTGAAATCTGTCCTTAGAAAAGTGCTTACTCGTTACTTTGTTAGTGGCTGGCTGTGATTTTTCACTTAAGTACCTGTGTAACAGATGCAATTAAATATGGGATTCTTCTGCATAAAGAATATTATATGATAATGTTTTGGGGTGGGGAGAATAAAAAGGGAGAGTATTTTGGTTTTTTACTTAAAAACAAACCAAAAATCAACAAAACCATCAAAACAAGACCTCATGTCACAATCATAGGGAGCTCTAACCCAGAAGATGTGGGAAGTATCCACAGAGATTGCACAGATCTTCAACCAAAAATATCAATTTTTAGGTGCACTTTTGAATTTCCAAAATGTTTGCATACTTGTGCATTCACGGATTGCACTTAACTACTTGATGTAATTGTCTCTCTTGGATTCAAAAAAAGAAAAAAAGCAAGGTAAGTCTCTATGTTACCAAAAAAATTTGCTTACTACACAAGTTCTAAAAACACAGGATCTTGAAATACGTGTATTTTTTTCCTCACAGCCAACTTTCTCACTCCTTCAGAGTTCCTATAACAATCTGGCAAGTCACATTTATTACAGAATAATTAGTGACATTATACTTTCCCAACAGACACATCTATGTCAAGGAGGCAACACTCTATAACATTATAAATGCATACTGAAGTTTCCGTTTAGAATACCTAATGATAACTGCAGTAATATTTTATTTCCTTTTATGACTGACTCCTATTTGCCTCTGAACTTTTCAAGTAGCATACATTTAAAGCATTAATAATGATACCTTAATGGCAATGGTGTAGAAACTGGCTGTGACAATATTAATGCATCATGGGCAGAAAGCTGAAACACATAAAGTAGATATGGACAGTCCCAAAGTTAATACAGTATAATATTCCAGTATAAATGTATATCCATAATCTCATTAACTGCCTGGCAGACAGACACAACATCCTGCATCAGAGACAATCTCTGGGACTTGTGGTCACTAGGTGAATGCAGATTGTATTACTCACTGAAACAATTCTCAGAAATACAGAAAATTGTCTGTGACTCAGTGTGAGACATGTAACTGCTGCTAGGTGATTAAACAGACGAACACAAGAGACAGTGCCCCAGGGGACTAGCATCAGACCCACAGCAGTTGGTGGACAAGTGAGGGAAAGACAGAAAACAACCCTACTAGTGAGGTAACACAAATGGTGCCTACAAAATGGAAGGGTAATATATCGCAGAAATTTCAGAAGTGCAAGTAGGACACTGCTGACATCCAGACCACCTGAAGTCTGAAACTGTTGCCTTTGCTAACTTGTCCCAGGTTTATACCAATGAGACAGAAGGCCAATCCATCCATTTCCTCCCCTCTCCCTTCCAGCAGGTGGGTAGTCAGACGAGTAAAGCACCTAAAGGAAGAAACTAAAGGCAAGCAAGAACTTTTGCCATTACTGTGGTTAAAAATGGATGCAAATGTTTTGCTTACCTGCACAAGAATTCTTGGCCTTTGTGGTGAAGGGAAAGGTATATTGTGCATAAAATGGGATATATGCCTGCAAAGTAGACAAGATATTAGAAAACCAGCACTGGGCAGTAATGAGGGGCTGCAAACAATGTCAACCACAGTTTGGAATTAACCTGGTACCAGGTTTTAGAAAGACTGTTAAGATCTATTTACTGTTTTGATACATTTAAGATCCTATTTATGCAAACTGAAACCAAGAGGCTCCATTCACTCACATGTTATGCTTGAAAAATTAATATTGGCAGCTTCAGATATGTAAGCAAAAGATAAGAACACAGTGGCATTTAAGCAAGCCATTTAAAATCCCAGGCAGTCTAACTCCATTCTACAGTTTCTAATGAAGCTTTGCTAGGAGAAACTATACACCTCACTGCCAAGGGTCTAGCAGTTTTGAAAGTAACATATTTCAGTAAACTTTAAGGACCAGGAAAAGTATCCTCTGCAGAGTTTTCAAAGACACGCACACACACAAACACACACACAGAGGCAATCTGTGTTAGCTGCAGTGCTTGGAAACAGACAGAGATATTCATTGCTAATGTACAGCATTCCTGAGCTTTTATTTATAAAGTTAAAACGTAAGACTGCAAATGTAGCATGTATCACAGCCCAGCCAGTTTCTGTGTATGAAGTAGCTCAAAGAAAGGTAAACACACTGGACTTATTTTAACAGAAAAGCCAGGGTAAAATCCAGTTAACTTTCCTGGCACTGCAAGAGAAGCAACCACAAGCAGCAATATTTTCTATCAGTATAAAATAAGCTAAATAGTGCAAGCAAAACAATGGATCAACTACATCAACTAAGCAAGTGTAACAGGTATAAATCATGATTTCTTGAGCTGATAACTGCATTCCCACATCAACTTGAGAAATGTTTTACATACTTTTCAATGGGAAGAGGATGAGGTCCAGAGACAGACAGTTTGTAGATGAACATAAGAAATTTTCTAAATGCTTCAAAAAAAGGCCAATGTGAGAGAAGGCAGATGCATTTGTTCGAATTGATGGACTTAGAAGTAATCACTTTCCTTTCTACAGTTGTCAGGAGACCCAGCTGCGATTGCTGTTTTTCTGTTAGCAGCTCCCGGGGATAAGGTTCATAAAACTGAATAGCAGCACCATATACCTAAAAGATGAAGAAAAAACAGCTAAGCAGACTCAGTATTTAACAGGAGATTGGGTTAGAACTTTTGAAGCATCTTTAAGTCTTTGGTGTTAGCATACACTATAGTGCTTTTGCTGGTATCTTATGAAATGACTTTTCATTTATTTAACATGCAGAAAGCACCTTATAAACAAAGTCCTTTTGACATTTGTGTCTCTCTTTCCCACTTTCACTGCACTTTCCTCAACAAAGTATTTGTACTCAGTAAATTGAAAGTGAAGGAACAAAACTGCATGCTGTGACAAAACCCTATCCATTAACTGTCAGGGTAAAAAAAAAAAAAAAAAAAGCCAAACAGAACACCTAAACCCTCAATCCTCATTAAATGTTTGTGTTCAGTAAATTTCTCTGTAATTACCAAACTAAACAATAAAACTATTTTAGCTTTGATTTCTCTCATTTTATCATGCTCAGCATACACTGACCTGTTTGAATATTCCTTCCCTACTTGCCAGAGTTTCATAATTAACTGAGTTATTCCAGCAAGCTCAGCAAAAGAAGAACAGGGAAAGAAAAATACTAGCAGCTACTGCATCCCTCCTTGCAAAAGGATGGAGAAATATATTTTTTCTATTTGGAAATGGAGAAGTATACAAATTTCCTATTAGGGGAGTGAGACAAACTGGAAGCTTAGCTGTTACCACTAACAGAGCCAAACTGCTGTTTATTAGCCACAGATAGATAATCACAGTTATTCTCCCATGCAGTTCACACACAGAGACACATAGAACTGGCAAGCTGAAACAACAGCTGGGACACCAACCCCAAACACGGGCTCCCTGGCTTCGTCAGATGTACCTATAACCCTGCAGTCTAGTTTCTGTCTTGGTATAGCAGACACTGCCTTCCCACACGTAGGCCAAATTATGCAACACATTTTTGCTGCCTTTGTGTGCAGGTGACCGTACAGTTTCAGAAGACAAATTGTGTTCTGAATCTATCACTTCATGCAAATTCAGAAGAATCACTAATCTAGGGTGGTCAATAGAGTCTTTCACATATTGTTCCTCTCCCTGCCTAGCTAGTTTCCAATTCATGTGCAGAGATATCTACAGAGCCCAATTACACAAAGTCACATAGAAGTGGCTTTTAAGGTAACCATATGAAAACTAACAACTTAAACATTGCTAACCCATGTGCCAAGTTCTCTTTTACATGTAGACTACACTTCCATTTCCAGAAACTTCTTGAAAGAACATAGAAATCCATGCACTGCGAGTTTTGGTTTTGTGAAGTGGATGGTTCAGCCTATGTGGGACTGAACAGCACATACTCTTCCATCTACTTCCTGTTTTAGTTTACTTTCATGTTACATGAAGGCTTAAATACAATTTTACAAGGAAGTATTTAATAATCTATTTTGCAGTATTTCTGAAGCGCATGTGGTGGATTTTTGTAGGCCTTCCTTGGCAACCGGGGTCAGAACATAGGAAGTATTCCATCCTATTTGCTTTACGTAATCAGGTGTATAAAAGACTGAGGAGTAGATTCTCTTCCTCTTTTATTTCTCGGGTTAGCTCAGAGATAGGTCTCCGTGTTTTGGTCTCGCTTATCTGTGTGAGCGAGGCCTGTCTGAGAGCTGCTGTCTGGGCCAGTGCTGGGAAGGTGAAGAATTTGCTTTTCCTAAGGAAAGTGATGACATTTTTACTGTGTTCATTATTTTATTGGGCTACTTCCTGAGTTTGGACTGTGTATATCTGTTTGTTTTTACCCTTTTTTTGTCCTTTCCCCTTTTCCCTTTTGGGCTTGGTTGGGATTGTTTGGGATTCCTGTTCGTATGCACATAGTGTATAATTATATATAAATGTAATATATGTAAATATATATATATTTTCCTACAATTTTCTTTTGCTACTTTTTTTCCTTTTGGGGGTGTGGGGGAAGCTGTCTGGCTGGAGTTTGGGTTTGGTGGGGAGCCAAGCCAAACTTATACAGCGCAGCAGAAACAATCCTTATTTACCTCCATAGAACCCATCTGAAATAAAGGGAAAAATGAGTCACAGTGTGGAGCCATACCTTTTCTGCAGAAGAGCAGGTCAATACAAAGGTTGAGAACACTGGTAGTGGGTATTTGGTTTGAGGGTCCCAGCACTCAATAGTAGCTCCCATGGGAAGGCAGAAGAGAGGAACAGATTCTGACAGTGGGAATGATTCATAGTTCTCTTGAGGATATCTGAAAATTAAACCTTAAGAATGGGAAAAGGAAAAGTAAGCACATTTGTTCTGTAAGCCCTAAATAATACAAGCAATCTATTTTCCATAATATATAGCTGTCTGATGGTTATCCGAACTTTATAACTGAAGATTACACCTGCAAAGAAAGTCTCCCATTTGACCGTAAGACTAAGCCATCCAGGTAACAATCATTCAAAAATAGTGAATGAATACTGAAGTTGGTCTTCCAACTGTTACCATTTCAGTAACTGCTCAAAACTAGTACACAGCAAAAGACTTTCACATGAAACCATGTGCTATTTATATATGCCACTGGAACGGATTTTATTACAAAGAAATTCCTATGAAGAAAGCAATGATTTATCTACTGTAAAAACACCAGTAATACCTTCATTGAAAATAGGATGTACTGGCTTAATGGTGTGCATTTTCTGCTCTCAGTCAGTATGTTCAGTTCAAACAAATTGTTTATTCAGCTTTCAGAAATATAACTCTTGTTGGTAGAAAACAGACACACAAGCATTGGTTTACTATTGCTGCTCATCTAGCTTGTTTTATGGTACAATGACTTCATCATCTATGCTTTCCACTTCTCTTCAGTAATTTACTCCTTTCAAAGGATTTGGTCCACTTAGTGTTTAGCAGAAACACTTCTGAAAGTTTTTTTGAGCTTCTTCATAAACAAAACATAATCTGTAGCAATGCATTAAAAAAAACTAAAAAAACCAGACTTGTTGTTTATTGTTCAGAATATTTTTCATTCTCCTCAAATACAGAACAAGACAATAGTTGTGGAACTTAAGGGAAGAAACACATTTAACTTTCAAACTAAATGAACATTGAGGCATAAAAAGAAATACGAGTAAGGCTGAACAGAATTTTTAATTACTCCTTCTCCAATATCACAAACAAACGTTTTGTCTTCCTTTACATCTGAAAAGTTTGCTAAGATTTCATCTGAAGCTCCTAAGCTGCCAAGCCATGATGAAAACTAAAATAACTCAGAAAAGCATTATTCCTATCAAGTCTTTTTTTTCATGGGAAAAAGTGAGGAGAGCAAAGAAGGCACTACAAGAGTTAATCTCAACTGACATCCTTTAGGAAGAGAGCTTAGACAGCTCTTAAGCTTTTAAAATTACTACTTTATTTCAACATGGCATTTGAATCCTTCTGTTTAGACAACTTCTAAAATTACTTACCAGCTTTATATGCTAAAGAGTTAGAAGCTGGCACAGACTTCTTGTAACAAAGGTATACACTGGAACCCCACTGGAAGACACAAGTTTAATCTCAGAACCAGCAAAGATGCCAACATGCAACAGAAATCAAGTATAAGCATTTGAATATGCTCCCACTTACAAACAAATCAGACATTTTAATAAAAAGTATTACAGCATAGAATGACTGGTTGGCTGCTGAGTGTATGTAAACGAGAAAAATGAGAATTCACCCTTCTCTCATGTTTTAGATGTTACAGGACTTACATAAAATAACCACACCACAACACTACTCTCTCTGGCTATTCCAACGAAAGAACAGGCAAAGTAATGCAGATCAATTTGCTGCTTTATCTTTTCTTGGTTTTTTAAAAGTCGACTGTTATGGGAACCTCATTAGGGGAAATGAAATCATCATCACTTGAAGATTTTATCCTATTTCCATAAACAGGTTATTGACAGTATTTTTGCTGTTTGTCTAAACACACTCTCTTGTTCAAAAAAACCCAGTTATTACTACCCAAGTAAACTAAATGCACAACAGACTAAATAAAAGAGAACCAATTAAAGCAAAGTACATGGAGAAACTGTAGGCAGTAATTATCATTCTTGCAATGTCTTGGTAACACAGACATTATTAACAACAAAGAAAAAAGTGTTTCTGATTCATCCTGAGTGTCAGCATCACCAAAGGATGGGGGAGAGATAATTTTAAAAAAAACCCAATTAAAATTCCATTGCACTGCTCCAAAATAACATCTAGAAATATATATGCAAACTGAAGCAGTGAGTAATCAGTATGAAACAGCAATTTCTAACATGAAAGGAAATCAAAACAACAAAACCTGCAAAACTGAAGCCTCACACACGGTATAAAGAATGAATTATGATGTAGTGATAGAACACAATTATACTAGCGGTAAGAAGAGTTCAAGGAGCTACTTCTTTAGATATGTTGGATTAAAAAAAAAAAAAAAGACTCAAGCTTATAAATACTCACCATACCACAGTTTAAATTCTTATCAACTTTACAGAATGTATGAGGAGGGGTTTCTCCTTTGCTGGTAACAATAACACAGATATCTGTCACTGCCAATGAATTTTGAGGTCGTACTGGAGGAGCCCTTCGGTACGTGATGAAGATCCGTTGAGAGGAAGCTGAGCTGTTGTTAACATTAGCACAACGACCATAGGGAGTAGCCTGAATCACTTCGCAGCCTGAAATTATGCGTTCCTTCCCTTCATACAGAACTCTGCAGACATGAAGGAAAAAAGTGTTAAGTGCATTCAAATATATATGAAATTACTTGGACAAATTTAGAGAAACTGTCCATCCATTATATGTCATCACTGCAACATTCTAATGCATTTTAGATATTGTCTTTCATCATGCAGCACTTGAGGCGGAAGAAACTGCTCAGAAATATTTGAAATTATACTGAATTCTCTGTGGGAACAAATCACAATTATGGAAAAAAAAATTCAAACCATACTGAAAAGAATTTAGTTATAGAAGTAGTAGGAACGCTGCACTATGAATGAAAAATAAATACAAAGTAAACTTTACATTGCTTGCATACATGACACCTGATAATTTCATCACAAAAATGTGTGGTTAAGTCATTTAAAGCTTGTCTTTTTGGTTTTTTTTTTTTTGTGGGTGGTTTTTATTTTTTTCTTGGTTTGGGGTTTTGCTTGTTTGTTTGCTATTGGTTTTGTTAGTGGTTTTTTGTGGGGGTCTTTTTTTTTGAGGGGGGTGAGGGGAGTGGGGCTTGTATTTTTAAGAAATATTCTTGGAAAAGTACAACAAACAGAAGTCTGCTTCCTACATGAATTTTTACAGAAAAAAAAATAAATCCAAACCCAGTTTGACATTCACAGTTTAATAACACTCCTTAGGATAATGGGGCAGGGAGACAAACTAATACTCTGCTCCACAAAGAAGAAGGAAATAATAACTATAGTTGACTGTGCTCCTAGAAAGCACAATATATCTTACATGGTTGTACAGTGACATTTACATGGTACGTGGATTTTGGTTTTTTAGCAAGATTATTAGTTTAGATCACTGTATTCTTAGCAAAAAATGAAAAACCCTTTACAGTTTCATAGCAGCTCAGTGAGCTAAAACTTTTCTTAACCAAACATAAAACTATTAGCAAGTGACTATTAGAAGAAATGCAGAAGTCAAAACATACATCACTGAACATTTTTAAAGCACGGATGCTGTTACAGGGCAAGCTTTATCTCCCATTCCACACCCAAGTAAGGAATGGTTCCATTTGCTTGGTTCTCTGCAGTATGTACAGAGTACTTGACACTTTCAAAGCAGTTTTCATTGTTACAAGCTCATGGATAACGGTAACACATTAAAACTTTGTATTTTCTGATCTCCAGCTTCTTGCATGTAGACCATCACAATTTTAAAATAAAAAATACCCAGGCAAAACATATTTACTTCCCCAAAATACCCTTGGTTAAATGTTTCACAAACTTCTAGTAAGCATGTATTCGAAAACTTAAAAAAAGTTATGTATCTAAGATAAAAAAAGAACTTAACACACACACACACACATATATATATATATATGTGTGTGTGTGTGTGTGTGTGTGTGATTAAATTTTCAAAACTACTTAAATACCAGTCCCATCTTTAACCTGGAATATGCAAATGTTACTATTTACTCTGATTCAACAGAACCAACATGTATCTTGTCATAGCATTGATGATATAAGTGAACTACAGCCCTAGAATACCTTAAAAAGCAAAGAAATCACATGAGTTGTGAGTACAGTGATGTAGTTACCAGGCTGCAATAGAAATTTGTTCAACTCGTTCATGGAGGACAATAATCTACAACAGTGTTTTCAGTTGTAAAGAGTCTAATGATGAGACTCGCTACACTTGAAACAGCATGTAATCTCAGGTTCAAACAGCCTAGTACCAGCGTTTCCAAGTTGCAACACTACTTTTAATGAGCTTTAATTAGGTTTAACCTACTGGTTCAAGGTATGTACCGAGAAAGTACATGCTAAGTAAATTACTTCTAAACTAAGTACTATTCTGGAAGAACATGTCTTTTGCTTTTTTTAGTGCGTTACCTACTTTGCAAAGTTTTAAAAATCCCAACAAAACAGCACACCAACAACTCTCAGGCCACATTCACTGTGCATAAACCCTTCTCATCACTGTCAATCAGAATCCTTACTCTGAGGAAAATATTAACAGAGCAGGCTTCAACAGAAGTTGCCATTCAATTCCATTTCAGTTTCCTGTATTTTAAATAAAATCCAAAATACAAATTTATACCAGAAATACCTGTCAGCTGACAGCTTTTGAGAAGCAACAGGGCATTAATCAGACAATTCCAGCAGTTCAATATAATAGGTTTGAAAGTATTCTCAGAAAAATACTTAAGGGCCTGACCAGTGCTTGAGACTGTTACAGTGGGGTCACCTCTCATCAAAAGCAAAACAAAAATGAAAGCAACACTCACCTCTACATATACACTGGAGAAGTATTATTAAACTCATACCATTTCCTGACCTCATGCATAGTACTGAATTTACAGTACTG
Source organism: Acropternis orthonyx (assembly GCA_035583155.1). Taxonomy (NCBI): domain Eukaryota; kingdom Metazoa; phylum Chordata; class Aves; order Passeriformes; family Rhinocryptidae; genus Acropternis; species Acropternis orthonyx. Next base: position 39,007,563 of record JAWWEU010000091.1, read on the forward strand.
CATTTGCGTGCAAATGAAAGAAAAAAACCACACATGGATCACTCAAATTAAATGATGTTTTCAATGATTCAGAGAAAAACATTCAGAAGTGACATGTGAAATACTGAACATGGCACGCTGTATATACAATGTCCTCCCCAACAGACTAGTCAAAGTTTGCTCCTATCTGTTTCAACCTCCCAGGGTCTGCCTTTGATCAATTAGTACTGATTAGGGCTAGATTTGTTTCCTGCTTCTGTATGCTTATAGTTTGACATCAATCCTAAGTACACATTATTTACTATAATATTATACAAACTTCAATACAGTCTCATTTCAAGCAAAATAAAAACTTATATATAAAATATGAAGTTTACTTTAGATGTTCGGTTCTTCCTTTGTAAGAAAGCCCAAAAAAAATCTTATCTTCTGTCTGTAAGACTGTTTGACATCGTACATGGAAATCCCCTCATTACCATTTTTACTGATTTAAAGGTATACTTCAATACATCACATAACAGAGTTTAGAAAGAAGAAATACTACATTCTTGGGGCTGTTGAGTTAAAATCCTTAAGCCACAGGAACCTTTGCTTCCGGCAAACCACTTCAAAACAGGTAGACTGCTGCAAATTGCATTGTGTCTA
>JAWWEU010000091.1:39008286-39028890 GCA_035583155.1 Acropternis orthonyx
TTGTGTCTATGGCTGCCCTCCAGCTTGCCTCCTCTTCTAGGTCCAACCATATTTCTGCCTCTCACAGTTCTTATGCAAGATAAGCCTTTATAACACCTCTTCCTCACTCATTTAAGACAAGGAGGTTTGCAAGTATTGAATAATAAAGAACTAATATAAACATACTGGACACTACAAGGGTAAGAGAAGTGTTGGGTCACGCAAAGGGGAGACACTGACTTATCTTTTATTTCTACTACCACCACTATTATTATTTGCCTAAACAAGAAAGCCATTAGTTTCATCATTATTACCCTAAGCTACTCCAAACATCCAGCTGCAGTTGTCACACCGGTGGGATTTAAGAAACAATGAAAGATGCTGGCTGTTAAGAACATCCTCCAGTTTCTATTACGTTCCTTGAAACTTGAGTTAATTTTCTTTTTTTAAATACATGTCTACTAAAGAAAATCATTTGTTCAGTTGATACTCCTGCAGGCTTTCAGAGTTCAGGTATACAGGAATTACAAAGGTCCTTATACCCAGAATCTAAAGGGTCTTTAACACAGAATCACTAAGTGAACTGTGTCCTTAGCACAGGATCACAAAGCAAAATAAAGCTTGCCATACTAGTTTTTCAAAAAAAAAAAAAAAATCGGCATTTCTTTACTTACACAATGCAAATTACCTAACTTTTGCATTCTCAGTAATACAAGATCTTCTGCTTCAGACAAGAGGCCTACTATTCTACCCTTGGTCCTTTCTACACTAAGTGTTACAAATTGAAAACCACTTATAATTTAAAAAAAACCCAACACTTTTCTGTCAGGTTTTCTTCTATTTTTAGAAAGAAGTGCTGGAGCTCTAACTCAAGTGTAAAACAGAGAGGTGAGATTTTGTTTCAGTCTCACTGCACTTAAACCAAAACAAACCTCAAATCTCAGTTCATGTCTATTTCTTGAACATCAGCAGAAACACAGAAAAACAACAAGAATGACAGTAGCTCAATTATTTCATAGACATATAAGATTAAGATACTAAATTTTACAGCTACATGTAGAAAAGGATCTTAAAGATCTTATTCTAGGACTGAATCTTTATTTTTCTAACTAATCTCCAACTAACACTTTTTCCAACTAATTAATTCAATTAATTCCATGAAATGCATCATCCAGAGGCATGGTACATGGCATAACTATATGCAAGTAAGTACCTGCAGCAGGAAGTTACTCTAGGAGATTACATACACTTCAATTTAAAAACCACTGGAAAAATAGGAAGGAAATAGGATGGAGGGCATGGAAATACAGAACACAAGGACAACAGCAGAGAAACAGCAGGGCATACCACCCCTCAGCCCCCTCTTCTCCAAACAGTATTTGTTTAAGTACTTTCTCTAAAGAAACACTGAAAGAAATAGACAGACACACAAAAACACTTATCAAGAAAACACTTGAATGCTCGGACTAGGACATAACTCATTTTTATACATATACTAACAACCTTGAGACAAGATCATGCATTTCACCCTTTCAAGGGATGTACTCTTTCTTTACCAAGTACATTCAGCATATCAGACAGGCTCAAAGGCAAAATATTCTGTCACATTTGGTTCATTAACTACAATAATAGAGAAGAGCATAAATTAGCCTTCAGACTGTACATACATCTCTTGCCAGAACTCCACTTTTATTTGAACACACTGGAATTCACACACAAAAAATAGATTGCTCTAACCATCTCTTGCACATAACTGCAAAACAGGAGGAACAGCAGGGGGAAAATATGCATCATTGCTCAGAGAGAAAAGCCTGGCATGATGTGTTAGGTGTGACACCTTAACAAGATCTGTGTACAACAAAATACAGAATAAATACTATTTGTCAAAAACCACCATATTAGCCAACTATTTGAGTATTTTGTTTAGGGGGTATTACCTACAAAATCTACCCAAGAATTCAAGCTTTTAAGGTTGTGGAAGACACAAAAATAAACATGTGTTAGCCAAGTCACTTCCTTAAAGCCACATGCTGAAGACTGCTTGTTCAGGAATTCCTTTGAGAAATCACTCCCTGTAGGAAATCTTCCTTCTGCTAGAACTTATTGAAGTTTAACAAATAATTGAAAGAATAACTTCACACTGCACTATTTCTTCTTGCAGTGCCAGCCAAACACACTGGAAAAGATGATTTTAAAAATCAGTTTTGCTGAAGACTACTAGAACATAGTTTAGATGATCAAGATGAAGAGAAATTAGAATGTACCAGGTTAATTATTCAACTTGAACTATAACCTTTAGAGTAAACTGTCTTGCCATGAAACCACTTTAGTTATTAAGATGTCACTGTTAGTCGCCTCCTGACTGGAACCCTGCTTGTTAGTTGGCACTCAAACTGTAGGCCAAAAACAGGATATGTAGGCTTCATGCCCAATGCATTTAAGCTTATAAATGAAAATACTAAACTTACAACAGCTTACATGTAGATGCACAATTTTTACTTTACTGTTTACTGTTTATTTAATAACTACGGAAAAACACACACATTTCTATTTAGCCATAATTTTAACAGCACCCCTCAACCCATGCTCTATTTTTTCATTATATGCCTAGTAGTTCTGAAATGTCCTTATATATTTTAAAGTTATATCTTTTACTATAAGCATTAAGTTGAACTCCACAAAGTGGTAATTTTTGTCTTCTAAAGTCATCATTTTCAGATTAAGCATGTTAATATTTCTGGATTTGGACTATGCTATTTCTATAAATTAATTCCATGCTATTCTCTCACCTTTCATAAAACTTTAGCAGAGAACTTCATTTCTTATATTTGGTTTGCTTCATCACTCTCTCTCCCTCTCCTCTTTTAAACTAAAACATTACCATTGATTTTAAAAAGACAAGTTCACTAGAAGACTGATGCTTCATTCAGCCTATTCCAGAAAGAAAAAACTACAGAGAAACACACAATGAGAAATACAGATTCAAACACTGCATTTTTAAAATGTTTTCTCACATCTGTTTTCATCATCATCTATGAAGAGTAAGATTTGATCATTGCTGAAGGAGGAACTGAACTACAATAGAAATCTCACCCGATGTCAGTAAGTGGTGGTTTGTCCCGGCCTCTCTTGTAACAAAGAAAAAGTTCAGGACTCTTGAGACTTCCATAGTTTAAGTTTGCTTGAAGGGCTGTGGGGGTTGCTTCAACACAGGTGTATCCCTCTGGGACAGTTTCACCAGCTGATTTAATTATCACAGCAATGTCAGTAATTGGAGCCTTTGGACCAGTTGACTTTGTTTCATGTCGGCTTATTTCTTGGTCCAGCAGGGTTGCTGTATCTGTATTGGTGAGCCCTGCCACTACAAAATAGTCAGCCACTCGTGGACCTTTGTCTTCTATCATGGTTTTGTCAGTACTTCCTGGGGAAAATAAAGAGATAGAAATCAAGCACTCTGCTTTCAAACTCGACTCCTTCCCTCAACAGCTATAAGGACTTAGAACTTTTGAAGACATTTTTGCAAATACAAGAAAGTTCACAAAAATTCTAGGGAACCTTCAAAACAAAGTTTGACTTTTGCTGCTCAAACAAGATATTGAAAGACACTGTTAGTAATCAGATTTCAGTTACAGCACTGTAACAGTTATGTTTAGAGTGAGATAAAGGATAACTCAAAGCTCCTAGCACAGCAGCTACACAGAAAAATTACTTTGTGTTAGCTATTGGACTATTCAACCTCTTTACAGGCTATAAATTAATGCAGATATCCCGTCCAAAAGCATCTACATTTTTCTGACAGTGTTTGTGAGCAATTTCACTACAGAATCATGTTATCTTGCGCTTTTTTTGAGACAGAAGGAGAGAAAGAGAGGGAACAACTGCAAATACAAGCTCACTACTTTAACTTCTGCACATTTCATCCATTTTGTTTCATAACCTAGACCTAACAGTGCAGTCTTGAGACATTCTGCTGGCAACTGGAACATCTGGAAGTCATCTACAAAAATCACACATCCAAACCCACATTTCATCAGCTGATCAGGCAGTACACATCACTGCTCAGCTGCACATTCCAGATCTGGAAAGAGTTGTTCTCCCAGCATCACTGAGGTTCACTAAGCATCTGATTTTAAAGCAGTGAAATGTAAGTTTCTATTAAGAATAAACCTAGCTGGCAGCCTATGCTCAAGTATCTCAAATACAATTTCAAGTACCCAATTCTCATTAAATACTTGTATTTTTAGAAGATGAATAAGAAGTATTTAAACAATAGTAGCCAAGCAATAAATACCATTGTACCCCTGCAGGAAGATATGGACCACCTTCTTTTAGATCACCTTGTTTGCATCACCAGATTTCTGTGAATCCTTTCTACAAAGCTAGTCAAATAATGGAAGTCTGGTTCCCATCTCTGAAAATAAGACTGACACAGCTGCAAAGGTTCCGCCTACCAAGGAGTGAGTATGACTAAATAATACGTGCATCAAAATTGAGCAGTTTCTTCTATTCAGAATGCCCTAGCCTGATAATTGCAGCAACACTGGCCTCTGCTAACAGAAAGGTGTTTTGGTGGAGGCAGTATAATTCTGTTCCCTGCAACCTCGTTTACCATTGTCCTGTTCTTATCCTGCTCTTTCTTACTGAAATCATACTGAAAATGTATTTTCCATCTTCACAGTTTACAAGACTTCTATAACTTATTATCAAAAGTGTACTGACTACTTAGCTGAGGGAAAAATCAGTTATCCTTCCTGCATATTTACAAAGAAATTTTAGCATAAGACTATGCAACTTAGGTGCCAACCACTGTATTTCAAGGTATTGTAGCATGAAATCACAGTAGGGAGGGGAAGAGGAGTAATTTCATCTGAATTTGTTGTACCTCCATATTCTAACTAACTTCATTTTTTTATTTTCTGACACTGAAATAACAACTTTTCAAATCCTTTCAAACCAAAAAGAGAATAGCTACATTCTTTAAAATCATTTTCCACACTTTTCATACCATCACTACAATGTTGTCTAAACATTTTGGCTAACAGCTTTTGTAGAACAATCCATTAAGAGACACAGGTGTGTTTGGCTCCCCTGCAAAGGAAAAAGCCATGGGACAGTTATTTACAGGACTGAATTTTCAGGCCTAAAACATGGATGCCATATCAATGGGAATAATAAAAGGTTTATTCAATTTGTCAGCTGTTCATTGCCTAGGTCTCCTGAAGAACAACGAAACTACTCCAGAGCCACAGCTACTTGTGAAGCTTCTGAATCACTGAATCAGAGATAAAGGTAAGCAAGTCAGCAAGAATATAAGGGGTAATGGCTTCATCTTCATCTTCTATAAACTGGTACTTCTGCTAAAAGGTGCCTTCTCATACTGCCACTGCTCATTTTCACCTTCACTTCTGTCTATAACTATGTGCAACCATGTAATGGGACTGGAACAAGAAATTGCTCTGGCTGAATTCTAACCTGGCAGACACTGCTTAGTGTTCAACGAGAGCAGTCCTCCAGTGATTCCCTGTGCCAGCACAAAAGCAGCAGCAGTATGCCCCTTTCAGCAAGAGCAGAGACTTACACAGGATTAATCAGAGAACTGTGAAGATGTTTCAGTTTGCCTCTCAGATGCTTTGACTTGTTCACAGAATTACAAAAATAAATAAAAAAAAAAATCAACCAACCTCTCCCCGCTGCCCTTAAAAAAAAGTCCTGAGCCAGAGTATGTTGTAATCTGCAAAGTACCATTTGCACTTGACATATAAGAAATCAAATTACTGGAACAAGCTGCTAAAAATAGAAAAATGGTTGGCATCCTGTTAATTTTTTATAACCCAAAATGTTTGTTAAATATTCCAGCCTTTTATTACCTGGGTCATATTCACACAGCTCAGTATCATGTTCTCTCAGTGTAATGTTAAAATCACCGCCTACACTTACTTTTAGCACTGAGAGCTGAAAAAAACCCCAGTTACAATAACTCCATACATCAAAAATCTCACAAGAGTTTGTATTTTTAATCAGAGCTGTAGTTCCTGGAATTGCACTAATGTTATCCTCAATTATGTTTTAAAGTGAGAATTTCATTTTCCTGGGAAAACAGAAATAGAAAAATTTAAAGGAACCTGGAAAGTTAAATACTAAGATTGGGAAGTTTAGAATGTAAATGAAGAGAATCCATTCCTAAATATTTACCTGTGGGGATGAACAAAATTGTAGCAATTGGTTGCAAAGAAACACATACTTGTGTCTATGATTTTACATTTTCCTCTTTCCATGGCTATGTTTTACTTCACAGAAACCCCATGTAACATGTGGCAGGCAAAAGTCAGAGTCACCAGACAATTCAGCTGAGAAACTTGGCACAAAAGCCTCGTATGTCAGCACAACATTTAGCAAGTTTTTCAAAATGTTCCGAGTCTCAGTCTCTCAAAACAGTTCCTTTTCCACATGGATAAGTAAGGTTTCAAATAAACACCACAAGTCAGCTCTTCAAGAATTTGTTCTCCAGTTTCAAAAAGATTTAAAGCAACAGGATCACTCAAAAGAGACCTGAAACTCACAGCTCTATTAAGCCATAGTCATCTTCTCTGATGCAATAGCTTTAGAAACATAAAGAGACTAAATTATAAATTAGCAGATCGCCACCATTACGAACAGAAATAACAGAATTCAGTAAGTTAGAGAATACTTTGCCTCCTGAACTTCAGAGAAAAAATAAACATAGGCTTTGTGGGGGACAGTGAAATCACTGATGTTTTCCACTGTTTTTGTAATACCTCACAGAAGAACAAGTATGAACACCGCTCCTCTTAACTGACAAGGGAACAAACATATCCTAAGTTTTATCATATCAACTTTTCCCAAGAATAACTTCAAAAGCTACTGTCCTCTGTCCATTTTCTATGAGCAGATTTCTGTAAATCACAAAACTAACATAAAAAAATCAACACTAAGAAAATATTGAGATTTTTATTGTAACACACCATACCCTTTCAGGAAAAAAACACCCCCAAAATTCTAAAACTATAAAGTGTTACCTTCATGTTGGATGACAACAATGAAGGATATGTTGAAAAAAAGCCAACACACAAGTCCCATGAAAAAATCTCGTTTTTAAAGTCTATAAAGATACTCCAGTTTAAGACAAATAAACCAAAACCAAAAATTGCGAATTCTCTTTTAAGAACATGAGCAATACTGTTTGAGGAATTACAAACCTCAATGTCCACGTGGATCTTTTTTTAGCTATTTCCTAATTGTATTCCACACCAACAGAATCAACACAGTGAAGGTGGTTCTCAATGTTAACTGTATGCAATTAAATCTGAATGATTGCTCTTGTTCTATTTGCCTCAGATTTTGTCTCTGTTTAACTGAATTTCAAGACATGGAACTTAATACTCAAAATCATTTTGAAAAGCAATGAGGAATGCAATGATGGACTATACTTCAATCAAAACTTTAGATCATTTGTGGGGTTTTTTAAACACAAAAGACAGTTATGATTCTAACACACTTATGTACCCACATAGGCTCAAATGTACACTGAAAGTGCAAAGACTACCATTTAACAACCACAACACAGTTGGCAGTTTCTTGTCCATTCCAGCACACCTTCACTGTTACTGCTCACATCAGTATGCTTGTCCATATCACAGTTACTTTTAAGCAAACCTGTTCCTACTCAGGTAAGCATGCAACTCCAGCTTATGCACTTCACTTTCACAGCAGAAATCAGACCTTGACTATGCATCACAGATAACTTAAAATTACTACAGAATGGAACATTATAAACTATTCAACACAGTTAAGGGAGTTCAGATGTAAGAATGGAGGCATCAAACACTTCAGATGTCACTTGCAACACACAGAGAAGTTACACAAACATGTCTATATATGAGTTCTCTGAAGCACATTTTCCAATGTGTAAGAATATAGAGTGCATATACACACACAACCCCCCTGCCCCCCACACTTATATACACACCACAACAAAAGACAAGGTAAGGCAACATTATTTCAAGCATACCATTAGCACTCAACAGGATTAAAACAGAAAAAAAAAGGTAGACGGCAAATTTTTACCCATGGAGAGTCAACAGCAACAGAAAATGAATTATTAGAAATGTCTTCAAAGTCTTTCTTTTTTGGATTGCATATCACACTGTCATGACTTGTCATGAAAATTACTAAATGAACTAACAGTTACAATCACTTGATTAAATCCTATGCATATTAGAAAAACTAGAGTTGCAAAAATAACTTCACAGACATGCAGTGCTCACCTTCTACCTGTCTTAACACAACCAGCTGTGGAACAAGAATGGCTGGATGTCACATGTACTTTGGTCTGAACATGCATATATGCAAATACGGGACCATTCCCTCCTAGAAGCTTTCAAGTAACCACTTGAGAAGGTAATAGTTGCACAGCTGAAATAGATTATAACCTACAAGTTGATTATCTTAGAGAGGTCTCTAACATTGGAAAAATAAAGTTAAGGACAAGGTGAAAGATAAAATGCTTACCAATTACATTTAAGGAAGTATTCCTATAAGACCGCTTTTATGAGTAAATTGCATTTCATCCAGAAAGCAGGCTGTATCAAGGTCCTGTACTGAAAACAATCTCAACCAGTTTTTTTGCGTCAGGTGGCTACGTCTTTGCAAATTTGCACATATGTGAATAAAACAATGTTGATCTTGCACGAGCTGTTAATGTAGCAGATTGTTCTCTGACAGCATATGATCACAAAAATCAGGCATAAAATTAACAATCAACTCGGTGGGAAAGTTTTCTAAAGCATTTGAAATAGATCAGGGCACTACAGCAGGAAATAAGTAGTATTACAGCAAATCATCCCAGGTAAGCAATTCTCATGGAAGCAAAGGCACCAAACCTAGAAATAATTTGATGAAATAGTAGGGGGATTTTTGCCCCCCTCTGCACAAAACACAGTTCTCAGAGCAGCAGAATTCTGCAAACTGCAAATGTTTGAGAACAAAATCACTTCTGATTTAAGCTTTTGATATGTCATACACAGTTCTACCTGCATTTTATACATTGATTAAATAAATAAATCTTAAACCATCAAATGAACAGACATACTTAGCACCCAAAGACCTAAGGCTAGAAAACCACAGGTGGGAAACGAAAATATCTTTTTCACACTTTAAACCATAACTTTTACAATGGCTAAAGACAACCAAAAGTTTTTAAAGCTCGACTAAAAGAGGCGTTTGGTGTCTCTCTGTGGGGATTTGTTATGAACATTTTCATGAGAGCCACGAGTAAATACACCTTTCATATAATGGGAAACAGGTGTTTATATTCTTCCAATGTAGATTTCCTTTTCAATTTCAATCCATGGATTTTAAATGACCCCATAGTGTGCATCACAGAATAAGAGTTAGTGATGAAATGAATTGACTTTACAAATCCACTATTGTAATAAGTGACAATTAGATAGCAAAAAATTTCTAGTTTCCTCAGTCATGCACAGTTTGCCACTTAAGCATCCATTTTATTAAGGAGAAGTCCTATAATTTTTCAGACACATTTCAGAAAAAATGGAGAACACTTTGGCCCTAAACAAAATATATTATTGTTTCCCTTTACCTTGAATTTTCTTTGCATTTTTCTATGCTTTCCTGTTCTGTATGGAATTCCTTGAATTGCTGGAGCACAGATTATCAAAGAAGTGAGGAAACTAGCCCCAAATTTTGAGTTTTATATTTAATAAGTTAAATTTATTCAGAAAAGACACAAAAACCAGACCACTAACAATTTAAGATTCTGTCTTAGGAAGTCAAACTGTACACTTAGCCTGATCTTTTCTGATTGTGAGCAAAACCAGTTACCACTATGTCCTAGTTATAGCAGCAGAGACCAGTTTATCACTGTGTGGGTGTAACCAAAACTGTGTACTCTATACCCTCTCTGTCATTTCTGACGAACTGTTAATAATGGATCACTTGCAGCAGCTGCCCAGGGCACACCTGACCCCTCAGGCTACAAGCTGGGTGTTAAAGAACCCTGTGAGACAGCGGAATGTTCCTGTCTTCACACCAATGATTCCGGTGTAATAACTCCCCTCCAGGGAGTCATGAGCACCTTCACACCCAGCCTGAGGGGCCATGTCTGCTAATGGGCCATTAGGGACTGGCACAGTAGGCAGTTGCAATGACCTGGACCATCAAAGATTCAAAAAATATACCATGATTTATAGAGTTAAATCACACATTGTGAAACTCCCCGCCTTGCAGGGAGGTACTGAACATTCCCACCTGAACCTGAGCATATATAATCTTCAGGTTTTGGGACTTCTGCTATCACTCGTGGTATCCAGAGAAGGACCTGAACCTCAACAGGACTGCAACTGCCACTCTCAACAAGGCTGTGACCATCATCCTCACCAACAGGTTTTCCTTTCCATTAACCTTACACTCCAGGGGACAATGTGGCGCTCAGTACAGGGGCTAATGAACTCCATTCTGTTTGTATAGCAGGGTGCTGGTTTATACATCTGTTCTTAGTGGGTTAAACAAATTTTTCTCAGTATCACTGTATTTATTGTAATCTTTTTAGTGAATTGCAATGTCTCTTGAGTTGGGTTCATTTCTCCCACCAGTTTACCTTTAAACCAGCACAGGCAGGTTAATCAGTCTTCCTGAGTGCTCTCATAATATTTATTATTTTTTCTCATGAGAATGCTAAGGATGTTAGGTTCCCATGGTCAAAGGCATTATAATATTTTAAAATGACCAGAGAAATATTTTCCTTCTTTAAATTGCAATATGAGATTTACCCTTGCAGTATGTGGATTGAATTAACCTAAATTACCTTTAGAATTGCAAAATTTGCATATTAAAGTATTACTTAAAGTTCTGTTAAGAAAGAGTTTGAATTCTTGTATTTCAAGTCTATTGAGTAACATATTAAATTTGCTATAAAAAATAAATCAATATGCAAGATAATATCACTCCTTTTTATTTGATAAATTCTAAACGATCCCTGAATTATTGTCCTGCATAACATGTCTTGTAAAGAACAGGTGATAGCAGTGCATAAAAGTTTGATTGTTGCTTCTTTGGGGTAACCTGTACAATCAGCTCATGAATTGGCTCTTGGGAGTTCTTGTGAACTTTCTGAAATTGTGCTGTGCCATCATGTGTCTCTCTGTAATGTTTATTTTTCATATTTTATACTCTTGAATGAGAAACCAGCCAAAGAAAATCTGACCCACTGCTTTATGTGGTTGACTAACTGCTGTGAGTTACTGTCAGTAGCTTCTCTAGGGAGAGCAATCTAACTCTGATGAACTTGAAGTATTAGCTCAGAACGTGCTTCTGTTCTCATCCATAGTGAACTTTATGATACCTGATGTCCCAGCTGCTCCTCAGTCTCTCATGTGCTGATCTGAGGTGACCTGTAAGAATTTTGAATGTAGCTCTCATGAAAGCCTTCCATCAGGTGTGTTTTCAGTATCTTGTGGGTAATTCTAGGTATGTGTTATTGTTTGGTTTGAATCTTGGCAATGCCAACCCTCTCAGAGTCACACAGAGTTTCGGTTAAGGAATGGAGAGAAAAAAAACCCAAAATAGAAAACATATATATATATTTCCACAAAGATTATAACATATATGTGTACAGATATAAAGACAACAATAGCTCTATCTCAAGTCTACCCTCCCCACAAACACACAAGTAACCACCACCCAAAACCCTAGAAAAACACACCCCAATGAGAGGGAAAGAGCAACCCAAACAAAACAAAAGTATTTTACTTCCCAAAGGCCAAAGCTGCTATCGAGATCTTGGCACAGGAGTGGTGAGGCCTGTTGCTTAGAAAGCAGCAACAGGGTGTCTTCTTCCCTATCACCAGGCAGGCAGAAGGAAGCTGGAAGCAACTCTCCTCTGTATTTATACTTGAGCTGACGTCATATGATAAGAAATATCCAGTTGGCTGCTTAAGTCAGGTGACACCCATCCCTCTGAGTTTTTTTGGGATTTATCCAACCCATCGCAGTATGAGAAATTCCTGCAGGACTTTGGTTTTCCTGAGTTTATGGTGTGCTGTAAACTGGCAGATTACTGAACAAAGTTTCAAGTGCATCCTCTGGAAGGCAGCTCTTCCCTGTCATTGATCATTAGAGGTCTCAAATGCTTAGGAGTGTAAAGTGACTCAATAAAATTTATACTGCTGTGCATGTGCTATTGGTGAAAGCAAGGAACACATCAGGAAATTTTAAAAGCAAGGTTTTTCCATGCTTAAGTGTGTCACTTGCAAAATCTCAATCTTTTTAATCCCAGAGGGATTCCTGCTTAGAAACCAAATTTGCTCTCCAACCTTAAAACCAAATACTCAAGGCTGAAAATACTTTTCTGAAGTCACTGGAGTTTTCTACCCATCTGAATGAATGTTTTTCATAATTAAAAAATCACTTGTAACTGTAGCAGGGCATTGGAGAAATAGAGTTACATAGACAACATTGTTTCAGTGTAGATGTAGTTATCTTTAATTTATTTTTCAGAAGTCACAAAAGCATTTTAAAATTTTGGTACATTTTTTCAGTCTTTTCTTCAGTCTCAAAGCTGAGGAAGATAGAGAAATTGACAATTTTCTTTGAATAATGACAAGTCTCTGTTAACTTAATATCTTTCCTTCCACCCTGCCTGAGTAATACAAATCATGTTTTCAGCTTCAGTGCTATGATCTGCTCATGCTCCTGGGAAGGCCTATCAGTTGCCTGGCATCTCATATGGGTTTCACAGAGCTGCTTTCCTGGGTAGGAAGGTGTGGGTAGCACAAGGCAGTCCATCTTGATGCCTTGAGGCATGCTCTGGTCCACAGGCAGCAGACGTTTTCTAGACAGTTCACATGCAATGTGCTAAGCCAACTCTCTTGCAACTACTTGTTGAGAAACAATCAGAACACAAGGTGATCTGCCTTTCTCTAGCGTTTTATCCTCTTCCCTTGGTAAAGTCTTTTTCTTTGCCTGGGAAGGTTCATTCTTGCATCTAGGCCAGGATCCTGTCATCTGTAGAGTCAGACTCCTTGGAACAGGGTCAGAAGGGCCTGTCAACAGCAGCTACATGCCAGACAAGATATCATAACTGAAATCCTGTCTTGTAGGTGCAGATGACAGGAGCATAATTGTGTTTGACATGCTACTAAAAGAGAAGGGAGGCAAGCCACAGAATACTGCTTTCCCTTCTCTCAGTGCTTTATTCACCTCTTCACTGCTTCTCTAACGTGCTCTGTTAACTGATCATTTTAGGTTGCGACATAATGGGAGCTCTGGGGAATTAGTCTGCATGAGATGTAAGAGGCTGCTTCTTGGTAATGTATTAGTCATTTCAAAACACTTTAAGGAGGAAGCAGAAAAAAATGACAAGCTAATTTGCTGATGTATTTCAGAGGTATTCAGGCCCCTGTGAGAACAATACCTCTATTCATGTCCTGGCACCATTGGAAATTCATTTTTCATTCATTTGAGAGAGTGGCTTGACCAGAAACAAAGACAGGGAGAGAGAGAAGCAGCATGATCTTCCCTAAGCCAAAATTTCTGCAGTTATCAGAGTGAGTGACTGGCAGTGTTCATTGATTATATTAGGAGGGAAAGCCTGGGTATGCATTACCTTGACAGAGTCTTCTGCATGTGCTCTCTCCTTTGGAATTCTTCCTTGCCTTGATGGAGTGCATGCAATTGTCATGCAAACCTGACAACTTCTGTTCATTTGAGATCCACACATTAATATGTAGGGCAGAAAGTTTATGAGGACTGTTAATATTTGGTTTATTGGGAAAGTGTATATAAAACAGGATCATTTAGCACTCATTCTATGTAGGAAATGGTAGTCAAATGGAACAAGATAAATAATATTGGAGCATGCTATGAGGATAAGGGTTGGCTGTTTTCCCAGTGCTGTGTTAGCTTGTTCAACTCTAATGGGTATAGGTAAAGGCAAACATTGAGTGATGGATGAGAGCATGATAAGTAGAACTGTGAGTAGACTGTCATTAATTAATTTGATTGGCAGTCAGTTTCAAAACTAGGAATTGTGATTAAAATTTGATATATTTTAGATGTTGATAGAAAATTTTTGAGACTGTTATGATACTTTGTTTCAGTGTATATGATTATTGAATAATGGGAGTGCAATTTTCATCTTCAGACAGTTGAGCCATGTAGTTTCCTGCCAGTCAGCTTCAAAGGTTAATAAGCTGTATAGACACCATCTCAATGAATAAGTTTATAGACAAGGCTCTGAAAATCTGAGTTGGGCTTCTTTCAAAACTCAGGCCCTCTAAACCTTTTCCAGAACTTGAAATAAATTGAATTTTTACCGCAAACCAAATTAGGAAACTCCACTGAGAGATAATTTCCTCTGTTTCTTAATTTTTCATTATGCAATCCAACTACATATTTACCTCATTCTATTTTCACATGGTCTGTGTGATTTGTTGAACTCTTTTGCAACTTGCAGAGACATTGTTTAGGCTTACAGCTCTTCTGGATGCTACTCCTCAGCTTTGCAAACCAAGGAAGTTAATGGAGTTATTAAAAGCTATGGCTATGTCTGTCCCAGAATATTGTCAAAGTGATTCAACAAAGTATTTAAGCAATTATCACCAAAACCCAGTGTTGAAATGGTAAGCATGGATAAAAAATGTGCCTCTTCTTGAACTGTAACTTCTTTTGGACATAGAAAACTTAGCTGAGAAAGTAAGTGCTAAAAAGAAGGCTTATTAAAATGCATGTCATTTTCTAAACAGTTTTAAATCAGCAGCTACAAATAAAATTACATTTCCGATGACCAAATAATTCAATGTATTATGATGAATTGTATGGCGAATAGTTGAATCTTTTCCTAGTGACACAGGAAGAACAGCAGGAACAACAACAACATAAAATTTGTTTGGTGTAGGTGTAGAAGAACCTTCCAGAAGATTTTACTATGAGGAGATTTGGGGGTTTCACTTAAAAAAGCTTTCCTGCCTGAAACAAGGCATCTTTCCCTGAGATTATTTTAGATGTTTTCTCCCCCTCAATTCCAGAGGAGCTGCCTCCCTGGTATGAGAGGAGATAAGTTCTTGCAGACACGTCTGAAGGCCCCTGCAGCAGCAGGGCCAGGGATGATAAAAGCCCTGAGAAGAACAGGGAGTGTGTCATTTTCCTAGGTCTGGTGCAGTTTTGTGATGAGATGTTAAGTGTTCTTGACTTTGGAAATAAATTCTCCTAAATCCTTACACTGGTATTTTGGGGTTACCTTCGTGCATTTGACCCTTACATTTGTTGTCAACCTGAACACGATTCCTTAGGACAATGAATTACGAGTGCTACATGCTAGCAAGGATGTGGTTTGTTTGCATAAATATGTTATTAATAGAAAAGAAAGAAAAATGGAAGAAGCAGGGATAGATGACCTAGGAAGGATATCTTTCTATATACAGGCAAGAAATGCGGTGTTTGGACTAGAAAGTTAAATTGCTGTCTCTAGAGAATAAATAAATACCTCTGTGTTGTATCTCATTGTCGTTCTGAAAACTTGTTAAACATTTTGGAAACACATTAATGTAAATTCTGTGCTATGTACAAGTTAAATGGTTGCCCAAAGGCTCCACTGATAGTAGGAAGTTTACCTTGCCCTGCGTATAACTATGGTACTGCATTTTTTTATTACAAATTTATTAATTCATTTATTTTTTGACCTTTTACATTCAGTAAAATTCTATCTAGTAAATAATTAAATAAAAAGGTTATTTTATAATGAAATATAATTCCCATTTGTGATTATGTGCATAGGGGTTGCTTTTGCATGTTCCACTGGGAGTAATCAGGCATTATCATTCACACAGGAACAAGACTTGAAGTTTTATCTTAGTGGAAGATGTTCTCTGATGAACTTTTAAACAGACTTTTGGAAAACTAAAAAAAAATGAAAGTCTGTAAATACTGCTATCCTGAGGCTATTAGCATCTGAACATTATTCTCAGGAAGTTGTCATTTAAAGACAGATAAAACATCTGTTTCTAAATAGTAGAAGAAAACTGAAAAGCAAAATTGCTTAATTAGCAGATATGTTTTTGCGAGATTTTTTTAAACATTACTAAAGAGATTAATTCAGTGTACTGTTTCTTAAGTAATGTGGTGCGCTGCATGAAAATAGGAATTGCATAATGTTTTTTAGTTTTTGTGACATATTCTGGACTTCAGAAACTCAGGAAGGGAAGCATATGTATCCTCACACTGGTGATGGGATTTCTCCAAGTGAGTTAAGAAATGTGAGGAAAAACAGCATTCTGAAGGTTTTACAATTCTCTCTGTATTCACTTGTCAGTGCTTCATAATGGCTATGCATATTCAATAAACCAACAGAGTTTAAATTTCTTGCTGACTTTCCTGTTAGAACAACAGTAGGTGCAAAATACACTGACTCTGGTGAGATCTCTAGCCCAGATGATGGGCAGAATCCTGATAGTACTTCAGTGATGCTGTATGCTTTTCTGTCTTTGCCCAAAGACTGTTCCAGAGAATTACAAAACACTTGTTACCAGAAACAATCAGAAGGAGCATCATTTTATTCCTTTGGTAGTTAAAAAATTAACTGAGAAATAGGTTAAAAGGCATCTAAGTATTTTCTTTCCAGTAACTTTCATTATTTAGAGCTATGTTACATGTGCACTTACTCTGTGAGCTACCAAACTGATTTCCTGCTGAACTGTAAATACAGAAATCTGTAGAAACCGTTTAAAATTTTAAAGCATATGATTTGCTGCTTGTTAAGGATGCAAATTTCTAATTTAAATCCTTCCATTATTTAGGGGAAATGGTGTTATTTCAAGAGCTGCATGCTGTCAATTTTTATGGAAGGTCCTGCACACACATAATTTCTTTAGAAATATTTATTTCCTGTTGATGATTCAGTGGCAAAACAGGAAGTAAAGAAAGTAAATTTTAAAAATAATCTTTATAAATTTCTCCACAGCATTGTGCATGAATTCAGAAATTAATAACAGTGCGTAGTGAATTACTAAATATTGCTGCAAAACTATGATCATAAAATGATTAAACAAATGTATCTCAAAAAAAGTATTCAAATTTGTTTTTACATGCATTTACAATCATGCATGCAGCGCTATCTGTCTCTGTCAGCTGCTCCTTATGAGGCCTTCTTCCAAAAACCCTTATATTTGTCAATACCATAAATGTCTGTAGTAAATCAGGGATATACAAATCCCCTTGTATAAGGGATTTGGTTTTTCCTCTTGAATCTCCTGAATGTTGGTTCTAAGTTCTTTCAAATAAGAATGGAGTGTTTCCACTTGAAAAATGCAGATCATAAGTCAAAACAAGGTACATTTTTGTTATATTTTTGTTTTATTGGTTTCAGATATGAACTCAAGAACGCAGTCCTTTAATGTGTGTTGCTTCAAATAATTGTAATGTTCAGTCAGATATAGTCTTCCTTTTTTTTTTTTTTTTTTTTTAAACTACCTATGCATATTCCTGGTGTAGCAAGTTTGGCCAAATGCTTCATGAAAGTTTTTTTCACTGACACTTCTGTGGTATTGATTGACAAAGCATTTGATGCTTTACCGTGCCCTGCTCAAAAGGCAATGCTGTGGTACTGCTGACTTTCCATAAAGGTGAATATTGTGACAAAGTGAAATAAGTGATTTACCAAAGGTTGCATGCAGATGAAGAGGGAACACTACTCCAATGTCAGACTGCTCAACCCTGTGCTTTAAGTGTACATACACCCATGTTACTCCTGTAAATGATCTATGTCTAACATAGTAACAGGGAATTCTATGTGCTTCCACCTAGCAGAAGGAGAAGACATGAGAATCTGCTTGAAAAATGGAGTCAGGTACTGTCAAGATTTTGAAAAAAGCAATTCCTTTTGAATAGGGTGATGGGAAATTATCAGTCCATTTCTGCATAACAATGTATGAAACATGGAAAGAATATCCCTACTGTACATGCTACCTTCTTCATAAACCAGATTTACAAAAAAATAATTCTCCATGTGTTATTAAAAGTTTAATGTGCAGCTGGTTACCAAGAGTCTTCCAGACCTTAATTTTCATACACTTTTTACTCTGTTCTTTGTCATCTTAACTAATAAACTAAAAGGCTTAGAATAACTCTTTTATAAGTTAACAGTATTGAATATTGTCTTGACAATTTACCACAGAATGATATAAATAAATGCCCTTTTGAAGACTTGGGAATCAAGTCACAGCTAAGTGGGTTGCAGTAAAATGTAATTTTGTGGTATAGTCCTTCCATGAAGCAGTCAATGTAGAGTTTTGTGTAAATAAACTCAAAATAGAATCAATATGACTTTATGTCTCAAACTGGTTAAGCATCAGAGATGTAGCATTGTGTACAAAGAACTCTACTAGCTTGTGCATCTTTGTTGTTTAGGAATTTGATTTTGGAGTAAGCTATTCTAAAAGCTCTGTAAAGTACAATTCAGCTCAAATTAGCATATACCTGGTTTATTGTGGTAATTTGTTTATGAGACCTAGAAGCCTAAATGGAGGCTGGAGTACTAGAAGCTTAAGGCTGAAAACAGTGGGTTTGTACTTAGCTATGTATTTTTTGTAACAGAATTGACACCTGTATCAATTTAGAAATCAAGAAAAAATTACAAGATTTATTCAAACCAAGACATTGTAGTAAGCTAGCACCTAGGAGTTGCTGTGGAATTAATGTTTAAATGAAAAAAGCTACAAATTAATGCAACTGTTTTGTTTTGGTTTGTTTTGTACAAAAATTATTTTCTGTGTTAGCTTTGAGGTTAAAGCAGTGATCTCCAGCAGGAGAGCTATGTTATGTTTGTAATGAGAGGGTATTTATTGCATAAGAAGTAATTGCTTGCTCATGCTGTAAGGTACTTTTTGGTAAAGTACCCCCTACTGTTACAGAAGAGGTGAGATTAATAGAGTACATGTTTCATTTTATGCTAATTCGCAATGGTATAGCCTGTGCATTTTATTCATGAGACTTATTTTACCATTAAATTTCATAGCAACTTTAAATTTCCTAACTCCATATTTAATTGCCAAGTTCAACACAAGCATACAGTATAAGGTGCTAAAAATGTTTCACAACATCAGTAGATGAAGAAATCCAGATTGTCATAACTCTGTTTTTCCTTTTATATATTTTCTCTTGTACACTAGTTTATAGGGTAATACAAATGGCTTGAATGTGATACCATTTGTCCAAGCTCTTGATTGTGTTCACATTTTTTTCCTTATTTGGTGTTTTACTGTTCCCTGGGTAACCGAGAAAAGGGCAGGTTGCTATACTGAGAGCATGAAGGAAAAGAGAGAATGGGAAACTCTTGCTTCTGTAGATATGTGGTAAATTTAGGGCTAAATAATGAACATTTATAAGGGGAATACAATTTGGAGCAGCTCTTTGGAAAATATTGATGTATCTGTGAAGAAAGTCTCTGTTTCCTAAGACTCCAAAAATTTTGTTTTCTCTTTTCTTCTGATTGTTCTTAAGTTCTAACTCACAAACCCTACCTGAGAAATCCCAAGAGCAGCCCAATATGCTCCCCCTCACACTTCTGATGTTCTAAACCACTTACTGACGGTTGTAGTGGTATTTGAGTGCCTGACAGAGACACAGACATCATTAATAATTGCCATCATCAAAATAGTTTCCTTTCCACACTTCATCTGTTCAGCATCTTGTAGAGCATACACACAGGGAAAAGACTTTCCAATAGATCCTCAGCTGTTCTGGATGGCTGAGCAGGCCCCAAAAACTTTTCAGTAAATTTTTAAGAAGCCAAGTAGCATTGAATACACAGTAAATTAAAAAGGAAACTTTGCAAAATAGTTTATGTCTGTCATTTTCTGTAATTATTTCCATCTTTCCATTTGAAATCTAAATGATTATCAGTAATTGTCCACTGTCCAGAACACTGCGATAAAATACATCTATCTTGCTTCCAAATTCATTCAAGTCTTTGGCTTCTTCACCTTCCAAATCATGACTTTTCACTTATTACCTACAAATATGAGCTGTCTGCCACTTTGTAAACAAAATATGAGCTTGTTTTTCCATAGTTTATTAAAGATTACTATTTTCTTCTCTATTGATCAAATTCCACTATGCTGAATATATGGCATGTCACTGCTAATCTGAGGTCAACCCTGAAGAAAGAACTGTTGGCTAGCAGGAAATTGGAGATTTTTAGCAATTCCTACCACTGGAGAAAGCAATATAAACACACAGAAGAGCAATAGAACAGGAGAGGTGGAAGAAAATTTACTTCTTCATGTACTGCCTCCTTGCTGCCCCTTCTTTTACCATACAGGTATAAAACCAGGTCACACACATCATGAGGAGATCTGTTAATATTTGAATCTGAATAGTGTGAACTTGAATTATCAGGAGGAGCAGAAAAATAGATTAAGGATGAGAAAGTAGAATAGAATGGCATCGTTCAACAGGCTTGGTTTAAAGAATGGTCTTGGTAAACCTCCAGTTTGATCCTTCTTAGAATGTTTATCCCTGGGTTGAGTGTGACTTCAAGAGGGAAATTCAGAGTGGAGTGTTCATTCTCAGCAACAACACAGGGCTGTCAGAGTA
>JAWWEU010000091.1:39030838-39062394 GCA_035583155.1 Acropternis orthonyx
CTCACAGAGCTAAATCACCCATTGTGAAACTCTTCGCCCTGGCCGAAGTACTGGGCATTCCCACCTGAACCTGAGCATATGTAATCCTCGGATTTTGGGACTTGGGGTACCACTCATTGGATCCAGAGGAGGACCAGAACCTCAACAGGACTGTGACTGCCACTCTTGGCATGGTTGCGACCATCATCCTCACCAACAGGTTTTCCTTTCCTTTTACTTTGTACTCAGGGGGACCACATGGCACTCAGCACAGGGGCTAATGAACACCATTCTGTTCTTGTCCCAGGGTGCTGGGTTATACATTTGGATTTTGTGGGTTGAAACCGATTTTTCTCTGTATCATTGTATTTACTGTAATCTTTTTAGTGAATTGTAACTTTGACTTGTAATCTCTTTTTGAGGTGGGTTAATTTCTCCCACTGGTTTGCCTTTAAACCTGCACACACTGCTACAAAACAATGGGACAATGATGTGATAAGTGCATGTAGCAAAAATCACAAAGCTTTCAGAAGCAAAGTTTTGTGAGAGCAACTTGAACAGCTATTTATGAATTATAAATGATGAAAATATCACTAAGTTAATGGACACTGTAATCCAGGATGCTCAGAACTATGAAAATTTGCCACTCAGAAAAATTCTAAGTGGAGGGGGGAAAAAACAAAACACAAAAAACAAAACCAAAAAACCAAGTAAGCAAGCAAACAAACAAAAAAATTCAAAGTAACCACCCCAAACAAACAAACCAACCACCACAAGAAACCTCCCAACCAAACAAACAAAAATACCCCAATCTACTCTGGACTATCCAGACTAAATCTACTGTATTAATATTTAACAGTTTAAATTTTCCTGTTGTCCAGTGTATAAAAATTGGCCTCACAGATACTGAGGCCAAAAAACAAATTCTGAACTAACCTACACAGTCTCCACAAGCAGCTGGAATCAATGAAGGCAAGTTTGGTACCAGTAAATGAAGTCCTACTGCCAAAGACAGAACACAGAAATGGAAAAGATGTGAGACAGAAAGAATGATAATCAGCAAGCAGTCCAGCTACACTTGTTTAATAAACCAGTTTAATCTTGTTTCATCAGTGTTGTTCCCAAACTTTTCGTTCACATACCAGAAGATGGCAACTGCTCCAAAGACTGCAAAGAAAATAGTTCAAGAGAGAAAATCTAATAATAACAACAACAACATAGTTTTCAGAGCAAGTAAAGTACTTCATAAAATGCACTTACTGCCCCAGCTGAAAGCTTTAAAGGTTAGCTATGCTCAGTATTATGTAATGAGTGAAACATCTGCTGCCCTGGAAACATTCTTTGTTAGAGAACTCTTTCTGTAATTGGAAACTCCATTGGAAAAAAGCCAAATATAGTAGCCTGAATGAAACAAAAACAAAACAGTGCAGAAAAAGTCAAGAGACAAAAGTACAGTGATTAAATTCCTTCTGGGAGCCCAAATCTCCTACACTGCTTTTTGGGTTTTTTGTGCCCTATTTTGCTTGGCGTGAGGGTGGACCATGTTTTGGTCTTGAGAGGTCGAAGGAAAGAAGAAAGGATGTTGTTTCAAATCCACCAGAGAGGCTTCCCAAAGTAAGCAGTAAGTCTGAGGTATTTTCATTATTTTTGCTCTCTCTACTAAGCACTGAAATAGTTAAGTACTAACACTGAAAATATTTTGCTAGACTTATCATTGACAGATTTGCCAGACCACAGAATCATGTTTTGACTTAATTTTCACTAGCCATCTACAATACAATCAGCCAGAAGTTGTTTGAAATCATCTTCTAAGGGCTCCACAAATTCATAGTGGAAAACCCATTTGCTACTTTTGAGGAACACGATTTCCTTATTCTTATCTTTGGGTAAAATAAAAACAAAACTCCACAGGAAGACATCCTTCTTCTCTGTAGGTCTCTTCATTGACAGCTTTACCCACCTAACACAGGCTGCTTCACAGACACGTTCAGAGCCTTGCAGACTGTCCTCACCCCACTGAACTCTTTTCATGGTTATCAAGAGAAGAGGATGACTCCCACTTCTGGTTGGCCTCTGATACCAGCCTCAAACCACTCATTTCATGTCAGCATTTTCATTCTTTCTCAGCTGCTTTTCAAGCTTGGCGGGAGCTTATTAACACTTCAGAAGGCTGCTTTTAATCCTTTTGCCAACTGCTCATTAAGAAACTCTCTTTTGCCAAGATGTCTTGAAATTAAGTCCAAAACACACATTTGACAGCAGTTAGAATATTCATGCTTTTGGTCTTACACTGCATCAGTGAGAATTTTACAGGAGGAACTGCCTTTTTGCTCTTTGTGGTGCACCAGGCAGACCATAATCTTGATTTGCAGCACATTTCTGCAGTAAGGATCTGCATTAGCACATCTGCAGAAGAGGTGGAAAGAGTGGAAAGGCTAGACCTATGAGTAACCCATTTAGAGCACTCACTGCACAGGTCACCTGCAATGAAGCTACCACAAACCTAAAAAATGTATCAAGACCCTAAGGCAGAAGCATGGTTCCTGAAAACTTATGCCTTTAATTTTCGTAAGTATTTTTGTACTTTCAAATGCTTTAGCTAAACCTTCTAAACACAAGCTCTTTACTTAGTATCTATGCTACTCTCCTCATTCCTGGAAAATCTGCATTTTTTTTTTTTTTCTCTTAAAATTTTCAGCCAATTTTGAGACAGACAAGACACCTGACATTTACATAGAAATTTACCAAAATCAGCAAATCTTTTTTCTCTCCAAATTCCATAATATGTATAAAGAAACTTATGTTTCCAGCTCCTAAAAGCCCTTGGTTATCAACCTTGCTTCCTGCTGTGCTCACTTGTATTCCTGAATATATATATTCAGGAACTTCTGAATATATATATATCAAGGAGAACTGAGTGTCTGAATCCACTGAAGCACGTATTTCAGTATTCGGAATGTATGTTAACTGTGACCTCATTAGAATATTAAAATGGTGTGCATTGCATGAACTTCTGAAGAAAACAATCACGAAAGGTAATATATTAGAAAGGTACTACTTATACAGACAGAGGTATCAACAAACATTTTCTTCGAAGATGAAAAAAAGCTATCAAAGGATAGCAAGCTTGGCATGCTCTGTCTTGAAGTCCTATCACCCATCTGATGTGATACATGTGAAGTTTGACATGACACCTATTTTGACTCTCCTTATTACATCACCACATGACACTCAAAATATCTGTACTGTGTTACTGAACACGCTGTGGACAAAACAGTTACAGGGAACTTGATTTTCTGGGATAAACTATAGAGATTTTAGGCAGTAAAAGAAGTGCTTAAGTCACAATCATATCTAAAAGTATACCATCCATTTCTGTCATAATTTACCACATGCACTTGTCTTCCTATTTAAAATACTCTTTGCGTATGTTTTTATGTATTTTTTGGTTTTCTGATACATAATATTTTTATTGACTTAGTAATACATTTAAAATTAAAAAACTGTTTCCTAAAGCAGGCCATAACAATTGTGGCTATAATCCACAATTGTTAGCTTTACTATTTCCAATTTAATCATTCAGAAATAAATTCATTCAATTTACTTACAGAACTGATCTAAGACTTTTCCAAGTTGTTTCTGAAACCCAAGACTTGATCCCACATCACTTACAGAACAGCACAGTCCCAGTGTTGAGTTGCTGTGGCATACACACAACATTAGAGACCTCTACATTCATTTCTCTGCATAGGGTGGAATAGAATTCATAATTTCTCCTTTTGGAAAAAAAACAACAAAACAAAAAACACAACAAAAAACCAACAAAACCGCAAACAAAACCAAAACACTAACAGCACACCACCACCTTAGCCAGCCCTCACAATCTTCTTCCAAGTATACACTAGTGGAATGCTCTCATTTTCCTCCACTGATACTGCTCTACTGTACACTTTAACATATTACTGGCTCTTGGAAGAGGCAGGTGAAATGACAGTTAAGGAGTCAGAGGATTTACCTTAGAGGCAGGCTACCATCATTTCAGTCCCTGCTCAAAAGAGAGGGCATCACACTGTACTCTATAACATGGTTTTAATCCTTTACACCTTTTTCTTTTTTTTTTTCTAAATTCCTTCTTCCTCTGTCAGGTCTAGGGCACTATCAATACTCCACACAGAGAAGAAGAGTAGGGATATAATGGAACGATATTAGCTTTGCACTTAACAACCTGCACTACTTAAATACAAAGTATTTCAACTCAGACGTTCAATTCAGAAAGCATACCAGCTAAGGGTTAAATTTTTTAAAAGATACAAGAGACAATTAGATATTTTAGGCTCAAAACAGTTTCCCATCTCAAATTTGTGCCTCATCTGGCTACTAGACAAACTAGACAAACAGTTCAAAATTAGAAGAGTGACTTTGTAAATAAGATCTTTTATTCCTAGCAGAATCAGTTGGATGAAAGAGACTAAGAAGGAGAGGTTTTGAGATTAACAGTGCACACACTGTACATCTGAATCTCAGAAGAAAGCCGTAAAGCTGTAAGTGTCTTTATAGAAGATTTGTTCTGTTTTTTTTTTTAAATAAACTGAAATGTCACATGAGTCATTACATTCACAGTGAATGAGTCATCACAAACCAAAAGAACCTTGGGCTTTCACACATCTTACAAATAGATGTCTACAAAAAAAGTTCAAATCAAAACTGTAGCAAAGCATATATATCAGTTTGATGTACATTGCCTTTTAAGAATGCAAAGGTCACACGCTGTGCCTTTTTACAAAGGTAAACTTGCTACTTGGTCTACTCAATCCTGTACAACACACTCCTCCTTTTATTATGTATAAGGTATGTTTGGATTGTTCTTAGAACTGCACTATCATAACCAGAAGTGCACAAAAGAATTCTGCTCTTCAGAGACACAGGTATTCTGGTATAAGCCCCCGTGTAAGTATACCACTGCTGGCAAAACCAATTTTTTGTTTGAAAAGTCTGTTCTCTTTACGACTTGAGATGTTCTTATTCCAGTACAACTCCAAGTTTGCCTACACTGTTTACTAATACTGGAAAACTTTAGCAATATGTTTGTACTTTATCCACAAACCAAATGAACAGTCCTTTATGGGGTGAATTACTGCCATGGCATAACAAAAGGGGAAAAGATAAAAAAAGCTAAGAAAGAATGCATCCCCAAGGTTATGCAAGAATTTAAGGTCAGAAGAAACTCAAGTCTTTCACTGACAATTCTAACTGCAATAATTCACTTGGAGTCAAATAAACACTGTACAGGAGACACCTAGACTTGCTTTTTCATCACAACTTTGAGAAAACAGGAACACATTTATCCAGTTAGAAAGTTTTATCTTGTATGTCCTGCTTATTATTTAATACTCAGGACTGAAAACAAACCTGGATGGGACCAGTAAGAGGCTTACTCCAGTCATTAGCAAACCACATCTATACATCACAGTGGTTTGTGACTTCCAAAGCTTAAATAAAATTACTTGTACTCTTCCTTCTCCTGCCAAATCCAAGTTTTCCTCATAACTGTATGTGGCACCTGTTCAGACCTCACATGGTTAGCTTTCTCAGATTCCTTCTACAGGAATTGGAAGAGGAATTTCAAATGGTAACTGAGTACACAAAGTCACGCTTTCAGTTGGGAATTACCCCCTAAAAAGTAAGTGACGGATAACATGCCAAGAAGGAAGCCTAGAAACATGAGTGCTTCTAGGTTAAAATTCACTTCTGTCCATACTGCTCTTCAGCGACACCTTTTGCAATTTCAGAACCTTGACAGGTAAAAGATAAAGATATTTCACATACATTAAACATTTCTCAGGTTATCCACATCCTTTAAAGCATTTCCTCTGGCAAAGACATAGCTTATTTTTTAGGACTTGTCTTAAGGAAACCTGGAAAAGATATTATCTATGCCCCCCAAAAAACTCCACCTTGGTATACTTAAGTTCGTATTACCTTCAAACACAACAATGTTTTGTTGTGACTTGCACCTAGATAGCCAGCAGTTTACATTCTCATTACATTTATTAATTACTTAAAACGCTACTGTGAGATTTCAAGCTCAAGAAAACAATGAAGGCATAGGTACAAATGACTCTGTAGTCTAGGCATATGGCTTCTGCTATTTCCAAGGATGGGGCTGACTGATCATCTACTGAGAACTGGCCATACCGGTTTTCACATTTTGCAGTAGGCCCATTTGATGATTAGAGTAACCAACTGAATAATCTGTTGCTGTGACTCAGCAGTTTATTTTTTCTTTTTATAACTTTCTCTTAGACCGAGATAGGCATCCTGCTGAAGCTTCAGGGCTTAACTATACAGCTATAGATGCCTTGAGTTCTTTGTTTTCCTGAAACATTATTTAAATGCTTGAACTTCTTTTTCTTCATATGCTGCTCTTAGTTGGCTGCTTTCTAGTTGCAGCTCTCTTTCTCCCAACTTCAACAATTGTTTTATCTCTTCCTAAAGCAGAAATACACATTACATAGACACAGCAGGAGGATATTTTACTTGCAAGACTTACACCTATGTCAGATTTCTTATCTGGGTGACAGTATAGCTTCTTCCCCAGAGAATAGCAAAGGAGGCTGGAGCCATGTTACGTGACACCAGGAACAGCAGCACTCGGTTGCTCAACAGGGGAGGGGGAAAAAAAAAATAGTCTTGCTTTCGCCAGTCACATAACGTTTCAACACTGCAAAGACTTGCAAAATAGAAGAGCAGGACTGAAGAATGCAACAGTAGCTAGACTTCAGTCTTACACATTACACATTACTGATCAAAGGTTGTAATTAATTATAAAGGCAAAAGCTATCACTGAAACATGTAGGTCCAGAGAGAAAGCAAAAACATGGAGTTCTTTGCCCCTTTGGTAAAAAGGGGTTGTTTGATTTGGTTAAGTTTTGTGGTAGAGATGCAATTTGTTCAGACCTGGAAAACACTTTCATTTCAAGATGACGCTTCTACTGTTTTGGAGACTTGTAATTGTAAATTTTGTTCTTGCTGTTAGAACTGAACAACTTGATTTGCAAGTCAATCTTTGATTTACCTTATTTTAAATATCTTTTAGGCAGAAAAACACAGGCTCTTCGTTTATGCTTGAAAAGCATCAAGTCTTTAGAGAGGTATTTGAGAGGAAAGGAAAGGAACCGAAATGTCAATAAATGTGAAGAGGAAGGGTAGGGGAAAACTGGGTAGTTCTGTTTAACTGAAACAAAGCAAACAATGTTTAATGACATGCAAACCAACATGCAGCAAGAGATCATGGGTACATTTTTACTGTTCTCTGTATCAACGATCTTGACTTTGCTGTTCTTAAAAAGAAAACAAAAAAAAAAATCACAGGCATAAACACAGAACATCATTATAATCTTAGTAATTCTGAAAACCGTTTTCAAGGCTAACAAAGGAAACAGTAAACATCAGGACCACAATTATACCCTCCTAAGAGCCTGCAAGCAGAAACAAAGAACTAGAGTGAGATATTAATCAAGACAAAACTTTCTGCTCTAACAGAGTTTAGAATGCATAGCACAGTCCAACTGTACTCTTGAAACTTTAGAATAAATCTGCATGCTTACATTTTGTGACAGATGAAGTCAAAAGAATAACTGAACATGAAACAGTCACACTTTACCAAACCTATGTTATAGTCCAGTAACAGCCTTGAACTAAGTTACTTCATTTCTAACAACCATATGCACAGAGGTCAGTTGCAAGCCTTTACCTTCACAGAATGGCAGAATGAAAGCACTCTCGCTATCATCATGGGGGTGTAGTATTTTCAACACCACCACTTTTTTATCAGATAGGAAAGAAGTGGTATCACATCTCTGTATAACCAGGGACAAGAACTTTGAGAGGCTCAACTCTGTAGAAAACCAGAAGTTCAAAAGCAGAAAAAAAAAATTCCCACAACTTCAGTTTACAACCTGAAGCACTGCAGGAGGAAAGCAGGTCTCATGCACAGTGCAGCAAACAGATTTTCATTTAAAAAATTTGAATAAGCCATATGGACAACTATCTGGCAAGTCACATGGGAAAGCAATTTAATAACTAGGACTGTGATGCCCAAGAACTATTTCACAGGTTCCCTACACCAAGACCTTCAGTATCTAGAGTATTATTCAGGAAAGCAGCATGCTGAAGGTGGGCAGTCCTTGCCTTGGGATGACTAGCAAGCACAGGAAAAAAAAAAGTTCTACCAGATAACCTGCTACAGTGCAACATACCTTTAAACAAAAAGATGCCACAGTTAGAGGTTACAAGTGATTTATTTTGTTATTTCAGTCAGAAGGCCATGAAACCAGTAAGATGACCACCAAACATGCTAGTCTTTATAAATACTGCTCTATGTCTACAGCTGCCACTGAAATGTATCTGAAAGCTTAACAGTAAGATGCAAGTCAAAAGACTACTTTACCTTCTCTTACAACTCTGCCAATATACCTTCCCTACCTCATTCTACCGACTTTTCTCCTGTTGTATTTTTAAGCAAATGCAGACGGTATATCAAGATGAACACTTGAACATTACTTATTCTTAAAGCAAATCAAGGTTGAATTCCAAACTCAGTTCTCCACTGGTCAAACACAGACCTAAGAATGAACAATGCTTAAAAAGATACCATTTCAAGGACTGTATATCAACAATATGTAGCACTGCCTTTCCAAATGAGAATTCAATATATGTTGGGTCAGAGTGATGTTATTCATAACAACATTTAATACTCCAATTTTGCTTGAGTTGGTTTTTTTGTTTTTAATGAAAACCATGTCACTGATGGGAAAGAAATGGCACACACAATCTTCAAATAAGAAAACAAGTATGTCAGACATGGTACAAGAAGATGTCACTACTTTACTCTGGGCTTTGAAGAGGCCAACCTTCACCTAAGAATAAACAGCCAAAAGTAACATTGTACTTACCCATAAGTATTTAAGAAAATATCCATCTTAATTTGTAAGATCTCTTTTTTCTAAAAGATCCAAACATGGAGAGTTTAGCAGTAATAGGCATCAAGTTGTGCTAGCAACTGTTTTAACACAGAAGTCAGAATTCATGTAGGCAAGCCAACATTTCTGGTTTCTATACTGAACTCCTTCCTTGCACTGCTTGAGACAGATATGCATTATTAGTATTTCATATCCACTGGAACGGTAAAAAGCAGTCTGTCAGCCAATTCTTAAAAAAAAAAAAAGTCTTAAAGTCTAACAGCCACATTTATAATAAAAGCATTCTTAAACTGTCTTAAATATTTTTTTTTTTTTTTAATTTGTGTTCTTTGTGCCACGGATTTGAAATATATATGCTAGTACGATTAGTAGCCTGGTTAGTCACTTAAGGTTGGTCATGATTGCTTTTCACAAAAAAATGCAAATAAAAATTCTTTCATTCTCCAAACAGGTATGAAGTAACTTGCATTCCACCTTTCCCCCTCCCCTCAAGAACAGAACATTTACTGCCTCAACTCCCAACATGTCACCTTAAAAAAGAGTTATGCAAAAACTTTTACTAACTTTAGTCCACACAAGCCAACAAAACTAACAGCAAATAATTTTCTTTTTGCTAACATGTCCATGTGGAAGCTCAAATTTATCTTGGTTAAAAACTTCATAGTAACCCAAGAAAATATTAGCAGTGTCACACTTACACAGCCTGCAGAAAAAAAAAAAAAAGAAAGATCAAATATCCTGTTTGTTTACAGGCTATGCCCTCATGCAGATATAAAAGCTTAGCCATAGGCATTGTTTGGTATCAACACAACAGTCCGTGAGTGCCATATGTTTCATCTTAACAGCAAAAGAGAACATCATTTTAATGACTGGTACTGAACAAACATTAAATTTAGATTTAATATAATGTTGTGCAATTTTTATATCCTTTCTGAGATTGCAGCATCAACAATTATGTTAAGTTGTGCTCTGAAAACTTCAGAAGACAGTGTTTGGCATTAACAGCATAGTTAACCAGCTTACATCATATTCAAAGTTCCTCTGCCTATCTTTTTTTTACCACTATTTGACACTCGAAGGCGTATCACCGATCCTGCCGTGACAATGACCATGTGGTCGTGCAGCAAAGACACATCAGACACCCTCAGATGACAGCAGCGGCTGACTAAAAGTCCTGGCTTCAGCTTTTCCTTCTGCCAAATCTGCAGGACTCTACGCTTCCCTCTCACTGACAGGATCGGTCACGGCCTGACCAAGCCAAGCCGAGCCGAGCGGGGCCGTGCCATTCACAGCCCCCTCGCCCCGGGCCTCCAAGGGTTAAACAGGTTGGCGCCGGGGCTGGGGGAGGAGCCGGGGCAAGGAAAGCGAGAGGAAAATGGAGAAATAAAGGAGGGAGCTGCCCGCCGACTCACCTGCAGCGCCTGCCACCTGCGCCACGGGGGAGACCCGCGCTCCCTGGGGCGGCCCACGGGAGCGGGGAAAGCAACCATTGTCACGATAACAATTACAGTGAAAAAGCCCTGGAACCGCCTCCGCCCTCCCGGCGCCGCGCGGTGCGCGGTCAGGGCGAGCCTCGGCGCGGAAGCTCCGCCGAGTCTGGGCAGGGCAGGAGCCCTTCCCAGGCACCGGCACACCCCGAGCCGGTTGCCTGCCCGGTGAGGAGAGCCTTTTCCCGAGAAGCAGGGAGGAGGAGGAGGAGGAGGAGGAGAAGGGTCCCCCTGCGGAGCGGAGCGCCGCGCCCCACGGCGGGAGGCTGCGGGTGCAGCGCCCGATCCTGCCTGTCAGGGCCGCTCCCTGGCTCCCTCCCTCCCTCCCCCCGCCGCCGCTCACCTGCCGCCTGCAGCCGCCCCCCGTACGCGCCAGCTCCGCGCCCCGAGCTTCTCCCCGCGCCCGCCGCTCCCTCAGGAGCTGCCAGACCCGCCGGCGCTCCCGGTTAGGGAGGAAACGGCCACCATGATACTTTCTCCCCCTCCAACGCCTACAGGCTCGTCCAGGTCCCGCCCCGAAAGGAGGCGGCGGCGGCTGCGGCGGGCCCGGGGAGTGGCGGCGCTGTGGGGCCGGGGGCGGCCCGGGCACCTGCGGCCCGTCCTGCGCCCCCACGGCGGCCTCCGTGAGGGGCTGGGCTGGGCTGGGCTGTACCGCCGAGATAGTAATGCCAGAAAGGGAACTTGGTGTGTCATCGAATTACGGAATATTCTGAGTTGGAAGGACCCAAAAGGATCATGCACAGGACAGCCCCAGGAGTCACACCATGTGCCTGAGAGCGTCATCCAAACGCTTCTTGAACTCTGCCGGGCTTGGCGCTGTGACCACTTCCCTGGGGAGCCTGTTCCAGTGCCCAACCACCCTCTGGGGAAAGAACTTTTTCTAATACCCAACCTAAACCTCCCCTGACACAACTTCAGGCCATTCCCTTGGGTCCTGTCACTGGTCACCACACAGAAGAGATCAGTGCCTGCCCCTCCTCTGTCCCTCACAAGGAAGTTGTAACTGCAGTGAGGTGCCTCCTCAGTCTGCTCTTCTCCAGGATGAGCACACCAGGTGCCCTCAGCTGCTCCTCCTGTTGCTACGGTAATTTCAACCACCTACCCAGACAAGTCTGTGCACTTGACAGGTGACTCTCATTAATCAAATAGTGCTTGTTGCATTTTCTGGAAGATACAAAAATGTAGTGGGATAGACAGGCTCAGAGGGGCTTGCCTTGGGTGAAGGGAAAGTGGTGGATATAGTTTTTCCATATTTTAGTGGGGCTTTTGATACTGTCCCTTGCAGCATCTTTCTGGACAGGTTGTGCAACTGTGAGAGGTGCAGGTTCATAGTGCTCTGGGTGAAAAATTGGCTTAAGGGCAGAGATATAAGGGTTATAGTGAGTGGGGCTAAATTGGGAGGCACTGTTGATCCTTCTGGGAGACAAGAGGCCTTACAGAGCAATCTGAATAGATTAGAGCATTGGAAAATAATTAGTGACATGACATCTAACAAGAACAAATGCCAGAATCAAGTGCCTGGGATGGAGGAGCGGTAGACACAAGTACAGGCTGAAAGAGCTGAGAGTACAGGGAGAGGAGTGCCTGGAGAGCAGGGGATCTAGGGTGCTAGTCGGCAGCAGCTCATTGTGAGTCAGCATGGTGCCCAGACAGCAAGAAAGGCAAACCCCATCAGACACAGCATCACCAGCTGGCCAAAAGAGGGGATCATCCCACTGTATGGAGCATTGTTGCAGCCTCACCCTGAGTCCTGTGTAGTGCAGGGCCCCACAATTTTAAGAAGGATGTTAAGGGATCTGAATGTGTCCAGAGGAGGGGGAAAAAAAACTGGTGAAGGGCTGGAAGGAGTGTCCTGTAAGGAGTGGCTGAGGACTCCAGGCTTATCTAGTTTGGGGAGAAGGAGTTTGAGGAGTGACCTCAATGCTCTTTACAGCTTCCTGAGAAAGGGAAGTAGCGAGGGAGGTGCTGATCTCTTGTCCCAGCGGCCCAGCAAACAGGATGCATGGGAAAGGCTCAAAGCTGTACTAAGGAAGGTTTAGACTGAACATTAGGAAGGATTTCTTTACCAAGAGAGTGGTCAAACACTGGAACATATTCCTTAAAATGGTGGTCAATGCCCCAAGCCTGCCACTAAGAGGCTTTTGTATGGTGCCATCAATGAAGGGTTCTAACTTCTGGTCAGCCTGAGAGCGGGTCAGGCAGTTGTAGGTTCCTTCCAACAGGAACTATGCTATGCTATTCTATTGTATTTTATTCTATTCTATTCTACTCTAAGGTGTCTTCCTTTCTGGCTGCAGATTTGTATCATCTCTTGGTAACTCTGACATCCATCAGATGTTCCACTGTGCCAGTTCTGTTCACTAACCCACTAGGAAACTCAAGGGGTGTTTTAATGTGTTTAATTTTTTTCTGAATTTTGGAGTTGAATAAGGTACCCTGAAAAATCATTGAGCAGCAGATCGCTCATGACAAAAGAGATGACCATCATTTTGGTAATACTTAGTCACTATATTGCTCGTGCCATCATTAAATTCCACCTATTCAAAGGAAAGAATGAGGACAAGAGAAAGGCAGCTAATTTATGTATTTTTGAACCTCTTTCATCCAGAGAGGTTGGCTCTAATCCTTGCATCTAAAATAGTAGTAGGGTTTTTTTGTTTCCTTTTTTTTTTCTTTTTCTTTTTTTTTTTCCCTGGAATACCATGAGTTTCTTGATCCATTCTGCATTTACTATCTTTTAAATGGAGCAGATAGTCTAAGCACCACTGATTTTTTGGTCAAAAATAATACTTCATACCATGCATGTGCCAGGCAGCTTGTGACTGATGCTGAAAACCTATAATTGAAGAATTTTGTGTTAAAGCAAATTGTTCTGTTTAATTTCCATTTGAGTAGCAAAAAGGCCCTCTGTTCAATGTAGTTTCAGACAGTTTTCAAGAATTGTCTTGATTAGTCACCAATTGCCAAATCCACAACTCCGGATCCTTTAACCTCATTGGAGCAAATAATCTACTTTCCGTGCCTCTAATATGCATAGGTGGGGATTTATGCATATAGAGTCTGTGATGAGATTACTTTGAGTCTTTGAGAATAAAAATACCTTTGCTTTTCAGAGTCCTTACTGAACACTTAAAAACTTCTTCATAACTCTGGAAGATTTCATTCTTTAATCCCATAGTTACCTCCAGTCAACTATGGAAATTACACTAGAGACCACTTCATCTTCTCTGGCTTTGGGAACTGACCTATGAAGTGGGGGTTTTGTCCATAAAGTGGGTAGTAAAAATGAACAGGGGTGGTTGACTGCTGTCCCAAGGACAGCTGATTGTGATCTGTTAAAAATTGCTTGAAGTAATGCTGTCACTGTAGTACATGGACGATCCCAATCACTGTGTGCTTTTGAACAGTTGTAGCTGTGATTCTGTATAAGACCAAAAGCTCTGAGTCCAAATGTTTTATTTTCTTGTAGAACTGGCTATGGTTTCACAATTTATTTGCTCAAACTGTGTGATATGGGTGGGAATTTAACATTCACAAGCTCTTTCTGCCTTTAAACATTTAATCAGTGGCACACAGAGACAGGATAAACACACAATTATTTTTATAGATAGCTTCAGTTTAAACCATGTGTCTAATTCACTTTAATTAAGAAAGTAGCCATAACTGGCAACTATTTCAGCAAAACCATCTATTTGAAAGATACCATTTTGTCAGAAATTCAATCTAGTCCTGTGAAGTTTTGCTAATTTTCACGTGTTATGACACAAAAACCTAAGTTAGACAGGCTATTCTTGTTGGAAAGGTTTTCATATATATCAGCAGTGGAAGAGAAGGATGCCTTTCTTTATACTAGTTCGCCTTTAGTGAATTAATATATGCTGCTTAAAATACTGGTCTAAATTCAAGAATACTTTTAAATTCTTTGTTTTAAAAAAATCAGGTTATCTTGATCTTCTCTGCATAAAAAGTGCCAGGATTTTTTGAGATAACTACCTTTCAAAAGTTTTCTCAATTTATTTCTCCGAAAAATATTATGTTCTCTTTCCATATAAAAGCTTTCAGTTCAAGTCTCTCTGTGTCCAACCTAGAAGATAATGGGGTCTTAGAATTGTTTTCAAAATGTTTATGATTCCCTGAAGTATTATTTCTTATATGAGTCATCAAAAGTTGGAAAAAATAAATTGTTCCTGCTAAAAAGTATTGAGTATGGTATCTCTTGGTTTTGGCAACACAAAGAAAATGGGGTTTTAAGTAAACACAAGATTGTTGCAATGTCTGTTTCTGATAGGACTCTCTTTTGTCTGGGTTTTGCTGTTAGATTTAGCTTTGAACATTTTTAGTAGGTTCCTGGGTTAACTGTTATACAACAACCACTTCTCATTACTCAGTTACACAGAATGTTCTGTGTGCTGCTGGATGTTGAAACTGACCACTCAGCCCATGTGAGCAAAAATGCACAAAAGACAGTAATTTTTTAAGTACACTCAGATTTGTGATTTATGTGATTTTTTTTATCTACTTGTAATTGCTGAAATTATTGATCCTCTCTAATAGGAATGTCTCTGAACATAAATTCTGTTTTAAAGGTCAGACCAGTTCATGCTGACTCACTGTCCATCGCTTACCTAACTTGACTTATTAACTGTAGGTACTTACTGAGGTCTTATTGGCTGTGTTACATGTATCAGTAACATAATCCCATTTTTAATCTATTTTCCAAGAAGACTTATTTCTTTGAAATGAGAAATCTTTTTTTCTTGAGCAAAAATTTGCTCAGTTTATCAAAAAATCGGGATTGACTTGATTGAAGTAAATAATTACCTTCACAAAGAGTGAATAGGGCCTTTTAGTATAGAGAGAAGCAGCAAGAAATAATGTCTGGAATATAATGCCATGCAAACTGCACCTGGGTTGGGGCAACCCCTGGT
Source organism: Acropternis orthonyx (assembly GCA_035583155.1). NCBI lineage: Eukaryota > Metazoa > Chordata > Aves > Passeriformes > Rhinocryptidae > Acropternis > Acropternis orthonyx. The sequence continues at coordinate 39,046,214 of JAWWEU010000091.1, forward strand.
ATCAGTACAGGCTGGGGGATGAACACATTGAGAGCAGCTCTGCCGAGAAGGACTTGTGGGTACTGGTGAATGAGAAGCTGGACATGACCTGGCAACGTGCACTTGCAGCCCAGAAAGTCAATCATACTGTGGGCTGCATCCAAAGCAGCATGGGATCTGGACAGCAGGGTCAAGGGAGGTGATTCTGCCACTCTACTCTGCTCTGGTGAGAATCCACCTGGAGTGCTGCATCCAGCTCTGCGGTCCCCAGCACAGGAAGGACATTGACCTGTTGAAGTGAGTCCAGAGGAGGCCACCCGGCCACCAAGATGATTTGAGGGATGGAGCACCTTTCCTGGGAGGAAAAGCTGAGAGAATTGGGATTGTTCAGCCTGGAAGAGAAAAGACTTCGTGGTGACATAATTGTGGCCTTCCAGTGCCTGAAGGGAGCCTACAAGAAAGATGAAAAAGACTACTTGCGAAAACATGTAGTGAAAGGACAAGGGGGAATGGCTTGAAACTGAAAGAGTAGGTTTAGATTAGATATTAGGAAGAAATTCTTTACTGTGAAGGTGGTGAGGCACCGAAGCAGGTTTCCAGAGAACCTATGGATGCGCTATCCCTGGAATTGTTCAAGGCCAAGCTGGATGGGGCTTTGAGCAACCTGGTCTAGTGGAAGGTGTCCCTGTCCATGGCACAGGGGTTGGAACTAGATGATCCTTAAGGACCCCTTCCAACCTGAGCCATTCTATGATTCTATGAAACTCAGATGTGAAATAAGACATAATTTCTTACTGTGTAACATCAGCTGATAGAACCCCCTAAAAATAGTAGATATTTCATTTCTAGATGCTTTCTGGACAGTATTGTTTATTTTTGTGTACTCTAAAGAAAGCAATATGAGGTGATGATTTTTTTTTCTTCAACATCTGTGATTAACTCCAGCTTTTAGCTATTTATTTTAAAAAAACAGAGCCTACCCAACTAACTTTTCATTGGTCCTCTGAGGACTGAGTGGAAATGCATAGCACTGAGCAAAATTAATATGTTATTTATTCTATGCTTAACAGGAAGATAAAAGGTAGAATGTGCAAAGCCTTGTCCATATTAATAGGATATTCCTTGTTGAATTTCAGAAATACTGCTGAAACTGGGCATGCTCCTAAAAAGCTGAACACAAGAGAAAAGGAATTGGAGGCAAGTGAACATAAACATTATCATTCTAATGCTGTTTTCATTTAACAATTAGAGAAGCAACAGTTCTTACACTAGGGGAGTGCGAAGTGCTTTCTGTGAAGGGAGCAGGAATGTGGCTGGGGACTACAGCTATTGTGAAGGTCTTTGAGTATGAACCCAGTTGTCTGAGAGCTGCATGGCATCAGTAATCTCACTGGGAGTGCATGGAGTGCATTTTCCTGAGAGTGAACCACAGGTGTCTGTTGCTTGACTGTAGCTTGCTCAATACTCTATCCTCTGACTTTACCCCTCCTCTAGGAATTTCTTCCCTGTTACCTCCTATTCTCTAATCTCAGTGACAGTCACATGTCCTCAGCTGTCCCACTCTGTGAGGATACATGTTAGGAGGAAAACTTGCTATTAAGCAGTTCTAATAGAAGAGTCCTTGGCTACTGCTAATGAAGACTAGGCTTCATATGTCTGCAGAGGCAGATGTCATAATGCAATCTCAGACTTTTTCACTCAGGATGTGATTCCACAAACTCTTTAAAGTAATAGAGGAGACCTTCATCACATCCCAGTGCATATTTCTTCATTATCTTCTTAACTCTTTTATTCTGACAAGACAGTTCATATTTATGTGGGGTGATTAAAGCCAGGTAGCTAACATTTGGGGGCAAAAATCCCCACAAAAACTCAGGTTTAGCTTTTTCTCAAAAGAAAGGCATCAGTAAGGACAGTCCTTTCCCAAACCACTCAGTCTTCTTAAGGAGTTCTTCAGAAAGTACCTCTGTAAAGCAATTGGATACTCATAGTAGTTTTAGTCACAGTGGAAGCAGATAAGTGCTGTTTGAGATGTGGGACAGCAGGTAGAGTTGCACCATCCAGAAAGTTCAGGCTTCTATAAAAAGGCTATTTACATTTGAAATAAGTGAACTTAGAAGCTAAGTGGATTTAGTAGCTAAGTCCACAATTATGATTTTAATCCTGGAAGTACTTACCTGAGACCCATCCCTGAAGGAGAAAAATAGTCATTCAGTGTGAATAATGGAGTTTGGTCCCAGGTTGCAGAGCATATGTAAATACAGCAAATGGGTGTGTATGTGTTTGGTTTCAGCTTTTTCCTTTCACAGTTCCTTTTTCATTTATTAACTGCTTTACACGGAAAAGGATGGGAAGTCAGAGGTGAGAGTAGACTACATGCAGAGGCTGGTTTATATCTAGAAATAGAATATTCGATCCTTTTGGAGAGTCCTAGAGTTGAGAAGGGATTCTCTTTCAGGACTTCACAGTTAAACAGTTAGCTAGATGAATGCTGCCTAGATCTTTTCTTTTCTGAACTGATGGTGTTTTCATTTGAACACAAAAGACAGCAGCATTGCCAGAGGTCTCTCTGTTCAGGTTTTCTACGCCTGCTTGAAAAAGATGGAGGGAATGACCTTGTAACATATTTCTGGCATCAGATGAGTGAGGAATGAGGTAGGATATCTCCCTACCCAAGGTTTATGTCACTGGCTTAGGAGTGACTCAGCCTTTCATCTTTCTGAAGTAAATAAATAGAGTTCTCTGCAGTTTACCATGGGTGGCAGTTTCATTTATGACCTTAGAAGTTTGTGTTCTCTTTGCTCTATGTCTTTCTCTTTGCTCTCTTCGAAGAGTAACTGCTTATTGTAATTTTTTTCTGAATTTTTGCTACAGTTTTTCACACCTGCCTAGAGTTAATCACTAAACATTTAGGCTGTATTCTGGCCCTTCATAGAAAGTTTGTAACTAAGCCCAAATCTGCACATACTTAGTTACTTAGTATCTAGAGTCAGAGGTACATCAGAAGATGAAAGCTCCTGTAAGACTAAAACGTTTTCAGTACAGGTCTGCTATCACTATTGAAGGTATCATATATGTTAGTAAAGATGAAGATGATTTTGATATTATATGTGTGAGAACAGCATTATTTTTTGGAAAAAGGCGAACTATTTCAAACCTTCCTTAATAATTTATGCCACTTCAATAGAATTTTGTTTTTTAGCTTACATATGGTGGTGTTCACAGGAATATGCAAACTGGATTACCTAGTGTAGCAATCCATCTTATACAGTCTTAGGTACCTTCACATTATTTTTCTCAAAATGTAGTAAAAAGGTGTTCTTCATTATATGCATTGAAGTAAATAAAGAATTTGTGCATATCTACATTAAAAAAATAAAAGAGACTTGCAGCATGTCAGTGACTGGACCTGATATTCTATGCTAGGTTCATGGCTAGTGAAAAAAACCCACGTACAGTACCTAACAAATGAGTACACAGATCTTTGAGTGGCACGTGTGAATGTTTTCATCTGGAGAATGCATGGTACACAAGAAACTGGTAAAATATGAAGCAAAGCTTCAGCAAACAAAGCATAACGTGATGAATAGGTCTTCACCAATGTAAGTTCATGTAGTTCACTCAAGTGTTGTCAATCTTTACACACTAAGGATCTTTCCCATTATTTAATATACGAATGCAGCAACACAGTGTGTGTTACCTGTTCTTTTGAAACTACTGTGCTAAACATTGATATAGCTCAGAGGATAGCGAAAATGCATCAGCTGTTGAGTAAATGAGGTAGAGTTGCTGGTGTTTCTTGGTTATTGTTGCTATAAGACCTACTTAAAATGTTATTTTGACATAATTATGTTTATTACTTTGATACACTCTATTCAGTTTTGTCTTCAAATAGTGATTGTGTAGCAAATAGGTATACAGGAAAATCTTTTCCTTTCTGACCACTAGGTGGAGCTACAAATACCTTAATTGGGAAAGTTAATTTCTTTCCATCAAGTTATCCTTGCATCTATTTGGCCTTGCTATGCTTCAGTTTTCCCTGACCGAATGTGGCATTATTGAATATTCTGCTCTTAGGAAATTTCAGACCCTGGAGTCAGTGCTACTTAAAAAGTTGAAAATGTTTTCAAAAGTTCAGCAATCAAATTGTCATAATGAATGATCCTCTAACTATGAATTTTGTCAAGCTTTTAAGTTAGACGAATGTTTAAGCAGTTTAATGGATTCTATCTTATGTATTCCTTATATGTCTGGATTGCTGCATCAAAATATCTGGTGAGATAAGCCTTAACATGGACCTTAATATCTAATGACCTACCTTTCTGATGTAGATTCTTTTATTTGTTAAAACAAGCTAAAATTGATGATCTGGGAGGTCCTGACACTTCAAGTAATTTGAATGTATTGTGTCCTACTGATGTTGCATTGGCTTTGTCTAGGCAGAGTGTTACTGCACAGAGATACAGTTAAAATAGGAGGCTGTAACTTGAAATAAAAATCTCATAATTTTATTTGTAATTCACAGAACATGCAACTGTCCTGAAGTGAAGGAGGAAGGGGATGATTTGTGGTTTACAGGATTTATTCTTGCATGTGGTGAAGAGAGGAAGCACAACAGGTTCTAAATGTGTTATTAATAGTGAGAGTTTTGTAAGAAAAAAGAGAAAGTATTTAAAATTATAGCTACTCATTCTGAAAGTCTGTAAATATATTCATGGTTATTTTATATAGACTAAGCTGCTGTTTAAGTTTCTATTTCATTCATATTCCATTGAGATAATTCGAAAATTTCCTGCATGTTCCCCCACACTGTCATTCATACTATATGTGGCCTTTTGTAAAGATTTTATAATTTTTTAGTGATGTGTGCAGTATTCATAGGAAAGTATTTAAAATTGTTGTTAATTGCCTAAACTTTAATTTGTGCAGTGACGCTTGCTTCTTTCCAAATCAGATATAAAATGCAGAAGCCAGCATTCTCCTAGTATGTTATTTCATGTTTTTTGTTTTAAATAGCATGTAAACTCTAAGCCATAAAATATTGTTGACTTGGCTAGATGATGCATGCAAGGCAGAAGTAAATCCTCCAACTGGTTTTATTGAGGAGGAAACATTTTTTTAAGGGAAAGAAAAGGTATTTCTGTCAAATAACTCACTATTCTGTGGTTTTTGAGGGACAGAAATCGTAAACCATCATTTGCTGTAGTGGGGCCTAATACCGTTTTCACTGAGAAGATAATTACAAGCTCTAATGGCTATCACTGTTTTGGAAACTGATTCAGAGAAAACTTTCTCCCGAGTGAAACCATCCCGGTTAGTTTCATCAGTGCATTGAAGGCTCTTACTATCTTGAAAAGAGTCTCTTCCTACCCACTGTCACAGTGACTAGGGTCCCCTACTGTGTTTGAAATGTCAGGAGAAATTTCAGGTGGTTTAGGTTGATGTTACTTGACCTCTAGGAATGGGTTTTCACAGTAGCCATGTAACTAGGGTTTACCATCCCTTAGTATTTCATAGGAATAACAGAGTTTCTTAGCAGAAAACAAGAAAATAGGTATTTAGAGAAGAACATCAATTTTTCAGAATTAATATGGTACATTAATCTTACTAATCAGCACACCTGTGTAAATGCAATGGGAATTAACTTCTCACTTCAGCCATTATTTGTGTGCTAAACTGGGCAACACTTTTGTCATGCTACTATGGTTAGAGGTTTCTTATACATCTTTTGCAACATGATATGATTCTGAATAATTTCTTCTTGAACAATTCACTACAGATAGTTTTTATGTTGATATATGTGGAATTGCACACCAGAAGTCTTACTTTCATATGAAACTTTGATAAGACTCGTGATCGTGACAAGCTCTATGCTGCGTATCTGTACTGGGTTTTCATAAGCTGCTAGAAGCTTACCCCATATCCAAAAGAGCCAATGCAAGATGGCTTCAAGACAGACCTGCCTCTGGCCAAGGCCAAGGCCATCAGTAACAATAGTAACCCCTTTGTGGTAACATATTTAAGAAGGGAAAAAAAGTTGCTGTGCAGCCCGGAAAGAGCAGAGTTGAAACAGCCCTGAAGACAACCGTCAGTGAAAAAGGAGAGAGAAGAAGTGCTCCAGGTGCCAGATCTGAGATTCCTCTGCAGTCCCGGGTGAAGACCACGGTGAAGCAGCTTGCAGTCATTATGCCACATAAGTTACAAAGACTGAAGATGGAGAGGTCTGTGAAATTTGCTGCTCACACACTAAGGCATCTTAAGAGCTCAGTGTTCCAAGGATTTTTGTAATTTTTCTTTTTCAGGGGTTCAGCATATTTGTTTGTATCCACTATTAGGATTAGAAGTTAAATTCTAAATTGCATAATGTTATAGCCATGAAACTTACTAAAAATATCGAGTCTGCTTTAAAATTATACTCCTCAGAATCACAGAATATGCTGAGTTGAAAGGGACCCAAAAGGATCAAGTCCAAACCTTAGCCCTTCACAGGACAATCCCCATGAGTCACACCATGTGCCTGAGAGCATTGTTCAAACACTTCTTGAACTCTGTCAGGCTTGGTGCTGTGACGGCTTCCCTGGGGAGCCTGTGCCAGTGCCCAACCACCCTCTCTCTGGGGGAAGAACTGTTTTCCAATACCCAACCTAAACCTTCCCTGACACAACTTCAGGCCATTCCCTTTGGTCCTGTAACTGGTCACCACAGAGAAGAGATCAGTGCCTGCCCCTCCTCTTTCCCTCATGAGAAGGTGGTTTTATAGTTGTCAACAACATCTCAAGGGTTAGAGAGACTATAAATACCACTGAAATACAGAAAAAATAATCACTAATTTGGTGAGACAAAATTATGACCAACATTTGCAGTAATTTAGTATTTTTTCAAAGTAGACAAGGAACACTAATGACAAAGTCTATTTTTAATTTTTTAAATATTCAGCATCGGACAATGCTTTCATAAAGAATGTGCTCTTTATTCAAGAATATGGAACCTCAGTGTTTGTCTATGAGAGGATACCAAGAATCTTTTTAGCAAAATGTAAATGGGTTGCTGGTATCTTACTGTGAATTTAGTAACTACATTATAAAACTAAAACTGCTTAGCTGTGAACAGCCTGAGATTGTGACATCCACTACCTAAACAATTTGGCAAGTTATGATGGTATTTACAGGAATATTAAATAACTAGTACTGGAGGAAATACAGGTGAAGTAACAACAGTAAGCAGAACTAAGACACCAAGTGAATGAGGTTCAATAAGGTGAAGTACTGGGTCCTTCACTTTTGTCACAACAACCCCAGGCAGCTCTATGGGCTGGGGACAGAGTGGCTAGAAAGTGAGAAAGTGAAAAATAATCTGGGAGTGCTGGTCTGCAGTCGCTAAACATGAGCCAAGAAGGCCAATGACACTCCAGCTTGTTTCAGAAATAGTGTGGCCAGCAGGACTAGGGAAGGGATTGTACCCCTGTCCTTGCTACCATTGAGGCCACATCTTGAATCCTGTGTTCAGTTTTGGGCCCCTTACTTACTTACAAGAAGGATGCTGAGGTGCTGAAGCATGTCCAGAGAAGGCCAATGGAGCTGTTGAAGGGTCTGAAGCAAAAGTCCTATGACGAGCAGCTGAGGGAGCTGGGATGTTTAGTCTGAAGAAAAGGAGGCTCAAAGAAGACCGTGTTGCTTTTTAAAACTACGAGAAAGTAGGGCGTAGTGAGGTGGGAGTTGACTCTCTCTCCCAGGCAACTAGTGACTGGACAAGGGGAAATGGCCTCAAGTTGCACCAGAGGAGGTTCACATTGGACATTAGGAAAAATTTCTTCCTGAAAGCATTATCAAGCATTGGAATGGGCTGCTCAAGGTGGTGGTGGAGTTTACCATCCCTGGTAGTGTTCAAGAAACCACGGGACATGGCACTTAGTGCCATGGTTTAGTTGACATGGTGGTCTTTGGTCAAAGGTTGGACTCAACAATCTTGGAGGCCTTTTCCAACCTTAATGATTCTACATCAAAAATCAAGAAAAGAAATTTACTAATTTGTAATTATGTATGTACTTTGATTGAATCATTGCGAGAAAAGCTAGGAAGATCAGTGCTGGGTTAAGACTATGGAAAGAAAAATACTGAAAAGCTGATAAAGCCATAGTTGCTAAGAAGGAGGAAGATTACTAGTCCTAGGAATTGTATACTTGATAACAGTCCATAGGTCACATCTACTAATTTCTTATTCAAATACAGAATACACTGGAGTTCGCCTGGAAGCCAACAGACTTGAGCAATTTGAGTAGGTTCCTAAGAGTTGTCTTTAAAAGAGGGATGTGAAAGTGAGCATGAAAGTTACATCGTTCTACATAAGCAAATACAAGATTGTGAGGCTGTGTCACTTCAGGGAACAGAGTGCATCAGAGGTATTAAATCTTCTGGACTTTTATAGTTTATAATGGTGTCTGAGATTACAAGTACCAGCCATTTTACAGTACAGTGCTTTATTTTTGTGTTTTGATACAGATCTAAATGAACCATTATCTACCGATAACCTAAGACAATAGAACCTTTTTCCTCAGAATAACTGACTGTCGTAGTTTGAGAGAGAAAACTAAGATATCTGGGGGCCAAGAGAGCAAAGGACCCAGCCTGATTAACCACACCAAGACTCACTGTGAATTTTTGAACTAGGGAATAAATTTAATTAGGTAAACAATAAAGGGAGCAAAGGGAAATAACAGCTCTTAAAACTTGCAATTTTATCTATCTATCTATCTATCTATCTATCTATCTATCTATCTATCTATCTATCTATCCATCTAGGCACACACACATGCACTCACATGCAATCACACACATGCAATCACACACACACACATGCAATCACACACACACAAACCGGGAACAAAAATACAACTGAACATAATAAAAAACAAAACTAGTTTAAATATTCTGCAATAATAATTACGGACAGCAGGTGGCGCTGTTGCGCCGCGGCGTGGCTGGGTTGCTGGCAGCGATGGCGAACTCAGGGCAGCCCCGGGGCGGGCACCGGTGGCAGCAGCAACAGTAGCAACAGCAGTAGCTCGGTGGGGGAGAGGGGAGCGGGGAGCTCTCCGAGACAACAGCAGCAGCAACAGTATCAGCGGCAGCCGCGGCACCAGCAGAGCTCAGGGCTTCCCCAGGGACTCCAACAGCAGCAGAGATGGGCAGGAGGGCTCCAAGACTCGCACGGCTCCGATAGCAGCAGGGACGGCAGCAGCAGCAACAGTATCAGCGGCAGCGGCGACAGCAGCAGAGCTCAGGGCTTCCCCAGCTTTGCAGCCAGCCGTCCCGAGAAGCCCCGGTCCCCGGGAGTTGCAGGGCAGCTCAGAACCCGGCTCCAGACAGGTACACGTGGAGGCACTCCCAAAAACGAGAGTAAAAGAGTCCCGTCTCTTCCTCCCTCTCCCCGGAAATTCTTCCCCTCCGGTGTCCCCAGGGAAACATGGTCCCCCCACTCCAGGCTCCACTCCTGGTCCGGGCGGGCAAGCGAAAGAGAAAATTCTCCAAACTTAAAACCATAACACTGACATAGGGGAGAGGCCTCCAAATCCTAAGAAATTAATGCAATACCTGTTGGAATCTATGTCTTCTCATTGAGGGATGTTAGACTGATCACTTGAAGTATAATCCAAAGCTGAGTGAAATTAGTAACAAATTTTTCATGTATATTTAAGTCTGAGAATTAGGACTGTCTCAAGGGGAAATGCATGTTTATTTAAAAAAAAAATTCTCTTTTGCTTCTAGTTTGGTACTTACATGTTTTATAAACTATTGGTGCAAAATCATTCTGAATACCATTATTACTTAGTGTTATTTGCTTAATTTCCATAACGAGCACTTTGAGGAATGTTGTGCTGTTTTTGGCTGGCACAGAGTTAGTTTTCTTCACAGTGCCTTGTATGGGGCTGTGTTTTGGATTTGTGCTGAACACAGGATTGATAATATAGAGATACTCCTGTAATTGTTGGGCAGGGCTTGCACGGAGCCAAGGCCTTTTCTGCTTTTTGTGCTGCTGCACTGGCAAGGGGACATGGGAGGCTGGGAGAAGACATAGCCAGGACAGGTGACCCAAACTGACCAAAGAGGTATTCCAGGCCACACAATATCATCCTCAGTATATAAAGTGGAAGGAAGAAGGAGTAAGAGGAGGAAGTTTGGGGTGATTTTGTTTGTCTTTCCAAGTCATCATTATATGTGATGGGGCTCTGCTCTCCCAGAGATGGCTGAACACCTGCCTACCCATGGGAAGGAGAGAATGAATTCCTTCAGGTTTTTTTGCTTGCTTGCATGGCTTTTGCCTTCCCTATTAAACTCTTTTTATCTCAGCCTATGAGTTTTCCAGCTTTTATCCTTCCAATTCTCTCCTCATTCCTACTAGTGTGGGGGGGGTGAGTGAGCAGCTGTGTGGGGCTTGGTTGCTGGCTGGGGTTAAACCACAACAAGTGCATAATACATTTTGAGAAGATCCTGTGATTTTGGAAACTTAATATTTTTTCTTTCATTTTTACAAATGTCACTGTTAGTGATTCCAAAATTGGAAAGTTCTTACGAAACAATAGCATGGAGATAGGTGTTTTATTGCTTTGTTTTCCTCCATTGCAGCTGCTGTAAGAAACATTACATGTCTGGAAAGGAAGTCATGATGTCCTTTTTCTGCTGGAAGCTCCATAATCTTTCAGCTTTATCAGAAAGAGAGCTTTTTAAGTAGACCACACTGAAGCGATGTAGCAAAAAGTGAGGTAGTGACATTAATTATTCAGTGAAATAAATTATTGTATTTCTGCCACCTGACTAGTTCTGCTCTTAATATTTGAGTAAGTGAAGTTAGTGATTGGAGGGCTGATCAAGTTAAAAAGAATCAGGAAGAAGATACCCTAATTTGGGAATCTGTTGTCTTTCCTTATTTTTTAAATCAAGGGTGTTGTTTTGGTACAAAAGACTAGGAGAGTACAAAAAGAAAAAAGATAAGAAAGAGAAACTAGGGTAAAGGTCAAAGATAAAGTATTAAGCAGTTCCAGTAAATACATATAGCAGTCTGGAAATCTCTGTCTGACACATTCTACCATATTACAGAATAAAGGGGAAACAGGGACCGGTGACTTCACTCCGGAAGCTGTTTGTCTGCTGACTCGCTGACTCACTATTGTTCACATCCTCACTGTTGTTCACATCCAGAAAAAGTGTTCCCACATGAGAAGACTTCAGAAATAGCTGAATAGTTTTGAGGAAACTCAAGGAAAATCTTGAGGTTTTAAGTGTAATGGAATAAGTTTTAACTTTAACTTTACATGATATGTTTTTGTTTTTTTTTTTTTTTTTAATGGCAGCTTAGCTAGAGCAGAAATTCTGACTGAGATAAACACATATCTGCACTAAAATCTGATTCTGGAAAAAGTAAAAAAGCTGAACTTTTTTTAGGTTTCAGGAAGAAAGTCTAGTGATAATTTTATAAGTGAACTCATCATTTTGATTTTACAGTTGGGAAAATTAAAGCACTAAGAGCTAGAACTCAGCTTCTAAGGTAGCCTGACTTTTAATGTCTGACTTGGACATGCTGTTCAGCTGCACTGAGTACCTGGAAACTCCAGTTAGAGCTGAGGAAAACTTTGCCCTTCTGCAAAGCCATGTTAGTTCCCTACTGAGATTTGCCAATTTGGAAGAGAGCACTACTACATTGTAAAACACAGGAGGATGTGAATCTGCAACCAGTTATATTAGCATTACTGGTTTATTAATTTGACTTTACAGCTGTTTTTGAGCACAGTGGGTGAGTGGCTCTGTTTCTGAACATGGGTAAAGCATTCAGAAGTAAACAAGCAGTTAAACGTCACAGCATCCATGTGAAGCACTTTTAGAGAAAATATGAAGAAATTAAGTAACTAGTTCCAAAATCTGAAAGTTAGGGTAATTCAACCCAGATTAACTCCAGTTTCCCAGCCTTACGCTCCAGTTTGACTGGAAGACAAATATCTGCAGTCTGGAAGCCACACACCAATGTCAATAAAACGGGATGTCTAAATTCTGCCTCTCAATGCTCTCTCATTGGAGCAGGTGAGTTTGAAAGGAATGGCATACTAATATAGCAGTAAAACTATCTTCTGGATCACCAGTTTTGTGTTTAGCCAGTATGAAGTCTGCATTATCAGTGGATTTCAAACCTTGATCTGCTGATTTTCACTCCCCTGCCTCACTGGCAGAATACATAATCTTGTGTACACATGGAATAATTCTGGCATCTTATGCCTACATTGCGCAGTACAGTTAAACAAGAATCTAATAGCCTGATTTAATAGTGGTGTTTGATTTAGCAGGTTGGTGACCTCTGCACTGCAATAAAATCTGAGTCATTTTTATAGATTGTGGCAAAACAGCCAAGTGGAGTTTAACCAGAGTTTGTTAACACTTCCGTGCATTAGTTGCATATACTAGATATTCAAAGCAAGTATCTTGTCAAGATGACAATTTCCAGTGCTGCCCAGGGACTCTAAAATGCTTCTAAGAGAAAGAAATTTAGCCTTGCTCAAGAAAAAAAGCCACAAAGATGGGAAACTTGTCAAAAACTCAGAGTATCACGGAAGGACAAATGTGTAGGAGTGAGAACAAGGCTGCCATGGAAGCCTCTTTGGGTTCCAAAAGCAGAATGTCTTCCACACTGTCAGACTTGAGACTTGATTCTGTCTCCAAAGGCTTTTGCAGCAAGATCTTTTGCAGCTAAGTCAGCATAGAACCCATGAAGTCAGTAATGAGAAAGGGATTTCCAGTAGTCAACTCTCTGGCCCTGTTTTCTTTTCTTGTATCAAGTAAAATGAAATGAAAGTAGAGAAAGCTTGGATGTTTTGTAGGACACACCTGTTAGATATCTACGTAGTGTATAAGAATAAACACACTTGTGGTAAGGAACCTTTTTGAACTTAATGAAAGAATTTCTCAGACCCAGACAAAAAAGGAATAGTTAGTTGCTATTAAGTAATTAGTTATTATGCTATTAAGCATGGTTGCTAATACATAAAAAAAGAATGTTGTTTAGGTGGAGAATTACATGAAGTATTTAGCTTTTGTGGTGGGATGGTCTTATATGAGAACCATTATAGTTTTAATAGCTATATTTTAGGAGTTATATTAATAGTTCTAGAACTATTCCTTAGTTCTAGAACAGGGCCTGGATATTTTTGTGCCGTGTTTGTGTTGTATCTACCATAACAAAGTCATCACCCATAGCTGCATCTCCTGGGTGTTAATACAATACAATTAAACAATTATAGGATCATGTTAGCATCAATATAATACTAGCTGTATTGCTTAACTGATGGTACCTAGATAATTGCCAAATACCTAGGATATTTTTCTTTCTGATAGTATATTATTATGAAGTAATTTGTCTTTTAAAATAGGCTGCCTTATTGATAACTTCTGTCATGGCCTCATTTAGTGTGTTTGACTATGTAAAGGGGGAAAACTAGGGGCTGATAGGACTTACATATCACATGAGACACAAAGGCCTGCTATTATCTTTCTGAAGGTGCAGCATGTTACCATAACAACAGGTTGCTGCTTCGCTTTCTGAGCACATCTGGCAGGGTTATAGACAAACTGTAACTAAATGAAAAAAAAATAATTCTTGTACATTATGTAGATATGTGTAATTTAATTTTTGTCCCTATCAAACCACCATGAGTTGATCCAGCTCCCTCTTCTCTCTTAATTAAACATGTCACACTTGCTGTGGGCGTGGGTTCATACTCACTACCTGGGCTATAGCACCTCTCTGCTTGTAATTGATGACACTGTTGCTTTCCTTTGCCTTTCTTCAAGTGTTCTGAGGAGAACTAGCTTTGACCCAATTAGTCTCTTTTGAGTCAAATGTCAGGTAAACTCAGTTACAGCTGAAGAGGTAAGAGGTGATGACCTTTGGACAGCTAACAAAAGATACGACACATTGGAAGATAAGTACATTCCAGAGAAAATGGAGCATGCTATGGAGAAAATCTGCAGATCATGCTGCTCAGAAACAAAAGGTGGGAGTGCTTTACTTTTGGGCAGAACAGAATAAGGATGCTATTCTTTGTAAGTACAATTAGTGTGGACTTACAAAGGAAGATCTGGCCACACAGATGTGATAGCATTTTCTGGAGAGGGGAAAACAAAGTTAGTCACAGCAGGGAAACTATTGACCTGATTAACCAAGAAAAGGGTAAAGCTTTTCACACAGGAACATACAAAAGGCTTAATCTCAAAACCAAGGAGTAAGGTAGACAGACAGTTTAAATGCATATGAAGTTAGTTGCAAGTCCAGCGACAGACTGATGCAAGACAGAATTACAAAACCTAGAAATGGATTATTATGGGACTGGAAAGAAGGAGGAGCAGTGAGAGAGCTAAGGGAACATTGCCTTTGACAATTTTGCTGTTTCACAGATAACAGTCTCAGGGTGTCCAGCACAAGTATGTCGGTTCCCAGTTCAATAGAATCACTTGCATCTCACATGACAAAGCAACTTTTATAAATATGTAAAAGAAAATTGTGCTTTGAATATTAGACATCTTTAAGGTCAGATGCACTGGTGTAATCAATTGAATTGCTTATTTATGTTATGGACCCTCAACCATCTATCCTTCACAGCTGTGAACACCTAAGGTTGTGGATTCTATCCCTCTATTGGCCATTCACCTAAGGGTTGGACTTGATGATTCTTGTGGGTCTCTCCCAACTCAGAATATTCCATGAATCTGTTATTCTTTTCCTTTGTGTCCCTGTGGCAATCCTGACTACTGAGAACTATTGCAGTGCTGGTTTACTGGCAAGATTTTTGAGTCACAGAAGGCACGTCAGAGTTTTCTTGTGTTTCTACTCCCTGCAGACAGCCTCAAACTGTGGCTGGAAGCAGTCCTTTAAAGACTGTCAGCTTCCTAAGGCTGTAACTGGACATTGTTGACAACTCCAGATGGCCACCCTTCTGTGCTCTTTTGCAGGACAAGGGCATGGGTAGTATCTGTTATGAGTTATGTCACCAAATCACTGCTTTGACCGTTCATCCTAAAGACTGAGTAAAGACACTGGTTAGCTATCTTGACATGCAAGCATGCATATTTTTATGTAAAGTAGCTTTAATCTGTTGTGAGAACTTTCACTGCCCCATTTTTGAGTTCCCAGAATATCCCTCCATCCACTGCCTGGGAGGCCAAGTGAAGATTCCTGTATCAGATCTGGGTAATACACTAGCACTCCAGCTGTCACTCAACCCTAGCTCAGCATATTAAAATATACTAGTGTCTAAAGGAAGAGTAGCAGACTACTCAGCACCCTACAGACTTACCATTGCTCTCCCTTTTGGCCTTTCTGTCACCTTATTAGGGAACAGCTGATAACCTGTTCTCATGAGGTCCACCGCTGAAGTGAAAGTACCTGTCACCAGCTGAAACTGTTGGTCAGGGCCTTGATGGCACTGACAGGGCTTATCGGCTCTGCCCAGCCTTCCCCAGAGCCTCCTACCTCCTGCCCTGTCAGCTCCCCAGGGCTGCCAGCCCCTGTCCCAGTGATGCCACAGCAGGGTCATGCTCTGGCTCCCCTCAAAACTGCTGGGCCCCATGGTTGTTGTCCCAGCAGCTCCTCCACTTGGCCGTACTAAAGTTGCAAGAAAAGCTGAAGGACTTGTATTCTATTGCTGCTATCTCTGGCAAAGCTGGGTTACAGAGTTTACAAGGCTGAAACCTGAGCTATTCCCTATCATGGAGGATATTATAATGAGTTTAAAAGATATGCACCAGAGGACAGACAAATTTATGGTCTGATCCATTATCTTGTTTAAATTTAATTTATTTTTTCTGAGTTTAAGGATAGGTAGGTTGACTTATGTTCTAAAATGGCTAATTAAATGGACTTGGATGGATGAATGTGCTGATGTGTTAATCACTGAAAGAATGAAACTTCTTCCCCTATATGCATTATGTGACTTTAAACATCTGCTTTTGCCTCACACAAAAGAAGGGTAGGGTCTACTATTATTGCCTTCCTCTTTTAGCAATGGCTGGTGCTGCATGTTTTTGTGTTATCTGTTACTACTGCATTACTTGATGCTGTCCTGTCTTCCTCTTCTTCAGTCTTGACTAGGGTAACACCTATTTCTGATATAATATATGAGGAATTTGGCCCATCCAAGAGATAACATTGGTCTCCCTCCCTCC
>JAWWEU010000091.1:39115778-39127449 GCA_035583155.1 Acropternis orthonyx
TTTATTGTTGATTTAAGTCACAAATGTGATCTATGAAGTTAGAAATGCTTAACTTACTCACATTTGGAATGTCTTTGTTTAAGTGGAAGTTTTCAGAAACAACAGAAAGGATCAGCGGGTTTCAAAGAACAGCCTATACTTCTATAACTGCCTTCCAGCTCCAACATGAACCAAAGCAGTTTAGACATTTTTGTGTCTGCCTATAACAAAACTGTGGGCTCATTGGTGTCCTCTTAAGGAGGAGGGGCAGTCACCATGTGGGGTTTGTCAAGGAGTCCTTGGAAACTTCCTGTTCAATCAGCAAAACTATTCTTGCTCAGACAAGGCTAATGATTTCCACAGTAACTGTTACCCCTGGATTTTGTACGACTTTTGAAAAAATCCTCAGATTAGTAAGATAGCACAGAAACTACTATATTTGCTTCTTCAGAGCATGTATTCCACCAAATACATAAAACTTGCCTGCATTTGTAAGAGGAAAAAACACAGAACATGAACAGTTAGCCATTGGATTGCATATTTTTCTGTCCTCTGGGCAACACCAGCAAGAAAACATAACCCAATGTGAGAGTACCAAGGCCTAGTGGAAAAATGCTACCACCTGTGAGATGGCTACTAAAAAATCTGGTTTTGTGTGACTCAATATAGAGAGAATTAATTGACAGAGTGTATGAGAATAACTGCAGGGACTGTGAGGCCAGTAGACACTGATTCAGCCTTCTCTAGTAACATTTCACTGAGTGTTGTGACTGCAAGACCCCATGATACAGTCTGGGAGTTGCAGGCAGCACCATTTTTCATGGTGCCCTGAATACAGGTTACCACCAGTTTATCAGCAGATCAACCTCTCTTCTGTAATCTCTGCTGCAGGTTCTATTGTATTGCAATAGTCAGAGTGGAAAAAAGTATTCCCATGGACAGAAAACTCTTGATAACACTTGAAGAATTGTCTGCCTGTGATCTGCTACTTGGTTCTGGAACAGGCTTGACTGTTTCAAACATGGGATTGTGCACTGAGAGGCTTGGGAAAGACCCTTTCTATTACTGAGCTCTCCGGGCTACTGATGATGCTGAATGCCTGTTGTACTCCTGCTTGTCTTTTCTTGACTCCTCTTAAAAACACACTGGCTTTAAATTGCTGACAGAAGTATGCTAAGCAACTGTGACATGTGTAATACCTACATAAGCACCTCTTGATGTTCTTGGGTTTTTTTTTCACTTTTGCATTTCTGCTTTCCCCCCTATACCTAATATTTTTAAATGTGAATTCTCTTCCCTTCTGCTCTACACAGGCTTTTGAGAACCTTGTTTATTTGCCAAAATGAATAAGTAATACAATATGTTCAGAGTCTAAGGCTCTTGCCCACTCATCATCACTCCAGATGCAAAGTGCAATACTAATATTAGAATAGATCTTGTATTGACTGTTTCTCCTGACTGGCTGCCAATGGTATAAACAGATATGCACAGAGGTGGAGAAGCACTCTGGAATAAGAGACTGACTTTTCTGGTGCCGGGCAGCAGATTCTCTGCCTGTACCAAAGGATACCAACAGTGAAAGAAGTTCAGGTTATTGAAAGCTGGATGGTAGTCTTTTCTTCTCCACCTGTTTCTGCAATGTTTTGTTGGAGTTAAATAACACTACCACAGTATTTTAAAATAGCTCTTTTAAAACAGTGCTTGAAAAAAATTTGTCTGATCATGCTGATGTTTCTTTGCTCAACTGGTGTTTTGCTGTAAAACTGTTTTGATGTTATCTCCCTGTCCTGCACTGAACTGATGTGCAGTGTGATGTCTGGGAAGGCTATTGTTTCCTCTCTCATATATTCATGTACACACCAGATAGCCTGCTATAATTATTTGCCTTTAAAAGGAATTATATTTTCTGGTGCAACTCTGCTGTAGAACAGAGACAGTGCTATGTAGAGTCATCACCTTCACAGGAGGGAAAGAAGGGGAATCCTGGCCTGCCTGGGGTTATTGAGAGCCACCTCAGTTCCTTTTGCAGAGTCCAGTGCTTCCAAATGCAAAAGGATTATATGTTTCACTACTGCTTGTGTCATATCCAGACTTTTTTAGGTTGTGGAGGTAAGGGGAAGTATTAATTTTTTTGTGTGTCCAGACAAAGGAATGTAATCTTTTTCATAACACAAAGGAAATAATGAAATTATTCTTCACAGGAAAGGTTACATAGCTAAAAGTGTTGCCACAGAAACTTAAACCACCTGAAAAGCATGTCAAGGGACATGAAAGTATGGATTTGATCTGCACTTACAAACAGGACTCCTATACTATGCCTTGAGCACCTCTAAGCCTTTCCTGAGTGAAGAGACACATCCCCAGTGTCAAGATGGATGTAAGAACTACTTAGAAAGGTACATCTCCTTGCAGCTTCTTTCAGGATTTCATGGGTAACTTCAACTTTGAAGTAGACATTAAAGAAAAGCATGTGGTTTTTATTCATTTATTCCTGTATCTGTATACCAACAAACTGCACAGGAATCATGCAGACAGAAATTGTTGGTCATACAGTCCTGCATTAATGGTAGGATTGGGAGCTCTCTGAATTCCCCTCCTCTGCATAGCTGACAGGCCTACAGGCATCCTAGGTAGAACAGGGTCATGAGAATTTCTGGGAATTACTGAACATAATCCTGGTATACTGCAGGGCTGATCCACAGATTCAGTAGATCAGACACATCTAAAATATGTAGAATTTGCTAGGTCTGAGCAGTTAATGAAACATGGGACCCTTTCTATGTATGCTGCAGAGTTATTCCATGAATGTTCAAGAGACGTATACAGGAAATATGGACACACAATGCATGCAAGCTCTACTGCTGGTAGAACAGGTGAACTGTGCATCTATCTGTGCCATTGTTTCTCAGTAGCACTAAGAAAGTAGCACTTGGTGTAGGTGGCAGGTCTCTGGGAGCTTTGCTCCTTCCACTCCACCAGCACAAATTCTCTTCTGCATGTACTGGGAGAAAACTTTGAGTCACACAGTTACAACAATCATGATCGTTTTGGTAGTAAGTCATAAGTAGAAAATCAGAGGATTTTACCTCCCCTCTGCACATCTTTCAGCTAGCTAACATGGGTAGGCAGATAGTTAGTACTTGTGTATGTCTTAAAATATTTTTAATTATTTTATTTTAATTATGTTGTGCAAATATAACACATTATGATTGGTGCTGGCACTCCGATTTGTCCCAATGTACAAAGGCAATTTTTTTCTTAAAACTCAAAATGATAAAGGGAGTCGGGAAAGGTATGTGAATGCAGTGTTAAAGTTATCTGGCTGACATAAGTGAAAGTCAGACTTTAATGCAGCTGCATGTTTGCAGCACCATAAACTGCAATTTTTACATTAAGCACACAAGAAAGACTGTCTATTTAGAATGACTTGAGTTTTGAAGTCTATAACCCACAGGTGCAAAATAACCACACAAGTGGGGGATCTTTTGCTGTGTTTAGATACCCTTAACTTCTTTGTATCTGAAACGTGTATGCCTTTGTCTTTTATCAGCGTTTAGGTGAGCACCTTAGCTGTAGCTCCAGAGCTCTAACAAAATGTATCGCAGACACATTTAGTTATAATTTGCAGTGCCTTTCAAACCACTGCAAATGGAAACCTTTGTCCAAACCCACTCAAAGGTCAAGCTGCATACTGAATGGATTCTCTTTTAAAGGCCCAGGTTCAACTAAACATTCTTGTTTTCTCTGTGCTATTCTCTAAGCATTGTTAGGTTTTACTGATCCCTACTGTTGTGTTTTAACCCCAGTCATCAACCAAGCCCCATACAGCCACTCACTCACTGCCCCACCAGTGGGATAATGAAGACACCTGGAATGGTACAAGCTGGAAAACTCATGGGTTGAGATAAGGATAATTTACTAGGTAAAGCAAAAGCTGTGCACACCAGCAAAGCAAAACAAGGAATTCATTCACCACTTCCCATGGCCAGACAGGTGTCCAGCTATTGCCAGGAAAGCAGGGTTCCATCATGGGCAATTGTTATTTGGTAAGACAAACACCATCAGTACTGATATCCTCCACTTTCTCGTTCTTCCCCTCACTTTATATACTGAACATGGTATTACATAGTCTGGAATATCTCTTTGGTCATTTTGGATGACCTGTCCTGACTGTGTCTCCTTCTCAATCTTCCATGCACCCCCAACTTCTTTGCCAGAATGGCAGTACTGTGAGAAAAGGCCTTGGCTCAGTGGAAATGCTGCTCAGCAGTAATAAAAACATCTCTCCCCTATCAACCCCGTGTTCAGTACAACTCTAAAACACAGACTCCTACTGGCCACAGTGAAGAAAATTAACTCACAGTGCATGCCAGATGACTTTGCAACTTAATGTTTCAAAATTCTCCTCTTCTCCAGGTTACACACATAGCTGTTTCTGTCTGTGATATGTAATCTAATTTTAATTTAGTCTTGCTTGGTTAAAGTGAGATGTGCCTAACCCTCTAACAAAATATGGTTCATATCCTCCATTCTTTCCCGTGCCCCCTAATGTTTTCAAGATTGTGCTACATGGGAAACTGTTAATATTTATGGGATAAGAATTAGAGTTACAGTAAAATAATAACATATTTTGAATGACTAGTAGCACTGTTGGCTTACACTAAGTAAAATAAATTCATAATGCCTATGAGATCTCCAAACATGTAGAGCTCATAAATTTCAAAAATTGAAGACAGATGGACTTGCTTATCATATTTGAATATTTTGCAAGAGCTGTGGTTACATCTAAAATTCATAGACTGTTTTCCAGCAAAGATGATGGGAGTACCTAGAAAGTTTTTTGGTAACTCTTGGTTGGCATCGAAATGTGAGATCTCTGAACAAGCTTTTGCTCAGAGATGGGCTGAATCTCTGACGCTTCTCACTTTTCAGTACTTTTTTAATGCATCCCCTACAATAACTCACCTGTGTATGCTCATGGTTCACCCCGTTGGACCACTTCTTCAGGAAAGTGATGTACCCTGAGCATGGGCAGAATGTCAGCATCTCACCAGTGCAGTGGTGGATGGACACCTCCTTTCCACCCAGAGAAAGAAGAGTGCCTGGGGCAAACTCTATTTTTATTGGAGAGTTCAAATATGCTGATACCTAATTGCATCATTTACTCAATAATACATTGAAATCTAGGCTTCCTTCCGGTGCAGAGTCAGCTGGAAACTTACTTGCCTCATGACTCTCAGTATGGTCTGAAAGGAGGGAAAAAGCCCAAAAACCAAAACCCAGTACCAACCAACAAAGAACCCCTTGGGGTAGCTCCAATACTATTTAATTTTAACTTCCTGCCAGTAACCACAATGCTCTCTAGGGTAAGTTGCACAAAATTGCTAGGAAGGGAAAAAACTACAGGCCTGTGGCTGCAACATTGGTCAGACAGTTAGGCAGCTTTGTGATAGATTCCTAATCTGACTGAAGGCAGATATTTTTAAATTAAGGGGCCTCATTTTTTTCCCCCTGGTGTCCTGTCAAGGAAGAAAGATAGGAATGTCTCTAAAACACCACCTAAAATATTTTATTAGTCATAAACTTGGATAACAAGATTTCTGGAGTATGGACCAGTTCTGCAGTATGATTCAGTACAGGCTTGGTTTGCAATTTCCAGCCCAGTTTTTCTAATAAGGAAGAACCAGAGAGAGAGTTACAAGCTCCCTCTCAGTTTCTGCTTGCACTTACAGCAGGAGTACAAGAGAGAGCAAAGCCAAGGGCTGAGGAGATGCCATGCAGCACAGCTTACTGACACCTAGATGAGTTGCAAGCCTCTGAACTTGGCAAACCACAGGCAGCATCACATCTGTGCAGCTGAGAAATCAGGTCAGCTCCAAGTGAGAAGGTACAAAGAGGAAGGGTAGAACTGCTTGGCCTTTAGAATGGAGTGGTGGACATCTGGTTCTCCTTGCCCCTAGAGATGCTGTGGGAGATGCCTGAACAGCCTTCTGCAGACACATACATAGTCTGTCACTGCTCTAAGCTAGGTGCAGCATAGCTGTAGGAAGGTATATGAAGGGAGTCAAAGTCACCATGATGTTACACTTCCATGATTTCTGGTTGAGTGGGCATGAGGACAGCACTCACTCAATCACCCATAGAAAACACCTCTGCAAGACTGAGAATATTTAATCTTCCCCTGTGGTATTTCACCATCCCTGTTGGTATGGGTGGTACAGGACTCTTTCATGCCATTTTCTGTGTAGATGCAAAGCATTTCCAGGGGTTAGTACGCTAGTGTATAATGTATGCTACAGCACCTCTTTGAATAGGATTTTTCAAACACTACAACATCAACAAATAGTTACTAAAGTAGAAAATGTCATAATCATAATAGGCTATAATATGGATAAACTCATCAAAGAATTTCAGCTGAGCACTTCAATACTATTCCTCTCATTTTAGATGACTGTGTGCTATGGAATGAACCAAAGACAGAACTGATCAGACCAAACAACAGATTTGGCCCATCAGAACTAAAATTTGACCACAGAACCATTGTCCAGAATGACTGTTTCTACAGGGGACTGGTTGCCACTCAGATCTGCAAACCTCTGAATCTAATCCAGAAAACTAGTATTTCCTTTGAGTATACAACCAGTTACAGGGTGAATTATGTGCCACATCATCTGGTGAAACATTATAAAACTGAGAAATACAAGGCCAGTTGTGTCCCATTTGGTGGCTTCACTATACATAGATTTTCTTACATGGGGCTGGCTGGTCAGCCAATCACACTTGGAAGCCAAAACTTCTCCCTGACCTTCCTTTCTCCCCTGCAACTGAGTTTCAGGAAAAATACAAAGCTTAACTGCAGCCTCCTGTATTCACCAGAAAACTTGATGTATATCTTCCTCCTCTGGAGATAATGGACCTTCACACCACTACTTGGCCCATTACAAGCCAGCCAAAATGTGTCAACCTTTGGCCCATGTCTTAGTTTGAAAGAGAAAACTAAGATATCTTGGGGGCCAAGAGGGCAAAAGACTCCCTCAATTAACCACACTAAAACTCACTGTAGATTTCAAATTAGGGAATAGGTTTAATTAGATGAACGGCAAGAGGGCAAAGGGGGAAAATAACAGCTCCCAAACCAGTTCTCTCTCTATATATATACACACACCCACAAACGGGAACAATGAAACAACAGAACAAAAGAACATGAAAAGGAAAAAAAAAAAAACCTGTTTGGAACACTCTGTGATACTAGTCACGGACAGTGAGTGGCACTGTTGCGCTGCGGTACAGCCACGCTATTCTTTCCCGGGCTGCATGGGTGAAGCAGACGGGACCCCGCCTGGTCGGCAATGGCTCCAATGGACTGGGCTGGTGCGTGCGGGGGCCGTGCCTGCTCCGGTAGGAGGACACGAGCAGCTGGCGGTGACGGGCTAGGCGCTGGCGTCCGTGCACAGGGAGGGGGAGGGAAATGTTCGACCGCAGCAGCGGGCCAGGGACGGGGCTCTGCTCCCAGGACGGGGCGTCTCAAATGGCAACAAGGCAGCAAGAAGGAGAGGACTGATCGGCTTGTCTCGATGCCCCCGGATCCACAGGAAAACTGCAGAGAGCCGCTCCGATGCAGGGGGGCACCTCCAGAGACTGCAGACCTTGGCTCCGAACACAGCGCCGACCAAACCCTGTGTGTGTGTCGAACCGATCCAAACATGAAAGTAAAAAACGTTCTCTTCCTTCCTCCCTCCCCCGGAAGCTCAGCCCTGCCCACCCCCTCCCCTCCGCTCCAGGCTTCACTCTCAGTCCAGGCGGGTGAGGGAAAGAGAAAATTCTCCAACCTTAAACCCATAACAGCCCACATTAAAAAAATTACCGAGTCATTCAATAGTTCTTCCATAATGAAGGAAGACTGTAAGCCTTCCCTGTGCAAGAAATTAAAACCTATCACCGATGCTTTGGAGCTGACTTTCCCAGCAAAAACCACAGATTTCTTGACTACCTTTTGGACCGATCATGTGCCTCGTTTGCTCACAGTTATGAAGACCTATAGACCTGTCTGGTCAGACCCAAAGCATCACACTCTGCTAGATGCTAAACAAAACTGTGCTGCCAGCTACACATCAGAGGGTGTTATTAGACACTTGGCCTCTTAAAAAGACCCGTGTGGTTACATCTTTGAGGGAACTGACGCTGACAGTCACAGTCTCTATCTCACTGCTTCCAAGAGTGAGAGCCTGCAAAGGAAACTGAAGGAAAAAGAGACTGGGCACAGCTGTCTTGGAAATGGATTCAAAGAGCAGGGCCTCAGTGAGCTAAAAATGACAGCTTGAATTTGTTCGTAACCTTCTTTCAAACCAATGACTGGTTTTGTATTTAAAGAGCTCTTAAATAAACTTAATTCCTGTCAGTGATTTTTTTCTGGATCATTTGCACAAATGAAGAACATAAAATCCAGGGAAAAGACACACTGATCCTTGTTTCTCTGTATTTTTATTTTAGTTTTTCCCACCTAATGCTTGCTCATTAATTGAAGGAAGTGTCTTCCTGAGACACTAATAGAGAGACTTCTTAGTAATATACATTATTGTTGGTGTAATGGGGCTTTAGCCGCATCTATAAGAACAGAGGTCGAACAGGTGAGTTCCATGGTGTGAAATCACATGTAAAGGTCATTGCTAGGTAAGTCTGGGATTCCAGCCTTTTTCAGTACTCCCTTCAAAGACATACAAAAGGTACAGTTGCTGGGTAACTGTTATTGAATATTGCATCTTCATTAATCGTGTCACTGTGCTGCCCAGAACTAGGCTGTCAGATGGGAGATTTTTGTGCCAAAGATACCTGCTGACACCTTGCAAGGGAAGCTTTTCAGTAAAAGCTTTTCACTGCAGGAGGCCAGAAGGGTACCAGAAACGTCAAAGGGTTGAAACTGTCACATACTGGTACAGTTCAGCCAGCAGCTAGTATATTTTGGATAGAGCCGGTATTAACCTTCTCAACAGAACTGTTTATTTCTCTGTCCAAAGTGCTTTTTGTAGGGTTATGAGTATTCCATGAGCACTATGAAACTTCCTGACTTCTTAAGAGCATTCCACTTTCCTAAATCCGCCTCTCCTGTACTCCTGGCAGCTTTAGCTGTTTCCTGAATATTTAGCTCGAGTGCTTGATGCATGCTTGATGATCCTTGCAGGTCACTTTCAACTCTATTTATATATCATTCTATGGTTCTGTGAAAGGCTTGTGTCTGACAATCAAAGCAGAATTTAAACAGGAAGACAATTGCTGTATAAATGTATTTTAAAACTTCAGAAAAGCTTTGAAATCTGTTGGGATAGAAATTTTCCATAAGTGCTTGCAAGTTAAAGCCAAACACATTCCATCTTGAAAAAATGAATGCTTAATCCTGAGGGTTGGAAGCAACTGGAACAATACCCTAAAGGCACAGTGGTTTTGCTTCACCTGAAGTCCTTGAATCAGTCTGAGAGGCCTTTCCTAAACATAGGTTCTAGTTCAATGAAAAGTTATGTGCTTTCAGCAGGAAAAACTACACAAATCTCTACATATTATGCTATACAGAAGGGCCACAATATGCAATCATTAATGACTCCCCACAGCCTTCAGAAATTCAGGAATCTGTAAAATAATCAGTCATCTGTAGACAAGTATTGACCTAGAGTATGTCTGGCTTTTTTTTTTTTCCAGCTTCTCCTCTTATCAGCCCTCTTGAACCTTCATTTCTTTAATATTGAACTTCAACAGGAAAATACTTTTTCTTCTCTTTTGATCCAATCATTTTTCTGATTTTATTTATCAGTCTGTAATTCTGTCATTTCTGAAAGACAGTTTATATGAAAGAAATAGCTGAGACTTATGACTGCAGAAGAGATTGTTCTCTTATCTGTAAAAATCTCCTCAAGTGCTTTTTCAGCTATTTGATGTGACTGGCAGGGAATGCAGAGCAGGGAGAGTCTAGTGTGCAAATCTATCTTTACTACAGGTTTGTGGATCTATTTTGCTGGGTAGAAATGAGTTAGTCTTATCAATCTGGATAGCAATGCAATATTCTAATTAGCATTAGTAATTATGGATTTTGAACATTAATAATAGGAATCTTGATTTTCTAAACAGTGGACCAGCTCACACCAGCATCAAGCAGACATGACCAGTTTAAGTCCAACACTTTCACAGCATAAGACACAGGCTTGTTTTCTTTTTTCCTGACTGGTACCCACATGCGTTAAGAACTTATGAAAACCAATATGTGATAACACTAAAACCAAGGAGAGTTCACTTGGGTTGCTAAAGGTGTGATTTCACAGAAATTAAAGCTGACTAAAGCTTGGGCTGCTGCAGTTTCACTATGTTCTCCTCTTGCAGTTGCATGTTTCCCCTCTTTTTGGTAACATTAGTGCTCTCTGACTGCATGATGGGCTAGAACAGACTGCTTACTTTACTGAGGGCAAGTCAGGGTTTTAGTAAAGTTAATTTCCCTGAACCAGTGCACCACAGTTTTGCAAAATACGGACTTAGGTGCAGATGATCAGTGAAGAAACACATGGCTCAAGTAGTGAGATGTGACTTGACTGGCTGCAAAAGTTCATATCCCCTTCCCAAACAAATTTTTCAATGCCTCTTGACTTGGTGTTGCCTGGTAGCAAAGCCTTTGCTGCCTGACCACCCTTGAAAGAAGTGTTTGCTTAATCCTGTCTCTGTCACTTTCCTTCTCTTCTCCTGATCCACTACATGGACAGGGCTGTGCTTCTTCTTCTCCTGGCCTGCTATGCAGGCAGCAGTACTCCCTTTGTTCCATAATGCAGTTAAAGTAAAGAAACATCTTTCCAGACAGAAGTTTAATTTTAATTAAATTAGGCAGTGTCATTAGAAAGCCAGCATAAGAGAAATATATAATTATATTTTATGTAACTATAATTACATAAGTATAATATAGACTAGAATTGAGGTGTTCAACACTGAAAATAAAGTTGGGCTGCACTACAGCACACAGGATTTGGTGACTGTTTTTGTGCAGAAGGAATTAATGGATAAAGATGAGCAGAAGTTATTTTTACTTATGTTTGTGCCAATTAAATTTAATTTTTTCTTAGAGTGGTCACAATCTCAGAAAGAAGGAAGGAAGGAAGGAAATGCAAGTCAGATACCCTGAAAAAGAACTTAAAATGTCCCTGAACTGTACTACAGGTTTGTGTAATTGTTTTTGAAGTTACATACAGGAGGAAGAGGAAAATGGAACTACACCTGCATGCATGGTAGAACCAGGTGCTACTGCTAGATATGCAAGTACTATGTTCAGAAACTTTCAGGTGCTCTGTAGTCATCTTACCTGTTTTACAGGGCAGTAGTGAGTGAAAAAAAGACTACCTGCCTTTGGCCCAACTTCCAGTGCTGGGAGCAGCTGAAGGAGCTAATGGATGCGAGCTGGACCTAACCCATTTGGAGATGTGTTACCTTCCTGGGGCCCAGGTAAGCGATACGCAAGAAACTTTTGCAGCCTGGTATGGCCCAGTGATACCTGCAACTGGTTTTCCAGGTCGATACCAATGACATCCTAATAAGGCGGCTTTGGATGATGAAGAGGGACCTCAGGGCCATGGGACAACTGGTCAAGGGATCTGGAGCAAAATTTGTGCTCTTTTCTGTCCCACCAGTTGCAGGAAACAATGGGGCAAGAAATACTATGCTTTCT
>JAWWEU010000091.1:39155249-39179065 GCA_035583155.1 Acropternis orthonyx
GAGACAGAGGGTGATTCCTCTGAGGTGCAGGGTTGGTAGATGAAAGAAAAATTCCAAGATTTTAGACCCATAACAATACTGCACATATGACATAGTTTTCACAGGTCTCAAAACACCTTAACTGGTTACCCAATGCCACACATGCTGTTGTTATTAGATATCACTTACACAGCATTGTAAATATACACAGTATTCAACAAAAATTGACTCGGACTTGTTCCCTCTGTCACAGTTGTTATAAAAAATGTTCCCAAATACACAGCCATGTGGCAGGCCCTTTAAAAAGTAAGGAAATTTTTAAGCTCTAGTAGCAATAGTGTTTTCTAGAACTTTATCTAATAACAGAATCCTACACACAATCATGTATTAATAAGGACTGGCTGAATACAACCAGCAGTGGTAAATCATGAAGCCAAAGCCTACAGGAATGGATACAGCTCAAATGACCACCTAAGCAAACTCTGATATCTCTATTCAGAGCATGACAAAAATGGAAAAGAGTAACCTTAATTATAAACTTTTACCCCGCCATTGCTACAGTGCCAGGTAACTCTACATTTATGGGAGAAAAATAACACTCAAACGAGGCACGTGGTGCAAGCACTGAACATCAGTACAGCACAAGAAGTTCAACAAAAGACAGAGTAAGAACTGGTACATAACACAATTACCAAGGTGCAAAAGTCAGTGCCGCTGTAGAAGCTTTCTGTACTTTTTAAAGCCAATATAAATTTGCTACATCCTGAAATAGCACTTCAGGTAACTTCCAGCAGCACTAGGAAAGTAACAGATGCAGGACAGAGGAGGTGGAGGGAAGACAGGTGTGGAAAAGCCAGTGCTGCTTGCTCCAGAGAGGCTGTAAACTTTTGTCCAATTAACAAAATGCTGCAGCTGTGTGGGAGAGGTTTGAGGACCATCATAAAAGGAGAGGTTGCTTCAAAATTTGTAATGGATAAGTCTTTTGGTCAACAGGTCAGAAATCCCGCAGTGTTTGAAACTTCCTTAGAGCTTATTCTAGAACAAAGTTTACGCTGTGCAAGCATCTCAAAGGAGCTGCAGAACGACATGTCTCCAGACTGGGACACCTGTGGTAAGTCTGATACCACTTTTTATCCACCAAAATTTTCCTCCGTGGAGCTCTTCATCGTTTATAACTATGTTAGAACGGAATACAGGTCAGTGATTCCGGTAAAGCTTAGAGACACATGTCCAAGGGCTGCAACTCTTACAACAAACTCACAATTCAAAAAATACTGCCTCAGAGGCCAGTGATATTATTTTATATGGAAATAGTTTGGACCACTGCTGTAGATTAGTGGTTTTCAGAGTAGATCATTCACAGCACCAAGCAGCAGGCAGGAAAAGACCCAAGGAAGCAAATTACCTAGAGGACATCACCCTTTTCACTTTGCTTTCAGAGCTTGGCAGTGGCTGGACTAGTGTTTGATTGCCTGAAAAACAAATACTGTATCATTGCAGTCAAAATGTCTGACCAAGCAAAGGTATCATCACTTACTTTTTAAATCAAAATGTACACAGTGCACAGAACCTGCAAAAGGAAAGCCACACATTTCAATGCAATGCTACGGTGCAGTCTGGTGTAGTCTGAAGTAGTCTGCAGAGGAAGGAAGACGCTGCATCACTCTATGAGCTTTATACAATATTTAGGGTGGAATCAATGTGATAATATCTGATTGTGGAATTAATTGCAATGATACTGGCATACTCTTGATATAAATTTGAAATCTCATCTTTACAGAAATGCCACGTACTACCTGGGAATTCTCATAAGTATTTTGACAAGGCAGATTATTCACCAAGACAAAAATGGGAGGGAATGGATAACACAATTAAAAGTACAGATTAACTCAGGAATGCACCTGTACTTTATTCTCCTCACACTGGAAGAAATGTTAATATCAAATAAAGTTGCTAAAAAATATTCTTTAGCATTAGAACTACTTTTCAAACATGATGGCCAATTTATTACAGAGAATGAGGAGGGGAAAAAAAAGACAGTATGCAAAATAACTTCTCAGATAATCATGATATTATCTGATTCTTACTGCACAAATTCTGCAGCTGCTTTTTTCTTAGGGGAAAACAGACATGAGTTTAACCACAATTACTCATGAGTTTTCTCTTTGATGACTGTGTGGATTGTAAATGATTTGCATTTCTGCTTCCAATTTTAATGCAGCATTAATCCCCAAACCTAGGAAAATTTAAAGCAGGCTTATGGTAGAAATGGGAATGGCATATGAGAGTTAAGGAAAACTTGTTACGTTTCAACAAGAAATACTCTTGCTCTTGAGAATATCACCAAACGTTGCAAGAAATTTGTACAGATGAGATCAGATGTGTTCATCTGGGTCATTTATTGCTTGTCACACTGATTTTGAACAAGTATCAGTCTTATGACCCAGATGTTATGGCTCAAAAACAAGATACTTAGCAAGCTATTACAGCATTTTCTGGCTCTGCTGAAAGAGTTTGATCCTGACATCAGTCTATATATAGATAGAGACTTTCTTCTCCAAAGTAGTCAGCTGCACATTTGACTCACTATAATGCAATCAAGAACATTCAAAAACTTCTATGTTAATTTTTCAGTCAAGTGTCATATCTAGATAACCTTTAAACCTACAGCCAGGTAAATACTACCCAGAAGAGTTAAAGCATTCCCCTCTGAAATAATAAAAAAAAGACTGACCTCGCCCTGACCTTTGGATTTTGGCTCTAAATGCAGTTGGGCCTTTCAGAATAAGCAATTTATTAATACTCAAAAGGCTAGCCATTGCAAGCAAGGCAGCTGCCATAATTATATTTTCCCATTCTGCTTTCTGAAGGACCTTCTGGGCAGCTAAGTGATTCTACTAGAAAATGAGTGGGATATATTATTGCCAATAAAAGTAAAATGAGAGGGAAATACTGGCTTTGGTAAGGGGTAATTCTTTGTATCTTTTAAGTGAAAAGGTTTTGTTACCAGTTTGTCTTTAAAACAGCTGCATTGCAAACACTGATGTTTGCAGAACAAAAAACTGTAGTCCAGCTCTTCATCTTCCCAAGCAGTAGTGAAACTGCCAGCTAGGCTGCTCTAATTCTGTGACCATTGGAGATAATTTATAAAACCAGAAAGAAAACTGCATTCTAGGACTATGTGCTGACAGTAAGATCATCTTCTGATTTGTGAAGGGAGGAAATTTGATATGGAAGTAATCAGGGAGAACACAATAAATATGGAGCAGCAGTATTTAATTTTTTTCCAACTGATTGCACTTTTCTGGTCATAAAAACATACACTTTGTCATCTAACTTCACAGGAATTTTCAGTATCCCCTAAAAATAAGGACCTCCCCACCCCCCTGAAATTCACCAAATTGGATAGATGTAGCAGATGTAGCATAGCTTGGAAAAGCAAAACTTCAGAGTCCTAAGATGGGGATAACAGCAGGTTCAGAATATGCAGTCCAACAGATGAAAGGGGTAGGAACCAGGCTTCAAATATTTGCCTAGGCTTTTCCCCATAGGAGAAATATTTCCTCATATTTTCAGATTCCTCAGAGTAACATTCTCCTTCAACGTTCTTTGCTTCACTTTGGCATTTTATAGGGAGTACTACATTTCTATATACCTAGAAGTATTAATTTCTCAACTTTCTTCCAATGTTCCTGCATTCTCACTTAAATAAAATTCACATATAGACATCAAATTCATTAAAGCTTCAACTGTCACTGTGCAACATAACTGTAACACAGTCAGTATTCTTCAGTGCTAAGATATGAAGACATTTTTATATCATATTTTGTGTTCTTTGCCAAGTCTGTTGAAGTCTCCAATAATACCACAATATATTTGAGAAGTTGTAGTGAATTCTTACCAGAATTTGTAAGATTCTCAGACTTTCTCACTGAAATATATTCAAATACAAGAAACAACAAGCTTGAACCCAAATGAAAACAAGTACTCTTGATAGGCCCAAAGCCTTTTCTGTGGGAGTGTTAGAAGTCAGGAACACTGGATCCTACAACACTGGTTTTTCCAAAATTAACATTTACAAAGACGCATGGAAATGTGTCCAGGGAGTTGTGTAAAAAAATTCAGTGACACCTGTAATACAGATAAACTACTAAAAACAGTAGTGAGCTCAGGATATTCCTTTAATTCCAAAAGGTAACATCATGAATTAATCAGAATTGGCAGGAGTCAAATGGTCATGAATATTGTTAAAACCTAAAAATTTTTATCTGGTGACAAACAAAAGAATTCCTCTGTGAGGAAAAGAGTAGAGTTTCTTACAATGCTTTCATTACCAACATTCAGGAAAACTTCAAAATTGAAAGAGTCCCAGAGATAGAAACCTTAATAAGATTAAGATCTAAAGTGAAAACTTTCCAAAGAAATATAAACTGGTGTCACTTTAGAAATTTACTGTGGTTTATGTTATGTGTAAAGTCTTCTTGTGTGTCTGCCATGACCCAAGAAACAGAAGGTGCACGACAGTCTGTGGCTCATCACTGATAGTCAGTTTGTGCTACAGTAAAACCCAGAAGTATTCCCAAGATCCCCATGGGTGTTCTTTCTCCTGCTTTGAGCATAGACCTGTCCTTCAGATGTGTGATCTGCAGGTAACACAGAAGTACCTACTACACAACCTGTCGATGAATCTGATGACTAAGGAGGACTGTTGTACTCTGCACATACTTCCAACATTTGTGATGAAGCAGAGTAAGCATCAATCTGTCTAAGCCACCATCGACATCATGCTCTCTAACTGAATGACGAGCTGTGCCTAAAAAGTTAACTGAAATCTCAGCCCTTTAGAAGGAAAAGAAGTATGTAAGAGAAAAATGTTCCAGTAAACTCTTTCAAAAAAAGAATATTACATTAGATGACAATGGGAGGATAGCTGACTCCATCAGGCAGGGCATGGGTCTTTTAACAGATATTTTTCTCTACGTCTATAGTGAAGGCACACAAATGACTGCTCAACAAGCCTTGACAATGAGAAGGAAGACCTTCAAACCACCAGTTATTTGTATTATGACCCTAACCTTTATCCTCTGCAACCCCCCTGAAATTTAAGTAGAAGAAACCCATAGGAGATGACTCCAGAGACCAAGCTAATAATTTAAAATACTTGAAATGATGGTGGAAGCATTGCACAATTCCACTTCGTAAAAGAAAGTGTAGAGCACGTATGGTAATCTGGAAGTTCCAGTTCTTTCAACTCAGCTTGTCAATTGTTACATTTTATACAGTGCTGATTTACAAACAAGTTCTCATTTGCAGCTTTAGTCTTCTGTTGCTGTGCTAATATTTTCCGTTTGGGTTTCTTTTTTTTTCCCAAAGCATGAAACCGGTGTTTAATGAAGTTTTGACTTCCTTTTTAGTTAAACCCTGGCAAACCACATATTAATTTATTCAGGTTTCAAACATAATTTTTCACCTTTGTTGTCTTTTAACTCCTTTAAAATATGTGTACCCAAAGCTTACTTATCACTCCTTTTCTTCACATTTCACTCTGTTCTTTTGCACATGTCCTATTTTCCTTCTCTACTCAACAAATTCAACATATCCTTAGATTTCTCAACAGCATGTCTAACTCAATGCCTTTTGAGTCCAAGAGACACCAGCACATGTCAGCAGACAAGGGACCTTATACATAGTAATTTATGTACCTAAAGTTGTTATATGGGACATCCCGAGAATGTAGAACAAATGATGGAAGGATCAATAGAAAAAAATATCTCAGAAGGTTTTCCTAGGTGTAATAATAACCCATCTCAAAGTCAGATCAGTAAAACTCCACTGAAGTTGAGGCAACTGCCTCAGAGTGAAACTGGTTTGCTAATTTGCAATTATAATTCATGGAGTTTCCTTGTCCCTGAAGTGGAACAGCAGGGTACAGGGCAACATGGCCAAATGAAATTGATCAGGAGCTGGTTGTACATAGGCAGTGCAGAACACCCTTTGTGGTTCAATTACTGCTTTTTATCAATAAAAAAGCCTCTACAACTACTAAAGACCTCTTTTTAGGAATCTGAGGAAATGGATAAAACAGGAATATGACCCAGGCTTACATCATTGAGTACAATAAAACCATACTCAAAATGATTTATTCCGTGCTAATAAATACCTTCAGATATTTTCCCCACTGAGGACTATTTCAGTATAGTTTTTGTGTGAGCAGAAATGTAATCCAGAGCTGCATGCTAAAAGTCGTTGCAAATGTATGCAAATGTCAGCACTTGGGAAAAGTAAACTATACAAAACTGAAAACATAAACAGAAAGTCTCCACTGTGAAACTAAAATCTTAAAATCGCTACTAAATGTAAGAATGCTTTGGAAAGTACAGAGACCTATAAACACTCAGGATATCTATAGATCCCTTGCTAAAAGTTTCAGATCCTTATATCTAAAAAGAGAAGTGATTGCTCTGAAATTCTAGGGCTTGACAAGTTTTCACCATATGCAGTAACAAGGTCATTAGAGAAGCTGTTTGTCTATTTGAGCCTGACAGTTAATAGAGGTTCAAGATCAGTGTGAGAAATTAAATTATAAAATAAACATGCCCGAACTTTAGAGAAGGTGAGATTCTCCTTGTAAACAAATCACGCTCAGAGATCTGAAAGGAGTTTACAACATATAAGAGAACTTGCAATGGAAAGAGGATAAAGAATATGGAAGGCAGAAAAGGCTGAAAAAAAGAAAAGCATTTAATTGGGAATGATTTCCTCATATGGCTTTGTGCAAACATTTGTTGTGGGGTATAACAAAGAGGTATAAAATGAACAGATTGAAATAGAGAGCTTATAAGATCAAAACATGTCTACAGGGATAGGCAAAACTCCTGAAAAGGCTCTGAAGAAGATACAGTACTAGTAGCAGACATACAGAAAGATGACCACCCAAATACACAAGTAAAATTAAAACAGAACCACCAGTGTTTCTTCTTTTAGATCATCTCACACACCAATTTGCCATATCTTTGCATTGAATGAGATTGCCACCCCTCAGAGCAGGGACTGCTTCTTACACAGTGGTACAATGGAAACCTTATTCAGCATGCAGCTTTGGACTAATAAAAGGATCTCCTTTTTTAAAATGAGGTTCTGAGGTCTAAGTATTTGACAGTGATTATGACTGACAATGCACTGTTGTCCCAGTGCCCATGTCTGGACAACAGTATCCTCAGCTAATGGATAACCAGATCCATAACTGTTATATAAACTCTAAACCCTTTATAATGTAAAAAAAAAAAAAAAATCTTAAAGCACTTGACTTACCTATGAGAGCAGAGCTCCCTGGACTGACAGTCAGTTTTGTTCCTGAATGAGAGGTCAGCACCCAATGAGTGCTGGGCCCAGCACTGGTAAGCACAGCTGTCAAGTCTTCTAGGTAAGGAAGAGCTCGCGGAGGCTCTGGTAACAGATTAGGAGACTGAAGTGAAGAGCAAGACTATAGCAGAAAACATCTTCAGGACATGAAAGAAACCCAACCAACAACTATTGCTGGATTGTTTGATGTACTGCAATGTTACCATTTCAGCTGAGCAGATTTAGCAACTTTAGGCAATTAGTGAAAAAGCTTTGCCTCATGTTAGGTAAGGCACTGGAGAAATGATTAAAATAACATCTGGGTCAATATGACCACAAACTAAACAAAATTATTTCTGAAGGCTACCACAACATTCTGGTGACACTCTTTATATGTGACAAAGTTATACATTGTCAGGACATAACAGTAGCTTGGAAGAAAGAGCAAATTTATACAGCACAGAAGCTGAATCTAATGTTCATGACAATTTGTGAAAAACTTCTCAGTGCCTGCTGTAACCTGGATCAAGCCCTGATTATATATGGTTCTAACCCTGCCAAATCCTGTGGTATACTTAGGCAGAGCTCCAAAGGACTAAGAGTTCAGAGCTCAAGAGGATCAGTCTATGCTGAGAACTTCAGGATTTAGTTCTTTACTAATCATAATGCTATTTTAAAAATTGATTGTAATGCCTATCATTCCCAATTCTGTTTGCCATGAAAGTGATGGGATATTTGATTTAAATGAATGGTGGCTTCACCCCATTCAATTAGATAATGGCACACATTAGGCAATTTTTGTACCACTGATAGCATTCAGCACCAGGAGTACAGGTCAAGGAGCTAAAAATGTCATTTGCTTACAAACATAAGCAGCTTGCATAACTCACAGTAACTTACCATCTTTAAAAACTAAGCCAATTATAATGACCAGAAAAGGATTTACAGATCATGTGGGAGTTTTTATTTATAGTTTGAACATCAGCTGATTTTTTTTCCAGATTTTTTTTAAAAAACTGAAATTCTAGGGTCAGTCTGGATTCGTAGGAGAAATATGTGAACCTTCATTTTAGTATTGTTTGTGAAACTGAGAAATCTCACTTTAAAACATCCCCCAGAAGCTCATTCCAGTTATAAAAGATGAGAGCTGTAATGGATGCTTTAATGGTGTTGTACCAATAACAGAAACTAGGTTTCGAAATTTGAGACTTCACTATTAAATGCAATAAAGTACTTAAAAAGTCTGGTCAGATGATTCATCTGCCAGGCACGCAGAAATTAGAGAAGATGAGTTATTAGGAAAGGAGACCCCTTACCCACACATCCAATTACCACCAGGTAACACTTCCACTCATATTTCACAGCTGACATTGTCTTTTCAAATCACCCAGCTGGGCTTTCTGTCTGTTGTTTAGGAACACAAGAAAAAGTAAACTTCACCATTCGCTGAACTTGGGAAGTGCTTTTCAAAAGTGCACTGGGGTTATGCACCTGTTGTGAAGTGTGCCAGGATCACATAGCCATATATGGAAAGACTGCTCAGCAGAGAAAGAGCACTTCACAGAAAAAGTATCATCACTCTCATTTCAAGAGAGTCACTTTAAGATATGGCTAATGAATGCATTTCTTAGCTATTAAGTCTGAAAGAGTTAAGTTTAATATCTTGGGACTGGGATGTGCAGTCCCTGTGCTTAGACATTTCCTCCTTATCTGTCTTCCTTTTACCACCAGTTTGCTTCAGCTGGTGCTGCCCAGAGTATAAATGTAGACCGATCTTTTTCTTAGGACAGGGTTGCCTGCATGCTGTTTCCTCTGATTAGTTCTGCTGTCTGGATGTGCCAGTATCCACATTACTACTGCTGCAAGTGCAAAATACCCTGGACTTACCAAGAACTAACAGCTGGGAGCTTTCAGTTACCTCCCCATGAAGATTGGCTG
Organism: Acropternis orthonyx; assembly: GCA_035583155.1. Lineage (NCBI taxonomy): Eukaryota > Metazoa > Chordata > Aves > Passeriformes > Rhinocryptidae > Acropternis > Acropternis orthonyx. Next base: position 39,164,508 of record JAWWEU010000091.1, read on the forward strand.
CCTTGCAGGAATATAACCCCTGGTCTGACAGAGAAACGTTTGCAATTATTAGCAACCCATCATGCAGATGGTGAGCAGAGGACAGCTTGACTTTGTTCTTAAACCAAGTAACTTTTGCTTCAGGAACACCTGGAAAAACATTGACAAAATGTAACACAGGTAAGACTTTAAAGGAAAAAATACTTGTAAGGCAAAAAGAAGAGATGAAGAGTACTGAGAAGGGTAAAGAAAACAGGGAAGGGACAATAAGGATTTCATACGGCCACAGTCCTTAAGAGCAGGGACACAAATAAAATAATTAAATACGTACAGAGTCAGAAACAATTAATATGCTTCTTGCAGGCAGCTGCTGAGATAGTCTTAGTCCAAAAAGGCAGATTCCTCTGCACTTCATTAGCAGCAGAAGAAAAAGAGGTTAAAAGTAAGACGTCTCCCCTTAATGTTGAAGTATTGCTGTTCAGTTTGGGAAAGATGCACTGTAGCTACAAAATGTCCAGCAACTCTACAAAAACCTTTTTCTGACTGCTATTCTAGAAGCGTGTTCTTCCTCTGTCGTTAATGTTTTCATGCTAACAAGAGATTTGCAGGTAGAGCTCTTCCCACAGTTTTGTTTAGGGAAGATAAGCAGAGTGTGTATTAGTGGGCAGCAGCTTCATTTTCTCTTGAGCTTCCAGCTTCAGTGACACACACAGTCTCAAGAGAGGAACAGGAGGCAGCCAGCAGAGGGATGAGGAAACACATCATGTCGCAGCACTGCCGCAAGGGGTAGCAAGAGCATTTCCATCGGTTTTGCTGGGTAACGGTGGATGACAGAGGGCTGAGTGTCTGCCTTGCAGAAACATCACAGAGACTGAAAGTCTGAGAAGTGCCAGCTGGAAACTGAACTCATTTTGCTGGGCAGGCCAGACTTTAGACAGGGAATAGTTACCCAAGTCTATTCTTCTTCAGCTTTCCCCTCCATCACTGTGCATATAACCAGCACAGAAAGGCTAACTGGGATATGCAGCGAGCAGAACTGTGCAAGCCCATCAATATAATTTTGGTAACCCAGAGCCTTTGGGGGAAAGGAAGCATAGCAATACAAGGATCTAGCAGTGGGGACTAGTTTCCAGTGCCACAATATTCTTGAAACAGTGAATTGAACATCAAAACCTGCTATAGCTGTTGAATAAGTACAGGGCATAAAAGCAAGATAAGAACTAGAAAAATATAACCTCCAGCATGTAGGTGAAATACAGAGAAAAGGAAGGTTTAGGAGACTCCAGGAAGCTGAAACATCAGAGAGACAAGGATATAAAGGACAAGATGGTAATACATTTTAAGTCACTCTTCCGAACCTGTTCTGATTCAAAAATCGCTAATGGTACATGACATTTTGCAGAATGTCTAAAGAACTATATTTTTTAAAATTTGTACCTTCCTTCATGTCAAACTGTATTTTCAGTAACAGTTTCGGCCAGAACATTTGAAGTTTCAGTATTAAACAAATTTTTGCAAAATTTAACTTCTGAAATCAACAAAAAGTTTCCTAGTGATATTGATGTGAAACAAATTGCTCCCACATCCATCCCATTTGGAAGTGAAATTGACCACAGTAGTCAAATCACCCACACCAGAAATGCTGCTGGCTTTCTGAAGCTTGGAGGAAATCCTTCAGCTGGAATTCACAGACATCTGCAAGACTCCTGTGTGACTTTGGGGTGGAGTTCCCTTAGGATTGGTTTTGGAGGAGTTTGGAATTGATCACAGTTACCTAACTATGATTAAAAAAATACATTCTTTCACCTCTGTATACAAGTCTATATTAAGTGAAATAATGTAGGCTTTCAATCTTGACCAAACCCACAACACTGTCTTTGTGGTATAACCAAAATTAGAGTTTCATCTTGACATAATTCACATCAATTAAACTAATGGTGCCAATTAAACTCCAATACATCCAGAATGATTTTGTTTTCCATTGACTTACAGTTAATATCTACAGATTTCAGCTCAGAACATAGATTTTGACAGTACGTGTGCCATTCTTAAGAAGGTAAAGAGCAATATAAAATGGTTCTCTAGCCTCTGGTAGTGTTCTCTTCCATTATCTCTTGTTTGTAAGAAATCTTCTCCAGGCTTATTAACACCTGTCAGTGGCAAGTATATATTTCTGTCCCTTGACAGAGAAAGCAGTTTTAGAAAATATCATAACTGATCTTTAATATTTCTCTTATAAGTATTTATTCTGCTGTCCTGCTGACTCTCAGTAAAGACGTGTCCTCAGAGGAGCAGAGACTTCAAGATCCAATATATGCATGGCCCTATACTACAGACTACAGAGCACAGTGATAGAAACACATCTTATAAGATTGGGATTAACTGTCATCAAATTCTGATCTAGAACAAATCTCATTTGCTATGCTGGCTCAGGATATCCTGAAATGACTAGAAGGAAATAGTAGAAGGAAAAAGACTATAGCTTTTCAAGAGTGTGTGAAGAATTTTTTCATCTAGAGAAATCTCCACATGGTTTCTGGCTATGCTAGTTTGCTTTCTAATTATGTAAACTTTGTTCTCACATTCTAATTTCTTTTTAATTACCCGATGTTATTGCATTAACAATTGCACCTTAACTTACTATGATTTGATGGCCACTTCATTGTTAATGTTTTCTGGGGAACTTTGGTAAACTACATAGCTGTAAAATTCATCCACTCTAAAGCAGGAGGATACAATACATTAGCTGACTGAAGCAATATTGCATGTTACTCTTATCCTTAGAATTGATTGTTCTAAGTAGAATGATCAAAAGCATATTAAAAGATTGGATAGTCACAATGCTGATGTTAAACCAAAATATTTGTGCTTACTTTAGAAGGAAAACTGCATTTATTGCCACATCCTTTTACAGTTTTTATGGGATGGTATATTTTTCAGGCATAGGTGAGACAGCTGATAGAAATCACTGGTTTTGGCTAATTTCCTGAGGCAGCTTTTTAAAATTGCTGTTGAATTATTGACACTATTTCTGTGAAATTAGGATTCTAGTGCCTATAAAATATATCCGCTCTCATTACTCACTCTCTTATTCCCTGTATAACATCACAGTTTGTGGTTTGTGATTTTATCATATTTTCAACAGCATCAATTTCTGGTGTCAAACATAGCTGACACTTTCTTTGGAGGCAGTAGCAGAAGATGATTTTCTCACACATGGAAAAAAGTAGGATTTAAGCAAAATTCTTCTACATCACAGAAGATTCCAATATACAGTAATGCTACTAGATAGCAAAAAGCCTTCTCCAAGGAGAGAAGACACATTCTGCAGTGACACTGCTAATATTTTCCATTGTGAATGTACATTGTCATAGTAGGTAAGTTTCACAAAATTGCTAGAGCTTACTTTCCTCTCAAAAAAAGCTTTGAATCTGTGCCCCTAACCATGTCGTGCTCCCTCATGTAGTTTTCTGACACTATAAGCACTGTGACAATTTTGCCTTAGCCATGCCCTGTTCTTTATATGATGCCTTTATACGGAAGAGAAATGGCTGCACTTCTTGAATCAGCAATTACTGGCTGCATCTGTGGGTCCTCCCCATCTGCAGCTGAGAGAAACCAGAGAGAGAAATCCAAAATAATTTATATTCGTAAAAAATTTAATCTCTTTCAAAAAAACCAGTGCAGGTGACCATGAAGGGGCCTGGGAGAAAAAAGAGTACCACTTTCATCTCCTTTCTTGAAAGTCACTGGACATCAGTCTGATTAAAGAGTGTCCAGTGTCTATGCTGAGAGGGCAAGAGAATAATTGAACTTCTTCATGAATCACTAGGCAAAGTGATACCATATTTTCTTTCATTCAGCCCACCGAGAATAATTACTAAACTGTGATCCCAGCCTAGTGTTCTGCTATTGCAAACAAAATTAGCACATCTATTGTGTATGTTTTGCTAAAGGACAGATGACCAAAGGGTGAAATTTGAGGCAAGTACTCTTTTCAGGTAAGAATTTGCATAGGAGTGTGTTTGGCAGCATTTGAAGAAGGAAAATTACAACTATTAGTAGTTAAAGTGAGCACAAATTATAAAAAAAGCAGAACATTTGTATAATTGCAGTGCAGATGTTTATTTAGATTTATCTGAAGTAGCTTTGTTATGGGACAAGAAGCTAAAGCAAGTGTCTAAGGGACTCCATTCAAGTCTCCACTACAGATATTTATGTAACACTCAGCACGGCTCACTTTATGTTTTATAAGGTGTTCCTTTCCCTCCTGTGCCCCCTCATAGTGTGCATGATAGTGTAATGAATTAAACGTTGGCCTCAGGGTCTGTAGAGATTTCATAGCTCTCTCTCTTCCCCCACCTCTCCTCTCCATGTCAACACCATTCCCACCAGCACCCATAGGACCACCATGCACAGACAAGGTCAGCATCTTTTGGTTACCACTGGAAAGAGACAAACTGACTTTGTAAGACTGAGGGACATTCAGTCTCTGGCTGAAAAACAGTTTAAGGGAGAATCCTGTTTCAGTAGAATTACTCTGAATGCCTGTACTCCTGAGATGAAAAAAAAAAAAAAACAAAAAGAAAAATTGGAAGAAAACCAGTGTGCTAACATGCCTTTAATTGAAAATAACAGTTTGGCAGGAAGAGAAGAAACTAATTGGCATGGTCTCTGAAAATCCCATCAATGAGGATATGAATCAGTCCATGTTTGTATATTCTCACCAAACACCCTCAACAGGTAGGAATGTGTATCAGTTTTGTTGTATCCACATCATATTGTGTATCTCTAGCAACGATGCCTGTCGTCTTGTCTCAGCCTGATTTTGTTATGCCACTACACTTGCCTTGTTTGGTACAGATAAAAGGAGGACAAGTTCTATGCTCGGAATTAACAAAAGCAATGAAGTTTGCCCGAGACCTAGGAAAACCCTGCAATTTCACCCAGCTGCAACTAGAGATAGCAATTTAGCAACGACACCCAGAGAAATTTATAGCTGAAGGCATCTGCATGGGAGACAGAATAATTTTTTACCTGCAACTTGGCAGTTAATGGTAACATTTGCTTTCTGGATTGTTTTCACTGTGCTTCCAATATCAACAGTGACAGCAGGTGATTCAGTGTTGATCACAGTAGCTCTTGATGCCTTTATCAGTGGCTTTCCTGCATAAAAGAAGCACTGCAGTTTATCAGACTAAGAACATTGGACTCACATGGGACAGATGGCCTGCAACACTCTGTGTGAAAGTACACGCCCCAGACAGGTGAATAAGAGAAAATGCTGACGTATCAGGCCACCCACTTTTTGTAATATTTCAGTGTCACAAAATTCCATGGGTAAAGCTGTCTTGAAAAAAGAAGAAGCATACTTGGAGCATAGGCAAAATACCATTAAAGCCATATGGACGCACAAGAACCAGCTGAGTCAATAAACACCAGTACTACTGCAGCTGCAGTAAGATGCTTGCCTAGTGCTGCAACCAAACTACCACCCTTTATCAAAAGCCAGACAGGGGCCTGAGTGATGGCTACAGGCACATTAACAGTGGAGGAAGTTCAGAGCAACATGTAAGCTGTTTCTACACATAGCTTACGGTTTCTTTAACGTACAGTGGAAACACTGGGATGGGGAAGACCAGATCATAACTAGAAAGTTTTCTCATAACGTCGAGCACAAGAATATAACGGACATACAGAGTATAACACTGCTAATGCAGGCTTTCAATAAGACAAAACAGGTTATCTGATAGAATGGAGTTTACATCTAATAGATAAGCTGAAGTATCACAATTGCCTTAAAAAGCTGCTGTTTTAAGCTAATGTCTACTACTGGCTTCATTTGTGTGTTTATCTGGAGGTGAGCAAGGCAGAAAAGATGGAGGTGAGAAAAAGAATTTGGTTTCATTTAGCTCATGGAGAGTCCTGAAAATTTAATGCAGCCCTAAATGTAAATTGCTCCTTTTAGCTGTATTTCCAGGGCTTTTAAAAGATGCCATTCATCTGGAATTCCTGTCATATCAGTTTGGGTATTTTTTTGGTATTTTTTCTTTTAATGTCTAAGAATAGAAAGTAAAATAACACATTTTATTGTTGGAGTAGCTCCAAAAGTTTTGATACTCTGTGGCAAAGTCTAAAGAAAAGAAAGAAAAAATCCTCATCTGTCTGTCAGCCTTTTATTTTCCTGATTGGTTTCCACAATCCCATAAAAAAATTAAAAATCTTTTAGCTGTTCAACTCATAAATAAGTAGGAAACCACTGAGGAAAAAAGGAACCATATTCCACTGTCTATTTTTTCCATGCATGTGTAAAATGAATCAGAAAATTCTTCAATGAAATAAGCTTCCGGACCCACTCCAGATCCCTCTAAAGATGATCTCAGCTTTCCAGGTTTTTTGGAGCAAATGCTTCTACTATGCAAAAAAGATTGTTACTTTGTTCCAAAAAAAACCTGTTCAGTACCTCACTTTGATATTTATAGCCTTCTTTTATAGGCTGTTCAGCTTTTTGCCTTGGATGCAAGATGGAAATGTATACCAGTTCCAAAGAGGAGTTCAGCTTGAGTCTGGAATGTATGAATGTTAATTCACTTAAAGGTTAACCCATAGCCTTGATAACTAATTAAAATAAAAAAGCCAATAGCCTTCCTGTGCCACATGGACACATAATGCTCAGTTTATTTCTCTATAGCTCACACAAAATTGTCTCCACAAATTATGCTGTACAAAGACTATGGCTTTTAAACTCCCTGGAACTATACGGAAGAATAGCAGTTTTGACTGATGATTTTTTAACCTCATGTTCAGCTTCATGCAGGTGCAACACAAGAGGTTTAATGTGGAGTTGCTCCTTCTAAATTATGATACTGTCTTAACAGCAGAACTGCTATTCTGCTGCTGGGATTCAGCAAAGACATTCCTGATCTGCAGCAGGATCAGTCTGTTTGGCTTTGCCTATAGGTAATATGCAGGTCTTCCTTTTTTATGGAAGTTTCAGCTGTTCTCCTTCTAAGTCACAGACAAGGTCTCTTTTCACTTGATTTACTGATTATCTTAACTTCACTGCTGGCCACTGCTGCATTCTCACATTTTCTTAATGCTTCTCTTAACAAAAATTTTCTGTGTTTGGTGTAAAAAAATGTAATTTAAAAAATTAAAGCATGTCAACAAGCTATTCCTTCCTCTAATTATACATGAATACACTGGCAGCTGGTGGTTGCTGTCTGTGCATTGGACGCCTCCAAATGCTTCCATGTGCTGAAGCAGTGAAATAGAAAAGTCTGAAAAATCCATAAGGTTTTTAGCATTCCTAATGCATTTCCTTTTGCTTTGGTAATAAATAGGTTCCTCCTTCTTTAAGACCTTTCTATCTTGACAGAGTCATTAGCTGTCTGTTCTGTTCCTTCATCTCACTTGACAGCTCTTCATTCATGTTTGCTGCTCCATCATTCTACTAGTCCTGATGGGGTTGAGAGCCGGATGACACTGCCTACCAATGAACCCTGGATTCATGCACTACCTCTTAATTCCCTTGGTTTTCATATGGATGAGTTTTCTTTAGAACTGAATTCTAAACTAACACAGGATATTTAGTCTGCTTTAGAACTCAACTGTTACTAGAGAAATGGATACATGGAAGATAATTTTTTGTGAACCTCTATTTGCTAGCAATTGAACAGTGTCAGCCATGTTTGTGATCGAATATGATACAAGGCTTGCTCCTGCAAGGGACTTCAGCTCTGGCAGTTTTCCATAAACCTCAAAAACCTCAAAAACTATCTATGAAAACTGGACTAAGCTTAAGTGTTTTCCGGAGTTCACACCCTCCGTTTTCCCCAGTGAACTTCTGCTGACTCACGTTACACACCCATCTTCATCAGTCATCTGTTGCCCCACAAACAACTCCTGTCCAGAATCACACAAACAACCTGGACCATCCCTCAATCACAACGGTTGAGCTATTACCTGCTAGAGTGACAGCAATGGAGACAGAGTCAGATCCCAAGGCATTGGATGCATTGCAAGCATAGAAACCCACATCAGCTTCCACGGGTGCTAGAATCTGCAAGGAGTCATCAGGCTGAAGGAGTATCCTGCAGTAAAGCAAAAAGAAAGATGCAATAGTCTCTTAGTTCATGTGAACATGAACACATTTACTGGGAATTTTTCAGATTTATGTAATTTTAGGCCCTTAGGTTATATTTAAAAATCTATTATGAAATTTAAAGTTTCACACTGAGACTGTAAGCTGTGATTACTAAAATTAAATTTTATACTCATTCCCAGTTCTTCTACTGCTGATATGTGTATTAGAGAAAGATTGCCAAGTAATTGGCACATCTGCCCAGTGTGTGTGAAATCTCCTCTGCTATGCCACTTCCCTACCCTTGCTGTCTTCCAGTTCTGCAACATAGGAGTATCAATAGTAAAGAAAACCCCAAATTATTGCAAGGGAAAAGTCAGAAAACTTGCTGAAGCTATGCAGAAAAAAATGAGGCCAACCACAGACTCACTCACTTAACACTGAGTTAAAGTCTCAAATAGGTTCCGAATTCTTTTACTGATGGGCAGTTTGTACAAACTCAGCAGTCTTGTTGCTCCCCTAATAGCCAGTGAAAGTGGAGATGAATACTCCACTCCTCCTCGGGCTGAACCAACGGTATCCTCTGCCAGTAAGAGGAGCCTGCCATTGCCTCAGTGTGCTGCCTATTGTTAAACAGGATTAATATGGCCTTAGTGCTCTTATGAACTGTTTCTTTCCACAGTCTGGTTTTGCACTGGTATAACTCATAGGTCCTGATATATACCTCTCATCACTGTTTATGTACCCTTATTTTCAGCACAGTGTATTTCATGATTACTGTTCCTTTCTCGTAACCTTTTCTTTAGACCAAACTGTTGATAAAATCTAATGATACTGTTCTCATCAGCAACTTTCAGCAGCTGCTGTATGTAAACCCTTAGTTGAGCCTGTGAGTCACAGTGGCAAGGGTGAAAGTGGGGGTGGGATGTGCCTATAAAACACATGCAATAAAAGTCTGCTCACAGATCCTGGAATTGATGAGTTTCTTTACACTCCCATCCCCACAATGAAAACTGTTGTCTCATGGAACCAAAAAGCAGCAGATACTTGATTTTGCACAACGCTGTGGGTGGTAGATCTCTAAAACAAACCAGAGTAGGGCCACCCTGCAAAATCTATTATAGGAAAAAAATCCAGAGTTAAAATGATTTTTTACCCTTTTGTTAGTAATAATAAAAACAATCATTATAAATAGAAGAGCTGTTGTTAACCAAATTTTGTGAATGACTAGAAAAATGCACATTTGCAAAACAAATACTAATAAATTGCACCTATGCTTGCACAGCCAAAAATCCACTTCTGTTGTCAAGGATCTGTTTCTTACCTCTTAGTCAAAAAGAGGGCTGACTTCTTGTCAGCCACTGCTAACAGTGACAACAGCTAACAAATTATTTTACTTCCAAAACTAGTGTTAGCATGCATCAGTACCTCACACATATATTTTTTAGTTTAATACTGACTGGTTCGATTGGTACATGAAAGTCATTAAAGTTTCAGAAGTTGTCCCAAATTATACTAGCCTGTAACATTTAAAAGTTGTGTATGTTCTGCCTGCATGTGTGTAATTATAGTATGTAGGCAGATCTTCCTGTTTTACACCAAACTAATGCCTACAAGCCCCCTAAAAACATTTTAATAAATGTTTCTGTCACCTTCGGGTTGAGGAAACAGCTTGCCTAATATTACATCTTGTAAAACACATGGGTGCATAATTTGTTTGTTGTTAATCACCTTTGCCGATGTAAATCTCTCTTTGTCAGCTTAAGTTGCCTCAAGATCCAGCACGAACATTTTTAGAAATAGGATTTTTAAAAAATAAACTCCAACACAGCTCCATCTTCCTATCTTTTCAATCCAAGTTTTAATGTATTTCTCCAGAAACAAACCTAATGTCCTCTTCTTTTCAATAATTCTTTCTGTTATTTGTGTGTCACCCTTTGGCATAGCTGCTTTTCTTGGAAGTAGATCTTTTGTTATCCCTCTCTGTATAGAATTATTTTGGCTGAATTTCTTATTTACTCATAGATTTCTATTTTTGTTAATAATTGCGTTGCTTGTCAGAGGTGAAAAAAACACTAGCTGTAGTAAATCTTTCTGTCACCAGCATGGCTTCAGAATCTCATTTATGGACTTAAAAAAATGCAATTGTCTCCAAGACAAAAACATATTTTACAGGACATATATCAGTGACTAATTCAGATTTGCACCTTGCAAACAACTACTGTCTGTATTCTGCTTCATCTCCATCTATAAAATATATTTCTGTTACAGAAAAGCTGATTGTCAAGAACCAGTGGATTCCTAGTCATGGAAACTACAGCATACTTGGAAGGTTTACTAAAGAATATATAAATTCCTCACAGATTTTTTTCACTTTTAATACTGATTCTTAAGGAAGTTAATCTGAATTTTCTTTGAAATAAAATGTTTTCCATCATATACAAAAGTCTATAGACTTTTGGTATATATACTATCAGACTCTGAAAAGGCACTCAGAAACCATGCTAGTATTAATATGACACTTTTAACCTTAGGAGAGAGTATTACCAATCTTCATAGCAAGACTCCACCTTCAGATGGGAAAATAAAACAAGGCACAGAGTGCTTTGTTGACTGCATTAGGCACTTATCAGCTTTAGTACTTTACAATCCCTTCTTTTTACTTACTCAAACAGAAGTTCCTGTTTGCCACACCAATCTGACCCTGCATTCACACCTTACTGAAGAGTTACAGTGCCCTGTTTACCACTTCACATGCATTTGCCCTTCTTTCTGCTATGAAGTCAGACTACAGAAAAACACAGTTTTCTCTGTGGGACTGACAAGCAGTAAAACATTGAAATTGAAGAGTCAAAATATCAATTATTTTCTTAAAAATTAAATAATGGGTATCATTTTACCTATCATTGTATTTCACCGCCTCTCCATTCTTAGCCCAGCTGATGGTGGGCTTTGGGTTTCCCACCGCTTCGCAATGAAGCAGCACACTGAGTGTGCCACTTGCTAGAACTACTGTCTGTCCCAGGTGGGTAACAACCTCTGAAGCAGAAAGTTGTTGTGCTGCTGAAATCTTTCGGAGTATGGCAGGCTTTTGATGAGGTCTGCGCAAGCTACTTGTCAGGTCTACAGAAGTGGGAAGAAATGCTTCAGCAGATGATGTCCTCAGGGAGCTGGTAAATCCAGAAACATGCCTGTGGAAAGGGTACTCCACTGAGGCTGAATCAACTTTTTGCCTTGATGCTTTGAGGACAAATTCCTGACCCTCCAAGTGGCTCTTGAAAATCTCATGAGCCAGCTGCACAACAAGCTGCTCAGTGCAGGTATCTTTAAGCTCCTCAGGCTGTTGAGACAAATTCCTTATGATATCATCCAAGCGTTTCTGCTCTGTGACCATAGTATATGGCAGGCTATGCTCCCGGCTCTGGTCCTCTTCTGAGGATGCATTTCTCTCCATGGACTCCTGGGCTTCCCAGGATTCCAGATTTTCCCCTGGCCAGCCCCTGTGCTGTATCAGCCTTGAGACAATATGGTCATACCATCTGATGGGGTTAGCAAGGTGCCCTCGTTTTTCAGCCTTGCTACTATTGAAGAAAATCCCATTGAGATGTTTCTCCTCTGTTCGCAAGGCTTCATTTAAGCTGGCTTTTCTCATGGCCTCTTCCTCCCTAATGTCAGCTGGCTGCCCAGCAATTATCTTCTTGTTGCTTCCAATCAGTTTAATTATGAAATTCTCCCGAGCTGGTCCTGCTCTGCAGGTGTATGTCCCAGAGTCTGAAGGCTTCAAGTGATGGATTTTCATATACCCATAGGGTGCAATGGTGATATGAGCTGAGCTGAAGAGCCTCTTGTCATCCTTATTCCAAGTGATCATGGATTTCCGGAACCTCCTTGTAGGGCATTGGAGAATAACAGAAGTTTTGGGCAGCAGGTAGGCATACCCACCCATAATAAAGTGTAGTTTCTTCTGCTTCCTTGTCTGGATGTAAACTTTCTTTACAGCCATAATATGGGGGCTTTGCTTATAAGCTGGCCGGTTGTGCCCTGAAATATCATTAATACTATTAGTAGGTGATACCATTAAACAAAGCAAGCAGTTTACATTGATGCTGACAGCTTTTGACCCATTAGACAGTAATGGGAGAAACTGGCTACCAGTTGCTGGACATTAGATTAGAACAAATAAAATAAGAAGAATATCAAGGCACAATTTAGGAATACAAAAGTAGTCCTACCCAGAGTATATGGAGAAATCAAAGAGCCAGGGACAAAAGCTTTATGGGAGAGTGAAAACTTGAATGGAAATGTAGTTCTTGCTGTTAAATTATGTAAATGAAGACTGCTGCTTAATAACTGCACTGAATACATTAAGTGTTTACTATTCAAACCCTCAAAGGCAATATGCAGCTTACAACAGTAAGGAAGAATGAAAATCTTGCTACTGGAAGGAGTAATGCCAAACAGAACAAAACTCTCTGGACCAGGCTTAAAAACATGGTAAATACTATTAAAGTGCACTATTTTAGTGTGTCCTTCCAGTTTCCAGATCTCCATGTCAGAGATCTTTATTAGGAAGCACTAAATAAAGATGCATAGGTATATTACTGGTAAATACCATGCAACACTTGGTCCAAGCTTTAGCTCTAAATTTCAGATCATCTTCCCCACACACCTAACATTTAGCAGTTTCAAAGTCACACTGAAGCTATGCTGACTTATACATATCCAGGTGGCTTACTGCAAACTAGGGAAGAGCATACAGAGGTACTACTGGTCTTGCAAAGGGCAAAACAAATGCATGAAATACCAACATAAAACACATGTAACTTCTGTTTCACGGTTCATTAGAAATCCCAGATCACAGAGTGGCGTAATGAAATAGTATGCTTTTAAATGATCTACAGCAAAATCCCTTACCAGCCATTTTCCTTGCAGCTGTTCTAGCAGAGTTTATTTGCATCTGCCCTCAGAATGCTGTGCTGTATCTCTGAGGCTCTACAGTCCAGTTGTAAAATTTAGATCTAGATTTGGGTCAGAATTTTGAGTCAGTTCTGCCAGAAAACAGTAATTTCTTTCCAGCACATTTACTCATATCCAGATCTAACAGTAGAATTTGTAGCTCTCCTCCACTGCTTTGTCTTGTTTACAGACAGAAAAACCCACTTCAGAAGACTAATACTGGTGCAAAAGAAGGTTATCAAGCAGGTAACAGCATAGATTTCTTAGCGACAGACTTCCAAGCCCCCTTTCCCCAGACATTGCCAAGTATCTTCTCCACTTACTTGCACAGGCACCTACTGCACAGGGCCTGATCAAGGATGAAAATGGCAAAGGCAGGCAGAGTGAGGAATTGATGACAACAAATCCCCCAGTTTTCAGCATCTTTCTGCAAATGGCATTTCGACTCTGTGTGCCTTCTCCACAACTCACTGAACACTAGGAACAGGATGAGAAGCATTAGAAAAAAGTAAAAGGGTGCTCCTTGTCACTCCCTCCCTTACCTCCCATATCCACATTTCATACTCATACCACAGCACAGCACAGTTAAATGTTGCTGTGGGATGAAGCAGAGCAGCATCTGAGGAAGCTTACATGACCACTTGCAAGTGGTGCAGGCACAGCAGGGAGATGAAATATCAGTTATGTTCTGTCCTGTAAGGTCTTGATTCTTCCCATGTTCCTTTTATCACTTTTTTCTGTCAGATGATGTCCTTTGTTTTAGTTGCACTGTGCACCTGCTTTTACCCAAGTGCAGAACCCATTGTCTTAGTTATAGTGACCAGGAGCAGTTTAGCACTGTGTGGGTATAACCAAAGCTGTGTATTCCATACCCTCGGTGTCATTTTTGATGAACTGTTAATAAAGGATCACTTGCAGCAGCTGCCCAGGGCACACCTGACCCCTCAGGCTACAAGCTGGGTGTTAAAGAACCCTGTGAGATAGGAAAGTGTTCCTGTCTACACACCAATGACTCAGCTGTGATAACTCCCCTCTGGGGAGTCATTAGCACCTTCACACCCAGTCTGAGGGTTCATGTCTGCTAATGGGCTATTAAGGATTATCCCAGGACTCACAGAGTAAATCACTCATTGTGAAACTCCTCACCCTGGGGGAGGTACTGGGCATTCCCATCTGAACCTAAGCATATAGGTTTTGGGACTTGGGGTACGACTTGTTGGATCCAGAGGAGGAGCAGAACGTCAACAGGAGTGTTACTGCCACTCTTGACAAGACTGCGACCATCATCCTCACCAACACGTTTGCTTTCCTTTCACTTTGTACTCAGGGAGCCACGTGGGACTCAGCACAGGGGCTGACAAACTCCATTCTGTTCGTACCCCAGGGTGCTGGGTTATACATATGTTTTTGTGGGTCAAAGCCAATTTTTTCTCTGTACCATTGTATTTATTGTAATATTTTTATTAAATTGTAATTCTGACTTGTAATCTCTTTTTGAGTTAGATTAATTTCTCCTGCTGGTTTACCTTTAAACAAGCAC
>JAWWEU010000091.1:39181404-39195549 GCA_035583155.1 Acropternis orthonyx
GACATCAGACTGGTGACCTGTCACTAGTGGGGTTCCACAGGGCTCCATCTTGGGCCCTGTGCTCTTCAACATCTTCAGAAATTACTTGGATGCAGGGCTGGAAGGGATACTAAGCAAGTTTGCAGATGACACAAAAGTGGGAAGAGCTGTTGAGTCCTTTGAAGACAAGGAGGTCCTGCAGGGAGACCTGGACAAATGAGAGGACTGGACAATCACCAACCATAGGAATTTCAACAAGGGGAAGTGCCGGATTCTGCACCTGGGATGGCACAATCCTGGGTGTTCGTAGACTGGGGAATGAGATGCTGGAAAACAGTGCCTTGGAAAGGGACGTGGGGGTGCTGGTGGATGGCAAGTTGAATATGAGTCAGCAGTGCCCTGGCAGCCAGGAGGGACAGCCCTGTCCTGGGGGGCATCAGGCACAGCATCACCAGCCAGGCAAGGGAGGGGATTGTCCCACTCTGCTCTGCACTGGGGCGGCCTCACCTTGGATATTGGGGGCAGTTTTCGGTGCCACAATATAAGAAAGATATTAAGCTCTTAGAGAGTGTCCAAAGGAGGGCAACAAAGGTGATGAAGGGACATGAGGGGAAGCCACATGAGGAGCAGCTGAGGGCACTTGGTGTGTTCAGCCTGGAGAAGAGAAAACTGAGGGGAGACCTCATTGAAGTCACAACTTCCTCATGATGGGCAGATGAGGGGCAGAGGAGGGGCAGGCACTGATCTCTTCTCTGTGGTGACCAGTGACAGGACCTGACGGAATGGCCTGAAGTTGTGGCAGGGGAGGTTTAGGTTAGGTATTAGTAAAAAGGTCTTCACCCAGAGGGTGGTTGGGCATTGGAACAGGCTCCCCAGAGAAGTGGTCACAGCACCAAGCCTGATGGAGTTCAAGAAGCATTTGGATGATATTCTCAGGCACATGGTGTGGCTCCTGAGGCTAAGGATACTTGTGGGTCTCTTCCAACTCAGCATATTCTGTAATTTAGGATATACATTTTCCTTGAAATACGGAAAGAAAGTACAAAAAGACATTTCTATATTCAGTTCAGTTTGTTCTTTAATGAGCAATATTAGCCTTTGTCTTACTTATTTAGAATGCTACAAAGCTTAAAGTCTTCCAAAAAATTAAGCAAGTAAAACAATACTTTAGTTTTCAACAGAAGAAAGTATTTACCAACCTCTCATTTGAGAACAATTCATTCCTGATGAGGGGGAAATCAGGAAAAATACAATTAAAAGTGTTATTCCAAGACTGCCTAAGGACTGTCATCATATAGCAGAGGTAAAATAGATCAGACACTGTATCAATACAACAAACACATGTTCCTACAATCAATCAAATCCCATGTAGTCTCCCTGTCCTTCCAACACTACCAGATATAAGACGGAACAGATTTTTTCTTGCTTCTTGCCCTTCATTCATTTACACAGCACTGTCCAATAAAGAATAATTTGCTACTCAACAACAAACTCTATTGCTAAGTGTCAGAGAGAGCCAAATGCATGAGATTCCTCCCTCTTCTAGGACAGTTCTAGATTGTTGCACTGGAGCTGTGCCTGTACCTGTATTCCAGCTCTGGAGTCTTCACTAACTTGGTGCCTTTGCTCATTCTTCTCTAGTGAAAGCTTCCAAACCTCACAGTTTTCCAAGAAAGAGGGTTATCAATGACATCAACATCTGCTTGTTTTTGTGGACAGTATGAAACAGTGGTTTTTAGAGGGTCCTCATTCAGACATACCCCATCTGAATAATGTGCCACCTCTCGCTGCTGTTCAGAAAGATCTCACACCATGGCTACAACTGAGAGAATTGCTTGTATCGCAGAGTGGTTCCACTTCACTCACTGAAGTAGGTAAAGCATGGCTGTTTGAACTATGTCTCCTGACATGTCTCCTCCCCACAGC
This sequence comes from Acropternis orthonyx, assembly GCA_035583155.1. Taxonomy (NCBI): domain Eukaryota; kingdom Metazoa; phylum Chordata; class Aves; order Passeriformes; family Rhinocryptidae; genus Acropternis; species Acropternis orthonyx. The sequence continues at coordinate 39,183,310 of JAWWEU010000091.1, forward strand.
TTCTGAGCAGATCCCAGCTGATAGGCCCTGACAATCCGTTATAGGAGACCTGGGACTTTGCCAGGGTACCAACTTCCAGAGTGGCATGCCTGACATTACATTCTGATTATGCCTACTTCAACAATTAGCTTAAGTGAACATGAGGCAAGGCTGACACCAAAGAAGGCAACCTATACACCTAATTTTGCCAGCCAGTCATTCCTGGTTTTGTGCTGTCTTTTCCCAAATTCTGGAGTAAGGATTTGTGTGGCTTCCTAGTGAAACTGAGTGGAAAATTAAGCTAGGCCAAAGCTAATTATGTTTCTGGCTAGCTTTAACTGGGACCACTGTATGATTGCACAGCACCTCTGGAGATACAAGGAAGGAGGTGTTGCAAAGGCAAGAAAGATGCGTGTAGCAGTGATTTTCTCCTTTGATAGAAGTGTTGGCATGTGTCATCCTAAACTGCTGGTGGCATGGTGGTCTTGGCCTCTCTCAGAGCAGTCATTGCTTTGGTACCTGTTCTGCTCATACAACAATCTGTAAGTGTTGATCAACACGAGACTTGATGGTCACCATCGAAAGCAGAGAGAGAAACTCAGTTGTCTCTCTGCTTCAGCAAATGCCTAAGAGCATCTATGCACATGCATACAATGCACAAGATTCTGGCAAAACCACAATTTCCATTGTTTGTGAGGTAGGGAAGATGGTCTCTTCTTGAAGTTATGGAAGAAAGGGGCCACTACTGATGACACACAAAGGACTAGGCAACTGCTGCTCAGCATCATAACTGATACCAGTTTGGGGCAGCAGCTGAGCAGTTTGAAAGGGTGTCACTTCACATCCATCCTGCTTACAGGGACAGTTGAGGAAAGTGTTGTCCTACCCCTCAGGTCTTCCAGGTGGTTTAATTTTGCACTGTCCTCTACTCAAGGTGGTGGGACCACAACAGTACAGGTTTTTCATCTTATTCTCAAAAATGAATTCCCTGCTATGTCTACAGTAAGATAAAGCACCTGCAAAAGGAGTAAACATTTTTCCCTCAGCAGGTCTCTCAGTTGCTCTCCAAGTACACTTGACACTTGAAGATTTAAAAATTACTTTTTACGGTATGGAGAAAAAATAGCTAGTAAAATATTTGAAAATGTTACTAGTTTCCCCATGTTTTCAAGTCATTGTTCTAGTTATCTTTGTAGCAAAGCTAGCACTCAGGAACTAATAAAGAATGCTGGGACTGAGACTATAACCTTTATTCAGTAATAAAACAAAGGTGGATGAATATTTACTAATGGATGTCTCCTGTTGTAGGTATGTGGAATAGGTATTTATAGGGCCTTGTAAAAAATGGAAGCTTATACACACTTTGCTCCAGAAGCACACTACTGAAAATGAGATGAACATTCTAATGGATTCAGTTAAGAAACAGAACTATTTTAAAATAAACAGTCTGGAATCTGTAGATATGTTTTTAAAATTGCTTGGAATGTTGCAACACTGATAACTATCTTATAATGTGTTTCTCTTCCAGGAACACTGAGGCTTCGAATAGCATTTAATTCAGACAATCCTTTCCTACAAGCATAAAAGGCCTTAGAAAAGAAAACACTGCTTACAGTTTAAACCTTTTGGGTTTTTGTTTATTTGCATGAAACAAGTGTGAGGGAGTGCTCTGAAAAGCAAGACAAACACCACAGATGAGACCAAAGAAATTAACTGAAACCAGGCTGTGTGGAGAACAGATGTTACCCTTTCATGTTGTTGAAGCTTTAAAGAACCTTTCCCAGGGTAAGAAAGGAACCTCCCTGCAGGGCCCTTCATCTCCCTGTATATGGGAAACCCACTCAGTAACGTGGGGAGACAGAAGTGGGTTCCTTAATGCCAGATAAAAAACCCTTCTGCAGGGTTTCTTCTGCTGGGGGGTTCCACACCTGCATGACTGAAGCTCACTTCCAGAAGATGTCTTGGCTGCTCACATCCTGTCCAAATGGTTTCTTTCCTCACACATCTCAGAAGCCAACAGCTGCAATAATCCCTAAGTGCAATGTACAAGCCTGATGGTTCAGGCTTTCATGTGGAGGACACCTGTGGGAAACCTGAATGAGGCTGAGCTGCAAGGCCTAACATTCCTACATAGTGGAAATAACTGTACAGATGTTGGTGATGAAAAGAAGAAACACATATATCCTTTAAAAATGAGAGAATGAAAATAGATTTTGATCGATTTGAGGTTTTTTTCTTGCACTGTACTCATTAAACAGAGATAGAAGACAGTAGGTAAAGGACATTTTTTGTACTGTTTTCTTCTGTTGAAAGGTGAGCACAAGAAATAATAAAAAAAAGGCAGCAGGTCAGCCTGAAAAGTCTGGGGAAGCAAGGCAGGAGAGCAACAGCATGAGCTTTGTTATGCTGCAGCAATGAATTACAGCACAGGTTCTCTCTCAGCCCAAAGAAGACAGCAGCTATCACAAGTGTTAACTGAGTGGTTTGTATTAATTTGTGATTAATATAATTGTTAAAGCCTTAATACTTAATCAAGCTTCCTCCTCACTAAGACCTGCTACACCTTTCAAAAATACAGCATTTGAGAGCCCTTGAGTAGTCACACATGACTTCAGACAGGCAAAAATATGCCTACTTACACTGTTGAAGATGATCAAATCTTGAAAAAATCTGTTTGGAGGTAGCTCTAGCAGGAAAAATTTTAATACTGTTCTAGGGTGGTCTATTGTTAATGGTCACTGTTAGCAAAAAGTCAGTTTTTCAGCATCCTATAACATGTATCTCTTCTGAGTGTTCAAATAAACTTACAGAAAATTGCTTTCTGTAAGGACTGTGGCCAATTATAGGATTTTAACAAGCACAGGTGCTCCTTCTAGCACATCCTAATTTTGAAATGCTTCACTTGATTGTGTTATTACACACTAGTAGAACATTATGTACGATTTGCAAATATAGCATTTATGTATGATTACAGCCTAGAAATTTTCAAAAGTACACTAAGTATCTGTGTGTGAATATTAGTAGACAAATTAAAACATGAACTATCACTGAATTTCTTTAAACATAGGACTGAAGCCATAGGCTAGTTATCTAGCTCTGCCAAAATATCAACTAGCATAAATGCAAATTTTTCCTTTACTCTTGAAGCAGTTGCAGAAAACCACCCTTTCTTCCCGTGCAGTATTATGACCATATAAAGAATCATCTTTAAGTCTTTTGAGTTACACAAGTATTTTCATTTGCAACTAGATGGCAACAAATTAACTCATTTCAGGTTGCTTTCTAAAGATGAAAAGCCTTGTACATTGCATAGATAACAATTTCATCATTAATGTAATAAGGCATCCATCTCTCAAAGAGAAGTGTTTAATGCACATTTGTGACTCTTAAGGATGAGGAGTATTTCTTGTCCTAAATGAAACTACTTTTTGAGAGTAAATGGAATACTCAAAATGCTTTAGAGATTATTTTATCCTTGATCGCTTCTAGTTTAGTATTCCTAGAAAATCTGACATTGCTAACCCAAATCCATTCACTGCAGCTGACCAACACATTCCAGATATTTTAGTTTGGAATCTATATCCAGCTGTTAAGATTTTCCAGTAACTTTGCATTAGAAACAGCTGTCTATAATCATTATTTACATCTGGAAACATTAATGTATTTCGTTTTTCTAAAGAGCAAAGAGGCACACTTTGCAATTTTTAATGGCTTGCCTCAATGATTAATGATTGCTCTTGATGGATAAAGCAAAATCATAGAATCATAGGACGGTTTGGGTTGGAAGAGATCTTAATGATCATCTAGTTCCACCCCAGCCCATCCCACACATCCCTCCACCACCATGTGCAGGGACAGCTTTCACTAGACCAGGCTGCTCAAAGTTACATGTGACCTGGCCTGGAACCCTTCTGGGAAGGAGGCATCCACATTCCTCTGGGCAATCTGTTCCAGTGCCCCACCATCCTCACACTAAAGAATTTCAACCTAATATCTAAACTAAATCTACCCTCTTTCAGTTTAAATTCATTACCCTTTGTCCTATCACCATATCCTCTTGTCAAAAGTCCCTCTTCAGCTTTCTCGCAGGCACCCTTCATGTACTGTAAGGCTTCTATGAGGTCTTCCCGGAGCCTTCCCTAACTCCAGGTCCCCAGCCAGTTGTCATAGAGGAGTTGCTCCAGACCTCCGATATGCGTGCAACGACTATTTTTAGCAGTCATAAAGTGAGATTACACATGCATTCTTACCTCTTGCCATTCTGTAGGGTACCAGGAGGGTGGGCAGTCAAAGCGATTACAGGCTTGCACGAGGGATGGCTTAGGTTTAGAGCACAATTCATCTTCCAAAATCACAGTCTCGTTAGTCTCTCTTGATAGTAGATGAGAACAGAAGACATCTCGTGTTTGTAAGCCAACACCACAGGTAAGGCTGCAGGTGCTCCATTTCCCAATCTCCCATCTGTGAAGGGGTCAGGAGAGAAAACCTTAAGAACAGAATAAAGTCACATTTTTTCTCATATTTTTCTCAGTGACATATGCAGTAAAGAAATAGTAAAAGAAAGGGAATTTTCCTTCTCTGATCTCTGTCGCTCTTGTAACTGGAGGATGAGGCTAAGGTGAATACTCACAGTTCTGCATTCTCAGCTCTTGTCAAAAGCTCTTGGGCTTCAAGTCTTTGGGATTTCTGCAATATCATAGGAACAGTGTTGTGTTCTACATTAAGAGGTTTTTGTGTGCAGGAGCCTGTCCAATGTTTTTCAACACAGCATTAATTTAATTAGTTGTGTGTTTTTTTCCCCTATCTTAAAAAAAAAAAAATAAAAGAAGATATTAACAAAGTTTTAATCAAAGAAATGTAAAAGTAAAACGCTGAGTGTGAATTTCTTCCAGAAGACCCAGTTGTGACATTCCTGAGTGACTTTTCCATGATGTGGAGACAGGAGGTACTAAGGCCTTGAGAGATGCAATGGGAGGGCAGGGGATGATCTTCAACCCCTGGATGAACACCTATCACTGAACTAACTCTTTTCTGACTATGTAAATCCTGCATCAACAGAGTTGTTGATAACTGAATTACAGTGTTCATCACATTAAAACCAGATTTCTGCTGTTTGAGCTCCACTGAATACAACCCCTAATTCTGTCAGCTGAACATAGAAAATTGCTTAAAATATTAGGTCTTCCACTCATGTGCTCTACTAGAAAGCACTTCAGAGATATGAAGAAATGTTTACACAAAAATGTCCCGTATTCAGAAAGAGAATATAAGAAGATAGTCTGCCCAACAACTTCACGCAAACCTCTACACTGACCTGGATATACTTCCACATGTAAAATGAAAGTATGAAAGCCAGATAGTGCCACTTTTCCTAATTCTGAAGAGTAGCTTCCTTTCCAGCACGAATGTTATTGAAAGTGATTACTGGGGGAATAAATTAAACATTCAGGAAAAGGACCCCTCAGAGAACCAATCTTTGCAGAAAGCAAATTCAGACAGAAACTTAAGGAGAGTGACTATAAAGGAGGATACCCTCAGACTCCAAACAGGATGGAGGCAGATAATGATGGAAAGTTATGAAACATGTCAGGAGAATGAAGCCAAGTTTGTGGAAGAAGCAGAGAAAAACCACTCTGATGGTCTGAGATCTGCAGTTAAAGGAAATAGCTCAGCACATTTAAAGCACAGCATATTAGTAAGCGCATCATGTAAACAGTCATTCAAGATATGCCATCCTACAACCACAGAACAATTCTAACCTCTATTTATTTTATAAAATTATTTTGAGCATTTGTTTCCTCCCTCTCAGTAACAGCCTTAACAAATTGAAACAGCTAGCAGGTAAGAAATACTTTTTCCTCCCTGGATGATATGCTGATGGACCAATGGCACATTGCTCCCCTTCTGTGCTCCATCTGCTGGTGACATTCTCTGATTTTATAACTGGACAAAATAGGTCCTGAGCATCATGGTAAGTACAAACAATGCTGTAGTTTGCTTTTATACAACAGTCTTGATTCTGCTAATAGCAATGACAAAAATCTGTTTAACCCTTTCTAACAATAAGTGCATCTTGCATACTGAGTCAGAAGTTGCCATGGCCACATTCCAGGCCATAACACACTGAAGGACACTAATCCTGATACATGTACTGGGAGCTATTTATCAGTGGAATAGGAGTGACATATGGCAGCCAGTTATGCTAAGCTGGAGTATGGTCTCCATACGAATGATCTGGGGGGGGATGTCTTCCCAGATTTTCTCATGAAATTGTCAGTCTGAATTAATGTGGATATCATCTACCCTTCAGTTTTGGCACAAGCTAAAATAAGATATTTGAGTAGGTGCTGAAAAGAAGGCATTTTCTTATTTCAGAATCTATTTTGATACATGGTTAGTTGCCAGAGTTTCCTTTTATTCAAGGGCTGGCAATAGCTGTGTTGCCTCCAGCAACTCATTGTTATTGGTATAAGTGCAAAATGTTTCTGTTGGCAGTTCGTATCTCAGTGGCTAACAAGCCACATAAACCCTTTGGACATCTTGGCTTCTTCAGAAGAGGGTATCTGTTTCTTCTTTGAGAAAGAAAAGCTGTGTTTCAGTAAAGAGAAAGGATTTGTTTTTCTAGTGTCTGAAATTTCTGAATGTTTCAGGTTGCATCTGTTGCTCTATCTGTAACATTGGTTTGTTCACAATTCTTTCCAGCTGCTTTAAACAGGAGATTCCTTAGAGGTGCTCAGTAACTGTGAGGTCAAATTCACTCTTACTGTTGCACCTTTGCAGTCCCAAGTGATTTTTATGGTCTTTCATAGATGCAAAGTAAAGAATGTAAAGGAGAGATGTGCAAAGTGGAGTAGAGATGTGCAAGTAACCAAAACCGTAAACAATATGTATGATTGGCAAAATTTCAAAGTCCTAAAAAGCACAGAGATAATCAGTGATAATTGTATAGAATGAAAGTGCTGTAGAATTCTTTTATAACAGCTAAAGATGCTTGCAACACTTGCAATAATATTAACCTACTAAATTTACCAATTAGTTTCTAGACTACTTGTACTGTTGGAGATAATAATAATTATTTTAAAGTACTGCTTTACTGAGATAACACAGTTTTACCCTTACTGTAAACTGTTATGTGATGCTATCTGAAATAATTCCTGTCTTATTTCATGTGGTATTTATCTGCATTCCTCTGTCTATTTTTATTTCTGGGTGTTTTGGCTATACTGAACTGACTCTCCCAGTTCATATGGAATACAGAAAACAAGGCCTGCATGAATCTGTCAATACCAGAATTAAAATTCAAGTAGGAAATAATCCTACATTTTAAAAGGTGAATACAGGTAGTTACAGAATAAAGCTAAACTAATCTTACACAAGTGGAATGGGTATCTTTGTAAGCTGACTGTCAAGGTACAGACTTAGGAAAAACCTGCATACTGCCCAGCTTGTAGACAAGATGAAAACCATCAGTTTGGTACTTCTCATGTTGCTTTCCAGAGCCTGGTGAAGTGATTGCACAGTTTTGATCCAAAACATACTTTTTATCCCTTCTTCTTTCTCCACTACTGCCCAAGGCTGTACTAGTATGTAGTAACAGAGAAACAATGTACTTTTAACCTTATCTTAAAGTTGGACTTTTGTACATCTATGCTTCTAAATCCATGGCTTGTCCTAACTCCAGGTCTATCAGTTCATCAGTTGTCCATCTCCTAAGTATCTAAGTAGTGGTTATGTATTTAAACATAAACCAGAGTTCAAAATATTTCAACTACTGTAGTTAATATAAAACAGATTTCAAAAGATTTTCATCCTCTGCAGAATATACATACATAACTGTGCTGATATACAAAAAATACATTGAACATTTGAACTGATTGAACAAAAACTATATTAATTCAAAACCACAGAGACATTTAGAGATGGCTAACAAAGAGGAATGTAACAGGAAGGAGACAATTCATAGGGCTGGATATATTGAAATGAGTAAGTGTATATTAGTGATACATGTATTAAATATATGCACATTTTCCAAATGAACACAGACAAAACCACATTTCCACTGGAAATATATAGGGAGCAGAGAATGGTCCAAAAATACAACTTCTTTCACATAACAAAATTTCAAAATCAAAACTGATCACAGAAACTTTTAACTTCTCAAATGAACAATTTCTTCCAGCAGGATGCCTTAGTAGTTTTTTTGCTCAAGGCCATGGTTTTCCTTTGTGTTTTCTTATACACAATGCTAAGGGTGCAGTCTGAAAACTAGACAAAAATTCATTAGAAACCAAATCAGCTGGAGCACTTGCACAAATTTCTTGCATTTCCTGGAACTAGAAACTAACAAAGTGAATTAGTAATGGACAGATTTTATAAGAGAAAAACATGAGTTAGGAAGTTGATCAGTCAGTTCATATTATGAATTAGACTAAAATTCTGTACTATAAAATTACTTTTATGAATTATAGATCTAATTCCTAAAGGACCAATGAGAAACTGCAATTTGTTGGAACATTCTTATTAAATAAATTACGTCTATCTAAGAAATGTTTATGTATATCATTAACTACACATAAACAAGCAGTTTCCACAACTGATCATCATCAGTTTGTTTTAATGTGCAAATATTTGCAGCTGCCTTGAATACAAGAAAGAGAACAACTGCAAAGCTCTAGTGGCCAAAAAAAGCTCAATAACTGGAAAATCCTGATTGTTATCACAGGACAATTATTCCATATTATTAATGTAGGTCTGAGAACGTTAGAATTTCTCTCAAAATCAGGGTAACCATGCTACTTCTAACTATAGTTAACAAAAATCTTCCCAGTGATGTCTAAATTAAACTTGGGCATTTGTGACCAGATTCAGGTTATTAAAAAGGAAAAAAAAATTCTAATACATAACCTAAAGTTCTTAAAAGTTCTATAAATTTAATTTTAATTAGAAATAATTTTACTTCTTTCTTGTAACAAAACAAAAAAACAAAGAAACCCCAACACCAAACCAAAAACAAAAAAAATCCATATCATCTTGTGCCCCTGCAGTTCAGGTGAAGAACTGGACGATCAAGTGAGCAGGACCTTGTTCCTGGCTCTTTGCTGAACTCCAGAGGTGAATGAGACCAGAACTGCTGAAACATGGGGTAGCCTGTGAATATGGGCATATACCCTTTGAGTCCAAGGAGAAGGCTCAAGTGCTGGGCTGTATCATACTGTTCTCCCACCTGACATTCACAAAATCATAACAATATTTCCCCTCCAACCCCTGCCACCCTTGAGCTTTGTCCATGCTGTCTGCTTAGGTCCTAGTCTTACAGCAGAGATATTACCTTACTCTGTCTTTATCTTCTCCTACCACAATGGGACTCTCAGCTTGACAGGAGCCTCAAGGCATTAGTGTGTCATGAATAACAACAGGGACAACAATGTACTGCTGCCTCAGTTTTGAATTGTCCCTCTCATTGTTACAAGAACTGGAAGCCACATAATACTTCTGCTTAGACAGACCAGAAAGTGGCACCAGCTAGGGAGCAGCTACTAATGGTAAGACAAGCTGCTAGAATTAGAGCTGTTGCCCCAGTGGGGCTACAAGCTTTTAGAATAAAACACTCTTACAACCCCTAAAATCAGTCTGGAAAAAGTAAAGGATGTAGGAAGAACTTGAAAAATTTATAGTCTTGAGCCAAAGCACTATGCAGCCGACAGCTTTGGATTAGTTCCTATAGGCACAGAACATAGAGTAAACAACAAATCATTCTAAGGTGTTAGGTGTTGTAAGAAAGTTTTCTAGGGATATACAATTTAATCCTGATAGAGTCCCTTCAAGTACTGCCAAGAAAATTGAACACTGCACAGGAAAAGTAAACACCCTTCTACAAAAAGACCTTCCAAACCAGTTCTAAAAAAAATGAAATTATTGTAAATTTTCTGTTGGTAAACCATATGAAACTGATACAAAAGAACTCTTCTTATTTCTATAATAAAAAATCATCAGAATGGGGAAATGTTTGCCTGGAAGCATCTTAACATCTGACACCTACCTGTAACAGCTGAGTGGGATTCCCCAGGTACCGGCGTTTATTCCATTACCTGGGGGGATGCCCTTTCCTCTGCCCCCCCTCACCATGTGGTTCTCCAGGAACCCAAGAAAGCCACACAGAGACCACCGGGGAGGGAGAGGAAAAAGAGGGTTTATTACCATTGGGTACACAGATAAATGGGTCAGGGTAATTTTAATATGACCAATAGGATGAAAGGGAACCCGGACTAAAACCAATGAGCTAGGGTTTTACAAGAACCAATGAGGAAGAGTTTCAGAAATCCCTTTCAGAACTCTTTAAGATACTGCAGGGGTTTGGGGGAAGGGAGGATACAAGGACAGTAAAATTACAAATCCACCTGTAATATGTATTCATACTACAGTAAAAGTTTCAGTGTTGAAGGCATTTGCATTTGTCTCTTCATTCTCATTGATATTCCATCTTTGGCAAGACTTTTTCCAATCCTTGAAGTGTTTGTCTATTACTACACCTACCTGCATAAAGATATTCCTCAGTGCACTAGGGCAGTGAGGCAGCTGTGTATATGCACATACAACAGATCGAGTAAATCATGTGTCAACATCAATACTGGCTTTCTCTCATCCTCTGTCAACTTGTGCATCCTCCAGTGGATCCTGAAGACTGAGAAGTCTGCTCAGAGCCCATGAACCTGGAGCGGTGTTTGTGGTAAAACTTCCCGTTTCATAGGTGTGAATGACTTTCCTGACGCTCATTTAGCAGATATATCTTTGGTTGAGTAAGTATGCCCATTGTTACATCTTAAATACCATGTCAGAATGTGATCGTAAACTCTGGACAAAAGAGAGAGTTACTGTCCATCCTGTTCGGGTAACATAGTCTCTTGCAGTGAAGCTACAGGACTGAGATGAGAACTCCCAAGCCAGTTCTTGAATTTATTATCAAAGAAGTATCAAAGAAAGGATCACAAAAGCTAAGAATTTAACTGCAAGTAGTTTTTCACCCAGATGTTAAATCACTCACAGTAAAATCAGACTGCGTCTTTGAAATGAAGTGTGAGAGCTAAGACCTCAACCCAGGTGTTTAACCAGGGATCTGAGTTTTCTAGGAAGTTGTCTCCTGACACTTATGGTTCAGTTTGTATTAGAAAGAACATTACAAATACACATACAGTATGCATACACTTCAGAAGAAAAGTGAAATTTAACTACATTAACTCTGAAAAAGTTAACGTCCAATTTAAAAAAAAAAAAAAAAAGACAAAGTACTTCTAAGTCATCACTGGCAACTACAGAAAAACAATTCATGTTCAGTGTTGTTCAGTGCCAGCCTGACAAAATCTATTGTCCAGTATCACCACTGTGACAAGGGACTGGAACAGGCAGGAAAGGTCTCGGGGGACTGTTGTACACAAGGGAAAGTGAGGTGCTTTCTCCAAAAAGCATTTTCCTTACAAGTGAAGAAGTTCATTAAGGATATGCAGACTACACATGTAAGCAGATCACATGCTCAAGAAAAGTGATCTGGGAGCTGACAGAAGTGGCCTGCATTCACGCTGTAAACCTATCAATACAGATTAATATTGCTGCTAATTATAGTTGAACATGGCAGGGGGGCAGAGTCAAAAAGATGAACACAGAGAAGGAACTCAAAAGTCAGAGAAATACAGAGGGTAAATGGAATATGCAGCAACTCTACAAATGACAATTGGTGTTGCTAGAGTAACCTTCCAACAGGCTTCCAGCAATATATATATAATGTTCCACACCTCACAAAATTCTTGCTGTCCCCTGAGTTGAAGGCAGAGAACATCAACTATTCAAGCAGGACAGAAAAGAAAGTTTTCATTTTTCTGCCAACAGAACAATGGGAGATTGTCCAGTGGGTCTTCAGGGGACTTACAGATACAGAATGGATGAACTAGAGGGGAATGTGAAAAGACAGCTTCAGATAGGTGAACTGGTTTGGCAGAGAATTGGTTTGAGGGATTAGCAGACATACTGGCTACTGAAAAATGCCTCACACAAAACATTTACTCTGTATGATAACTGCAGCATTGAGATATTGTTATGGGTTTAAGGTTTTAGAATTTTCCCTTTCCCTCACCTGCCTGGCCTGGGAGTGAAGCCTGGAGCAGAGAGGGGGGGGGGGAGCTTCCGGGGGAGGGAGGAAGGAGGGGAGCGTTTTTTTTTTGTTCTTCCGGTTTTTTTTTTGGTCGGGTCCACTCCCGCCCGGGGTTTTCG
>JAWWEU010000091.1:39201859-39220028 GCA_035583155.1 Acropternis orthonyx
TTTTTTTTTTTTTTTTTTTTTTTTTTTTTTGCTTGGAGAAGAAACTTCTAGACATTGACAAGAGTTTACTTCTCAGGTATTGCTATGTAATTCTGGAAGTGATACAACTTGATTGATACAAATTAAGTAACTGAATAACTTAAAACAGTCAGAGTCTTCAGTCCTCTCTTTCCTGTAGAAAGCATTTGGGGTCTCCAAGCACATCAAAACAAGCTGTATCCTTTTTATAGAAAAATTAAACAAAGGCATCACAAGTTAACAATAACAAATTTTACTCTGCACCTATTGCATTAAAAGTCCTTTATTAATTCCCAATTTACAAACCAGCTCCAGAGCGTTTCCCTATTTCTTAGTTCAATGCAAAATGTGAAATTTTGTTATACTGCTTTCAAGAAGCAAAGGGTCTAGACTCTTTTTCTGCTATTGTTCTGGAAGCCATCAGCAAAATACTTTCAGCAAAATCTGAAACCACAGGAGACTCAGCTGGGATTTGGATATGGATGAAATCTTGTAGTTTTTGTGTGCAACTTTTCCTGATTCTTATTCTTTCCTTTGTAAGAATTTTAAGCACGAGATTTTGCTGACTCCATACAGCTGTGAATATCTGAAGTCATATTGCTATGGTTTAGTTTTTCTGTCTCTTTTCCATGTACTCAGGATAATAATGTGCTAAGCTTTTAAGCCAGAATTTCAGTGGAAATTATAAACTGCTCTCAGCTGCTGTACAAGCACTGTCACCTTTCAGTGTTTCCATAAATCTGAAGTATTTCCAGTATACTCCAGCTTTTACCATATTTCTTCCAAGAGAGACCAGAGCAATTAGAAACAGAAAACAATGATGATACCACAGACTAATTTCAAGATAAAGCATTAAGTAAGTAATGAAGTCTTCTAGTCTATCCCCATTTATTCTCAGTAGGGTGAAAAATGAGCAGTAACAGTGCAGTTCCCTTAGTATCATTCTTCTAAAGTCCAATAAAATGATGAAAAAAAACCAGAATGGAATTACTCTTCGCTGACTACTGCTACAGTATCTGTTTTCAGATGCATGCCTTCTGACCCTCCAGAAACGCTGATGAGATTCTCTGGATCAATGCTTTTGTTTATCTATATTAGAACAGATAAAACAATTGTTTATGTCTCACATGACTAAGTTTTTGAGAGGCTACAGAGAACGTCACATGTAACCAAAAAGGCCCATAGCAGAAGCAACATTAAGCTTTTAAGTTCTAATATTTAAACATTCTCCCTATTAAACAAGATCTTGAACTGTAATAAATTCTAGACATAAGCATTAAATTCTAAGTATGCTGGGCTTGCAGGTTCAAGAAACCTCACTGGAATAATTCTTCTAAATATATCAGGAGGGAATTTTCATTCTCTTGGGCAAGAATTCTCAGGTTTTTCTTCATGCTGTGGACAACAGTTCCTAGCCTACTAAGACATTCATCATCATCTCAGTTGCGTTTTCAGGAGACTGCCTCCTCTACCTGCAACAACTATATGCTCCAACAGTCACTTACAGATCAAGAACATTCTGGGAAAGTATTTTTTATATTTTTGGCTTCTGCTACTGCACTTCAGCAGCTGGAAAACAGAGAGAAGAGCCAACACTATGAGACTAGCAGCTCTCTCTATAAGTCGTCAGTAAGAGCTCTGGAAAGTCTCAATGGCTCACAGATTTTGGAAACTCCTATAAAGAGATCTAAGTTCACAGTCACAGTGTATTACAATTGTTGGACTTGTCAATGAGAAAATCCTTCATCAGCATTCATAAGGACACAATTTTTGTCTAAATTTCCATTTGACTCTTGGACCAAGATTTCTTGAATTAGAATCTTGAAGTATCTTATGATTTAAACAAGGAAAAAGTATAGCCTTTTTTTTAATTTTTATTCTTTAAAGTATTAAGGCTGATGTAATTAATGATTATAAAGCAAAAATCTGTATACACTCATGCTATTGATTTACCAAGGTCATGGGTTTGATCTCTATATGGGCAAATCATATGAGTTGAACTTGATGACTCTTGTGGGTCCCGTCCAACTCAGAATATAATAAAACTTATATAACAAATAAAACTTATATAATATACCATTGTATTTAATACAGTGGCACAGCACTTCAGAAGCTTGCAGGAAATAAGGAAGTTATCCTGTCATGGCCTGCCTGGGAGACACATGAACTTGCCTTTTTTCCTCTGATTCCATTAACAACACTGCCTGCAGGCCTCCTTAAAAGAAGCTTCAGACCTCCTTGTTTGTACCAGAGGAGACATTTTGCAGAATACATGCTGTAGTTCAACCTGTGCCACTTAAATTTCTGCAGATAGGCAATTTCCTCCAGATTGAGGGGCTTTGAGGAGAGGAGTTGTATATACAGAGAAGGGAGTCATTACCCCTTTACTCAGTTGCAGCCCTAGGGATGGATTAAAGGTTCTTACTCTTCCCCCTCTGCACCAATCCCCTTTCACCTCTGCTTCACAGGCTGATTCTCACCCACAGTATGATCATCTTGTAATCCATGGAGTGAAACACATGCCTAGGGTTGCTTTAAATTAGCTCCACTCTGGTAGCAAGGTTAGCACAATTATGAATTATCACACAGATTAATTCAAGAAGTATTCACACAATTACTCAAACTACATAATTCACATAAATACTGGCCTACATGAGTGATTTTTTTCTTAACCACTGCATATTTATTTTCCATTTCAGAACTGTTTGATCAATCTTCTACCACACACTCTCACCTTCTGTGATGCTGTTACCTATCAATTACCACAAGAGTTCCACCTACAAAGTTATTTTCAAACATTTATATAATATTTGCGTTGTATTTTCAGCAATAATGACAATTTAACAAAGTCATTGTTGTAATATCCTTGTAAGCAAGTCTTGCAATGCTTTGGTGAAAAGTGTCAGTCTATTTGGCTCTGCTTTTCAGACTCAAAATCCTGATCATCCAACTAAACAGTTATTTCTGACCTTGTTGCTCTGGCATACTGAACATATTTGATCCCGTCTTTGACTTGTATTATGAACCTTCTCTGCCTAGCCAAAATCTACTATTATTCATACCAACATACCTCTGTGTCCCTGCTGTCTTATAAAGCGTACATATACTTACCAATATACACTCCAAAGAATATCTACCACCTGGACAGCACTGAGTGCTTTAAATAGTCCAAAAGTTTAAACTAATGTATTTCAAATCTGCTGCAGTACTACAAGAGAGTAAATGCACCTGTGTACAGCTGGGAATAAAGACAATATGTATACAGTACATCTTTAAGACTTGACAGGCCCTATTTAAAGAAACCACAAGAACCTCACACAGCTATTTGCTGTTGTAGAGGGTATAGATGTGAATCTCTGCAGACAAAGATCTGGTGCTTTTAGCCTCATGATTGCAGAAGCTGCCTGAGGCTAGGGAGGAACAAGTTCTGCAAAATCTTTTCTGAGAGGCAAGGTTGGAAAAGCCTCCTTAAACTTGACAAAACTCTGGGTAATGTTAAGCCAATCTACCAACTGTGTGCTTGAAGGACCTGAAATAGGCAAGCAGTCTGAAGTCTGCCCTTTGGTCTTACTGCTGCTTTGTACTTCCTGGTCAGTAGGACCGTGGCATGAAGAGGCTGTATGCTCACTGAAGTCTAAGAAAGAGCATGCTTGAGATAGTGTGTGCCTCCAGATCAAAAGACCATAGAGTGTGAGGTCACAACTTACTTAAAATTCTTTTTTTCTGGTACTGCTGATATTATATAAAAGACTCTGGGCAACATACGTGACTGTACAGTCACTCACACTTGTGTATTTATTTTGCTATTGCTGTGGATTCCTCAAAATCCATTAAGTGATGTCCACACCAAACAACCCTGGCCGTGGTATCATCACCTGTGATAACAACAGTGACGTGGCTGTGTGGATCTACTACATCATGCAAGCAGCAGTTTTACTCGCTCACATAATCTCTGCTCACTTCAAGTTTGTGCAGAGGAGTCCCAAGGGAACAACATAGATCTGCTGAGCAACATAGATCTGCTGAGCCCTGACAGCTGAATCTGTGGTACTGCAACCTGGGGAGCCAACTCAGGCTCTTGCCTGCATGTTTTACCCCTACGCTGCAGGAGTCATTTCACTAAAGCCCTGATCCAAACATCCCTTTCCCCAGAGGTCAGATTCATGGGAAGCTTAAAGATTTCTCAATTTCACCAGTGATCACATCTCTCTTAAATCTGGGAAAAAAACATATGGCTATTGATAACAGATAAGAAGTCTACCTTGGGGGGCAGGGGTCCAGGCTACAGGCTTTCAGCAGCTGTGGAGGACGACGGCTGGTTACACAGAGTGTTTCATCTGCAGTCTCCCCAGTTTGTTTGTTCAGACAGGTCACCACAGCCTCCTGGACACCTGCACACAACAAAACATGGTCACAGCCAGCTCTCTGTAGCTGCAGGGGCAGCTGAGGACAGAGATGAGTCCAATAGGGATCTCATTCTAACTGCCAGACTTGGTAGCTTCGGGGCTGCAGCGCCAGCTGTAGGCTTGTCATTGCTTTCACTGTCTCTGAAAGGTTTCTCAATTGCAGTGAAAAGTTCATTCGCCACTTACCTTCCCTGGACAGAAGATTGTCTGGTGCTGTCTAGCGACTGATTTTTTTCCTAAGGGTGCAATGGGGCACTTTATTTGTCAGTACAAGAGGGCCAAGTTGTGAAGATGGCCTTGGCTTCTCTATGCTGTATTTCAAGTGAGAGCATGATTGCTTTAAGTCCAAAAGTAAAGTAAAACAGGGTCAGACAATTCTGCTGTTCTCAGCTATTCTTCTTCAACCATGGATCTGCACCTAAACTAAAAATGCAAACCTTCAGGCTGTATGTGAAATCTAGGAAAGCACAAACATAGCTGTTGGGACTACGAGAGAAATTGGAAGATTTGGTGATTATGTTTTAACTCAGGAATTCCTTGGTAATTCCAAATTTCTTATGTACTGTTTGGTATACCAGTTATTCTTTTTCACTTTTCCTTTGAGAAGGGATATTGCAGGGGTTTTTTTGATCACAAGGTTAGAAAGCTAGAAAATCAAGGATTGCAACATTATATGTCATAGGGAAGAGGTCTTCGTGGGAGAGGATCTGCTTCCCGTGGGGGTAGAGGGATCTGAGGAGGGTCGAATCCACAGGGGGTGAAACAAAGTGAAAGTATGCTTTTTACGTTCATTCCTGCTTCCTGAATGAGGAAAATATTAGCTGAACTCATAACAATTACATCAGTACATCATCTTTTCAAAACCAACATTTAGTTTTCCAAAACCAACATTTAGTTTTCCAAAACATCTTACAATTTTTTAAAGACACCAATGTGCAAAAAAACCCAAAAAACCAAGGGTTGAGCTTGAACAGTTCCAAGACCAGTGTCACAGAGCTGACAATACCTTTTCTAATGCCAGAGCTCATGTCATTAGGCAAACAATGACATCACATTATTCAACAGAACCAAAATGTTGCAGCTGATCATGGCTGCTATACTCCTGAAATTACTCATGCATTTGTTCCCCTTAATCTCAGTTCAGACTGAAGTTAACCATTTTTTTGGCTTCTATGTGTGTAAACCCATTCAACTTATGTCTGTGACACAAGGCTAGGCAACGTGTCCACTGTATCTGACATAATAAGAAAAGAAAGAAATTTGACATTTTTGGACATGGACATCAACTACCAAAGTTCCCATATTCAGCCAATACTGTTGTGGGTTTCCTTCTTTACAAAGTGGCCCCATATTTTTGAGCCATTTTGCTATTCAAGTCATCTCCCAAAACACTTGAGAAAAATTGTAACAAGGATAGCGTATTGAAAGAATAAAGCATTTATTTCTAGGAAAAGAAACCAATGCAAATAGAGGTATATGGACTGGTCCTGGCTGTAAGAACACAGGTGATTCCCCACCCCATGGGAAAGGGCATTTTGTTCAAATTACTGGTCTCTACTTTGCATGGAGTATTTGTGCAGGTCTGACACCAAGACTTGATGAAGCCAGGAGAGCATTGCTGATACAGAGGTGTGGAAACCATGGAAATGCTTTTCTAAACTCTGTGAAAAGAATCAGCCAAGTCCTGCCACATGCTGGTGACAAACTCCTGTTTGCTAGGTATACACCTCACTCATGTTCTGTATTTTCTTCTCACACCACAATTTTGTAAACTGAGTGTACTTCCACAGCTTCTATTTCTCCTCCCTGAAGTGTGTTGCTAATGAGGCCTTGACCAATCAGTATCAATAACCTTAACAGTTTTCCATTGTGTGTTTCAATGCTGGCTACTGAAAAGTGATTGAATGTGATTTAATTCAATCTTTTCTCTGTATCTTGGGTGGACAGTTTTATTTTATTAAATTCATATAGCCAAACTCTAATACTACTGTTCTTCAATTCTCAGTATTCAACCAGCCCTAAAGCTCCCAGTTAAGTTCATTCCCTGTGCTTATTTCTGCCATCTAGGTCATCTCTGACTGTAATTTCAGTTATTTTCATCTATACTACAAGCCTTCTACCCTATTCCTTAAAATTTCCTTTTAACTTTGAAAGGTACTGGTAGCACCAGTGAACTTGCCTGACAGCATAGGTATGAAAGGAAAAGGTTCCTGTGTGAATGTTGTTACTAGACTATATATTGACAGGTTTTGGCTCTAACAGCTTATGCCAGGAACTAAAGAAAAAAAACGGTAAAAAGAAGTCTGGCTTACTCCAGCAGCAAAAAAATGTGATCCAAATCACTTTTTTCAGCTTTCTCTTGAATCTCACACTGAGTGTCTCTCTCTTCTTGATAGGTCAATATAGCAAATGGTTATAAGCTTTAAATCTGGGTTGAGTCATGAAATGTTGAGAGACTATAAAACCCTTTGATTATGCATCAGAAGTTCTACAGTACTATCTCCACAGGGATAATTAAAAACGTAGATGAACTTCAGGAAGTTTATTTGCTAAGTAACTGAATCTGAAACATTATCTACTGCACAATATTATCAGAACAAACAGCTGTTGCTTTAAAATTGTTTTTCCTGAAAGAAAAGAAACCAGTTCTTAATAGGAAATCACAGTATACATGTGTGTAATCTAGGCAGTTTTTAGTTCTCCTTCAAAATACCACCAAATAAGAATTTTTGAGTGTATATCTACCAGAATAGAATAATTGTTACATGATATTTGATGACAGCTCTGGGAAATGAAGCCACTAATAGCAGACTAAATGACTAACTCATTCCCTCTGTTTGCTGCTTCTGGGAGGTGAAAGGTTACTTCTGCACCTATCCAGTTTCTTCTCCTGGGACTCCAAACTCAAAAAAATTAGTTTGACCAGTCTTGTACATATGGCTACAAAAATACTTTACTTAGCATCTGCTATTCTGGAAAGATTGGAGTTGATGTCAGACAAAAAGAAATCTTGGTTAAAACTTTTTGCTGACAATTGAAAGAAATTATATTTATAAAGAAAAGTGTCTCTCTTACATCAGTCTCTGTCAGTTACATTTGAAAAATATACACATAATCTCTGTAGTCAAAGGAATTACTTCATTTCAAGAGGATATTTCTAGGAACTATTCAGGTTTTGGTAATCATGGTAAAAGCGTGACAAATTTTTACTACTGACTCATAACCTCAATATATTATATTGAGATTAATACATACACTCCTGTGAAATCAGTGTTCATCACCACTTAGCATACATTAGTGTAATGTTTTTCTCTGTAGGAAACAAAGTGAAAGCGTCAATAGTCTGACAGCTCTCTGCAAACTGCTCTAGAAATTGACTACCATCAGCAAGCTAAAAGGAAGCATAAAAAAACTTTGTAACATTTTCTGCTGTGTTTTTCAAGACTGTAACTGATTATCAGTGAATCTGTACAGATCATGCTATTAGCCACTTGTAAAACACAGAGTTGTTTTCAGTTCTACAGCACATATTCTGTATTTATCTATAGTAATCCCTTTCTAACTTGCCCAAAATTTGTAACAAGATAGCAGATGGAAAAATCTAAGTTTAATTAAAAAAAAAAAATACAAGAGTGAACCTATTTCTCAGAACTAGATAGATAAAATGATGGGAAAAAGGATATCAGAGAAGTGTGTGTTAATACGGCCTATAACACATGGAACCTGGGACCTTGATCAGCTTTGAGAAACTCTAAGTGTCAAGCCTGCTTGTTTCAGACAATCATGCCATTAGTGCCCTTTTGCCATGTTTTCTCTTGCACTGTGATTTGAGCTGATATCACTTAGTGATAGGAGTTAGCCAATGGCTGAGCCCTTAAAATACCAATAATTTGTTTCCACATGTTTGTACTTGCATAGACGAACTCACATGTGATTGTTAGCCTGCAGCACCAGACCCCTTTAACATTCAGCTTTTTCGGGTACTCACCTTTTGAGTGATCAGCTGATAAAGGAAAGAGGAATATGCAGCACACTGATCATTCCTGGTGACAGTCTGAGCACTGGGCCCAGAAGTCCCGGGCTAACATTTGTTGTACATATGGGGCTTTTTACAGTTTTTATGTATGCCTTTTCAAATACAGTTGGGTTCTATGATCCTAAAGGTTTTTTTTTCTGAACTTGATGATTCTATGATTCTAAATAGCCATAGCAAAGCAGCATGTTTATATGGGTATTAACTGCAAAGCACACACTTGAGGGAAAGCAAAACCAGATAGAAACATTTTGCACTTACCTCCTCCACAGGACTCTGAACACTCTGTAAAGCCTTCATATTCCCAGTCATAGAGCTCATCAAACTCCTGCAAGCTGCCATAAGGAAACTCAGGTTCTTCCGGGGTATATTCAGTTGCCTCCCCACTGCAGGGACCACTGTAACAGGTTCTCTGAGACACAGGTTTGGGACCTTCACATTCATCAATGGGCAAGTCAGCCACAGACTGAGAGAAAGAGAGGAGCACTTGACATTTCACAAGCCGCACCTGACTGCCTACTCCACAGGTGACACTACAGGAGGACCAAGCCTCAGGAATAAACCTGTGAGAGGAAGAGAGCAAGGTAAGTTATGGCCACAAACAGCCAGGCAAGCAACAGCAGTATAGTCCTGTCCAGGGCAAATTTTGGTTAATGAGAAACAAATGCTTCACTGCATCATTAGGGCTATTATAAAATACATATAAGAGCTATGATATGCTGTCGATAACTCAATGGCAGGTCTCCTTATATCCAAGAAAGACAAATCCTTTGAGCACCTGCCTTGATCCTAAAGCATCTCAGTGCAAGGCATCCAGAAATCTCCCAATGTGCATCATGATCCAACTTGCTACCTTTTGCAAGTATTCAACCTAGATCACCTTCAGTTGTTATCACAATTTTTTCACTAGTAAGTATCGAACAGGCTGCTGTTGTCTGGTAATTGTGGTATTACATGGAAAATAATTTCAATTATTGTTCCTGTATCACAGTAACTGTTTTGAAGTCTTAATCTCAAGGTAATAAAAGGTAAGGAATTAATAATTTCTGTAGTTGTTTTTTGTTTGTTTGTTTGTTTTAGTTCCCTTGGACACTTACTTTTCCCCTCAATAAAAAAAGTGTTCTGTTTCTCTTGTGGATTTCTTTGCCTGTTGCACTTGTCTTGCTGATTAGTAACCCTTATATGCTCCAAAGTTTTTCTTCTGAAAGTCTGTACATACTTTAATGAAAGCACCTTGCAGCTGTCATTACAATAAACCAACACTCTGAATTCTAGTTTTTGTTTTCCTCAACAATGGAATAATTTCTCAGTTTTTGTGTGTTGTTACTGCTTTTTCAATGTCAGTGCTTGGAAACTGGCCTAGTGTTTTACCCAAAGTTACATCAAGCATGAGACTCACATTCAACTCTATACCACATCATTACTACCTTATTGTAGTAATGTAACACACCTTGTTTTGCTGAGCTCATGTTGAACTATGTTGACTCCTAAATCTATCTGGAGAAAATAGTTTCAGGGTACTCCATAACCTGCATTACTTATACTTACATATCTGATGTTAGTGGTATTAGAGCACTAAAGTAATGAATAGAGGTGAATTCAGATAGCTTTATCTGACTGTCTTGCCTTCTCTGTTGGTCATTCTTTCAAACTTTCTGCCACAGGCAAATTCTAAGAGAGTGATCATAGTTACACTTCAAGGGCTAGAACAGAAGACCAAATTGTTGGATCTGGATCTGGCACTGATCCTCACCAAGCCTCACAGGAACAATCCCTGATGATATTGATCTCCCATTAGCAGTAATCGTTTGGGATCTGTCAGCTCCTGATGACTCAGCAAGTTAGTTTTTTTCACTGATATTTTTTAGTGCTAATCTAATAACTGAAAGATTTTTGTGCTAGGGTCTATTGGTCTAGCTAAATTTATCAAATAAATCACAGGGCTTGGGATGCATTTTCCGTTGAAACATGGCTGTCACTGATATTACTCCTCTCTCTTTGGGCTATTTTTCTGCAGATCACACGAGACTTGAACAACTTTGCCCAGGGCTGAAGGCAATACACGTGTCTGTCTCCTATATGGTCTGAGGCTACTTGGGATAGAGAAAACTAATTTCTCACCTTGATAATCCTATTAACAGCCTGATAGGAAGAAAAAGGAAATTTAGTTTTGTGATCAGCATCTTTGGAAGTATTTTTACACACTTCTCTTTTTCATCCACTGTGTTTCTTTAGCTCACAAAAGAACTTTCCCTTCATGCTGAAGTTAAAAAAAAAAATCCAAAACCTAAAAAGGAACTTGGCCTGACTGGAACAGCATAGTCTGCTAGAGCAGAGAGTGTGTATCTCTTTACCCACTTTTTGTGCGTCTTCATAACATCTTGTTACAAACCTGACATCCACTGCTAGTACTATACGCAGGAAGTAATAAAAAGGAAAGAAATGAATTGCAGATATTATTGTAACATTTAAAACTATTTATCATGCTGCTACAAGACTGTAAGAATTCTTTCAGGAGCAAAGCCTGTAAGAAATTAATTATGCAAAGTGATTCCATTTTCCTACTTTTGAGACATTTTCAGTTTTGCTTCAAAGATGATATCTTTAATTTTGAAGGGATTATACTCTTTAACAATACAGGTGGGCCACTCATCTTGTTTTCTCATACACTATGCAACTACTCTAATACTATTTTGATGTGGAAAATCTCCTGTCAGAGATTAAATGGCTCACCTCAGACGCTGTGACTTAGATATTTTGACTAGTTTAAATACACAGTTTCTCAACCTGACAAACTACGGGGGGGAAAAAAAAAAGAAAAAAGGCCCTGGTCTTCATCAGAGTCTTCATCAGAACATGTATTCCTTCTATTTTTGAACATTGTGGATTTTGTTGTGTAACTTTGCTTTGTTGAAGACCTGCTGTATTCCGAATGAAAAGGAAATATATTTTGCAAGGTATTAGAATTACTCATTTAGAAAAACAGAGACACCTCAAATACTCAAAATATTTACACATGATGTATATCACGCATAGCCACACAAGAACAAAAGGGAGAGGACACAAAAGAAAAGTAAGAACATTGTTAAAAGTAGTCTGGATCCTTGTCGAAAAGAGGCTTCATATATAAATGCCACAGGTTACATTATTTCACCCTAGTCAGCAATGCACAATGAAAACACTGGAACACCTTCAGGAAATGATATTTTATTCAGCTATCTAGGGCCAATTTCTACATTTTAAGTGATAACTTTGGAAAAGTAATTTAATTTTAAAATAACTGTTGGCTGCTAAAGAGAGAATTGGTAGAATTAAGAGAGTTAAAAACAGAAAAAAAAAAGGAGGAAACTCAAGGAAACCCCACAAAAAATATTAAAAAATCTCCATGTCACAAGAAACAGAATATTTATATATCATAAATGTATAATACAAATATACAAAGTTTCTGAATTTTCCATCATCCTAAAACCAGGAAATTACAATGGCTTTCAAATAGCTTTGTGTTGTCATTAATGATAACTGTTGCCAAATGGGGAGAACAAAACACAAAAAGTATGTGCATAAGAAGGGGAAAATTCCATGGATTTAGAATTACTCATTCCACATATAGCTCATCTTCCACTGCACAGCATTGTGCATTTCTGTATGTTAACCTCTACTTTGAAAATGGAAGTAGTGGAAAAGATTTAATGAGAAGTAGTTTTTTTAGAAAACAGGAAATGATGGAGGTGTTGCAGCTATCATTGCACATTGTTTAATTAAATCTCACTGTAATAATTGTTCCTATAATAACAACCCTAATAAATAAGACAAAGGTAGTAATTTATTCTATTAGTGTGACAGTAGCATTTGTTAGGCAGAACCCAATTGTGTTAATAGCTGTACAAATGAAAAATAAAAAGGTGCTTCTTGCCTCAGAGATTATATTGAACATTTCATATCTCTTACCATACTTCACAGAGATTAGCATGTTGCCATTGAATCAAAGATCATCTTCTTTAATTGCTCTGCATAGCAGACATGGCAATGCTTCTCCCACAAAGGAAAACACAGCAGTGTGTTCTGAGAGCTCTGATGAATATTATAAAGAGGAGTCTGCTGCTCCTGTTTTAAAGAAACCACCATGAGGTAGAGAATTGAAAGATGGAGGAGGGAAAATCATGACCTTGCTTGGTTATGACTGACTTAACCATGTTTGCTGCTACTCAACTGCTGAAAGACTGACTACATTACAGAATCCAGATATAGGAAGGCTGAATGGTTCCTCTGCCTGTCAGCCCCCACCTAAATGGGCATCTCAATGGGTGGCAGTGCTCTCAGGCTGGAGAAGTAGAGGGTTGGAATAGAAGGTGGAAAGCTCTCCAAAGAAACCTGGGAGTGGAAAATTCGTATTGCTTCTACACAAATGCCTATACTCATTCCTTTGACTTGTAGGCACCTCTACAGTGATGTATCACAGCCTTTTCCCATGATATGAACACCTTTGAAAAACAGTGAGTTCTGGATTTAAAAGAGGCATTCTGTATATTTCAGTGGCTTTTTCTTAGTTGTTGAGGTTTCAGAATGTCTACAAAATTGTGTTCAGCTGAAGGGATTATTGCACCATTTGTCGTGTGCACATTAGCCTATGAAGGGCTATAATGTGTTCTAGAAATGAAAGAAAAGAAATGTAATGACACTGATATCTGTGGAGTTCTGCAGGTATTGTGCTGGGCTAGTTTTGTTTCATTACTTTTCTAGTATGCTACAATCATTGAAACTGTATTTCAAGGAATTTTAAAATGATAGCAAAACCAACTTACTATGGTTATACGTAAAGCACTCAGTAGAAAATATGAAAACTTTGAAATGCACAGCAGTTCAGCCTTCAGGCTGCACATCCAACAGACCTGCAAGTACAAGTGAATTGAAATTGTCTACAGAATTTCATCCACACAAGAATACTGGGGAGATACAGCTTGTCCAGCTCTATTAGGCAAGAACAATTTGCACTTTTATATATTATTGTTACTATTCATGTTCACATGTGAGAGTGCCCCTTTCAGATAACAGCGTGTCTAGTGTTTAAAAAAAAAAAATCTTTAAATTACAAAACAGAATTTTTTTTTAAATTATTTATTTAAAAATTTTACTTAAAAATCTAGATTTTGCAGAGTAAAATATTCCACATAATGATCACTCATATATAAAATCAGTAAAAGTAATGAAAACATTTAAGCTGAGAGTAGCAACAAGAATGGCAGTACATAGCCTTGAGATAATGATATTTTTTCCTTTCAGCTCAGGGCACAACTAAAGACTGGTGTATATTCCCCTGCATATAGCAACATATATGTAACTGGAGAAGTCTAAAGAGAAACATAAAAACAATGTCAATGCTCAACAATGGGAGACCTTTCACAGCAGGTCACAGTGGGTTCAGGGTGAGACCCACAGAAAGCCCTGCTGAATTTTTGAGCTATGGAGAAAAACAGCTTATTTTCTTCACTATTACATAATTAAATATTGCCATAGTTTTTATTGTTTAATGGGGTTTTGTTCAGCTTTTTTTTGAACTTTTTTTTTTTCCTTTTTAATCAATCTTTGGGTAACTCCATGGCTTAGGTGAAGTCTGAGGCTTTGAGGCATGCACACACCAAGAAGACTGAGCATTCTAAGGCACAGACACTCATCAAGTAAGGTATCTAAAATCTGATATTAATGATGAAATGAAACATTCAGTGGCTTGTTCAAAGGCTTTGGAATTTCCTGTGATAGAACCAGGAACTCAGCTCACACTTCCAGACACCTTACCTTGAGCTGAAATGCAAATGTGCTCTTTTCCTCCAGGAGAAGACACCTTTCCACAGATTTTAAGGTGTGGGTAACCCCACAGGATGCTCTCACATAGTACTGGATAGTTGCTGGTGCAATTGTTCAGAGAAGTGAAACTGAGGTCATTACCACTTAGGAACAAAATCTCAGGGCTCCATCTGTAAGAATAGTGGCACTGGAGCCAGCTGCATAGGTTCAATTCCAATCAGAGTGACTACATTCTGTCCCTCTCTAGTTTCTCTTTAGTTTGAATATGATCTTTTCCCTCAGCTTTGTGTCTAATCATTCTGTGCTGTTGGTGCTCTTCCTTCACAGCTGCCTTTCTCCTTAGGGAAATATAACTGCTACTGTCCTGTACATTTATTATACATACATTCTAAGTAGTTGTGACTGTATATGTGGGTTGTTGAATGAGTAGATCAAAATCATTACCTAATGTGAGGCTGCTGCACTGCTGATCTTCCCTTTGACTAACCATGTATACAGTTTAATTTTTTGCTATTAGATCTTAATATGAAGAAGTTTCCCTAAGCTTTCCTCTTCACTGCACAACTCTGAAGTGGATAAGCAGCAGCGTAGTAGTTGTTAAAGATATGTGTGTCCTCACTACCTTTTCCTGGCAATCCAGCAATCATAACATGCTTTAAAGTAAAGTCTCCATAGGAAGTTTTAAACTTACTTATTAACCTGTGAATCAAGTACAAAGATCAGGATGGAAACTGCTCAACAAGGAAAATCAAAATAACATAGCTTATGTATTTGTGGAAACATATACATCTACTGAAAAGTAAAAAAGAGATATTGGGTGTCCCTGCTACACCAGTCTCTCTGTCTATATCCAGTTCCCTGAGGGCTTTTTCACCCCCACTGATGCATGCCCAGGAATTTCCTTTTTTTTTTTTTTTTTTTTGACTGAACTTTATCATCATGACGATGGTGCCATCTGGCATCCAGATATTATTGTTTTCCCTCTCTCCCATCCCTCCCACTGCATGAGGCAAGCAGGAGGGTTATTCAAGGCAGTACGTGAAAAGCTGGCTAAGGTATTAACATACAAAAGCATTTTTCAAGAGATAGAGAGGGAAATCTTTTAAGGAACTATCCGCAACACATAAACCCAATCTTATTATACAGAGAAAGTCCCATGTTTTTTAATCATGACTGCTATTCTCTCTGACTCTGGCTGTCATGCTGTGCTGGTAATAAGCTGCAATGAGCTTCAGTGAGAAATGTCAGACAGAAAGTTACTGTGGCTTCTTCCTCAGGTAGCATTTCCAAGGTCTGGTGAATGGTCACTTCAGAGATGGACAGCAACAGAAAAACAGCATGTACGACGACACAGGACAACAAAGCCATCTCACCTTAAACCTTTGCCATTACAAACGTCATTACAACACTTTCTTACGAACATAGAGTATTTCATAGCAGTTTTGTCAGCAATTAATATTTAATTGATCCCATCTAGGGGTCCAGAAGGTCAGACAACACAAACATAACTATTCCCTCAAGCCTTCACGTGGCTGAAATGGTTGTGAATAATTCTGTGAGCAGCAGAACCAATGAAGAACTATTTAACATGGATTTATATTTGAAGGTTGAGAATCCAAGTGGATTCTCTGCTATCTGTTAAGGACTGAACTCCTTTAAAAACCTTCCCTTCAGCTGGGGAATTGTAGGGTGTCAGTTTTCTACTCAGTCATTTAGTTCAGTGACACATGTGGAAAATACCACCACCAAATTTCCTAGAGAATATCAGCCAAGTTTGACATAGGAATAAAATTCTCTGTGATAACTTAATACTTCTGTCAAAATCAGTTAATAGAAATAAATTCAGACATTACTGAGAGAAGAGGAAGGCAACTGACAGATAGACATATACAGACAAAATTCAACTGTAAGACTTGCTTGTTTTAGAAATTCCTGAAGATACAAATAATGGAAGCTATTACACACAGATGGAATAAAATTAAGGCATCTGGTGTTCCAGCAGCACACATCAGAGAATGATCACGAATTATAAGTGGAAGGATAGTATAAAAGAAATATTTTACTTTATAAATCATAGTATGATATTTCATAACAAAAATCCTATTCAATACCAAGTCACAAAAGTCAGAAGCCAGTAATACAGAAATTCACAAATAGGAGAACTCAATGTATAGAAGAAATATGCTGAAAATTTTAAGTTTTAGCCTCTTAAACTTCTAATAAAATATAAACTTTACAATAGAGTTGCTTATAGATGAGCTTTATTTTCTCAGCCTGAGAAATGGTAAGGAACAGAGTCACAGTAATAAGGGAAGAATGGTCTACTGGCTACAAAAAAATGACCCTGTCAGTAGAGGAGAATGGGGCAATCAATGACCTGATGGCATAAGAAAGCTTGGGAACAGCCTCAGATAAAGAAGAATGCCCAAGTGGAGTCATGAAATTGGTTATTATTGCATCAACACAAAGCGAATAGGAAAATCATATAAGCATAGCTTGTCTGAAGAAACTTGCATTGCTTCAGCTTCAGGTGAACACACTTAAGAACACAATGCTGGCTCTTCAGCACCTGGCTTAGCATGCCACCAAAGGCCAGTCTGCTGTTCCTCCTCCCCCACAGCTATTCCCCATCCCCTCCATGCTTCTCCCCCTCTACTCATCGTTCCCTCTCTGCTGAAAGAAAGAGTGGGGCCTCATCCTGGCTGCTCAGCTCGACTCCTATCTCAGACACTGCTCAGCCAGCACTGCTGTACTAGAGCAGAAGAGAGAAATGGTCCCCTTAGAGGAGGGGAAACTAGCAATGAAAATTGTTTCCTATACCCCAGTATGTTTTCTAAAATATTTACAGCAAAGTAACACACTGCAACATGCTTAGGTGTAAGACAGAAAGAAGTTGAAGGTCAGACATTTTAATTACTCAAATCTACAGTCTGCAAAATAGCTGGCCACATCACACACAGCCTTAACACCAGCTAATGCTTGATCCAATATTAAAAACTCTTAGCTGTTGCAGCCCTCAAATTGCCACATACCTACACCCTGGACTGATCATTTATCAGCCAAAATTTCTGGGTAGTAGCCTGGCATCTGTCAGTGTGGTGGGCCATGGAGTATTACATTGTGTCTCTGCATAGCTGCAGAAGCAGAGGTCAAAAGGTGTATTATGGTAGAATACAACTCGTTCTTCACCTAGCTAGTGTGTTTGAAATCCCTACACAGCTGAATGAGGAGACGTGATGATATAATAGCTGGCACCAAAGTTGATTGTTGCTTGTATCCTGGTGCATTCTCAATGTGCTGTCTCCCTTTTTATATTGTTACATACAGTTTTTCAATCTAAAATGAGTCACTGTTTAAAGTTAGACACTAATGAAAAATATTATTACTAGTGAGGCAGTGAAACCAATTTTAGGTGGAAGTTCACTGCTCAAGATCACTGAAACTGATTAGATATTCTGGAATAATATGCAGATGGCTGTTACAGTTCACAGATGGGGATTTCATGAATACTTCTTTCAGCTTAAATGTTCAAAGTTTTTGTTTGGTTCTCCTGTCTCATGCCTTATCACTAAAAATCATTCCAAACTAAACACAAGGCATCTCTGAGCTTTGGGAAAGTTTGTGTAAAGATGCTGACTTTTTGTCCTTTATTTTTCCTGTTAGTCAACACAAATAGAAGTCTGTACTTGAATTTCATTTATTTCAAGTATCTTTCTCATCAGTCTAAAATAATGATTAGAAATGCCCCTACAGTTGTGCCTTGCAGGGAGAAGACAAATGTATAAAATGTCACCCGGTGGCAGACTGAATCTAGTCTGGATCATGACCCACTGTGATGCCTTAAAGACTGAGGAGAAAAAAACTCCAGGCAAATTTAGTAGGAGATAAGATAAGGAGAGCAGAAGCTTTA